>JAUPFZ010000031.1:3520357-4194285 GCA_036937285.1 Euphydryas editha | reverse complement strand
ATATATTTAGCAATAAAGGATTTATAATTTTTATTTTTAATCCACAAAAATATGTGAAATTTTGTATTATAAAACAAGCAATAAATACTAAAAGCATCTAAAATATCAATTATGCGAATATTATTGTATATGCAATCAGAGCCGGCCTAAGGGATGTGCGAAGTATGCAGCCGCACACTCGAGCTTTTTGGGCGGGCATGTTTTTTAGGTATTCGGACAGGCTACAGTCGATGGTTGATCTCGGACGACCTTTTTTTTAGGAATTCAATAGGCTACAAGGGTAAACATCGGTGGTGGATATTGTGTACACTTTCTACACAGAATAATTATGGATAATAAAATTCGATAATGTTTTCATAGGGGCATAAGATGCGAGTCTTGCACACTTACAATTTTCGCCTTAGGCCGGCCCTGTATGCAATAGTAATATACGTTTCGTAATTTGGTATGAAATAATTTCAATACTTCGATGTATGTACTCAGTAATTCTTTTCAATAAAAATATAAATTGAATTTATAACAAATTGTTAACAAATATTTATTCCTTGAAGTTGTTTTTTCTGACGTATGGCGAATTTAGCTAATAAATAATTTGCTTCAATTTGGAGATCTCATATTTAT
Source organism: Euphydryas editha (assembly GCA_036937285.1). Classification (NCBI taxonomy): domain Eukaryota; kingdom Metazoa; phylum Arthropoda; class Insecta; order Lepidoptera; family Nymphalidae; genus Euphydryas; species Euphydryas editha. The sequence continues at coordinate 4,193,664 of JAUPFZ010000031.1, read as the reverse complement.
TTATACATATTATGAAACATTTTGTTTATCATATTATCCTAAAAAATACAACAGTAAAGTTAGCTGATTTTAAAGTATTATAGTTTATTGTGTGTCGAATATATTACGAATTTTGGTTTAATTTGATAACAGTAATCTGTTTAAAGAATTTAAATATTTTTGTCATAATTTATTCGCCACTATAGTTTTGTCTGTTGTTATCTGTTGAAAATCTGACACGTGTCAGTAAAGCATTCTTAGAGCGGCCGAACTATAAGATTATGGAGGGCAGAGAAAGGAGTACAATCTCATATGGCTGTTTGACACAAAAACTGTCCACTAAATAAAGGGGGCGCTGGTGTAGCATGGTGTAGGGCATAATGTGAACCAAGGAGTATACATACCAGAGTGCGAACGGTATAAGATTTTTCTCCTGATTTATGTACGCAATAATAAACCCAGATCATAGTTCTCTTTTTTGCCACTGTCTGCGCAAGGATTCGGGAGGTACCAATACTATTATTATTATTATTACACGTAAATACGGACTGGCTAACCTGGCTCGTGAATTTAAAAATAAATTAAATAAAATAAAAAATATTAATTTATTTTTTTAAGTTATGGTTGCCTTATTGGCCGAAAGGCAAGTTAGAATTTAGGAAAAGTGGCTTTATTGACTTCCGCGTAAATATTTAAACGAGTACTTGTTGAAACGTAGCGCGCCCTACCGGCAAAACATCTGTCCCCTAAATTGATGTATATAGTTCTTTCAACATTACGTTCGCACTCCTGGTATCTATACCCCCTGATCTGAACTTAACTGTTTTAGATTACTTTAATTTTGCTGAGTGGAAGTAAGTGTAATTTCAAGTGTCCTCATAGACCGGAGTAATTAGTAAATGTGTTGTAATTGAAAGTTAAACAGTCCTCTGGTACAGCAACGCCATCTTTATTTAAGGCTATTTCGGGGACACTTTTTATACCACAAGAGTGTGCTCCTGTACCTACCTCTAGCCTCCATATAAAAGGTTTAATGTTAGATATATGATATTTTGCAACTCAATCCGTTGTAATCAATCTATTTCTTTTGATATTTATAAAAATAAACTTTAATTAGTATTAACACACTTCTGTATAGTTAGTCTAGATCGTTATTTCAATTTGATTTGTACTAAATGGAAAGAAAGAACTCTCAAGTGACTTTTAAGTTTATATAGTTTAAAAAAATGATTTGACATTTTTTTTATTATTTTTATTTATTTATTTTGTTACTATTGGAAGCGCTTACAATCATTATAATAGTAATTAATTTATTTTAATTTGTCATTTCATTCCATTTTGTACAAATATTTAGAAATCCTAGGTATTAGTCAAGCTTAAACTGCCATACTTGTTAATAACTTATTTATTGGAAAAACTTAGATTAATCTAGGTATTAGAATTATTTATAAGAAAATCATATCTGTAATTTGGCTTTAGCTTGAAATGTCAGAAAATAAGCATTATTAAGTAATTTTATTACATAAATTTTAAACTTTTAAATTAAATTAATTTTTATATAAATCCGTTTACACATACGCTTATCGGATAATTTTATAATCTCATAGCAGGTCAATAGAAGAAAACTTTTAAAAAAAACTTAATTTGACATCACACATTTTTTTAAATATATATGTTTATTTGCACAAGGTTTTTTTTATTGAAAGAACAGAATACAACAATTTAAACCAAAAATTATGAAATAGAACAATTAATCAGCTAATGTTTTAAAGTATGACAGTGGATTAGGTTTCATATTCAGACTCATTACAGCTAGCTTTATTTATATTAAATAAAACTGCAGTTCAAATATTTTTTTAAAAATGTTTTTATATGTAATGAATAGTATAAAATCTATATGTTTGATAGGTGCATTGCTTGATATTTACAAACAATTAATAAAAATATAAATCGTATGCTAAGAAGTTGTTTAAATGAAATCTATAATTACTAAAAAATTGTTGAAAAATTAGTCTATCTGTAGGTACTCTTTTTAAAATAAATATATACCTACATACATACATTTTTATAATTTATATCTTAGTAGATGTCTCAGTTTCAACTGATGTACGGAAGATACACGTATGACAGGCAGACACCAGAACCTTAGTAATAAAGTCCCGTTTAGACCCATTTTTGTGTACAAGTAACCCTATAATTTTATCTTTATTCCTTAAATACATGTATTTTTTCTTATATACAGTAGGTAAAAAGGCAGTATTTACCCAACAAATATTTATCAATTTCAAATTATTCTCTCAGTCTTAAAAATATTTAAATTTATTATAAAAATTAGAATAAAAAGCTGTTCACTTTAAATTTTTATAAATATTTTGATTTTGTATTTTAGAAACTTGTAGCATTATGAAATATATTTTGTATTTTTTATTTTATTTCTTACATTTTCGCTCAAATATTTTCAAAATGAGACTGATAAAGATCTGATTTTTATCTACTACTTTTTTTTTACATCTCATTTGCTCAATATTTTATTTTTGTATTTTTTTTTAACTTACTAAACTTCATATTCATGAGATTTATTTTTTATTTTTTGTTATTTTCTTCATTAAAAGTATTATTTAAATATAGAATATTCTTTTGGAATAATTACTAGAGTAAGAGTATTTATAATAGCATCTACACTTATACGCTCTCGTGTACAATATATTATAAAAAAAGCATATATTTTTGGGATCAATATATAGTCCCAGAAACTTAGAATAATAAGTATTATTATTATAAGAATCGAGAAACTAAAGGAAATACAAATTACTGTGATTATTTTATTAAATAAAAAAGAAAATATATAAAACCTACTTTAATTTACATTATGTTTTTTTAATGTTGGCCATTTTTTTTTCATTCCGTTACACATCTTATGTACCAACTTTTATAATGGTATTTTTAAAAAAATCTTGTATTTCCATTAGTAAAATCGATGATCGAATTGTTCAAATGTAGCGTAAAGATTGTTGTTTAATCTTTAATTGTACAGTGTTTTGTATTGTCTGTTAATCGCTAGTGCTGTGTTGTATCTGTGCAAAGAACGTACTTATTTGTATATCAAGGGTTTCGATTAAACGTGTATTTAAAAGTTGCATTTGATTATTTTTGATACATTTCCCTTACTCTTTGTAAGCGTTTAAGAACTTTCTAGAATATAAAATATGTAATGTTAATTCAGATTGAAACAATAACTTACTATAATATACATATATTAACTTATCAAAATATCAAATAAAAAAAAAATACTACAAATATAAATTTAACCAGATTTATAATGGTTTAATAATTTTTTAATGTTTGGGGGCTAAAAAAAATCTCTCGTGAGATTGGGCGGGGGAGGGGTGTGGTCGAAAAATGGCCAAAATTGTCTCACGTAATAAATGGATGCCCCTTTTATGATAAAAATAAATATTTTTAGACAAAAAGAACGTGTATATATGTAGTTTTTATATGTATGCATAGAACGCACATATTAGTATTTACATGCACTAAGTATTCACAGATTTCAAGTGTCTTTGTGCTAACACAACATTTGGTTATTGGTTGAAGGTAAGAACAAATTATGTTTTGTGTTGTTTATTTTGTTTAGTTTCCGTTTCTGTGTGTTTTATATTATTAATTACATGCAACTTACTGGTTGGCTCTTTCTCTTAAAATAAACACACCATTTTTAGCGGAACACAAAAAAAGGTCCATAATTAAAAAAAATATGGTTTTATTTTAAAATCTATTTACTACACTTCTTTTGTTATTTAAAGTTTCATTTGTTTTACTTAAAATGAGATCACATTAATAACAGATTTTGCGAGTAAAGGCTATTTGTGAAAAATGGTACATTTTTGAACTTTTCATGTAACCGGGAAAAGTGAAAATTAATATTAAAATAACAATTAATTAAGTTAGAAAAATGGTGATTAATATCGCGTATTTCCTCCACGTGCTCTTATTAAAGTTTCTACCCGTCTAGGCATACTGAGAATGATGTTATCGATGGTCTCCTGGGATATTCTCCGCCATTCCTCAACTACGACGATTCGCAGTTCACCCACGTTGGCAGGAGTTGGAATTCTGGACTTAACTTTTCTTTTCAGCAAATCCCAAACGTACTCTATTGGGTTCATATCCGGTGATCTCGCCGGCCACTCCGTAACAGTGATATTCATATCATTAAGATAAGCTTGAGTTACCCGAGCGGTATGCGGCCGAGCATTATCCTGCATAAAAACAAAATCGTCACCGATATATGGGGCAAACGGTACGACATTTTCTTCTAAAACTTCTCTGATATAGCGGTCTGCAGTCAGACTCCCTCTGTCAATTACTACGAAGTCTGTGCGAGCTCCCAAACAAATACCCGCCCAAACCATTATTGATCCACCACCGTATGCAACTGTAGTTTCAAAATTTGTCTGAATGTATCGTTCTCCTTTGCGTCTGTATATTCTTTGCCTGCCGTCAATTTCATTTAAGAGATTTCTGCACTCATCACTAAACACCTCCACTACCTTACTCCATTGGTCCGCGTTCCAAAATCGATGTTCCTGAGCAAAAGTTAACCTGTTTTTACGATGATTTACCTCGAGCCTTGGAGCCTTGGCGGGCACAAATGAACCCAAACCAGCTTCTTCGAACATTCTTCGTACCGTACGCTCACTTACGGTTACACCCCGCACTGCTTCTAACTCATGTCGGGCTTGGACGGCCGTCAAACAGGGGTTCCTACGTACACGAAGCCGAATGAAACGATCATCCCTACTCGAAGTGCGTCTTTTTCTGCCTTGTCCTGCTCTTCTCACATAAGTACCGGTCTCCCTGAACCGTTCGATACTGCGATGGATCGTTGAAACTGGTCGACGAAGATCTCTGGATATTACTCTGTAGGTTTGACCATTTCTTCGCATTTCGAGTGCCCTGGCACCCCACGGAGATTCCGTTGGGGCTAAGTCAGGCATAATTTAGTCCTCAACTCTAAAAAGATACACGATTAAAAAAAAAAACTAACAAAAAAAACAGTATTTCAATAAAACGTTAAATCAAACTCAGAAGGAAGAAATACTCGAAGTTCGCTCCAGATAAGGTGCATTTGAATAAAATTAAAACAATTGCATAAAATGTGATGTTCAGTTGTTTTCTTAATTTGAATTTATTTCTTTTTAAATTAAATGACGTATAAACCAGCCAGCAACCTTATATGATACTGATATCAAACCTTTTTTTTATGTTCCGCTAAATATGCCAGTGTGTGTATATCATGTAAAATTGTACTAGAGTTGTGCTATAATTTAAAGGAATGCACTTAAATAATACCGGATCCTTTCATAAAAAAATTACAAATCAATTTACTTTTCATAATAAAACGACGTGTATGAAAATTAAAAAAGTTTTTTACAGACTATTTAAAAAAAAATTATATGAGAAATTTTGATGTAACTGCGGCAACTCAAAAAGGAGTGGTATTGAGTTTTTTTTATATGTTAATTTATATTTTGTTGAAACATTCTTATTTTTTTTTATCGTAATGTTTCAACTGTTCTGTTTCTGCCACTAATTATTTAGTTGTTTAATAATTTTATCTGTTTTATTTTTCAGACAAGATTGTAAACAAGTTTGCGTCCGAAAGTGGCAAGATTATAATACACCAAAGAAAGGAAAAGTTGTTTGTATTTTTTTCGACTTAAAGAAAATATTTTAACAATGTATATACAATTCCTTTATTTCTTAATTAGGTTAAATTTAAATCAATTTATGTATATTTTTATAGATTTTGTATGGCATTATAATTTGAATTTATTTTACACCTTTATACAAAAAGCGAGTTTTACATTAATAAAATATTTATTCTTTTGAAATTTTATTTTTACTTAATAAAAATATGATCCTGTTTAATACAATAAATGTAAAAAATACAAACAATAGTTAACACAAAAAAAAGCCTTCTCGCGGGGAATAGACAACACGTTAATTTTTCGCCAAACTTTTCGTAACCAGCCATGTTTATTTCTAATCATAAATATTACTTTCTTTTTCACAAATAAATTTAGGTAGTCTTGCTATCACACGATTTCCATTATTTGATTTGACTTTTTCAGCATAAATTTCTAAAACAGCTTTTTTCGTTTCATTCAACTGTAATACGTCAGCCGATTTTATATTTACGATTTTTATATTTAAATCATCAATATTGTTAGTTTCGCATTCAAAATTTGAATCTGTAACGTCTTTTTTATCATTTTCTGAATGTTCTAGAAGTGATTGTCTTTGATAAACACTAGTATAATTTTGAGCTAATAAAATACATTTTGAAGAGTTCTCTAAAGTTTTTACAAATGTTTCATTCTTGGAAGCGATAGACATGGCACATTTACTTATAATTTGTTCGGAATATTGTGTTTTCACTTCAATATTCTTATATCTATCATCATCTTTTATATCACAATTAATTTCTTCATCAATTTTCGCGACGCCTCGACAGCAACATGGATTTATATTAGGTTTTATATTTAACTTGTCAGCTAAATGACTACACAAACAACCTGTATTCTCTTGAGCATCAGTACTGCTACTGCATTCACTAACATTGTCTTTCGTTGGATATATTAAATCTTCTGATTCATCTTTGCTGGATACTTTCGAAGTGTAACTTTTATCTAAATAATAATTTGTGATGCTGTTAGAATCTTTAAATACACTAGGCTTCAAAGAAGTATATGTTAGTTCCTCGGTTAATGTATTGTTGATTTCAAAATTTTGATCACTACTGTCCGATGTCAAAACCGCTCGTAATAATTGACGTATCTCTTGCATTTCATTCTTGTTCTTCCTTCTTTTGATTTCACTAGCGGTTTCAAATATACGAAACAATATTTTCTTTTTTTCTTCTTTATCGAATTTTCGATACTTTAATTTATTTTTATCTTGTATATTTGTACTGTCAGAGTTAATATTTTCATCCGTATTGGTCATAGATATGCTAGTGGCGGATTTATCATCGTTAGTTGCTTCTGTTTTCTCTAAACTTGTATTTACTTCGACTTCACTAATTGCATTACTTGTCAATATATCTTGCGATTCCTTTTCTTTTTTAATAATGTATGAACTGTTTATTTTGTCTAAAGCAGATTTTTCAAACCTGCATATAATGTCGTCGTTATTATTTGCGTCTATTACATCTTTTTTGGGTAATATCGTATCGGGTTGATCTTTGAATCTGTTAAGGTCAGATGAATTTTTTAAATCAACAGTAGTTCTATGAATAGAATATGTTTGGTTTTCTATTATATCGCTGTAACCAGTAGACACGGTGTTAAATTTTTCAGAGATTTTCTTAGAGAACTCATCTGGAGCAGATAAACTCACACTTTGTTTATTTGTAATCAACTTAGTGGGTGTCTTATAATTATTTATCAGAATTTTTATGTTAACATCTCTTTTGTCTGCTTCTTCGTTTTCTGTTTTTATTTGGTCTTGAAGCAAATAAATTTCTTTTGATTTATGTTGAGTGTCGGAGGTTTCAAGTTCTCGTGTCATTGTGTCGACAGATTTATTCATATTAACTTCTGCTGTTTTATCTCCCTGTCTAAACTTCAAATTAAGATTAATTTCAATTATGTTAGATATACTCATATCACTTTTACATCCATTAATTTCCAAAGGTTTTTTATCTAAAACTATGTCGGCATTGTGGGATTCCGTCGTTGAAATTCTCTGTATTCGAGGATCACGATACATATCTTTGACAAAATGCATTCTGTTCCTATCAATTTTTCGATAGTCCCGTCTTTCGTAAAGAGTTTGGCCGTCTTCATCTTTAACTTTAATGTTACAGCCTTCTCTTATTTCTTCTGTGCTTGGGGTTGACTGTTTTACTTTTATTGTTATTTTTTCCCTTGAATTAAGACGGATAACACCTTGACTTTCCTCGCCTGATAAGCAATCTTTTGAACAAGTTTTAGGCATTGGTAACTTTTTAAGGTGCAAGCCTGGAATTGTAGATCGACACTTGTTCCGATTAGCAGGCGTTTTGGGAGAAACAATTGTAGGTGGTGGAGCTGGAGGAGAAGGACGCGAAACCGGCTTAGGTCTGTTTGCACAGTCAGGCTTACATTCTTTTTGTCCGAACGAAGAACTTGAAACTTTTTGAATTAGGCGTTTGAACGCATTAAGGCATTTACTTGATGAGTTTTGAGCACATGGTTGCGCTGACATTTTAAGACTCAACCCAGAAGCCTTTGGTGAAGGTGTATTACATTGTTGATTTTTAAGTGGCCATGGAAAATCGTGACTGGAAGATTTTTTACAATTTTCGCAAGAATTACAAGGAGATTTGCGAGGGCTACTTGCACGACATTTCGAAGGAAAATCGTGACTGGAAGATTTTTTACATTTTTCGAAAGAATTACAAGGGGATTTGCGAGGGCTACTTCCACGACATTTCGAAGGAATATCGTGACTGGAAGATTTTTTACATTTTTCGCAAGAATTGCAAGGCGATTTGCGAGGGCTACTTGTACGACATTTTGAAGGTGACGTTGATGTCGACCGAGGCGATGTTGACGTACAAGACGTCTTTTTGTTAACTGGACATTTAGGAATATTACTTAATGATTGCTTTTTTGGACATATACAGGTACGAGATCTTTTAGGCGAGGAGACTTTCGGTGGATGTATTCGTGGTGGTATAGATTTCGGTCTGTCATCACATTGAGTGGATGAATTTAAGAGAGGTGGTTTCGCGTAAGACGATGACATCTGACATGGAGGAGGAGATGGAGGGCAAGGCTTTTGACAAGGTGAAGGTGGTTCAACAGGGCAAGAAGGCGGGGTTGGTACATTACAAGCAGGCGAATTTTTCTTAAAACATTCTGGTGTCTTTACTTTTTCGCACGATTCCTTACAAGTAGGTTGAGGGATTTCACATACTGGATGTGGAATAAGTTTAGTTTGTTTTGGTTGTTGAGGAGTTTTAGATTTGCAGGAATCGCAGCCGCCCGTGCCTTTGAATGACAATATACCTTCTACTATTTTATCAGATAATTGTTCTTTCAAAATCTCATTCATAGTATCACAATCTTGTAACTGCACATGCTTCTTACATTTTTTCTGAAGATTTTGTTTTATATTCGAATTACTTAGTTCGACCTTAGGACGTTCATTTGAAATATTTTGTTTGACTTTTTCTGGCAAGGAGCATGGTTCGGATCTATCATCATTGACTCCCCACTTAGACTTGTTACTCGCTGCATATAACTTTCTTCGTTTATAAACTTCATATGAATCTTTTGGTGAAACTCTTTTTCTAGAATCAAACGTTATTGGATCCACGTTTCTTTTTATTAGTTTATTGAAAAATTTTGTAGCTCTAGAATCATCTGCTTTTTTCTCTTCTTCAACTTTGCAATGACTACAAGATGAAGTTTCACATGACGAAACTATAGTTGATCCTTGATCATAAATATTAGAGCATGACTTAGAACCATCTCCCTGATTTTGAAAACTTAAGGAATTACTTGACGAAGCGTGCAGTTTATCACTACTAACGCACCACGACAGTATGTCTACTCCAAGAGGTGTTAAATTGCGATAATAATCTTGTAAAAAACTTTCTGCAATCTCACATTTTTTTGCTGGCGGCAATGCGTGAACTGATTTATCATCTATATGATCGTTAATTTTTAAACTGTAAAGTAAAGAAATTCATCCTTAAACTCAAATAGATAAGCAAATTAGATTACAAGCAACGTTAGCAAGTTATTTCATTAGTTTTATAACAATATACAGTATGTACTAATTTTTATGAACTTTGATAGATGGTTTATTTACAGATATACAGGTGAACCACCATGTTATTATGCAACTTGACATATTATACCTATGCTACTCGTACTTCTGAAACATATAGAGACTTAATTTGTAAAATTGGTTCAGTTCTCTAAGAATTTACCGATTGCAAAAACAAAAAAGCAAATATATTTGTATAAAGAGGAATCTATATAACATTAAGAGAAGTCTTTATTATATGTTAACAAATGACAACTTACATTGGTTTTTTAATATCTCTTATATCTCTTTGAGTTATTATTCTAACACTTATCACGTCGCGTGGTTTTGCTATATAACCATTGCTATCTTCTTTGTTTATGTATATTTCTTGTCTTTCATTTTTACTGTCTACTATTTTAATTTTGTTTTCTTCATCACCTCTTACACTGATTGTTACTTGTATATCTTTTGATGCATGATCTCCTGATTCAATTTTATTTTCTAACTTTCTCTTATTTAAGTAAGAATTCGAATTTAAAGTTTCATATTCCACTATATTATAAACTTGTTCATCACTTGATTGATTTTTACCATCGCTGCTCGTTTCTGAAAAGTAACCTTTAGGGATATCTATAACGATGTACTCGGAGCTTTCTGATTTAGTTATATTGTGTGAATGTAAAACCAATTCGACATTTTGGGAGAATGTCTTTGATTTTTCTATGAACCACTTTTGATTAGATAATGTTATTTCGATATTTTTATTAGTTATTTTATTTTTTCTGAGCTGATTAACCGATTTATTAATAATTGGTTTGTCTGTTATAGTTTTTGGTATCATCCATGCTTGTATGTTTTGTTGCATAAAATTTACTTGTGGATGTAGATATGAATAATAATTAGATGATTCCCCTGTGGTGATTTCACTTTTTGAGCTGAATATTACACCAGTATTTTTATACACACAGTCCATTAATTCGAAAACGGTACTGCTACTGGTAGTATACATACTGTTATTCCACCTAACTCGTACGCTGTTTCGGGAGTCTATTCTATTATATAGAAAACGTTGTAACCAATCCTTTCCAGATATATTGTGGTCCATAGAAAAATCGTCAATTTTCTCAATGGGCGTTGCAGAAGCGTAGTTATTTACGGCACCAATCTTTATTGTTAATCCATCCCCCAATTCACATCGACCAGCTGTTACACCCTGCTTATGTTTATACGTTTGTTTTGATTTATTTTTATTTTTTCTTCCAAAAAATAAGAATCTCCTTCCTTTCTCCTTTTTATTACACTTTTCCTTAGGTAACATAATTTCGACTTTCTTTTTCTGTTTCTGTGCTGGTTTGTAATCGTCTTCTTCAAGATTGAATTTTTTACCCCATAACTTAAACATGTCTTTTACATCTTGGCAATTACTATCAACAGTGTCTTCAGGCCAATTAGATAGTTCCTCTTTTTCAGCAGTGAAAGGTTTTTCGTATGATGATTTCGAAATAGGAGCATCACATGGAAGTGAAATAGATGGCATCGGACTGTAAATTTTTGTGTTTGAATATGAACGTGATTCTAACGAAGGTGGATCAGAAGCTATTGATACATCTCTCTTACTCGGAACACTTAATTTACTAGATATCTTTATGGCTACTTCCTGTTTATTTTCCTGTTTATCTTTTTTATTCAACCCTCGCCTTAATGCTTCGAAGCGTCTTCGCAATATCGACGCACTTTTTAATTCAGGTATAGGTTTGATTTTAGAATTGATGTTACTATCTATCTTATCCATTGTGAAAATTTTTCTATATTCTCTTTCCATTTTATTCTCAATTAAATCGATCGATGTTTTTACTTTCTCGTTACTTGGATTTTCTAAATTATGAACATGTTGAATGAGAGAATCAGAAGAAAACGTTCTACCATCGCCTATGTTTACTGTATCTTTATTTATTATATTTGCTGTTGTTGCTATTTCTTTAGTGTTATCCGCTAGCATTTCATTCATAGGACTGTGATTAGGTAATTTATTATTTTGCAGATCTCTGTCAATTTGTAAATTTTCTCTACTTTGCTTATCTGCTTCAGCGTTAAAATCAACATTCGTAACAGTTTTTTCAAGATGCGTAGGTGGACTTGGACTTGTTGACCCTGACATTTTCTTAATTATTGGGGATATTTTTTTGTTAACTACTGGTGCATTGATGTGTTCTATTGAACCTCCAACACACTTGGAAGATGTTTCCTTTTGATAATAATCACCGCCTTTACAATTTCTTGTTCCTTTGAAACATTTTTATAATTTTTATTTTAATGAATTAAATACATGATGATGTATGATGAATGTAAATTAAACTGTTAGTTTGAATTTTGTTATATGAAATATTGATATATTGGGTAAATAAAACCGAGTTATTAAATTTATTTAGTAGTTAGTAAATGTTGAATTGGTTTTCGTAAAACTCATCAAATACTTACTCTGTGCAAATGAAAAATCAGAGGAGCCAACACCGATTTCTTCAGTTTCCGGTAAGTAAATTCGCTTAATCCTTTTTCTATAAACTCTTTTGACGCTTCCAACTCCTATGTCTGTATAATCTCGTGCAGTATATCTTTGGGATCTATATACTTGACGGGACGAATTAAAGTACCTCTCCTTGCGCTTAACACGTTTACAAGTACAGATAATATCAATTTTGCATTGACATTCGAAATCATTGACCTTTTTATTACTTCTTACAAAACAATTTCTTGAAGCATATTCGTGCCCAAGATCGTCTCTATCTCGCGAAACACAAATAGCTTCAATATGTCTCATTTCTTCTTTTTTATCATTATCTAGTATTTGTATTCATTTTCACCCAGTTTATCTGTACTTTGAAAAATTGTGTTTGAAAAGCCCAATATCACATAATTTTTTTTTCCTTAATATTACTTTAATTTTTGGTAATTTATTTTATATTTTCACAACATATTTTGACGTTTCAATTTTTTTTTCTTAATTATTCTTTGCTTACTTCTTATTGCGTGTCAATAACTTTATGTAAATTGGCGCTTATAAATTATATTATTAGATGATATATGTATATTCTCATCCTTAGTAATTTAATTACCTTTTTTATAATAATAAATATAAATAAAATAAATAAAAGTTACAAATAAATTTTAAATACTTTTAATATCTACGATTTCAAAGTATTTTTTTAATCTAATGTTAGTTTACTATTGATTGTTGATTTTTGACATAATTTTCCATTATTTTTTTATTTTTAACTTTATATGTATTTTATTTTCTAAAAATGCAATAAACTAAGATTCGCGAGGTAAGAGTATTTACTTAATATTCCAATAATAACCAACTACACATATTTGTAAATTAATAACACATATTTTGTTATCAGAATCAACAATTTTTACATGATATCACGTGGAAACTACAAAAGTGTTGAAATAAATATAACAACGTATAAGTATAATATCGCTGAAACTATGAACGAAGATAGATTTGATAAACGTTGCAAAAACAATCAAAACAGATACATATGCTCTATTTGTTTAAACCAAAAACCGTTGAGAGACGACAAAAATATTGAATGTGATAAAAGAAAATCGAAGTCGTGTCCCATTTGCCAAAAAAATTGTAATTACGAATATGATTGTGCAGTTCAAAATGACTACAAAAGTAATGAAAGGGATGACAAACAAGAAAAATATGGAAAAATTGTACAAACATCTCAAGCAGACGTTATACAGGGTATGTCGCTACTTAATGAAGTTCTGACCGTATTTCAGAGTAAAAAACAGTCGGAAATTAAGAAAGATAAATGTAAAACTATTATAATGAAAGACGCAAGTGTTAATACTGAAGATTGTAAGAAAGATTTTTCTAAACTGACTGTCAGTGATGTTTTCTATTTCACGATAGAAAAGAACAATGAAACGCACGATAGTAAGTTTGAAATCTTAAATTGTCGACCAGAAACAACGAAAGTTTCCCAATTTTCTATAGACCTTATGCATCGGAAGTCATCATCGATACCTCAAATGAAATTGGAGGAACTGAAAAAGTCCTTAAAAGAAAAAAATAAGTCTAAAGACGCTATTGAGGAAGTCAATAGAATGTTTGCAACGGTAAGAAAATGCGAGGTAAATGAAAAATTTGGAACTCCAAATAGACCGATGATAAGAAGTGGTCCAAGAGTATTGCCTGTTGTAAAAACACCTAATGAAAACGCGGACGCGAAAAACAAACCCGCAAATAATTGCAGATATTGTCAGACTAATTACAAAATGTCCAGTGGCGATACATTTGAGTATAACCATAGAACAAACGATAAATGTGAAAACTGTTTTTATATGATGTGTTGCCACTATCACCATAGCTTACATTCTGGAGCCGCTTGTCCCCATTGTTCTAAGGACTGCGAACATAATAAAAGTACCGACGTTAATGTATAGAATTTCTAGATGTTTTTGATAATTCTACTTTTGAATTTCTTTATTAAACTTTTTTACTAAATATGTCTATATATTTTGATCTTTCAAAAAGAACCTATTTGTTTTTATGTTTCTCATATGCTTTAAAGACCAATAAAAAATATATAATGGTAATAAAACATTTAATAATGAAATACTTAATACAAATTAATATCGTCATAAGTAAAAACTGTCAGATGAATACTTCATCTTTTCGCTCCTGCAACAAAACACGACAATTAAATTTTTATCTTATAACCATACAACTCATATAGATTCAAGGAATGTTACCGATTTTCATCACATTTACTTCGATTTCTCTCTAATTTTTCGCTGTGTGCTCGTTCCCAATCCCGAGGTGAATCTTGACTAAAAATAAGACGATATAATTAAAACTGAGAAAATATTTAAGCTTAAAGTTTAGGTTTGCGAAGTGCGAAGATTGCCTTCGATGTTATGCTCCGTGCGGTGTATGTACATTGTAGACAAATGGGAAATATTTATATTTCCCTGGTTCGAGAGTAATTTGTGAAATATGGATAAATTTAACGTGATGAGATGCTGTGTTCTTTCATAGTTCAACTTCGTACAATTTAACAGTAAGATTATTCTAAAGTGACAATCATGTTCAGTACGTCACCACGCCGTAGTGGTGTGTATGAGTCATTATGATTTTCTCGTCTTAACGTACTTTTAATGTTTGCATAAAAAGCTCAAAGTGGTAAAATATTAATGGAAAAGATACATGAAAACACAATGTTTAGGAAATGGAAAAAGAAGGTGAAAAGTCATACCACGATTATTTATAGTAAAAAAATGGAACTTAAGATTATCAACATGTTTAGTATGTGTTGAATGAAGAAATATATAATTATTTTTCTTAAATATTTCTAATTAATTAACTTACTCTCCCAAACCTAAATTAAAATAAGGTCTATCATTTGCAGTTCCTAATTTCTTTTGATCGAATTTCTTAGTTAATACTTTATTAAGATTATTCGAAGAATCAACGAATTTTGACATGCATTCATTAAGAGTTTGCATTTTAGCAAACAGAAAATCTTCATGAAATTCCTCTATAGGTGTGTCAATTATCTTTTCTATTTCTTTTGAAATTTCACTACAGTTTCTTTTAACTTCAGGTATATCCGTCCAAATCAGATCTGTGTTGCTTGAAGCATGTTTCAGTATTTTAATTTTAGGTGTGATCGTCTCTATAACAAATTCTCCATCTTCGATTATTTCGTCAGTTGGTTTGTAATACGGTTGTCGAATACCGTACATCTGTGAAGGATATACTTCAGCGAGGCCTTCTTTTGTTTTTTCCATTACTAGTTTAAGAAGATTATCGAGACCGATTTTGTGGTCGTTTAAGAGATGTCGGTCAAGAACTGTGATCCTGAAATATATATGTATAATTACTATCATATAATTATACGTACCAAGTATAAATCCTTTCTAGTAGCGGTCGATGTTAATGACCTAACCATCTCTTATTTTGTTGACTAGTTATATGATTTTGAGATAAATTCCGTATTAATTGAGTCAGAAATTTATACCTACTAAAAGAAATTCACGAATAGTTTGATTATTGAGATTGGTCATAGAAACGTAGTGACAGTATTATACTATGTGCAGTGCCCGGCAGAAAATATTATGATTAAAGCTTCGATTTTGTAAACACTCTACCTAAAAATCTAATTTTTGTAACAGCTTTTGATATTTTTACCAAATCAGTTTAAAAAAAATTACAGCGCCCGATCGTTGTTGTTCTAATGCTGGATGTGTAGGTAATTTCTAACTAGGCACTGGTGTCTTTCAATAGATTATTGACCTCGGTTAATTTATGTATTGTACTGTACTGTACTGTATCAACCTGTAAACAACCCACTCCTGAGCGAAGGCCTCATCTCCATATAGAACAAGGGTTGTAGCTTAATCCACCACGCTGCTCCAATGCGGGTTGGCGGATAATATCACTGCAATGAGTAACAATCGTTATCAGGTGTCTATGATAACAACCGGGATCGATGGCTTTACGTGCTCTCCGAGGCACAGTGGGTAGACCCACAAAGACATACACCCAGAGCGAAAACAAATATTTGTACAAATACAAATATCATAATTTATTTATTAATACTTAATTATTAAGTATAATATTTTAGTTTTTTTATTGATATTAGTATCATAATTATTTATTCTAAGATAAATGTAAGCCCACCGGTCAGCATCGAAAGAACACAAATGACATCCAAACGTTTCCTTATTTTCTCTCGGTGACTCAATAACACCGCTCACACTTGACCCCAAATCCTTCATAGCTTTCGAAGTGCATTCACTTTGTCCTGATAAATCCTGAAAAATAGATTTTAAAGGGGCAACTATGCGTAAAAAAAATTCACTGAACCATTTTTAAGGATCCTGTTAAACTTCTCGGACAAAGTGTTGATATAACTCTTAGAAGTCAAATAGATACACATTTTTTCCATTCATAATTTTAATCTTAAATTATATTAATAATAGTATATATACGAACCATAAATTTAATCACACTTGTGTCAACGAAATTAGTACGGTCAGTCTCTTCGGGATGCGCAAACAAAGCTTTACTACGACAGATGCGCGCGCGCAGCTTGTCGAACAAGCGAGTTGCGGATGACGTCCCTCCTCCTACTGTATCAGATGATTTTTTTTTAACTGTTTTATATTACATTGCGACGATCATAACAATATACTTCGATTTTAAATTGATCATAAGTCCCAAATACTCCAGAAAAAAAAGATTTTTAGTACGATTGTACTTTTGTACATGACTGTATCTTTTGCAAATTATAAATTATATCACACTTACATTTCAAACCCTTGTTTTCTTTGGTCTGCAAAGATCTCTCTAAAGACGTGGCACGAGGTACGGTATTCGACTTTGTCTGAATTATATTAATAAAATGAATTGCATCTTAATAAATAATAATAATAATAACATAAGTATAATATGCAGTAAAATTATATACAAGGCTTAAACATTAAGCTAGGCTAAGCTTTAGGTAGGAGATAAACCAATCATCGTTCTGGTGTAGTGGCGCAAATGGCCTTAACGCCGACGATCGTGGATTCGATTCTCGGAGGGCAAATATTTAGGTATATTGTGTCAGTTCAGTTCAGCAGAGAAAAACAAAAATGAAAGGTTGATATTCTACGAAACCTTGAAAAGCTTGTGGGAATCTCATATAAACAGTAAAACATTGGACTTAGACAAGACAAAATCGGCTGACATGGCCACACGGAACTGGCATGACGTGATCACACAAAAGTAAGAAATAGTGCTTTTTTGTGTCGAAGACCAAGACTCAGTTTGAGTCCTTAAGTCATCAAGTAGAAGAGTATATTAACAATTACATTACTAACATTAGATATACCGGGTTTGAAGTCCCAATCAGTATCCTGTTCGTGATGCAGCTGACGATGCATCGTCAGTGCACTCTCAAATTGAGCCGTGAAACTGCATTGCGAACAACTACACAAATACGATTATTAATGTTATACCTGCGTTGAGTGCGTTATAAATTTATAGCTACCTACTGTGAGTCATCATGTGATGGGACTTACTACTTCTAAATTATCTAGCTTTCTAATTAAGGTGGAATAAATTATTGAAACCTGTTCAGTAATTTTAAAATCTATCAATTATAAAGAAACAAGTTTTCCCCTTCGTAATATCAATTAATCATTAGGACATAAGATGCAAGTCGTAATAATAACGTCATAACGAAACATGAGAAAAGCGTTTTTAAATTCTGCGGTGCTAGCCTGAATTTGAACTCATGATTTTTTGGTTAAGTACTACGCGTTCTATTCATTGAGACATTTATTTATTTAAGTAATGGCTTTTTATATTCCAAGATTAAAAACTATAAGTGCAGTGCACTGGGTTATCATGGTGCTTGAAAAAACGTGTATTTGGTGCGCAACCTAGAATTCAAAGGAAAATATAACGTAAATTATTACCAAATTCGATATTCTTGTTATGAAAAAGAAAAAAAAATAGGTATTGGGTGTATAAATCCTGCTTTATTGATTACGGAAAACCAAGTACACTTGTTCACTTACTGTTATAAACAGATTTCTAAGAAATTGATAATTAAAATGGAATATGGCAATAATTTAACAAATATGTTAGTTGTCCAAAATATTACGACATACTCACATATTTTAACTAATAATTTTTATTGAAAAAAGAAATTTAATACAATTGTTATATTCCTGCAAAAAATCTACGTAATTAACACATCTATTCCAAAATTAAGAAGAATATATCTTATCCTAATAGAGGTAAACAGGCTATAAAATATGACGGTATGACTAAGACTAACCGAACAGTTAGAACAGTTAGAAATGTTAATGCGGGTAAAACCGTATGGAGCGTCTAGCTTCTAATAAACAATAGATTACTCACCAATAAGACATTATAAAATTACGACAATAAATAAAAATTAATGGAAAATTAGTTATTGTATATTTTGACAGATTAAAATCATTCGCGAAAAATTTGACAGAACTTACAAGAAGATTTGAGTTTATCTATACTCTTTGGATATTGCACAGTTGACAATTAAACTTTATATAACTCTGCTCTGAAAATTGTTGAGAAGTGTGTCAACAATTTCGATATTACGTTTGAAAATATAATACTTTACTGTATTGTATCAGCCTGTAAAACACCCACTGCTGAGCTAAGGCCTCTTCTCCATATAGAAGAAGGATTGGATAATCCACCACGCTGCCCCACTGCGGGTTGGTGGATAATTTCCTATAATGGATAACGATCGTTATCAGGTGACTATGATAACAACCAGGACTGACGGCTTTACGTGCTCTCCGAGGCACGGTGGGGAGACCCACGAGAACATACACCCAGACCGGAAACAAAATTTTTTTACAAATACAAATATCTGTCCCGAGCGGGAATCGAACCCGTGACTGCCGGCGCGCGGTTTGAGTCAACTACTCACACCACTACACCAGAACCACAGTCTAACTAAACTGTACACTGTGCCAGAACGGTCGGTAAAAATAAAAAATAATTTCACAAAATTACTTTGTACAAAGTACGGATAGACATATAACCTATCGATCGAGATCGAGGTACCTATCGATCATGGTCACACAATAAAAAAGATGAAATACATTTAGCGGGGGAAAAAAGGGCATAGAAAGAACCGTGCAAAAAAGGGGAAATATTGGGGATCCAGGGTGATTAAATAACAAGCTGCCAGACTCCACCTGGTACCTACGTGAGTGATTTATAATGATTCATAGTACACATGGTAGAAGTTCATTGTTGTTTATATTTGCGACAAATGATTGACGATAATAAAAAAATATTCATTAAATATTATTTAATATTTAAGGAAGTAATAAAAATCAATAATTGTTTTATATACCGACCCGATCCACAGAATATACGTAATAGACGTAACGTAAAGCAATTGACGAAAATATCGCAGTAAATACACGATGGATTGCTTATAGAGGTACCTATTACGTAAGTTAGCAATAGCGATTTACATACGAACTGCCAATTACCAATCAAATAATCTTGACCAATTCACGAAGTAGCGAGCCTTAGTTGACCATGTCGACAAACGATTTCTTATCATTAATCTAGCCAAGGCACATCATGATGTGGCCAATGGACAGTGAAACATTTCATGAAATGCGACCACTTCATGAAATGGTCGAGCATTTTATGATGTGGAGAATTCTACGTTATGACCACGAAATAGACACTATCGCCGCAAACAACTTATGTTTTCTATAAGTAGTAATGTTATCAAAATGGACGAATTTTTAGCAATTTGTCAAAATGTTTGCTTTTTGCAAGTAACGTGACATACCCACCGATACCGGTTCATGGTTCAAAATCTTGAGGAATAAAAACATATGTAGGCATTCAGTTGTTATTAAAATTTGTGTTTTGCTTTTACCCAAGTTTGACGTAGATAGCACACGTTATGATCTATACATATATTAACATTTACAATGTTTTAATGTCGATAGATAAAAAATTAAAATAAACAAACAAAAAAATATATAAAACAATACTGCATACTATTCTACTTCATCATTGATTTTTACGTTTTAATTTCTTACAATTTTATTTACACCTAAATATATTAAAATCCTGCGTCATCCTTTTTTTTAACGCTGGGAAATGCGTTAAGCATCCCGCCACACAAGACGACGGCTATTTGGGACTCGTTGACACGACAGAACATGCCAGAATACCCACTAAAACCCAGCGGTGCCCTCATTGTCTTAGTGGGGCGCCACGGGATCGCTCAAGCATGTAACCGTAACGCCCCGACCGACGCGACGCGCGACGGTTGGCCTGCTTATGCGGGCCGCCTTCGCCTATAGAGCGCTCGCGGGCACCGTGAGTCCTGAGATCCTGCGTCATCCTGTGGCAAGGGTCCTGAAACACACAACGCAGGCTAACTCCCAGACCACGACAAAACATTTATTTATGTGGCACAATAGGCAGTTGTTGTGATTATTGCGCCAATCTCTCGTCTTACACTAATCTTATAAAGAGCTGCTAAATTATCATCCACCCAACAATGTCAGTATCAAATCTCCTCTCCTTCCTTCATCTTACCTCGCCCTTCCATCTTCTTTCACTTCGCTCAATATTAATTAATACCATATTAGATAAAAATTTATATAATTTCTCCATCCTACCTACTTGACATTGGCGGAATCAACCGTGTTTCGCTCGCAAAAATGAAAGTCATAAAACCAATCAATGAATCGATATAATGCGTAAGACTGTTTTTAAGCTAGCTAATCTTGGGATCAATTTATTATTGCAGTACACAGTCTATTTATTAAGATATGTTATAATAGGCTTTGAAACAGAATAAGATGGAAGCAGTAAAGATAATTATGTTGATATTCCACGAATGAAACCACACGTTTAGGTATGTAGTATTTCATTAAGGTTAATGATTTATAGCTTCATTAACTTGAAGTGAAAAATGTTGCTCTGTGTTTTAATATTTTGGGGAAAACCATTGAATAGATTTGAATATCGTTGTTTTTATGTTTAACATTAATTTAAGAATGTTTTGACGGCATTGTTTTTTGTATATTAATCTCAGACTATTTTGGGTAGCAACATATTAACTACATAAGATTTATTTTACAGATGATTGTATGTGTATTCTTATTTTGGAAAAGCCACTCGGTAGATTTTAATTTTATTTATTTTTAACATTAACTTAAGGAGGTTTTGAAGCATTAACTTTTTATATGCAATCCTTCTAAATATATCTCAATCTCAAACTATTGCGGGTACCTACAAATTAAATATATATGACTTATTTTAAAATTCTATTTTACTAACATGACTATATCAGAAGGAGGGTAATATACTTATAAGTATTAATACTTATAAGTATTCCTGATTGTGGAAGTGACATTGCGTATACATTTATACAGGTGACTGCTGAATTACTATCAATATTTAAGGAAAATACTCGGTACATGATTCTAATTCGAATTATGTAAAAAAATAGGTACTTAATTTTTGACCAAATTTCCATAAATTTAAATTCAAATAAATGAAGCGTGGACACTTTTCCAGTCATGCCGAGGGCGCGTGCACAGCTGTGTGTGCGTGTACTGTGCCACTTGTTCACATCTAAAAATTGCCAAAGTTCACATCATTTACCTACTCAACAAATTTGTTGCTTAAACAAGTAAAATATCTTAGTATTTTTGCCTATCCTAAGCTAGGATGCAAGTATTAAGGAGGATCGGATCATGCTTGTTTATCAAAGGTAGTCTGCTACCCTTTTAACACGTGGCGTCGTTTGGACGTAGGTAAACTACCGGTTTTGTGTCGACAGTGCAGCTAGCTGCTAGGGTGTCCAGACGACGCGTAAATAATTAGATAACTGTTGAGTAACTTTACTTAGAAGTTTATTAATATTTATGTTATATTTTTACATAATTCGATTGGGAATCATGTACTGAGTATTACCCTTAAATATTGATATTAACTCACCAGTCACCTATATACCTATTGTAATTATTATTATTTTTTTTATTGCTGTTTTATTCTTAATACTTGACAAAAGGAAATATGATTCTGCAATCGTTACGATCTCAATAAATTATCGTTAAATACATCACAGCATATTCAAACGTGTGAAACAGAATCAACTTTTTCACACAATCATATTCAATTAAGTATTTTTCTTCGTTAAGCTCGATAACGATAAGTAAACCTTTGTGCGATTTATCATGATCAAGTTGTCCTACAAATTTAGTAAAACTATTAATACTAGATAAATTGCGCCTTATGGTTTGCTAATAGGACGTTTTAGTAATAAATGCAAGCTAAGTTAATGTTTGTTTGTAGCACAAAGCCTCTTTTGAGCTTGGCGACGTTCTCACCTCTTTAGTAACAAGAATGAAGTAGGTAGGCAGTTAGGCACCAGTCGAGAGCCGACGGCCGGCGCGTGCGCACGATTTTCGAACATTATTTTATTTTTATTAACTCAAAAAAGTGTAATAAAAGACATAAATAACGCAAAAAACGTTCAGTGACATCGTAATATTGTCTAACGCAATACAAGTGAGTCTTTCGATAGTAAAATAATAATATAAAAACCGGTTAAAAAGGAAGTAGGCACGACAGTTATATAAAATTGTAATGGTGGATTTTCTTTCGCAGGTAAAATCTACTTTGTTTGTGTAAAACGGAGTTTTGTTTTTAAAAAGTGTTTTACAGTCGTCAGTTAAGTGAAATCGAGTTCATTTTGTCAGGTGAGTGACGGTATTTTTTTTTTATGAATGGACGAACGCTTTCTCCGTAGTTTTTTGTAGGGTTGAACAGACATTTTGTTGTGACGTGAAACGGAACGTTGCTCTTTTTGGGTGTCTTATAGTAACATTTTAATTTTATATTTTACAATTAACTTATATATAACATAATGTAAACATTTATTTTAAGCTCCCAACTAGTTTTGCTTACTTCCTTAATTAAGGAGTTATATCAATAAATTGTTTGAAAAATAATGGTTTTTTTTTTTTGACATGTTGTTTAATAAATTGCAATAATATTTTGATATCTTTAATCTGTATTTTAAATGAATTTTTATTCAAATATAGGTAACTAAAAAATATCAATGTCATTGTTATTGTGAGGTACCTTCATAATCAGTAAACGCGTTTTATTTTTAGTTGAACTGGTTGTGTGGGATTTTTCGCAGCGATTATTCCTCCCATGCGGTTTCAGATGCAATGATATTTATGGCTACTGCCGCTCTGCTACTGTGAGCCATAACGTGATATTTTATAGCCTAATAACGACGAAGTATATTATATATAGCAGGTCTAGAACTTTCTTAGATTTTAACTGTATATTAGGAACAGACGTAAATTTCGAGTATTTTTTTACACAACTACCCAAGAAAGGAGCACGTTTTACCAGATTTTATGTATGTGGGTGGGTTTTTTTAATCGACCATTACTTCTAAAAACTAAACGATTGAAACATTTGTTGAGATTATTGTATCGTTGGAACAACTATAGCCTTCCCTAATAAATATTTTCTTTTTTGCAGAAATATAGTCTGAAATTTCGGTCTTTTCCGCAAAAAATGGAATATTTCCATAAGGGTTGTTCCTATATTTAGAAAACGATTCGTTCAATTTGAAACGAGTTGTAACGCAAAATATTCTCTATATTATTATTATAATATCATTTTATTGTAGATAAACACTTAAGTATTGACAAAAGGTCGTAAATGACCACTTTTAAATGAGGGTACCTTTTAATTTTCGATACATGTCTTAATTAATATTCCTAATCATTGTTGTTCTATGAGTTGAACCGCGATGTATAGCCTTATAATCTTCCTTATGAAACAATATCCAAATTAGCCGTTGGATGTCAACTGCGAGGCCTAGTCCTTCCCTATGATCACTGTGTGGTTAGCCAATACTACCTTGGCAGGCGGGTTTGCGAGCGCAGTGTACTGTGGTAGGATATGGTGATACTGCTGCCCATCACCATCCTAGTTGAGGTACAGTTATTCGCACTACTATTATGGGCTATGCTTGTTTAAAGGGTGACTACGCCTTTTACGACACCTCCGCATGAAAGTTGGGTTGGGAATATAAATATTCTTCTCAGCTCGTCACAACACGACAAAACAGTATATAATATAACACAAACAGTATATTTAATATCGCTCCAGTAGCTCGTTGGATTAGCTAATTCAAAACAAATCTTTCGTAACATATTAATATGGTCAGTGTGAATAGGTACTTGAAAAACATGGTTGTAGACAAGTTTTTTTTATCATTTATGTAATAGTTCATAATATGTATAATAATGAGGTTTGTAGTGTATTTACCACGTGTTAATAATTGTGTGGTAAAAAAATAAATGCTATAGTGTTCTAAGGCTTCGATCGAATAGGCTCTCTCGTATCTTGTAAACAAAACTGTGCAATTTGCGGTTATCGCATTGTCATCGTGCGATGGATCGTTTTATGTCAATCACAAACGTATAATGAATTAAATTGATTACCGGTAGCTGGTTGTTCGCTAATTATCAAAAACTTTTATTAAATGTAGCTTTGATGAGTTCTAATATTTTAGTTATTTAATTGTTCATCAGCGACTGTATTTTTGTCCGCGTTACAATTGCTTTTGAAAGTCAATTTGACAGCCATACCTAATTGCGCAACTATTCCTATAGCTCGTCTTTTTTTCAAATATATAAACGTAATTAAACGTAATAATAAACGTAATTGGCCAACCGCTTAATTTTGCAATTGACTTTTTATAATTACATTTGACAAGCCGAACGTTTTCCCAAGAGAAAAATATTTTATAATCCTTATTACAGATTTTAATTATGACATGAACAGACGCCGAAACCAAACTCTACGTCTACATTATATTTGTTTTGAATAATTATAAATAAAAAAATATAAAACCTATTTTACTTATTTAAAAAAACTAACCCTATAAGGTATATTATATTATTCAAGTCGGTGGTATAAACCGCCAACCTTGGGTTAAAGTTATTTCCCCATTGTCTTTAATTACATCTTAATCGTCCTTCACAGAAATACAATACGCATTGTTACCTTCTGGTATAGTATGCGTTTGATACAAGATTTGACTTGGAAAGGAAATAATTTATTTTTATATATACGAGAATAATATTATGATATGTATTTATAATCACCTTTTAGAAGATTTGTGACACGCTATTTATGATTTATTTTTTATTTTTTATTGATTGATTCAGCCTTTATAAACGTATTTAAGCCTTTGAGGGTAGAATGAAAAAATCCACCACCACATCAGCCGTTGGAAGTCCACTGCTGAACGTAAACCTCCCCCATCATCTCTGGTCGTTTTGCCAATACTCACACGCTTGATGGGCGTGTTGGCGAGCGCAGTGTATTGTGACAGGTTATGGTGACGCTGAAGTTGTTCGCACCACTATGACTTTAGCCGCCTTTATAGATACCTGGGCAAAAAACAGGTCGGGATTATTCTCTGCCGGTCACCGGAGGACAACAAAGAACAATGCAAATTATCAAAAAAAAAACGAGAGTGATTAAAAAAAACTAATATTAAAACTATTTAGTTAAGTAATTAAAAGGCATTAAAATTACACTTATACAAAATGCTTACACTGATAGGTTACGTAAAGGTGTAATAGAAAATATTGCAAAATTCGTTATCCTATATAGAGTTAAATTATACTTTCTATTTATATCATGTGATGATTGAAAGTCGTTATAAAGAGATTTTTGTCAAATTTTTTCTCAAAGTAAAATATTCATAATCCATATACGTATATAATAGTGGTAGCAGTGCAAAAAAAAATTCTAAGAGAATTAACCCCACGTCTCACAGCCTCCACTGGTGACAGGAGGGCTGGTGCATTTTTTGCCCAGAGAATCGGAATTGCGATTCAACGGGAAAATGCTGATAGTATTCTTGGCACCATTCCACGCGGACATGATTTATACCAAAACTGTTTGTAAATAATTATTTTAAGCTTTGAATTGTAAATATGTATAATATTGTAAAATTTCTTTAATAAAGTTTTCCATTGTATTTGAGGAATTCGATAAAAAAAAATAGTGGTACCTAGTACCTAGTAGTAAAATATATGTATATAGGTATAGTATATTTGGTATTAACTCTTACCAGTTCCAGTTGATTTAGATAAAAAAATGTTTAATCTTTGTATTGAGGGAGATTATATTAGTTATGTTGTAGTGTGTTTTTTTTTTTTTAAATAGATTATAGAAACCATACAATGAATGAACCCCTAACGGTAATTTTAACGACCTTAGAGGGTAACGCGAGCAACATGCAGCCGTAAAAGGAAAGAATAAAATGTAATATAAATATTATGTAGTATATATGTATATGTATATAATATTTACAATACAAAACTTAAAAGATAAATATATACAGACATAATCATGGTTTTCAATTATAGATATTCATGTGTGAGATGTGATGTGTAATCTATATATATACTCGTATATAATAAAACTATAACAAATCCAGTTCTTTACATTGGTGATAATTGTAAAATTTCTAGAAGATACTATAATTGATACTGAAACATACACATAGTGTAATTTCTATTATTTTTGTCTCTGTCTGTATCTTGGCCGCGTAGAAAATACAAAATGAATTTGAACACTGGCTATTTATGATCTTGAAAATTACGGTACAGTACGGTTCCCTTGGGAGAGAGGATGAAACAGCGAGCTGTTATTAAGTACATATTACTTCAATGGGATGAAAGTTTAAATATGGAATCGCGAGCGAAGTCGTGGGTACAAGTAAATATCATAAACTTGAATGTTTTGTTATTGTTTGTTTAACGGCGCTTATCTCATTTTCGCCTGATTTAATTTTTTATTAGTTTAAGAGTTTATTAATTGATTCAAACTATTAAATAAATATAAAGTCAACTTGTATTTAATAAATATATGTATATGTAAATGCTACTATAAGTTTAACATCTGTATCTATGTAAACCTTTAAAAAAATAGAAAAAATACAAAATATGATCAATTGAAAGTAAAAACAATATAGGTAGGTATAGAAAAATATCTTTTTTACATAGTAATTATTTTAATCGTAAACCGGTTCTATAACTCTGTACACGAGATAAGGTCATTTGAATTTCACGAAAACAATTGCAAAACACAATCTGAAACTAAAAAAATGTTCAACAATAGTATCTAATTATTGCGACAATTAAAGCCGTTTGAAAATAAAACAAATCGCTTTCGATATCAAATTCTGAACACAAAGTCATTGTTCGAGATATTCACAAAACTAAGATTGTGTTTTTAAAACAATTATGATTGTATTTAAAAAAACTGACGACGTTATATGATTGAAAGAAAATTTAGATTTTAACCGAAAAGTGGCCGAAAATCCGGAGTGACACTACTGACTTATTAGATGCTTCAGTATATATTACTAATAAACAAAGTCCCCCGCTGCATCTGTCTCTGTCTGTTCACGATAAAATAATAAAAAAAAACTACTGAACGGATTTTCATGTGGTTTTCACCAATAAAGTGATTCATGAAAGAGGTTTATACGTATAATCTGTGAAGGTTTTGAGTAAATTGGTTGAAATATGACCACAATTGTCTGAATAAGTCAAGGCGCCTGGGAGCTTTCATAGACAACGCTGCCTAATCTCTTTGAAATAGTATTGACAGTTTATCAATTCGTATTGTTACAATTTAAATCTAATAATAATTAATTTCATAACCGTTATATAACATTGGAAATATGAATTACGTCAATTGTAATTGATAAATGTAAAGACCTTACAAAATATTGAAACAATCTGTATTGCAGTTGTGGAGAAAATTATAAAATTATTACCAAATGTCATCTGTTCAGTTTGTTTATTTTTATTATTCAGTAATATTAAAATATATTTATTTAACTAGCTAAGCCTTGTGGTTTTTCCTGCGTAAGTGCTGATCCCTTGGAAATTTCGGAATAAAAAGTAGCATCATGAATTATTGCAACTCTATTAAAATCATAAATACCAAGTTTTAACGCACTTTTCATGTGAAAAATGTGACATCCTTGTTCACAAGTAGCAAAAATTTAAGCGTTATATAGAGTTAAAGTTAGTCGTTCTTGTCCTTTTTGTATTTTTTATTTAATAAAACTAATTATTATCAATACGTCTCCCGCAGATCAGACCTTTACTTTATCATATGAATTAATCAGCCTGTAAACTTCCCACTGTTGGGCAAAGTCTTTATATAGGAGAAGGGTTGGAGTTTAATCCACTACGCTGCTCCACTGCCGGTTGGCGAATAATTTACCGTGAATAACGATCGCATCAAGTGTCTATGATAACAAACGTTAGACTAGACCAATTTATAATAAGAATGTCAGGATAAACTAATTTAATTTAGGATAGACTACTCATTAGTCGCTACTAAGGATAAGTCAAATGGAACCGGTTTTCGGCACGTAAAGCTCGTAACGACACGGTCTCCATTCCGCGTAACAAATCCCGGACAAAGGCTAATCATTACAGTATCGAAGACCATAAAAACTTAGTACCTTAATTACTCAGATTAATTTAATTTTTTTTTTTTTACAACATACGACGATGACGAAATTGACGATGGTTTAGTGGTCACAGCGAATAGCTGCTGCGCTAGAGGTCGCGGGTTCGATCCCCGCTCATGACAAATTGTATACGCCATACAGATTTTTCTCATAGTGTGGTCGTTTTTGCTTGTGTTGTGTGTCTTTTCGGACTCCCGACACAAGATTTCATATACTTTGGCTCGTAAAATGAGGCCTTTATTTATGTATTCGATAAGTTCGGCCTGGGACTAACTAGTATATATACTGACAAGGTAATAAATATTTATGTAAATGTAAATTTAAACGTATTAAAATTGTAGCCTTGTGGAAGAAGATTAAAAAATATATATATTTTTTGACATTTTCAAAAATTTAAGGGATGATGACGCAACCGCGAGATTCCTGCCAGACTTGCAATTTCATAATTGACCGATAATAAAACATAATTTTAAAAAAAATCTAGATTTGTGGGAAACGGTTTACTCGAATAGCTCTTAGACTATTAATATACCTTAACCATAAAATTAAATTTTATAAAATTTAACAGTATATTCAAAACTTTAATGCAATTATAAAAAGTTAACATAAAATTAATTCATTATTAAATTTCAAAGTTTACATCTTAATGAGGTTATGGTCAAAAGCGTAACGGTGTTTTTGAGAACATCTTAATTTTAACTGGCTCAACTAAATTCATACATTTTATTATTATTATTAACTTTTGAGCAAAAATAAGACTTGTTTTTTTATTTATACTTATCATATATCTATAAACAGGTCCATTACTATATTTTGAAAATTTTTTAGAGAACATTCTATAATCGTTACTGAAGCTAATTTTTCTTGTCTGTCTGTCTCTCTGTTTACTTCTAATTTCGGCACGATTTTCTCGGAAAAAGGGATTAGAGTCAGAATGTTTAATTACTTATAATTCATTAACGAGCATTCCGATTAATCTAGGATATATTTAAAAATTGTCCTGTAATATGATTGTCATTATTAGGTCTAAATTAACTTGAAACTTGGTTTTTACAGAAATCATTAAACGGACTGCTTATTCTAAGTTGGCTTACGTAATAAGGGAATAGCAATCGCAGGTACAGCTAATGGAAAGATAAAATCATTTCATCCAAGTTGACTTTCAATATTATTCAGATTTATGGGAGTAAGTAACGAAAGGGAAATCCAGGAGTCTATAATTCTATATACCCCATTCATAATGCTTCTACATCAAAAAAATTACAATCGCTACACATTGCGGCTATTAAGTAATTGTTAATCTTTATTATAGAAAATAAAAATAAAAGTATTTTTATATTTAAAATGATTGACATTTTAATAAGCATATAACATGCTGTTTCACGCGGAAATTATTTGTCAAAATAAATTCATCAAATGGTTGAAACTGCGTAGATTATACAAATTATTCATTAATTTAATGATACTATTAGGTTTTTTTTTGTCGTTTTAACGTTCACGCATTTGACATTTCGCATTTGTTATCTGTTGCCATAAATGGGCGTCGAACAATGAGCGAATATTCGAAAGAAAACTTGTAACTATTTTAATTGCTTTTGTTATGATTTTTATCCATTTTCTATTCTATGTTGATTTTAATTGAACATTTGTACGCACGGAATTGAAATGAAGGTAATTATTCGCTATCGCGCCACCACCGATTTTGATGCTGATTTTTTTTATAGGTGCGTTATGACTTCAAAACATCATAACTAGTGTTGTTATGATGGCGCATGACCTATTTTGACTTAAAAATTAAAAAAAAAATTGTCACTAGTTATGATGTTTTGAAGTCAGAAAGCACCTCTAAAAAAATGAGCTCCATTATGGTTGGTGACGCGATACCGAATAAGTACGATAATTTTTTTTTTCTTACAATTTATACAAAATGTAACATAAGGTTACACCAGCTATGTTTTTTTCTTTATGAACTTAGTTTACAGGCCCTGAATTCGAGTTCGTTGTGCCTTTTAATTATTTGGAAATATTATATTTTAAAGTATTAATTTTCTGTGTTTCGTCGTTTACTTATCTATTTATTCTATTATAATAAGGAAGTGATTATTGAATTATTTTTTGTGTCTTTTTTTAGCAATATGTCGAAGACAAGATTAATGGATACTTAAGTTTTTATACAATATAGTCCTTTTTTATGAATATTTTCCAGTACCTTAAATTATATCTATACTAATATTATAAAGCTGAAGAGCTTGTTTGTTTGTTTGAACACGCTAACTAAGGAACTACTGGTTCGAATTGAAAAATTCTTATTGTGTTGGATAGCCCATTTACCAAGGAACAATATAGGCTATATAACATCACGCTACGACCAATAGGGGCTGAGCAATAATAAGAAATGTTACAAAAACGGGAAAAATAATCTTTTATGATAGCTTCCGTTGCGTCCTTTAAATTATTTCTCTTCTCAAGATATTTTTAAACTATAGTTCTACTTTTAAAGTAAATATAACATCACTATTTTACTTAAAATTTTCGAAAAATAAAAAAAACTCAATAATAAGTTGAACGACACAGAAATCAAACCTGAAACCCCTTGCTCGGCAGTAACGCTTGCGACCTCTCGACCAACGAGGCGGGTACCTACTCTTAGAGTAATTGTTTAAAAATATTTAAGTACTTTTCCCTCAAATAAACGCGAGTGAAACCGCGGGGCACAACTAATATATTATAAATGTTACAATAATTTCAATGAAACGCAACAAACACAAACACGTGTTTGCTATTAATTTTGTGATTAATTATTACTTAATAGGGACATAAAGCCGTCGCTATACTACGCATGATCGCACGTCGATCAGAATGACATTAAAACTTGATCTGGTGGATGACTCCTAACGGGGCTGTGGAATTAAAAATAAATATTAAATAATTATGTATTTATTTGGAAATAATATAAGACATTTCTTGTATATTATTATTGTTATTAATATAAATACAAAATGGCGTAATCATATGTTTTACTTAAAAAACATCATATTTTTACACATAGAAAAGCGATAATAATACACGTAGGTAAAACCACGTGGGATATTTTGTGTATATAATAAAGTGGAAGTTACAATGGGGATGAAAGTTTGGGCAGGAAAATTGTCATTTTTAAAGCTTCAAATAGAGGTTTTGAGACAAATTAAAGATGTTATTAAATGATTACCAAATTATCACTATTATCAAACGCGGGTGAAACCGTGGGACATGACTAGTAGTAGACATAAAAAGCTGTCAACGTAGTAACACAACTTATCCGTTCGTTGCGGTGAAGTCGCGGCTCTATCTAAATGTCAAATACGTGCATATAGAAATAGCTGCCGCGCATTTAAGTATCAAGACTATTCCAAGTTTGTTGTAACCTATACCTATTGTGTGTTAAATGTAACTAAATAGAGGACAAAGCCATATTTGCTTGTTGTTTGTGCAATGAATTAAGGTATATTATGTTTGAACAATAATTTAAATCGATAGGACGTAAAATATCACCATTAATCTTAGTTTTAAATCGCTGAGCTAAGTATCAAAACTACAAAGCAAAAAATGGTTAAACTCTCTGTGAATAAAAAACGATTTGATTTTGTGAAATTTATATAAAATGAACTAACTACATATATACAGTATTAATTTATTAATTATTTATATATATATATATATATATATAAATATAACTAATTATATTTATATATACAATTTACAGCTTTCGTAAGCAGTATAAAAAATATTTATTAAAAGAACAATTACAAATTCCAATGACTTCTTAAATCCCTTTTTTTATTTTTTATTAACCTAAGAATATGTGCGGATGTTTTATAATTAATATTATTTAGACTTTTTTCTTTTTGGAAATAGGTTTATATACAGTACAGTTAGATATGTATAATATATATTAAATAGTATGGATAGTTATATGTAATATATATTTTATATAAGTAGTTAATAATTGTAAAATAGTATTAATATATTAATTTGATATTTTATTTTAAATTAAAACATAAAAAATTCAGGAGATCACTGAAAATCAGCTATGAAGTATTTAGGTACTTCATAATAGCTAAGTGACACTCCTTTTCGGGGACATTACACCACTTCTGTTTTTTTTCTGTTTTTTTATTCTCTGTTTGTTCCCGAATAAATAAATAAATAAATAAATAAATAACTGCGCTTCGCGGTTTTATCCGCGTAACTTCCGATTCCGTGGGAATGTCGGGATAAAAAGTAGCCTATTGTGTTTTTCTGGATGTCCAGCTACCTACTATAATTCTACCAAATATCATTGCAATTGATTTAGTAGTTTTGTGTAAAAGACTAACAATTTTTTGCATTTATAATATTAGTAGGATTATCAAAGCTTTTCGCTAGGTATTAGGAATAGTCTATTTCAATCAGTCTGTCACAAGTTCACGCTAAATATCCCAGTTCTCCTCGATCCTACGACATTAGTCGTCTTTTAGGCAAGAAAGAGGTCGGAACTATTCTCCTCTGTCGGTCACAGCACGGCTTAGGTACTATATTAGTAGCTGTGCTACCTTTTAAAAAGCTGTGTTACAGGGATGTCTCTCCCAATAACAGTTATGCTCTTACAAATAAATCAGTACCTAGTATATTACAATCAAGTATATTAAAGTTCATCTTCTTTTGTGTGCTATCTTCAATTCTTTCTTCCGTCCGTCTGTAACAGGACTGTGTACAAATTATACAGAATGTGAAATGAAGACAAATAATAAAAGTAAATGAAAATTAAAGCGAGTTATATAAAGTTATTTTTTCGATATTTTTAATTCGACTTTAAATAATATAAATAAATAAACGCTCCACTTTCAACTATAACATAGAAGGATAAAATCTCGTACGAACAATTGTATATCTTACAAAGTTATGACCACTGTCCCCATACAAGAAATGTCACTTTTCGAACTTTTCTTAGGTCAATCTTCTTAAAGTACTGTCAAATATCGAAAGCCTTAGTGACAAAGATTCGCAATCTTTAATATCATTTAAAAATAAAAACCTGTAAGATATTTAATTTATATTATTTTTTAATTATGGTAATTTAATTTCTTATGGCAATCCTGTACAGTCATAGCTAATATTAGCAGTGAGATCATAAGATCCCTTCTCCGCGTAAACGTCCTTCATTTTAGAGATATCTGTGACCTGTGTGGTTTTGTTTTAACTTTAACAATTTTAACTACTAAAAATATACTACTCAATACAAGATAGGACCGTCTCTAGAGAGCCAAGTATCTTAGAAATATAACTTATACTAAGTAATCTTAAACTGGAGATCCAAATTGATGCGCATGCCATGTTTTATTCCTGGGTATTACCCAAGGGATCGGAAAATACATGGGTATAGCTGACTAAGGGCCTGTTGTACCGGTTACTGATAGGCTTTATCATCATCAGGTCAAACAGATAATTAGGGTGCCTGTCTATTGATGCGGAGCGGAGTAACGGAGAAATATTAACCAATAGCAGAGCCCTTGTCCACTGGAGCAGAGGGGAGATTTTTTGCTTTTTGCTTTTGATTTTTCTCATCAATGGACACCCTTAGAGTCTGTTTTACCTCAAATAATAAACTACAACTTTTGGAATCACAGGTTGCAAGTAGGAATATCTGACAGATGAAGTAAAGTTAATAAACTTTTAACTTAAACATATACGTCAGTTAGCTTCATCAGTAATTAGTGAAACAGGCTTTAAAACAGCTAATATAGTTTAAATATGACAGAATTCCTTCCGCTACACTGTGCACTGAATTTCCTTACCCCGTTTTCTGCACCGTCGAGCGAGACATTATTTGTAATTTTGTAAGTACTTATTTAGCACTTGAAAAAATATATTGTTTACGCTCGTACATGAACTCAAGATATTTTTACGATTTTGTTTTAATACTGTACTATTTTTTTTTTTGTGTACTGTTTGGCTTAATTTTATATATATTTTTAAAAACTATGAATACATAATTATGTACATCAAATGGTAAACATATTTATTTTTGTTTGTTGTAAATCCTTTTATTTCCTACATAATTTTTAATTTAAAACCTTAAAAGTTTTCTACTTCTTCTCTCAGAAGTTTCTCAATTGGACTAAATATTTTTGTATAGATACATGGATATATAACGCGGTATATTCGAAAATTCGGAAATAATAAAAAATTTTTTTTTTTTTTTTAAATACTTTCTCTCTTGGCTCTTTAGTGTGTATTGTATGAAAATTTTATTGTGAAACTTAACATTTTTTTTTAATTATTTCCCATAAGAAAAAATTAGTAAAATATTAAAGTCACAGCACAGAGATTTGCAAATCCGTTTTACATTTCCGTTAATTCACTAACATGTCGCGTCTCTGTCGCACCAACTATTTTCGTTTATTACTATTTCAGTCACACTGACGGCCACCTTTTACCGTTAGCATTACATGTGTTCCTAATGCCTTTAAAGTATCGCTTATGAATATAAACAAAAGGTTTAGAAGAGCGGTAAATCTTTTATATTGTATCACTTGCTGTTTTATTAATATATATTATACAGAACAGAAACAAGTATTTGTACAAATACAATATCTGCCCTTACTGGGAACTAAAGCCGCGACGTCGCGTCGGGGTTGCGTAAGTATTAATATATTTGACAAGAAAGCCTTCTAAACAATTTATTTTTATCTAAGCCGTTGTTAGGATGCTACTGTTAAATTTGGGTTTCCACTTCCTCTGTTACGTACACTAAGAAAATGCTAAACTTACGTCTCTTCCACATTATGTAATACATAACACGACTGTTCTGTGGTAGGGAGCGGATATTGTGAGGAGACTGCGGCTATGTCGTCATGACCTGCCGCAGTTTCTCCCGTTCGCCGGTCCCTGGTGCAGAGGAAATAGAACGCTCACAGTGCCCGCGAGCGCTCTATATGCGAAGGCGGCCCGCGTAGGCGAGCCAACCGTCGGGGCGTCACGGTGGCATGCGCCGTCCTTGTACGACGACGAGGGCACCGCTGTGTTTTAGTGGGACTTCGCAGTCAGCGAGTCCCACATACCCGTCGTCTCCGGGTGGCGGGATGCGTAAACGCATTATCAAAGCGTCAAAAAAAAGAGGGAGCGGATTTTGTATTTATACAATTTGTTTTTTCTCAGGGTTATCACCCTCCATCGTGTCAAGTCGTCGGCAACGGTTGTTGTCATAATCACCTATAATTATTGTTCTCTGATCTAAAGTTATGATTTTTTTAAAATAAATAAATAAACGTCTCACACTCAACGGCCCCCAGTAGGATGTGAATCCTGTATCGGGTGTCCGGAAACACACACAATACTCAAGCACAAACGCCCAGACCACGACAAACATCTGTATGGCCTATACAAATATTTGTCATGTGCGGAGATCGAACCCGCGACCGATAACGCATCAGCCAGTTGCTGTGACCACTACGTCAACGCGTCGAATTTTGATGAGAACTTAGGTACTTTGATAACATATAATTACATATATAATACATAAAAATTAACTTGAACACTTAAACTTTTTTCTATCAAAGAATCGGTGGTAGATCTATATAAATTAATCTTCGTTCTAAATTTTACATTAACGATGAAATGGTGCGTGTCGCCTTAACGCCAGCGGTCGCGGGTTCGATTCCCGCTCGGGGCAGATATTCGTTTTTGTTCAAATATTTGTTTCTGGTCTGGGTGCGTGTCCTTGTGGGTCTGTCCGTCTTGCCTCGGAGAGCACGTAAAGCCGTCGATCCCGGTTGTTGTCATGGACATCTGATAGCGACCGTTACTCATGGTAGGGAAATTATGCGCCAGCCCACAGTGGAGCAGCGTGGCGGATTGTCATGAACATCTGATAGCGACCGTTACTATGTTATATATGTTATGTTTTACGGTGTTATGCGTAAATATATTTTTATGATGTTGACACTGCAATCAGTTATAGATTAGGTCGAAGTTCGACCACTGGGTGACCACTAGTTATAATAAATAGACGTAAAAAAATAATTAGTTTTAAGGTTCGGAATTCATTAAGGTCAAATCAAACACGGTCAAATCCAACGGGATCTAACCGACACCTTACTAAGATTCCACTGTCAGTTCGTCCCTCTCGTACAATGCTGTATTTTTTGATTCTTAAAAAGCTTTATTTAATCTTTTTTTTTTTAAATATAATAAAACAAATTCACGATTAATAGTCATGGAGAGCTGTATTACTCGCTTTGAATTTCGCTACTTTCACTGCGTTAAGATAACGAAATCACAATGAACTAATTACATGCGTCACGTTCTCCTTCAGATCTTCCCACATAAAATATTTTAGATTTTACTATACAAAAGTAAGAAAAATCTATATCTATATTAATGCTATGTTAATTTGTGTGTTAGGGGCATCCATTAAGTGAGAAGTTTAGGGGGGGAGAGGGTCGAGCAAAATTTCACTCATTCTCACGCGGGGGAGAGGGTGGTCTCGGCAAATATCACTTAATTTTTTTCCCGTCATTGAAAATAAAAACAAACGATCATTACATATAAACCTCTTTAACTTAACGACCCCCAGTAGGATGAAATTGTGTCGTGGGTCCGGATACACGCCGACCCATCGTCAATTAAAAGAACAACGATTCCTCCTAATGTAACATTACCCACCATTATCATTAGAAAACAAAACGAAAGTCAAGGGGGAAAGTAACATTATGGTTGACCAATTATAGGCAGAGCTTGATATCCCGCTCACGTAGTAAGAAAGTGTGACTACTTCATTCTGATATTAAGGATATGATACCTACAAGTATGGCTTTGTTTGTGGATGATTTTAACATGTAATTTAATTTAGTTAGGTACTACTGCTACATATACGGTTATATCTGCGTCGATGTATGTATCGGTGTGTAACATTTTATAGCCTATCTGTATTCTGCTTTTTCACTATAATTGTAGACTACTAGTCAATTCAACTTTATAATGAATTTTGAACCGTATTTTAATTTTGACCAGTTTTGTTATTAAACACATTTAGATATAACAAAATATCAAGTATATTGTGTTTATTTATTTATTTAATACTTAGTGCAAAATAGCACACATTAAAAAAAATTAAAACAGTTCAAAGGCGGTCACTGATAGATTTTCTTACAGGCAGACTCATAAAACTTATCGAATACACTAAAATATATAAATTAGAATCTCATAATGTATATAATAATAAGACTTTTTTTAATTGGAGTAGTTTTTAACCGACTTCAAAAAAGGAAGAGGTTCACAATTGGTTGTTTTTTTCTTTTTTGTATGTTTGTTACCCGATTATTGCGCCAATTATGAATCATAGGTAGGTCGGTAGGTCATACTTTATAGGTGTTCCCATAGAAATTTTATCAGAATCAATTTAGCGCTTTTTATGGAAAATCAACAAAAACGTTTTCGTCGTATAACATACACTTACCACTAAAAAATGGAAAAATCTGTACCTAAAACCTAAAAAGTAGTTTTAGTTCAAGTTTGTACATGTAGATATCTTGAAGTCAGGTTTTTTTCTGTAAATTAATTTACTATCACAAAATATATAATAGGAACAGACCGCAATGACGTAATGGAGGACTATTTTTCGCATAATGTCAGATACCGCTTACAATTAGTTGACCATAGTCAAGAATACCAAGTTTCTAACCGTGAAATTCCTTTTGAAACTTACTTTCATTAAATTGTTAAAAACTCATCTCCTGGAGAATTCATTACCTACATTTTTTTTAAAAAGCTAAATATCTTATTGTTAAACAAAATGCAAACTGTACTTCCCTAATTTGCTTATCGTATTATTTTTATTAAGAATTAGTCATTTATTAAACGGAAAGTGAACGGAAATAACTAAATTCTTATTATTATTTTCCCACAATTATAAAAAAAAAAGTAAAAATACCAACATAATACGATAAAAAGCCACACACATGGCAGAATGATAAGTGTGTTACCTATAAATATATATTTTACAGACACAAATGGTTTGTTATTAAACAAATTTGTTTAAAACATTAGATTTTGAATACTCTACGTAAAAGGTCGCGTCCTTGAACAATGTTTTGTCATTTAGTTTTGATGATTTGAACTAGATGGCGCTGATTACCTGTAAACAACTTTATTATTTAAAAGCAGACTATATACATAGATGTATGTATACTACATAGAAGTCTTTATTTAAATAAAATTAAAAAAAAGAAGTCTTTATATAAAAGTTAACATTTCAATTTTTCATTCTTAGGTTAGATTACCTACAACTGTGTGATTTTTGAATAATTACATTTTTAATAAACTTGTTTATAATCTGAAGTCCTTTGAAATTATAATTAATTACAATTATTGGCTTTTCTTTAGAATTTCGTTCGTGGATGACACGTGAATGACGTGTGAATGACATTTACAGCTACCGTTCTGTCATTACCAGCTTTATTGATATTCTGGCCAGTACAAAACTAAATTGTGCTTTAAATTACTACTTGTCCACTTTTTGCGAGCATCTAAAGTATCACTATTTTGGTGACTATTTTTAAACAAGCAACAGGTATATGATTCAGTACGCCTATTAATATTTTAACCACTTTTATAACGAGTAGGCTTAAGAAACTGCGGATATGACACATGACATATATGACAGCATGCAATAATTTTTATCATAATTTTAATCACATAGGATTCATGCTCAAAGTTTCGCTGTAGGTACTGATATCGTCCTTAATTGGCGAACAAAAACACAAATTGTTTAAATAATTCTTTTTTTTCCTACCTCCGCCGAAAGTTCGATTTTCGTCCCTATGAAGGGACTAAAGTGACAATATTTTTCGCGCTTCACAGCGATGAAAATCGGACTTTCGGCCCCGGTAGGAAAAATGTGATTCTTTTTCCCCCGCTTCACAGGGACAAAACCCGATCTTTCGGCCTAGGTAGGAAAAAAAAGTATGTGCAACATGGGACGAAAGTACTACATCCTTTCCCGCATGTTTACCACCTTTACTACGCAATTTCACAACTTATGACACAATATACTATTTCATGTCACATCGGACCCTATAAAATCGGGCTGCCGGACAGTAAAATTCCTTCTAGTGCACAAACGCCCTTAGTGTATTATATTTCATCACTCTTGGAAGCGACATGGTCAATGGTGCACTGTATTGTGCATAACGTATTCGTGATAAATTAAGTATTACCTACGATTTTCAAATCACCGCCGGTC
This sequence comes from Euphydryas editha, assembly GCA_036937285.1. Lineage (NCBI taxonomy): Eukaryota > Metazoa > Arthropoda > Insecta > Lepidoptera > Nymphalidae > Euphydryas > Euphydryas editha. The sequence goes on along the minus strand of JAUPFZ010000031.1, from coordinate 4,153,476 downwards.
ACGGTCTCTGTATCCTTGACATTAGCGGTTGTTAACAAATTGAAATATTTTTTCCCTAAACTTTTATGATTTATTATAATTATCTCGACGGTGACGTATATCGTGAAATCGTTAATGCTTTATGTATATAATAATGTCATATAATAAATGATTAATTTGCTTAAACCGGAAAAACAAAATTATTATTTAATAAAGAAATTCTAAAGGTAACAGAAAACTTAGGACCCACACATTATCTATATAATACTTCTATGTATATGGAGAAGAGGCCTTCGCTTCGCCTTCGCAGTACAGTACTTATACTTAAATATACTCGTATGCTTAGACAGGCTGTACCCGCGGCTCCGTTTGCTATTACGAATCCATTTAAACTTAGTCAATTAAAAATCGCAAATCAGTAAGAGAATACGTAACGCGATGATAACAAATTGTCAATTTCGCAATTCAAAACATTAATTAGTTTTGTTTACATAAACAGGATGTCCGATATTTTTTAATTGCACAGATAACATCTAAAAACAACTGTCATTTCTCACAACATAATCAGTTTTTTCGTTGTCATTATAGCGGATATAGTTTGGGATTTTACGCATTTATACTTATTAATTAAAGATAAAAATTTGTTTACGCTACTATCTATAATGTTAAAGCCCATGTTACATAGAATTTATTTGTTATACATACTTATATAATAAAAGTATATAAACCTGAACCATTTTTTTATTTTAATGTTTTTATGATTTACCAGTTCTATCTATACCTATACTAAAACTGCAACAAGATAAATTTGATTTTTTTTTTTTTGGAGGGTTCTTCATAATCGATATTGAAGCTGAAAGGTTTTTTTTTAATTTTTGTTTGTATGTCTGTATTTTGGCCGCACATTACGTCTTAACTACTGAATGGATTTGAATGAAACTTGGCACGATTTAAGTTCATACTACAGATGCAGACCGTTCTGGTGTAGTGGTGCGAGTAGTCGCTTCAAACCGCGCACCGGCGATCGCGGGTTCGATTCCTGATCGGGACAGATATTTGTATGTCCATTTAGGTCTCCCCACAATCCCTCTGAGAGTACGTAAAGCGGTCTTTCCCGGTTATTATAAGAGACACCTGATAAAGATCGTTACTCGTGGTAGATAAATTATCCGCCAACCCGCAGTAGAGCAGCGTGGTGCTCCTTCTATATGGAGAGGAGGCTTTCGCTCAGCAGTGGATTGTTTACAGGCTGATACAGTACAGTACGAGCTAGGGCACTGAATAGTTTTTATTCTGAAATCCGGTACGGTCCACTTAGTAGAGGTGATGAAAGTCAAAATGTATAATCGTTAACAGTCGCATATACCTACATTTTTTATTATATAAAAGTTTTTGAGGGAGAATTATATACCTCTTAACTAGTAGGCAGAAGTAGCATGAATATTTGTAGTAACTATAACTAATAATTTTATGAGTAAATTCAAAATGTTTCTCTTTCTCTGTTCATCCACCGCGAAGCGTGGCGGACGGGTGTTGTTAGTAAGTTATCAAACAATACGGGAAACCTGATCGCGATAGAAAAGAGGCGTACAAGCTCGCAGTATATCTAAGGCCGGAAACATACTTACGTGTCGTGACGCGCCAGAAGCATATCGGTTTCATACACGACACGACATTCAAATGTCTCTCTAACAATACTAAATCTATCTAAACAGCTGAGGCTTCCCTCAGAGGACGGCTGTGGCAGAGTCTCCAATAAATATTATACAGAAATAAAGATCCCAAATGTGGACATGCTGTGAAGATGTGGTTGCTGGTATGTATGCAGTAACAACTAATGAAATATTAGATTATATGAAATATTATATATAGATCAAGAAATATACGCATGTACATAGAAAGTAAGAAACGCATGTAAATAGATGTAAGACAAATATATGGACTCGCGTCATAGAGATACTAAGTCTAGCTAAGTCTAATAGTACGCATGAAAAAATATTAACAATGTTATACATTTCATTAAAAAAAAGGCACGGGCAAATATAAGCCCGTGGATATTTTTGTAACTTATAAAAAAAAAAACTAAATCTATAAAACTGATAAAGGTACTACTGGCGCGTCACGACACGTCACAACACGTATGTTTCCGGCCTTAATCTATTTCAGCTTATTTAAGAGGAACCGGATGATGAGTTAGATATCGAATGTCGGAGGAAAGTCCCAATTCGGAATTTCTGCTTGCTAATACTATAAATATGTCTGGATCAGTTGTTCCAAACAATTTTCTCATTCAATTTTGCCATTATTAGGGATATAGGATCACGATTTGGTTGTTACACTTCCACCTTTTGATGCTATGTTAACGGATGAGTGTAGCTATACTAGCCAAAGTTTTGGAATGAGAAAACAGAACTTCTTTGCATTTTATGCTTAGCAGCGAAACTGGCTGCCAATTTTATTTTATTATTATCAAAAACCCGTTGAAACGTGAAAGTAGCATAGGTAGAAGTGGCCAGGAAATGGAATAATTAACTTTTGACAATACGAATCTGTGGGTGGGGCGTTACATATTAAATATATCGTCAAAATTGCCAGAATAATTTGTATTTTTTTTTCTTTTTTAATTCGACGTTTTTTAATATTTAATATCTACTATTATTAAAAGTATTAAAACTATGAAATTAATTGCATCAATCCATTTAATATATCTCCTCAACATATAAAGTCAAGTTGATTTTTTTTACAGCTTATTGTACAGTAATATTATTTTTTTCCTTTAATTTTATATGTTATGTTTGTGTTTTTTTTAATAACTTTGTTAATTTTTTTAATATTTTTAAATTTCTTAGTATATTTTTTTAAACTAATCTGTATGTTTCCCGAATAAGTTAATAAATAAATAAATAATAGCTATTTATGGAATAATTATATCTTTATGCAAAGAATTATTTATCCATCACTATCAGAATTCTTAGTATCTAACAGTACCGCCTTATTGTACATCTAAGACCGTTATGTAACGTTCTGAGATGCAAATTAAAACACAGAATTGACTAATATTTATATTCGCGCCCAAATATAAATATAACAAAATTAAGTTGATAATGTTAACTTACGGCTGTTAACAAATCGCACGCTATTAATAATCCGAAATAAGTCAAAAAAACACTTTCGTGTAAAATCGCTGTCAAAGTTTTGACCCTCTACCTTGTTGGACGAATTCTGTCGTCTTTGTGATCCATTAAATCGGTCATTTTGCTCTTTTTCGCGTGGCAGTCAGATTGTATTTATTCTTTGAGCTGAGTTAGTTAATTTTATTGGTAAAAGTAGAAATCAACAAATTTTGACTTATTTCGGTTTATTAATAAGCGTGTGAAATAATTGACGTCATTTCATATAGATTCATATAGTTTATTATACTAAATATTTACGTTTTTCAGTCATTTGAAAAATCAGTAAATAAAATAAATTTCATTTACTTAACTAAGTATATTATTACTTCAGTCTTTATAACGGCACATGTCAGCTGAGCTGGTGTTAAGATATAGGTACTGTTATTAGAAAGTATATCTTCAGCTTCGTCTAAGCCGTCACTCGACTCGATGACTGGCTCAAAATATTACTACATAATTACATTAAAATTAAATAAACGAAACATATTATAATTTTTAATTTGATATTTTATCGCCAAAAATTATTCCTTTTATTTTTCATGCTCTGTAAAGTAATAACCACTAATGTAACATTATTTCTTTTTGTTTCATCATCAGAATGTTATCGTTAAACTAATTCTAGTAAGACCAAACACGTTTACTGTAAATTGACGAGAAGTTGAGCATTGGAATCTGCCAATCCCAAGTGATGCTGCAGCATTAGGTTAAGTTGACTATGACTAATATAACTGTAGTACGAGTACTACTACTACATCAGCCGTGGGATGTCCACTGCTGAACATATATCTCGCCCATGATCTCTGGAGGAGTTTCTCCATACTCGCCACACTTAAGCGCGCTCTACACTCCTGCCGAGACGTCTTGGCCAAAGGTTTTGCCGAGACACGAATGTAGGGCGAGACCACGGCGAGACTTGCCGAATAGGGCCTCTACACTCCCGTATTCGGCTAGTCTCGTGTAGTTTTGCCGGGAATGAAGAGCGGGCTTTAGCAGGCGGGTTGGCGAGCGCAATTTACTGTGGCAGGATATGGTGACGCTGCTGCCCATCATCGTCCTGATTAGTATACAGTTGTTCGCTGTGGCCTTGGCCTTTTACGACACATCGGCAAGAAAAAGGTCGGGCCTGTTCTTCTCTACCGGTTACCGCACGGCAAATTTTTAAGAAGTACGTAGAATTAAAGTACTACAAGACCAAATTTCTAATCAATCATATTTTGGAAGTTTTTTTTAATTTCTTCATCAAATAAAAAAGGCGGTCGAATATAATTAGGTTTTTTTTTTAAATAGAACACTTGCAGCCAAGTCACATTGTTGACAACGAAAACAACCAGATCAAACCGGGTTCATCCGTTTTCGTTTTTCACACACAGTGATACAGAAACACACGTTAAATATTCATTTAATAAAACGTACTTTAAGTACATATGTCTGTCTACACGGTTTCTGTCATTGTTTGGTAAGATGGCGACAATTTTTTGTGATTACGATTTTTTTTAGGAAAATTCTTATATAGTTTTACTTTTATAGTCACTAATGCTATAATTAAGACGGTCACGGGTTCGACACATTGGAAGCGCCATGATCAGGGGTATACTAACATGCGATCACGGTGTACCGTAAGCATGCAACAATGCCAGAATTTCGGGATCTCAGAATGACCAACACATAGTTAATATACCGTTTTACGTCTAATAATAGAGTTTCACTATATTTATATGTATTATAAACGCGAAAATAACTTTTGTCTTTAGATACAACTCTCACATTCTTACAGACAAACCGCTAGACCATTTGGAATTACGAAAAGTAGACGAAATTGGATGACAAATAACGTAGTTCTTACTTTTGATTGACGAGGATTTTTTAATCATAAACATATTTTATTTCCAAGAAAATGTAGTGTAACTTTTTTTGTTTGTTTTTTGGGCGGTAACATTATCATTTAGATGACGTGTTGTGTTTTGTGCGGAATAACCTATTAGTTTTGTGAAGTCTGGCGTTATTATCTGGTAAATACGGCTGTGACGTTAAACGGGAAACTGGACAGTTTTAAACGATAGCGTGACAAGATAATATTTAAATTGATATTAAATTTAGTTTTGTTTTAATATTTAATATCAAACACTGTATATTCGTCTATTTTTTCTTTCTATTTATAAACGGTGAGAATGACATTTCGAGTCGGGGAAGCGGAAGTAGTTTACTGTACTATTAAAGAAGAAATATCATACTGCCGAGCAGAGGCCTTTTTTCTTAACGTGGTTAAGTATGAAGCTTAATCGAATTTTGCGATATGGCAGACATACATGTCTCAATACTTCTACCAAATCATATCGGTTTTCCATAATGTTTTCTTTCAATGCCGACCAAGACAAATTTATCACTTGAATTGTCCGTGGTGCTAGTACAGATTTGAATCCGTGACCGTAACGAAGCTATATGCTTGGTCATCTTGATTCACTAGTTTTTGGCATTCCTTAAACAAAAACAACACAAACAGCCAGACGATTAATATTAGTAAAGCATATACTTACTTATTCAATTGCGCTAAAGTCAAGGTCCTTGCAAGCTTAAATGGCAGTGGGCAGGGCACATGGCTCGCAGAACTGACGGCCGATGAAGCAGAAAGGTTCTCGAGTGGAGACCACGTACCGGCAAGCATAACGTCGGCCGGCCATTCGCGAGATGGACTTGAGGAGAGTCGCCGGAAGCCGTTGGATGGAGACTGCTTCAAACCGGTAGCTCTGGAGGTCGATGAGGGAGGCCTACGTTCAGCAGTGGACATCCAATGGTCAGTCATGATGATGACGAATGTCTAGGTCTACTAGACCAATTAGAATATAAAATTGATATTAAAAAAATTGGTTGTCTGTAAAGTTGGTTTACGGACGATAATTTTACGTGATAACGTCATAAGAAAACATTGATAAAAAATTGCATACTCTTATGAATTTAATTGAATTATTATCACTCGTTTTTATACAAAATAATGATAATTAATCATTATTTTGTATAATACAAAGAAGGAGTTAATTGAAAATATTTTTTTTTCCATAAATTAACTTTTATGTGCACTCGTTAATTCAAATATTTTTTACTTAAATTATACAGATTAATTACAAGTAACAATGTACTATCTCTTCTACTTGGACGCATCGGCCGATGGAGTGGAAAAGAGGTAGATGCGTGACAAGCCGAATGCTTAGGCCGATCGTGCCTCTATCACTTGTTCCGCGCTCTCGCTTGCACACTCGGCGCAGGCGGAACGTGACAATGAGTCACGCTTTTACGTGCGTGAAGCCGGCGTTCATCGATTTATAAGATGTTATCACGTCAATATTTTTATTTAGTATTTTTGCATAATATAAAATACGCGTAGCGACTTATAGTCATATGAACAATTCATTTACCATAAAATACCATACGAATCACGTACGTGATTAATCAATTTTATGTAATATTGTACTAAAAGTTGTCTGAGTAAAATTTCCTACTGATTTGGTGAATTAAATCTTAAATATAATATCTGTGTGATTACCACAGAATAGCCTTAGATTTCGCTTAAACTTTAGCGTAGCTCTATATATCTATTGTCTTTTATTGTCTACATTTAGAGTCTCTTATTATAAAAATATACCTTTCAAATTAGTTCTTGTTATCTGTGATGATAAGCGTCTAAATTGCGTACTCCTTTTGTCTGTGGCCTCTTTAGTTCCTGTCTCGATACGGACGACAGCTACGTTAACATCTGTCAAAATATTCATGCTGGTACACGTATTCCAAATATGGCTAAGAAATATTTTAATATGTAATTATGTATACCTACCTGATACACGCAACTTCGCCTGCTTTGCTAATTATATGTATATACAAAACGACGTTTTTATAGAGTAATTATTCCACTTCTATATGGTTTATTAAGATGAAATCTACACCAGATTTGAAGTTAGACCCCCCAAGATCACAACTGTGACAACCGCATCTAATTCCGTGCAGCAGATTTTGCGCTATGCTGAAATAAACATACAGACCGGCAGACAAACTACATAAATAATAGTTTTCGATTCTGTCGTTCTCAAAAACTCGTTTTTCTTAAATATCTCACATGCGCAAATGTCAGCTGGTTAGGATTTTATTATATGTATAGATAATATATCCTCACTTGTAACTGTTGGCACACAAACAGGAAATGTATAAAAATTCTATAATTAAAAAGATTTATTTATTTACGTGTTTTAAACACGTAAATACGACATTTTATGAGATCATTTAAAACTAAATAATCTACCATTTAAATTAAAATTCATATTAATTTGTATTATTTATAAGGACGAGTTTTTATTTTGAAGATTCTGTACGTACGTATTAAATCTTAAAATATTATATTGTCGGCGTATTTATCAACATTATAAAAAGTAACTATTCTACCAGAAGGCAGAATAAAGTGATTGGTTTTCAAATTAATGTTAAACTATTAATAAATTATTATTAATAAATTAATAGGAAATCCTAATAATATAATAAATGCGAAAGTTTGAATGGATGATGTCCGTTGTGACATAAGTATTAGAATTAATTATATAATCTACGAAATAAAAGAAGAATCTTAAAAAATAATAACGTCAGTTTTGAAATTTGAATTATCTTTATTATTGAGACACGTACTCATATTAAAATCTCACATAAATCATACAAAAAAGTCATAAAAAAGTTATTTCATTATTTAAGCAGAACGCGTCACTCAATATGGCGGAAAAATAAATAAAGTTGCTTAATATAGTACATTATTACATAAATGAAGAAATCCGGAACTGACTAAATGTAAAGCGGATACATTGCGTAGAAAAATGTTTGCGTGTCTTCAATATTATACTCTACGTGCGAGCGCCTGCTCAGGTATGATTTATGAATTGTACATAAAATAATTTATGACCTATGATACTACACATTTATTTAACCAGTTAACCGTTTTTGACGAATATGTTTGTCCTCGTCCAGCACATACGACAGCGCGCCGGCTTGAACAACAGGATGGCTAGTAGTACCAGCGACAGCGCCGCCAGCGAGCGCTGTCCGCCCGAGATCTCACCCAGATACTCTTTCCACACAGATTCCAACAAAGTCGAAACAGTTAACTTTAAAAAAATTAAACATGTATTTTATATGACTTAAAAATTTTAAGCACAAATCTGAGGAAAAAAAAATGAAAATAAAAAATAATGTCAAATAAATGGCGGAAGAATTATTTATTGCATAAACCGTTTCATTATCAATGACAGTGTAGTAGACCGTCATATGTTATCTGAAGTCGCGTTCATCATTAGCATCAATAAAATAATCGGTCAGTTCAGTGCATCACTGGCCGTCGGACGAGCTAGTTGTTACGAGAGAGAAAAAATAAATTTACGTAACTAAAATTTGACGTGGACTTATAACGTTAAGTTTTGGTCATTGTGTATTTGTGATTTTTTAAAAGTTAAAAAAATGGCGGAAGGCGACATGCCATTGGTGACGAGTTATGGCGGTAGCGAAATCGAATTTGGCGCGAATGGGAAAGTGTCAAAATCTAATTCAAGGTCAGTTTTTTAAAGTTTCTCTTTAATGAGGATTTGTTGAGTAAATTATTTTTTAATTGTAAAATTATGTATATTCAGCAACATTATCAGTATAATAGTTAGTAATATTGTTCTGTTGTTTATTTTTAGGCACGTTCTTGTATTGTGACATATTTGTGGGTATGACGAATTGTTAGCATTAGAAGACGTTTTATATTTTTTTTAAATATTTTTATAAATATTTAACTCTCCGTGAGAAAACTTAATAATACTTCATTTCATAAATAGATAAAATAACAATCATAAAAAAACAATGGAAAGTAAACACAGTGACTTTTTTTTTAATTTTAAAGTATTTAACTTTATACAGCTGTTACTTTTAACTATTGATGATTTAGAAAAAAAAAATGTACGTTCCAAATATAAAAATATTTTCGAGTATATAAAACTATTTATTTTCTTGCTAAGTTACGAAGGGGATAAAAAATATTTCTTTAACATTCTTAGTACGTGACTATTGTTTTTTTTTTTTTTTCTACAAAATCAAAGGAACAGACTAAACAAATTATTATTTATCTTATTAAGTATGCCACGATTACGATCGTGCTCGAAGGCTGTTTATTTAAATAAATTAGATATATCCACATAATTACTTGCGAGATGTTCATAAATATGTGTTATTATGAACAAAGCAAATAATATTTTACACGTAATTTTGTAGTAACCTGTGTCACTATCTTTTGCTTGTATAGTAATGGCTGTTTGAAGATAAATTATTTAATGAATTTCCAATTTATTCATGTACATTATTCATTCACTTATTTAACTATATTTTAGATATTTTCTCATCAGTCGTTCAGTTCTTGAGATAAGTGCTTTTAAACAAATAAACAAAGAAATCTTTTGATTATAATAATTCGGTCTGGATAATGTAGCTTCATTATAAACTCCGGGACCCTCCAATTAAAGCGGCTGAAGGCTCCCGCAGGGGTTTAGTACGGTATTGCACTCCCAAAGTGCCGAGTCCGACATAGGTCTAGGACTGCCGACCCGGGCATCCTGAATATCATCCGTAAATCGATTCCCCGGCGACAAAAAAAAATTCATTATAAAGAATTATTAAAGTGTGATCAGTATTTTTAAACTGTATCGATTCCATGAACAAATAAATCTTTTGATTGTATATTTGGATTTAGATGCGTATAACTCAAGAATCCTTACATATTTAATTGATGATTTAAAAATAACAATAAAAAATATCACTACGACTGTGTGGGTTTTGCTAAATATTGTTTATGTTATATTAGGGGACATTCATTAATTATGTGAGTTCAAAATGGGAGGGAGAGGGGTCCAATAAAATCTTATTTAAATGGAAGGGAGAGATCTGTAAATTTTTTTACAGATAATAAAGAAAAAAAAATTGTATTTTCATTTTGCCCGCTTAAATGTTTTTATAATTGCCCGCTGTTAGGTAGTGCTTTTTATTTTATTGAATTTAAATATATTCATTATAAGTTATATTTTTTAATAGCTAATAGGTTCATAAACTTGTTGATGAATGACGAGTTAAAATATAATAATAATATTGTAATTACAATAATACATTTAAAAATGTTAATAAATGTCCTTAGCTATGTCTAATAAAAAAAAAATTACATAACAAGTATGCTTAATTAAAAAAATCAAAGAACCCGACTGCGTAAATTACTCTTATTATAAACTAAAAAGAATAAAACAATTTACTACCTTTCATTTGATACCCATATTGCTACAGTAAGAAAAAAAAATTGAACTCCCCCCCTCATTCCGCCATTTACTTGCGCCATTTTGAAAATTTATATAACCTATGTCACTACTACAATTTAGACAAATCCAATGACACCTCATATGTCAAAAACCTTCCACCCGTTTGGGCTGTAGGGCGTGCCAAAGAAATGGACATACATACATACATACATACATACATACATATATACATACATACATACATACATACACTCGAAAAACATAACCCTCCTTCTGTCGCAGTCGGGTAAAAAATGGCGGCAATACTCAATGTCATATAAACAATATTTTATCATAAAGTTCTGACACTAAATTATTTATATACTTTATTACGCACTGAGTAATCCATAAAAGAACAAAAAAACGTACAAAATAGAGTGCAAAGGCGGTCTTATCACTGATAGTGATTTCTTACACACAACCCTTGTCTATATAGGACACATTGGTTATAAGGTAATGGCAAACGGTCCATTTGGTTTTCAAAATTAAACATTTAAAACATCATAAGTTGTACCCTAAATCAGTGTTTCCCAACCTTTTTTTGGCCATGCTCCACCTTAATATTTCTAAATTTTTTATGCCCCATGCATAATTTTTTAACCTTTGAAATTGTTTTATTCCCTTAAGAAATATAAATGATAACTTTTAGGAAGAAATCACTATGAAATTGTTATCAAAACATCGTAAGTAAAATTTCAAAACATATAATGAAAAAAAAAAAAAACTGAAATTCAAAATGTAGTACATTATTCCGAAAAAAAAACTGTAATTTATAGACGTAAGCTGTCAAAAAGATAATAAACGATTGGACAAGGTATAGCATTGCATTTAAATAACCCAAAGCGAAAGGGTGAAAGTCGTGTCGAGTCCATTTTTAAATTGCCCCCCTTAACTATCAAATTGCCCCCCTGTGGGGCGTGGGCCCCACGTTGGGAAACACTGCCCTAAATAGTAAAACTTCTCCTATCTCTGAATCTCCTATCTCTTGTTTCGTACAAGTTCGTTCAGCCTGTCGTGATTAACAAATATCCATCCAAACTTATGTTAGTAGCAATACATAATTATATGAAGTTGTTACAACTACAATAGACGACTTATCGCTAAAACAGCGATCTCTTCCGGACAACCTTTAAACAGACGTGTAAAAAATGTGGGTAATATTAACAAAAAAGATTAAAAAATATATATACACATACAAATAACTTTATAATTAATTACAAAAAAATGCTAAAATATTATATATTTTTATTATTTACAATACCTACGTCCCGCAGTTTAATATGCATTTAGTTATGGTACTTAAAATATTAGTTAAATTATTTCTTCCAATGTAATATATTTATAAAAGTATGTAACAGTTTTTTGGAATAATTTGCCTTATTCCTTAAATAAATGAAGTATGGCAACAAAGAAGTTTATACACCTAGTTCCAAAAAAATATTCAAAAAATTAAAACAAGGACGTGTTACTTAGACATATTTATAAAGAAATTTACAAACTACAATACATCTAACACATGTGTCATGTGTCAATTAAACTAAAAATTGTTGAAAGTCAGGCGTCTATACCTACAAGGTTCGACAACATCTTGCACGGGTGAAACCGCGATGAATCTTCAGTATACGCTATTAAGAACACTGATTGTATAAAGAGCTGCACTTCTCCGGTTTCTTTTTATTGATACAATGAAAACGAGTAAATTAGCTTTAATCTTCGCACCAGTCTATTTCTACATTTGTGTCGAATAGTGGATGTCATTGGTCAGTGTCTCAATATTATTCTTAACCATAACTATAGAAACCAATTATGTCGGCAATTAAATAATATATTATTTATACTTTTGGACACCAATACTATATAGGTCAAAATCAAAATCAAAATCAATCAAATTGCATCAGTTGCAACAGGCGTAGGCAGCCTTAGCCCTTATCGCTATCGCAGTGGTCACTTCCAGGAAACCTTTGGGCAGACTAGCGTAGAAGGTGAGTGAAAGGGCTGCAAAATTATATATATGAACAGATATTTATTATGAAAAAAATAATAAATTTCTCACACTTAACGGTCCCCAGTAGGATGACAATGCTGTGTCCGGGGTCCGAAAACACACAACACAAACACAAACGGGCAGAATTTTAGCAACTAATGTGTGTTTAATGATACTTTTTTTTAAGTGTTATCAATTCGACATTATTTAGCACGTTAGACTATCTTCGTTTTAGCTGAATAATTTCGGTACCCATTAACATAAGATGAATTTTTCTTTCTAATGATAATGCTGTGAGTTTATGATAATACTTTTAACAAAGCAACAATGAGGGCAGTCATATTTCATACTATATATAGATTTTAATTTAAGGTAAGACGATTTATATTTATTCATAAAAAAAGAACAATTGAAATAATAATAATTATTAGAAAATAGTGTTATTAAAATAGTAATTATTAATAAATGACCAAATACAAAAATCAGATTTACAAGGAAAAGCTAAATCGTAAGACGGTTTTCCTGTATGTTATAACATTTTGGATATCCCATACTGAACTAATGGAAATAAATATTCTTTATATGTTTCAACGTGCAATAATATCTATTATGTGCTATAAAAATAAAAAAAAATCGAACCAGTCAACCGGACCAATTCCTATAAATACTTTTATAAAGTTATTGATGTTAATACTATTTATTCATTAAGTGCAAATTAGAATGAAAATTAAGTTAAAACAGCACGTTTTTTTTTTTGTTTTTAATTAAAAAAATCCATTTATCGCGGTTGTCTCGGAAAATATGAAAAACGAATCGTAAAAGAATAATTATGTGTTTTTTAAAACTTATTAAAATTGTTTTATGTCAAGGAATAAGAGTAGGTATATTACCATTACGAAACTCCTGTAGTTTGTAAGATTATTCTTTAATTTCAATAAATCCTATCCTTAATTTCTAACTATATATTAGTCTACTTGCAAAAAAATTATGACTTGCGACAAGCGCGCCAGTCATAATTTTCTGACAGCAAAATTGTAAAAATGTTCCAGACACTAGAACATTGATCTATGCACTAGAACAAAATGTAGTCTCAGAATATCATACGGTCTGTTCGCTAAATATTCTGTTTTTATAACCATTTTATATACGATATAAATTGCTGACTGCATGCTTTGTCAATACGCTTCTGCATTAAAACTCACGTTTAAAATTTTAGCATTCTGATTCATTATGATATTAATAGTTATTTACCTCATCAGTCAATATCGATATAGTCTTTGGATGCAATTTGACACCATTAATCGCACAATATTTGCCGCCTCTGCACCATTGTAAGTCCCATTAACCCAGCGTGGTAGACAAAATGAATTTGTTTGTCTATAAACTACTATAAAGATGTCAAAAAACAATTATGTGACGTATCTAATTTTTGTTTGTCATTTTAAAACTTGACAATTGCTGAATAGTTTCATCTATGACTGCTGGTTTGTTTTATTATTTGTGATGAATTTCTCTAACAGTAACTAATAATTTAACATCGCTGACGGTTTGGCGCAGTGGTCACAACAACTGAATTTTAGAGATCGCAGGTCATACACGTGTTTGATGTGGGCGTTTGTGTTGTATGTTTCCGGTGTCTGGGACACAGGATTGTCATCCTACTGGGGGTCGTTGAGTTAAATGCGTTTATTATTTTATTTATTAATAAATAAAATTAATTTCATAATATATAAAATTCAATTCGATGACCGTTCTGGTGTAATGGTGCGAGTAGTCGCCACAATGACGCACGCCGGCGATCGTGGGTTCGATTCCCGCTCGGGATATTTGTTTCCGGTCTGGGTGTAAGTCCTTGTGGGTCTCCCCACCGTGCCTCGGAGAGCGATCGTTACTCATGGTAGGGAAATTATGCGCCAACCCGTAGCGGAGCAGCGTGGTGAATTAAGCTCCAACCTTTCTTCTATACGGAGAAGAGGCCTCGCTCAGTAGTGGGTGGTTTACAGACGGATACAGTACAGTACAGTATAAAATTCATTCTTATGAAAGGAAATAAGTGATGATGTCATCGTGGAGATGACAACTAACACATAAAAAAAACCATAATATACGTACAAAGTAAACGAAATATCTTCAGCTATAATTGTTTTAAATTAACATCTACGTTCTAAACTTACAATGTATACAATGACAGTATAATAAAAATAAATCATCGTATTACTAATAAATATGTTATTTTTTATTGACCATTAAGTTACTTTACGTGTTTATAATGTAGCGTTTGTTTTTACTCGACGACGTTAAAATTATCTTTACTAGATTATAAATGCGAAAGTTTTGATGTATGTTAACTCAATCACGACAGAACGACTGAATGTTACTGAATGAAATTTGGCACAGAGATATAGATAGTCTGGAATAGCATAAAGTTACTTTTTATCCAAATAAATTTAAGGTTCGCGTAGAATATATTTCAAAGGCAAGAATAACATAGGCTAAATTTTATCATGGAAATACGAACGGTTCATATGCGATAGAATAACAATTGCCGCATGAACTGAACTGCGCACTGAATCAGTCTGTAAACAACCCACCGATGGGCCAGGCCAAAGGCCTCTTCTCCATATAGTAGAAGCTGCTCCACTGCAGTAATTGTTGCACGGTGAGGAAATCCACAAGGACATACACCCAGACAAGAAACAAATATCTGCCCCGAGCGGGAATCGAACCCGGGACAGTCGGCGTTGAGGCGACTACTCGCACCACTACACCAGAGCGGTCGTCACACGTCAAATTTTCTTGGCGATCGTTACCGTGGTCAACAGGTAGTCTTATTATACATGCCTAATACAAACTAAAAATATCCATGTAAATAAATTTGATGAGCTCATCATTACGAAATTACGAATGGTTAGTCAAATTTATGTCTAAAGTTTTAGCAATAATCTAAATTAGGTAACAAATTATTTTTGATTACTATGTTTATTAAGAAAAATTGTTAATATAATTATAGCAATCTAATTTAGAGATATTTGAAGGAGACAAAATCCTTTGAAAGAGATAATTCTGGAATATAAACTCGGTATAGTTTTCATTTATCTTTTTCCTACAAGCCTGGATTTAAACCACGACAATCAGCATTAGTAAGGGCCAGTTTCACCACTTGCTATTAAGTTCCGGATAACCTAACTGGCACTTATTTTGACAGATAACCTATACAATTACCTGTCAAAAAAGTGCCAGTTAGGTTAGCCGGAACTTAATAGCAAGTGGTGAAACTTGATGTAAATAAGTTACAGTATAAATTCTAGATGTTTCAACCACTGAACCATATCGTATCGGATATGTTATTTCTATAAATATTTTATAATGACACTATCAATCATTGTAACAAGTCCATGGACGATCATATTGCACAATAAATTATTTTTATCACTTCAATAAAATAATTTTTTTTTTTCATATGTGAAACGAGCACATTGGTTGACTAATAATTTTTGACAGACGACTTACATACTTTTCGAATCCGTCGATTTATTTCTTTATTCATTACTTTTTTTTCTTTTTTTTTTTTTGAATCATACTTATTTCACATGTTTATATTAATGTTTATAATACAGTAAAGGAATCAAGTATAAAAACGCATGGTACCTACATCAAGTTTATACATATGCAAAGCTGTACCACGACTTACGCGAATATGACTTATGCCATTACTCAGTCCCGCCTATCCCGTAAGTTTGGGGTAATACTCTATTGAATGAATTTGAACAAATCAAGCGCTTCTTCTCCACTTTTTGGAAACTCAAAAACCGTTTATAAGTATGCGTATGAGCATATATTTAACTCTATACGAAAAGTGTGAATTAGACCAAATACATCATTTCGCCAAAGTCACTCCTATTGCACACTTACAAACGTACTCTCTTGTAGCATTAAGTGAGCCTTTTATTCAATAAAGAATTAAATAAATAAATAGAATGAAGAAAAACGACAGAGATTGGTTTGGCTGGATTGGCTTCTCAGCCATACCGACCAATCTCTATCGTTTTTGACCAAACAAACGTAAGGTGTGCATTGGACCATTCCTTCACTAAGTGGCTGTTTATCATCCATCAGACAACGTGAAATGGTGACATAGAACTCAGTGGCTTAGACCAGGGCTGTCCAAACTACATACCTTTGCCAGCTAATTAAATTTACTAAAAAAGCTGGAGGGCCGCAGAAAAAATATTTTCAGTTTTCATCATATTTCTCGATCGATTCGTCATGGAAATTTAATGTTACAAGAATAAAGATAAATAAATTATACTAAATATTAATTATATGTTTTGACAAATAATTATATTATCCAAACTATTTATGTCCAAAACTATTTTTCTGATTAACAATACACGCGTCGCGGCCCGCGGGCCGCATGAAAACATGCCGCGGGGCCGGCGGGGCGCATGCGGCCCGCGAGCCTTTGTCTGGAGAGCCCTGGCTTAGACCAAATGACTTAGCGATAATCGTTAACTTTTGCCAACTAGTAAGTAATGACTCTTTTGACAATTCCATTCATTTTAACTTGTCAAACAATTAACCACAATCGAAGTGTAAATGATTATCCTTCGTGTATTCACCAATCCTACGAGACATTGGGAAAATCATCTGTACTCTTGGTACTATTGTAAGCCATCAAACCGAATGAATGAATTAATTAATGAATAAATAATTAAATGAATGAGTTAATCACTAAACTCTTTAATCCCAAGACAAACATTCATTAAGTTTATATCTAAACATACAATATAATATTCTTCTACTATTTTTATTACTTACCTTTTTTTGTTACTTTTTTTTTCTTATAATATTTTAGATTTTAAAGAAATATGGCTGCCGTTAATTTAAGAATAGGCTATTATGAAAAATATAACGTATGTTAACCTATAAAGTAAATTCTGACCCAATAACACTAATACCAACGATAACCCTGCTTGAACTTCTGGCGCGAAGTATTTTATAAACTGCATGTCGCGGTTCTACTGGCGTAATTTCTTATTCTTTGTAAATGTCGGGATATAAAGTAGCTTATGTGTTATTCTAGATCTCCAACTATTTACGTGACAAGTTTCATTGCAATCGGCTTAGTTTTTCCGTGAAAGAATAACAAACGTCCACCCAAACTTTCGTATTTATAATAGTTGTGAGACATCGGGACTCTTTTACGTTCTAGTATTATCTCTTTCTAAGACAATAAACTGAACTGAATAAGCCTGTAAACGTTTAATTGCTAGGCGAAGGCCTTTTCTCCATGTAGGAGAAGAGTTGGAGCTCAACGAGCCTCGCTGCTTTACAGGGTTTTTTTTTCTATCAGGTATCTGTGATAGCAACCGAGACTGATGGCTTTACGTGCTTTCCGAGACACGGTGGGGAGATCCACAAGGACATACACCCAGACCAAAAACAAATATTTGCTCGCACCACTACAACAGAACGGTTTTCTAAGACAATATATTGATTCACGTAACATACCCTGGTTTAGGTTGTTTTATTTCAGTCAAGTCTTCTTTTAATTTAACGAAAAATTATGATTACGAAGTTTAAATAATAATAAGTATATGTTTAAGATTCTCTATTATAATTTGTTCATATCCTAAGACTTTTAAGGCTTTATATACTATTTCGACATTTTCAACCTTGATTCAGACCTACATTTTGTCTGCAAAAGATCGCTTTTAGTGATAAGGCTGCACAATTTATTTACATAAAAAACTTAGTAATTTTGATGTGAGCTCATTGTTATATGTAGGTATATAATAAAGTATTTACTAGGTATATATATATATATATATATATATATATATATATATATATATATATATATATATATATATACTACGCACAACAATTAAGGGAGCAGAAAAACAATCGAAATTTTTGGGGGATTTTCAACAGCCTGTAACTTATACAAAAATGGTCGTACAGCAAAAACAAAAAAAGCAAATTGTAGCTCTAAGTGTCTAGTTTTTGGACCTGAGTTTGAAAATTTTTTTTAAAACATATTTTTCGAATTATCATAAGAAAACCACCGAAAAAAAAAATTCGAATTTTTTTTAGGTTTTTTTTTTAATCTACGGACGTGGAAAATTTTTTTTTGACTTAACCTCTATATGGATCGAATAGCTTTTTTATTCAGCTTTAATTTGGTTTTTAAAAAATCTCGATACGAGCATTTCTCGCTGAGATATCGGTGTTTGAATGGAAAAAGATCATTTTGTCTTTGATTACCAATATCTCAGCTACCAATGATCACACAGAAATTTTGAGGTTGGTTTCAAAAACTTAAATAAATTACCTACAAGGGTCGGCAATTTAATTTTGAAAAAATTTTTTTTTTCAATCACTACATGAATTTGAAAAAGCAACCAAAAAAGGGCTTTTTGTGGTTTTTTTGGAAAATCAAGCGCCCAATCAAAAATATTGCGGAAATTACTAATGTTAAGTGTGCCTTTTACTGTTCAATATACCCACAAAAACCCTACGAAGTTTCAATTTAATCCAGCCAACCGTTTTTTTTTCCCCACTTGATCGAATTTTTGAAAAAATTAAAGGAGCAAGAATTTCGCTCTGAAAATGTCATATTTTTTAACAAAAATGAAAAAAAAAGAAATTTCATTTTTCTCTCAATTCTGTATTAGTGACTTGGAAAATTTAAGAAAAAAAAATCGAAAATTTTTGTTGCGCGACGACGACCTTGGCCAACTCGTCGTTGATCACCACCGTCGTCACCGGTTTCCAAATACCGATTGTTTGCGCGAGATACGACAGATGAACTAATGTCCATACGATCCCCGACTTGTCGGTAATTGTATCCTTCTTCCACTAGAGTCACTATCTGAGCGACTTGTAGCGCGGATAAATGCCGCCTAGGCATTATGAAAAAAAAAGAAAAAGAAAACTAAAGTTTGCAAAAACTCAGTTAATTTGCTTTTCTAAAAATTAAAAAATACGGTAGTTTTGAGAAAAACTGTTGATTGGCTCGATTACCAAGAAAGCAAGTTAGTTTTAAGAAAAACTGTTTTTTTTTTTAGATACTGTTTAAATTCGCACAAAAAAATTATTGTCCCAATATTCGTAGAACAAATATTCGACTTGCCTTGGGGGTATTAACTTTTAATTTATTCAATTAATTTGTGTCTAGGAAAATTAAAGTGCGGAAGAGGAAAATCGGTGAGAAAGTGAGTCGCTACATTTTTTTTTTAATTTTGGGCCAATCGAAAAAAAAAATTTAAAAAAATTTCAAAAATTTTGGATTTTTTTTCCAAAAATTTTCCAAGTCACTAATACAAAATTAAGAGAAGAAAAAAAATCGAAAAAAAACCGGAAACCGGTGTGGAAACCGGTGATTATTAACGACGAGTTGGCCAAGGTCGTCGTCGCGCAACAAAAATTTTCGATTTTTTTTCTTAAATTTTCCAAGTCACTAATACAGAATTGAGAGAAAAATGAAATTTCTTTTTTTTCATTTTTGTTAAAAAATATGACATTTTCAGAGCGAAATTCTTGCTCCTTAAATTTTTTCAAAAATTCGATCAAGTGGGGAAAAAAAACGGTTGGCTGGATTAAATTGAAACTTCGTAGGGTTTTTGTGGGTATATTGAACAGTAAAAGGCACACTTAACATTAGTAATTTCCGCAATATTTTTGATTGGGCGCTTGAGATTCCAAAAAAACCACAAAAAGCCCTTTTTTGGTTGCTTTTTCAAATTCATGTAATGATTGAAAAAAAAAATTTTTTTTAAATTAAATTGCTGACCCTTGTAGATAATTTATTTAAGTTTTTGAAACCAACCTCAAAATTTCTGTACGATCATTGGTTGCTGAGATATTGGTAATCAAAGACAAAATGATCTTTTTCCATTCAAACACCGATATCTCAGCGAGAAATGCTCGTATCGAGATTTTTAAAAAACCAAATTAAAGCTGAATAAAAAAGCTATTTGATCCATATAGAGGTTAAGTAAAAAAAAAATTTCCACGTCCGTAGATTTAAAAAAAAAATCTAAAAAAAAAATTCGAAATTTTTTTTTTCGGTGGTTTTCTTATGATAATTCGAAAAATATGTTTTAAAAAAAATTTTCAAACTCAGGTCCAAAAACTAGACACTTAGAGCTACAATTTGCTTTTTTTGTTTTTGCTGTACGACCATTTTTGTATAAGTTACAGCCTGTTGAAAATCCCCCAAAAATTTCGATTGTTTTTCTGCTCCCTTAATTGTTGTGCGTAGTGTATATATAATTCTACATTACTACTATTATTAATGTGTAAACTTTGATGTACAAATATATTGTTGTTTAAACACGTTAGAATCGCTGAATTAATGTAGATGAAATTTACAAGAGAAATAGATTCCATTCTGGGATAGCACTAGAATACTTTTTATACGGTTCTCGTGCAATAGATTGCCACGAACGAAGTCATAGGCAACAGCTAGTGTCAAATATATAAATACAAAAAAATTGTAAGTAATATAATTTAGTTATAACAATTGTAATAATATGTACAGTTGGTAACTAAGGTTGTGTAAGACAACGCCATTGTTAATTATAATACGCCAGAGATCTTACGTAAGTTGCTTGTGTACGTTCAATGATTTGTTAAAAAAAAAACTTATTTTTAGACAAATTAATTTTTATCGCAACTTTTTTTATTAACGTTATTTAAATACAGATTTTTCCGCGTAGAGCCTTATTTATACATACAAAATTAGATTGCAAAATTCTAGTTAAAATAAACATATTAAAATACTGTATAAGTTTCATTATAATAATATTACATTAAAGTCGTATAAATGAGTATATTTAAACAATAAATGCTAATACAAACAATAACAGTACATGTGCCTTAGTATGCTGTGTGTCAACCGCTTTATGCGCAAAAACTCTTTGTTATCTAACCGAGAAGTTCTTTGTTAATCTACACCCACACATGTGAATAAAATTGCACATTACGCGGAAGCTTGTATCGTGTATGGCCAGCATTATAATTATTCAAAGACAATATTCTATTGTATTATCGAATTGGTTTCACTGTTTTCATCTTTTTTTTTACCCGACTGCGACAGAAGGAGGGTTATGTTTTTCGAGTGTATGTATGTATGTATATATGTATGTATGTATGTATGTATGTATGTCCATTTCTTTGGCACGCCCTACAGCCCAAACAGCTCGACGGTTTTTGACATATGAGGTGTCGTTGGATTTGTCTAAATTGTAGTAGTGACATAGGCTATATAAATTTTCAAAATGGCGCCTGCAAATAGCGGAATGAGGGGAGAGAGTTGAATTTTTTTTTTTCTTACTGTAGCAATATGGGTATCAAATGAAAGCTAGTAAATTGATTTATTCTTTTTAGTTTATACCAGGAGTATTTTACGCAGTCGGGTTTTTTGATTTTTTTAATTAAGCATACTTGTTTGTACAAGTCAATCGTTGACTTTATAATTTCTTATTCTTCATTGCAATATTTGTCTATATATTATTTATAAAATATACCAAAACTTTCTAGGTGATGTATAATTACTGGCTGTTATGTACTACAAAATAAGAAAAAATGTACCATCACATTATCGAATATCAGAGGTATTCTTTTTTTAAAAACAAAGAAAAATGTCTCTTTAAAAAAATGAAAACAAAATGGTGGACGTGAAACAGCTGATCCAAGATGTATTTACAAAGTTCAACGTCCGTTTTGCAATGATTTAATTCATACGCAAATCAGTGTCTGTGCAAACTGGAAATAGGTCTCAAGATAACAGTTTTCATATCATATTTTATTATTAATTTGTAATTTAAACTGAAATTTATTTTGAACATTATTATAATAACAGACTATACCCCTAATACGTTTAATGCTTCTATGCGTCGTTGTAGCATGTCATATTATAGCCTACAACCTTCCACAATAAGCAAGCGTTGTATTTTATTATTTTGTAATTGTAGTAAGAATAGAACTTTTTTATTGTTGGAAATCTATCCAAAATGAATCAGTCATTTTCCGGAATAAAAAATAGCCTAATGCTATTTCATACTATAACAATCTCTATGCCAAATTTCATCCGGATCCGTTTAACTGTTTTGGTGTGATTGTGTAACGAACATATATCCAAACATTCGCATTTATAATAGTAATAAGATTATGTCAGCTGCTATGTTTAGATTTTAAGAACTCAAATATTATGACATTTTTTATCGATATTCTGTAATTCTGTAGTTTCTTTAAAACGATCGATTCTTACCTTGTACGAAGGTCAAGAATCTCGCCGTTTTTAAACTTGTCATTCGGAGGTTAAATTAATAAACACTTTAACGTGAACCCGCTTATAACATAGCGGTTAAGGTTAGCGAATATCTTTTATAAAAATATTTTAAATTTTTATATTTTAGTCGTACAACTAAGCCATATTTTCTAAATAAGTGTATAAAATAAAAAAATAACACTCAACAGCCTCGAAAGGGATGAGATCCTGTGTCGGGGGTCCTGAAACACAAAACACAATAACTATCCATATTTTAATTTATATTTCTTCGGGTGCTTACCGCGTTTATAATTTTATTGAGGTTCCTATATTTCGGCAATGTTTCAATCGCCATGATCACGGCGAGACTGACGTACGGTGAACAAGTGCGTCCGTTTGCCGAAACTAGTCGAACAAAACGAAGAAGAAAGAGGGTAGACAGATTTTTGTGAACTGCAACCATCCACCACTCCCTACCTCATTAAATTTAAGTCAAATAAATTTAAATATTCATCATAGATCATCATTCAATTACATTCCTTTAAACGTAACTTTTTTCTTCAATAAAGCTTAAACGGTTATTCTGTCAGCAAATATAACTTAGTTATCAAAATATTAACACATCATTGTAAAGCTATGTCGATTAATTTTGCTATATATAATATATGTACAATTAAATTGTCAATACATACTTATGTATAGTGTTGTCGTTGCGTTTTAAAACCGGTTAACAACATTCGCACCATTCATATAATCGATTGTATTTACATTCAAGTTTATATGGTAAATAAGACGCCTCTCGCGGCTTCTCGCTACTATAAATAAGTAAAATAAAAAAGCCTTTTATTTCTTGCCTTATAGAAAAAATAAACAAACATTCAAATTCAATAAAATAGTATGACAATATTCATGCAATATATTGATGATTGTTAATAAAATTAATACAATTATTACCATTAATACAATTAATACTATTAAATCTCGCTACTATAATCCTTCAAAGTTGCTGTAAAAACCATTTACCTACCTGTATAATAAATAATACCTGTGTAAACAACTTTGGTTGGATAATTTATAAATTTTGACAATTTTACTATGATTGGCCTGTTATTTTTACTATTATTTCATATGTATTAATTAAATATTTTATGACTTTGTTTTTGTTTCAAAATTAATTTTATTTGACACATGCCATTATGATTTTTCTTTTAATTTTAATGTTTATTGTGTTATTTTGTTTATCGTGTAATTTATTTTTATGTCATATCCAAATCATTTTCTTAATAATACCCTAAAATAATGTTGAAAATATACTAGCTGATATAAGTATAATATATTAACAATGTATTTTATGTGCAAATGAAAAAAACACAACGGGAGACCTCAATCATCTTATTTATATAGATTACCTATTTCCATGAACAGGCTTTTAAAAGCCGGAATAAGATCCTAAAATTTTCATATTTAAACAAACAAAGCTTACAACTTTATATATATGTATATAGTTACAATAAGGTAAATATACTTAGATATAAGGAAATGGACTTTGTCAGCAAGCTCTCATCTCAGATAATCCCTGTGTTGTTTGCTTTTAATGATTAACGATTGGTCAAATTTTGAGTTTAATACCCTACATATTGAAACAAACATGATAGGAAATGTAAATGAATACATGAAATGTATATAAAAATGACACTACAAACGGAATATAATTGACCATAAACAGAAAGAAATGGAAACCAAATATAATTACATAACAAAACTACATTAAAAGTATGACATAAGTTATGTCACATAACTAACATCAAATCAATTAATTTATATTGTGTTAATTAAGTGGTTGCCATAAAAGATGACGCACTGTTTCATCAGTGTCATTTACAATTGTGAGTTATTTAAAACATACTACAATATTTACAACTGTTACAATCGTATCACTATGGTAGGTCAGTGGTAGATCAAAGATTTTACAATAGTTGTCTTTGACGGGCTTTCTATGCTTAAACTTATTTTATGATGAAATCATAAAGATGAAATAATTATAACAAAACAAATCGTATAATAAACGTTAGTGATTGGTCATTGGAACACGACTGAAATTACAGCTTCGTTAATATTGATATGTAAAACGGTATATTCGTAATGTTTGTCGTAAATTTAAAAATTAACGCACGCTATTATAAAATTTTTAAACTTTTAACAAACTTTCAAAATGTAATTATAAAGAAAACTAATAACTCCATTTTCAATTAGGTGAAAGCATGTTAATAGTGATTATGTATTTTTGTACTGTTAATTTAAATTACTAATATATTTTTTTTTTATTTCAGGTAAACAAAAGTGCAACATTTTTTTGAAAATAGGTAAACTATTTAATTAAAAAATTTGTTATAAAAAACAACCCATAAAAAAATTAACTAAAATTAGCTACTCGGCTAAAAAACAAGTGATTAGTCTAAGAAAAGGTATGCAGAATCCATTCTATCTGTATAAAAATGTACATATTTTATGTATATTTTCTTTATATTTTATCAATATAATATATATTAAGATTCACGCATGTATATATCTAATGTACCTGCTTATGTATGAATCTAAAAACGAGTTATTATATTGTATAATAATGGTATTACATTCCAGTTAACCTTGGAGATGTTCAAGAACAATATGATTTTCTTGTTCACGTAAGGGCATTAATTAATATTTATTTATTTATTTTATTTATTCTTTATTGCACACCACTAATACATTATAGAGAACAAATTCCAATCTAATTATTATTTTTCTACCTTAAAAAATTATAATTATTTCTGTTAACGACTGAACTTAAAGTTTAAACAGCCAACTGCTGGGTAAAGACATCCTCACCATATCGGGTAAGAATTAAATAAATAAATAAATATGTCTTGACATACACACGGTCGTCTGTACCTAAGGTAGGCAACTTAATGCCTGTGTTTTAGGTAACAGTTGACTGATATACATTTTTTTTTTATAAATATGCATATAATACATATAGAAATAAACACATATTATACCCAGACTCGGGGCGGGAATCGAACCCACGACCTTGAAGTAGAAAGTACTGCCAACTGCGCCAACAGGTCAGTCAAAAAATGGAACTTAGGCCTTAGCCACGCTGTACCGCTGCGGATTGTCGGATAAGTTCCCTACGTAGCAATCGCTATCAGGTATAGGTAACAACCGAGACTGACGGCTTCACGTGAAAACTGAGTCACGGTGGACACTCAAAGATATACACACCCAGATCGGAAACAGATATTTTTATAAATGCATATTATATCTGCTGAGTGGGAATCGAACCCGTGACCATCGGTGTTATGGCAACTTCACGCAGCATTACTGTAGAACGGTTGTCTGGTTATGCATACCTGTAGGTAATTGAATACAAAGGACCGATTCTACTACTGTATTATTATGATCGTCAGTATTTTTATCCGAACGTCTGAATACATAGGTATTATCCGACTACATGAAGAAGACACTAACCTGACGTCAGAATGTCTAAAATGTCATCGGTAAACGATTAAATTAGTAGAATACCAAATGCAAGGAATTTATATCATAACTGGAACGCTCACTTAATAAAATTGTATATTCAAATATGCACCTTGAAGTTTTCGACATAAGGTTGACATTTGTTTCCAACATGTAAAGTGAAAAATCGTTCCGAGCATTTCGTTGACAACCGGTATTTTGTCTCTTTCTTACGAGAGTTGCCTTGAATCCATGGTAGAAAGAGATGCAATCCCGGCCGTAGGAACGTTTTTTGAGTGCACGTGAGCATTCCAGTTTGTATATAAATTCCTTGACCAAATGTCAAAACATTTGAAGTCATTGACACTATCTATATATAGTAAAATCGATCTATAGGTACCACACAAAAATAAATTAGTAGTAACTAATATAGTTGCATTATATACAGTGTGAGAGAGACAGTAATATGTTAACATCCATTTCCTTCAGCAAGAGCAATCTTCTTATCCCCTTCATCCCTTTAGTAATTCATTTAAGCTTTTGTTGCTCTGCCGATGGATTATTCGTGATCCTTCTCGGGTTTTTTTCCATATTGGAATATAGCGGCTTGAATAGGCTATATTAGTTATAGAAAATTAAAATTCATTTTTGTTTAATTGGTTTTGACCTTACTTGACTTGTAGTGTAATTACTTCATACTACTCGTATTATAAGTGCGAAAGTGTATAAAAATTTATGTTTGATACTCAGTTACGACGGGATGGCTGAAAACGGATCTGGACGAAAGACAGAAATAATTTATAGTCTGGGATAGTATAAGACTACTTTTTATTCCGGAAAAAGGTACGGTTCTCTTGGAATAGATTTGTTTTTGCTTTTCACAGAGTATGTGATCAACATGATATCTTGTATAGAGTGAGTTTTGGGTACAGAGAAGGACAGACAGCATAACAACTATTGTACTTAATTTTATTTCGAACTTCTGTCAGCCAGTATTACTGCGCCCAAAATTACTTCTTTTATAGTCTTCATCCTCATTTGGATCAGGCCATTAGATCTCAGGTATACACATCAAAATTTTCACGCGAATGATGTCGCGGGCAACGGCTTGAGTTATATAAAAGTAAAAGCATTCCCCCATAGGATTGTTGTTGAATGTTGAGTAAAAGCAGCGAAATGTAACTCTAGTTCTCGATTGACCTACTTAGACGACCTAACTAGAAAGTTAGTCTAGAATTTCTATTTCATATCATTTTATTAATGTCTGTCCGTATACAATACTTGATTATTAATTAACTATCACTTTCTTATAATGTAAATGTACTATACTAGGCGTCTTTTGCGGATACACTCGCGTTGTGTTTAGTGTCCTCAGATGGTTTGATATTTATGGTTACTCCACTCGTATGCGTGATAGCATGTGTAATTCTGTTTTGATTATTATCGTCAGCTTATTATGTATTAAGTATTATGTATGTTTGTATGTATGTATATGTGTATGTATGTTTGTATCTGTTTATGTATTTATGTATGTGTATATAATATAACGATGGTCATTAACGTTATCTTATTTTTCCCTTTTTTCTTTTTTTTTTCTCTTAAAGTGAATTTTACGAATACTCAATTTTGCACACCAACAAACATCCGCTCTTGTACGTCCTAAGGTTGGCTGGTAGAGAATGCTTTTAGCATTAAGCCCGCCTTTTGTACAATTATTTAATCTATCGTGCAATAAAGTTGTAATAAATAAATAAATAGCTTGTTGTTTTTAGCCTCTATTAGATTTAGATAATATATAATTTTCATGATAAAATAATTATTGGAATTATTTGATCTAGTAGTTTCAGACTTTATTACAATTTTAACAAACAAACATATTTTTTCAAAAATATACAAAAAATTTCATTTTTTTTTTACTGATGCTAATAACCTATTGTTAAACACTAAGCGACTTACGCTCTTTAAATCTCCAATTTTTTTTTCTAGACTAATACTGTAAAAAGGTAGATAAATGTAGATCTTTTTTGTGTTTTTATGTTTTGTTTTTTCTCTGTATAATTAAAAGTTTCCGTTTTTTATGGAAAATAACAGAAGTTTCTTACGTCTTCGGTTTTTCTCAGTTATTACTGAAAATAATCTAGCTACAAAGTAAAAAATTAAGTAGTTATCGCTTTACAAAGTTTAATAATCTGTTATTTTTAGGACGAGATAAATATAAAACCTCTTTTTAATCTTAATATGTATTTTTTTTAATTTTTTCATTGCTTATTATGTATATATATAGCTAAGGAATTTATATCATAACTAGAACGCTCACTTAATAAAATTGTATATTCAAATATGCACCTTGAAATAACTTGCATAAGGTTGACATTTGATTCGAACATGTAAAGTTAAAAAATCGTTCCGATCATTTTATACCAGTGTATTTTGTCTCTTTCTTACGAGTTGCCTTGAATCCATGGTAGAAAAAGACGCAATCCCTCTCTTAGGAACATTTTTTTGAGTGCACGTGCGCATTCCAGTTTGTTTATAAATTCCTTGGTATATAGCAGTTATGTTATCTTTCATAGCAGGTATCTTCTACATATGTCTCATTGTTATAGAAAATAATTTAAAAGATTTACGAGTTTTATAACAAATAAATACATTTTAATTACTCGTATTATTAAATTATACAAGCATCGGGTCAAATACACAAAGCTGTAGTGAAATCTCCTAGTTCATATCAGATCAACAATGGATAAACAGTACTGCCAACATGTATATCTATTGTGCAAAAATCACACGATAATTGTTGATTATTGTAAAGCTATCGTCCTCAAATACCCAACGCATTAATACGTTAATAACGGCTCTTACGTAACCTATATAATTGTTGTGCCACTTACAAATGGAAGGCAAGACTTGGGATATTCACTTTGTAAATGAGAATCCATGCTGACGAAGTACTCCTTTAAGCTTTTGAACCTCTCATTTAATAGAGTCGAATGGCCAGTCAATGCGGAGATAAAAAACCTTTTAAACTTTGAATATCGTACCCTTTCATTGTTAGTTGTTAGTTTTATTTCTAAGCAACTTGTTGGCTACTAGAATAAGCCCCTTTATAAATGAGTGTATTGTACGATAAATCATTTAAATAAAATAAACTTTACCAAGCGATGTATCGTTTAAAAACGTTTATAGAATTATAGATCAGACTTGTAATAAGCCTGTAATAACGGCATTAAACTCGAAGTGTGTCTAGGCCACATATTCGCTAACGCGACAGAACGCTAACAATAAAAATAAACACTTGTTTCATAATGACACCATTGTAATGCCATATATAATGTTAAACAGATATTAACTTTATACTAATACTAGTGTGCTACTAAATTGCCCGCGACTTCGTTCGCGTGAACATTGATACAAAGTCTATTCCATTCAAACCGTACATTTTTAGGGAATTAATTGTAACCTTGTGCTATTCCAGAAAATAACCTTACCTTACACTACCTGTAAACAGGGCCGGCTTAAGGCGAAAATGACGAGTGTGCAAGACTATATTAAGAATGTTTATGCCCCTAGGATAAATTTATGCTCCTTTTTATGCCCCAATTGTATGCCCTCCCAAAAAGCTCGAGTGTGCGGCTGCATACATCGCACATCCCTTAGGCCGGCCTTGCCTGTAAATTAGGGACGGCAACGCGTTATGCTACTGGTGTTGCAAGCCAAGAAAAATACACTTTCGAGCTTAAGTGGTGATTATAAAGTGCTTCCTCCAAAAATATTTTCACAACATCTTCAATATACGTACTTGACCTGTTACAGTTTTATAATATATACTCGAACAACTTAACTTTTAAGAACTAAGTAAAAATAGAAATTGTTTTTTAATTGATTTTTTTAGTTATCTTTACTGTTGGGTGGATAAATGACATACTTACGAAAAACGTATTTAATTACAAGTGATATAAAAGTATAAAAAATTATGTTGCACTTATGAAATAGAAGGAAAAACCACTTACCTAACTCATATAAGCTCATTAGTAACCGTAACAACCACGGACTTAATTTTCCTAAAAAATGTAGTAATTATTTCGCGCCATTTTGTGTTGGAGGTACAGATAAAAAAATACATCATCATCACGAAAAAATTTGACATGAGAATAACTAATATTGTGAAGGTTAAAAGTATTTTAGTTACTATCAGTTTAAAGAGATTTGCTTAATTTAATTCTGACAATCCTAAAAGGATCGAAATTTTTTCTGACATTGAGATAAAATGATAATATCTGATTAATATACTATAACCTACCTTTAGATCTAGAAGCTTATCCATGCAGACTCGGATCTACGATTTTTACGAACTACAGCAGAAACTCGAGTAGTGGTTCACCTCTATCCAGCGTTTGAAATAAATAGTTACACAAATTTAAAAAGGAAATTAAAAAAGGATTTTTTTTGTACCAAAAACCACCTGGACCTTTTAAAATTAAATGAACAACGAAAGAAAACAAACAAAAGAAAGAACGCTCGATTCTAGACATAGTAATTTTTTTTTTTTGTTCTGATTTTAACGCCTCCAAAACTGCTATCCATTGTAGGCGCCCCGATTTACCTCATCTCCGTCTAGATCCAAGTCTGTGGGCACTCCTTTTTATATATAGGTGTCAAACATTTTCTAAAACTATGCTCATGGGTGATTATACCACGTACATCTGCCTGTCTGTCAGTATGTACTGCATAAAATTTATTTAAAAAAAATAGTATTTAGAATTGAAAACAAAATTCGAATTTCAAAATCACGAAATAATCACAACGTTCACGATTCTGACATATCGTCAGTGCCACTGCAATGGCCTTCGAGATATCCTGTTCGTTCTCCTCTTTCTAATGAGAATTTTGATGCTATTTCGTTTTCGTTTCTAGATTTATTTTTGTTAATGATAAAATATATTTTTTAATTATAATTTACTAATTTAAACTTAAATAAATACAGTAAATATTGCACTATTTACAAAAAACATTTTATATTAAAACAAGATTATTGTTTTCAATTTTCATAATTTGTAACTCTATTGTATCCACAATAGAGTTCCGTTGAGTTGCGTCGAGACTCCGTTGCATTTTTTTTAATTATTAATTGCGTTTTGCAAAAAGCTAAACATAAAATGTAGATAAGATATAACGAAATTATTTTATAACACAGTATTTAAATTACAATATATTTAAACCAAAATTTGTATATCTACCTCCTAATATAAAAAAGCCCAAGAATTTAATTTTGAATGCGCTTATTTCAGAAATAAGCAGTCAAACTTGCATAACTTTTGTATTGAAATTGATTATTGATTAAATATATATATATAGCTTCTTTTTTATCAAAACACAACTGATGAAACTACGATGAAAGTGTAGCTATTATAAATCCGAACATTTTTATGTTTTTTTTTTCCAGTTCGCTCATTTGGAGCGACAGTGACACAAATGCATATTAGGTAACTTTACACTAGATCAGAATAAAGATTATTTCATAGTTCAAAAGAAGATTCTGAAGCATTATTACGGCTAATTATTATTTTAAAATTGTTTTATTATAGCTGGATATTGTGGCATTTTCACTGCCAACGCAGATGTTTATGCATAGTATTTTGGCATTAATAAGTCATTTTCGCGTATTTTTGCAAACGTGTCACTGTCGCTCCAAATGAGCGAGTTGTAGTTTCTTTCTAGAAACGTCTAAATACTGTCTAACTGCAGGACGTTTACCTCGTATAAGTTCCCACTGTAACAATGGAAGGCGTGATTTCTTTCACTTTTAACCTCAAACGGTTTAACGTTTTCACACTAACCGCCATCTTGTTACGGTTGACCTTTTAACAGATCACCAATAGTGTATTATATCTAGATTAAAAAATATTATATAATTGTTTTATATTACGTTAAAATATACATATTTATGTGTTTAAAACTTAATGAAAACAATTAAAACAATTAGGCATTTTGTTGAATGGCATTTGTCAGTGTAAAGCCAGCGGACCAATTAAACGGCTATTTTATCCAGTTGACTGCATTAGTTACGAGTAGGTTACCTTATAAAATGACTACAAAACTGTAAGTCAGGTGTTTTGACGATGATCACATTATGATCACACGATGATCACTGACTGACAGCGTAAACGATACGTTGAAATAAGGATATTAAGTTTTAATAAATACTAGCAAACCCGGCGAACTCTATTTCGCCACCAGATGGCTTTCTTTTTTTGTAACATTTCGTTTGGGGATTAAAAGATGAAGTAGTACATGCTATGTATCAGAGATGGCTCTGTATGTGAAAAATGATTTTCCCTGTTTTCCTGCTTTTCTGTTGAATTTTTTTCCTGAATTTTGTTTGCTATAAACCTCACGGAGCCCGAGACCTTTCCAACAAATGTAATACCGTGGAAATTGATTTGTGCGTTCTGGAATTATAGCGTCAGGAAGGAAAACCCGACTTATTTTTATATTATAGATTTGAACGTAGTTCGTAAAATATATTACTTTGTCTTCTTTTGAATTATACTGGAAAATCTAAATATACATCGCAATGTATTATTTAAGATTGTAAATAAGACTTCAATCATTAAATTTGTAATCTTGATAATTTAACAACCAAGTGTAGAGGCGACCTCGGCACGAATTGTGTCTGTTACAAAACGAGCAAAAATTATAAATATTTCATCTCCATTTTAATTAGTGAATTATTTGTAATTAGATTTTAATTGGTTTCAGTAATTAATATGTCTTTTTTTTGTAATTTGAAGACGAAATTCTAGAATATTTTTTTAGAAGATTATTTTTTTTTAGATATTTAATGTCTACCACTGACATCTGAGAGTGATTTTTGAGATTTAAAGGTTACTTTTTCATTGCTAGATGTTTCATACGGTTTCACCCGACTTTTGACACATGTCAGATTGGTTGACCATTTCAGTTGCTATTTTAGTTGTATGTCGTTTGGCACAACTAAAAGCTATCAAACCAAAAATTTAATTAAATTGAATATTTAACACTTTTCATTAAAAAAAAATAAGCTATTTAACTAATAAAAATAAAAATCAGGTGAAGGTAAAATTAGGACGTTGAAACAAAAAAACATTCATTCAAGTTTATGATATTTAACGCAACTTCTTTCGCGATTTTAACTTCCGGTCTTCTTCTGAAGAGAATCGTATTGAATTTTGGGATAGTATTGTATTAGTTCCTAGCTTATGCCAAGTTTTGTTCAAATTGATTCGATTATTGCAGCGTTAAACATCATATTAACAGGGACTTAAATAATAACGTTAACGGAAGTATTTCTTCCTAACTAATTATTAATAGTAATAATAAATCAGTTTCCAATAAGTTCATTTCGCGATGTTAATTTATTATTTATAATTAGTTATTTATATAATATGGAAATAACAATAAAACTGAAAGTGTTTTTAATTACGAGGCCATATTAAAGAAAAAAATAACTTTAAAATGGTCGCTCATTGAGATTGCAAGCAGTGAAAATTAGCATCAAAACTATTATTCAACAGAT
Organism: Euphydryas editha; assembly: GCA_036937285.1. Classification (NCBI taxonomy): domain Eukaryota; kingdom Metazoa; phylum Arthropoda; class Insecta; order Lepidoptera; family Nymphalidae; genus Euphydryas; species Euphydryas editha. The sequence goes on along the minus strand of JAUPFZ010000031.1, from coordinate 4,119,668 downwards.
TATTTAATTTGTTTCATTATAACACATAATTTAATAAACAAGTCAATACTGGCTGCAAATACAATCCGCGTCACAGATAAAAATTAAACGTTATGTGAATAATATGACACCATTGTGTGCATAGATAATAATTAAAATACGTGAGAAAATATTTGCATTATACATTTAAATCATAAATACACAGATTATTTTTTTCATAGATAAGAGTTAAATTGAATATAATTGAACTAGGTATGTAATGACTCAATGTCAATTTTTATTTTAAACTTTATTTTTCGGTATAAAAAGCAGGCTACGTCATTCTCTGACTCCTAAACTACGACTAAGAAAAATTCATCTCGATCCGTTGATCTGTGAAAAAGAACATCAAATCTATTAAATTTAAACCTTACATTTTTAGACATGAAATCGAACCTTGAGTTGTTCCAGACTATAACCTATCTTTGTATCAAATTACATCCATATCCGTTCAGCCGTTCTGTCGTGACCAACGTCCATCCAAATTTTCGCATTCATAACATTTTAGATATTTTAATAGTTTGGTTTAGTTTGTTCTTATTTTAATACTGATTCTAATATAATTATACTGATTGCGTATGTAATTAAAAAACACAACACGGAAACGTATTTCTTTTCATTCGGGTTTTTTCTGTGATTTTTTCTTTGTGATTTGTTGTTTTGTTTGTTTGTTCTGTAAGTTCGAGTTTGTGAAATATTTAGCAAAACCTTAAGAAACAACATCGTTATAACTCTGTGGTTTACGATTATCGTAATTCAACCACATTCCCATGTTATATAAACTCTTTGAAACCTCATTTTTTTATTATAATGTTACCATTTATAAAAATAAAGATTTTTAACTCGGAAAGATATTTTTTTAATATGTTATTACAAGCTTTTTTTTAAATTGTTTTATATAAGATTATCATACTAATATTATAAATGTTAAAGTTTCGATGAACGTTTGTTACTATCGCACAAGAACTAGGTACTAAATCGATTACGATCAAACTTGGTATGTAGATACCTGGAAATCCAGAATAACATGTTTATTCAGACATTCCCACGGGATCGTCACGAGCTCCATGAATGTTCTTCGGAGAACTGATACAATATACCGCTATTTATTTTTATTTTTTAATTCAATAAATAATAAGTTTGGGCATAAAACTTGGGGGGGTGGGTGCTGTTTGCGCATACAAAATTTACCTATTTCCGCTTTCGTAGACATTCGTATATTTCGTAGACAAATTAATTAAACAAAATATTTAACAACAAAATAAAGAGCACGCAGCACGCGGTAGAAATTTTTGATTTTCTCAAAAACTAATGTTCGCGCAAACCTTTAAGCCCTTGAGATTTTTGATGCATTTTGCATGCGCAATAGCTAGAAAAAATTAGAAATATCAAATTTTTATTTTTGGTGCCATCTTTATGGAGCTATCGTCACGGGGGGGTTATATAAAGTGCTGTAACAACCGTATATGTTATAATTTAAAAAAAAATGTTGCCATATTTAAACTCTGTTGTCAACAAGGAATTTTTATCATAACTGGAACGCTTACTTAATAAAATTGTATATTTGAATATGGACATTGAATTAACTGACATAAGGTTGACATTTGTTTCCAACATGTAAAGTGAAAAAATCGTTCCGAGCATTTCGTTGACTACTTGTATTTTGTCTCTTTCTTTCGAGTTACCTTGAATCCATGGTAGAAAGAGATGCAATCCCTCTCTTAGGAACGTTTTTAGAGTGCACGTGCGCATTCCAGTTTGTATATAAATCCCTTGGTTGTCAATCCGTCATTACCAGTATAATTTTTTTTTCTTCGTTCCTATTTGAACAGGCTAAGACGAAAGGCCATGCTACCTGTTCTGTTTTTTTTTTTTAAATTAATTATGTTTTAAGGATGTAAGTCATATTTTATTCGTCCCACGACGACGGTAGACACGGTAAGACGGTAAAGACATCTATATCCTTCAAGTCCCTTAAGAACTAATAGGAACCTTCTGGGGCATTAATCGTGGTCCATTGGTCAATATTAGGTCAATTTTGTCCAATCGAGCTAAATCCGTACCCTGGTACTGGCGGGACCGTCGAACGGGCCATTATATGATGGGCTATAAATAGTTTCGTAGTAGTCATTCATTGTTGACGGACACAGAACATGAGGAACACAAGTGCTATATAGTATTTAGTAACATAAAATAGGTACCTTTTTGTATAAAGTTAATGTGGAATGGAAATGCCATCGCTCGAGTGTTTTATTGATAGGTTTGCGTTTGCTTACTGATACATGTTTGTTTATAATATAATGGTGTTGATGTGTTTGTGTGTATTGTATATATTTCACTCATCCGGCTTGAACTTTTTATGTAACATGTGTTTTCTTATATTAACGCGAATTTTACTCATTTTAATTAAAAGACTAAAACGGATTTTATCGCGTTTATTGAAAACTTTACAGTTAAACGATTTTTTATTTTATTACCCGACGTTTCGGACCATAGCGTCCATGGTCTCGGGGAAATGAGGTGGTGGGTGTCCGAATTATTCGGACATTATTCGGACGTCGGAATATATATATAAGTAGTAATTCCTAAATAATTTGACCTGTTGCGTAATATACCTACTCTCTAAACATGAATCAGTGGAATTTCACGAATTTTAAGTGACTTACGGCGAGTTGCACGAAACCGTCGCTAACTTTCCGTTAGTTAAGTTGCAATTAATCTTAAAATTAGTTGATCTTATGATTCATTTAAAGCTGTTGGAATTAATCATCCGTTAGATAGGTCTTTAATTAAACAAATTTTTTTTTGTTAACTTAATCAGATGTAGGTTTCGTGCAACAAAAAATCACGATTCTTGTGATTAAATTAGTTTAATAAACACTTAAATTTAAAATTTGTTTCGTGCAACTCGGCGTTATTCACTTTTTATCAATGTAAGAATCGTGCCACGCAGAATAAGTGACTATTCAATATATGAATATCAGAGTCCACTTATTTCATCATTGAATATGTGTATATGTATCAGTGAGTATTCAGTTATTCACTAACTTGTTATTGAAATTCACTGATATTTAGTAAATACAGCTTTACTTACATAATTAATAAAAAATTTACTGATTCATGTTTAGAGAATAATGTAACAGCGTCCTACTGCTCCACAATTGTCTTCTTGAAAGGAGTACAATTGGAGCTTAATCCACCAATATGCTTCACTACGGGTTAACGGATAGTTTGACAAGTATAGAAAATTAATGATGACACCGCAAAAGACCTCTATATAATATATAAAATTTGTAAACAATGTAAACATTACTACCTTTACTGTATAAGGAAATAAAAAAGCATTTAAAAACGAAACTCGTCACTCTATTGTGTTTGAGAATAGCGATGACGTTTCAAATATGGCTGTTTGACGAGAATTAGCGTTTCACATAACTAGTTTTTACCCGCGACTTCGTACGCGTGGTTTTTAGGATTAGATATCAAATGTCATATAGAAATATACATAATTAGATACACACACGGTCGTCTTCTCCTAAGGTAGGCAACTTAATCCCAGTGTTTTAGGTGACAGCCAACTGATAAAAATATATATTTTTAGTAAATATACATATTGATACATAATAAACAAATATTACACCTAGAATCGGGGTGTAAATCGACCCCACGACCCTGGAGCGGAAAGCAGGGTAGTGACCCTAGTACTAGTAACTGCGTCATCGAATCAGTCGTAATGTACATTATGTATCAAAGTGTACACATCAATATATAATATTTAATATTATGAATTATAAAATTAAACAATATATATTTATTTTCATATTAAAAAAATATTATTTAATATATAAATAGGTATTTCTAATAATAATTTATTTTATTATATTAATAATTTATCTTTATTTTCTTCTAAAAAAAAGCTGATCAAGCGCGAAAACACCGCGTCTAACAATTATATTGATAGATATTTATTTATTTAAGTATTTATTTAATACTTTATTACACACCTTATTAAATAATAACATTAGAAAAAGAAAAAAATTACAGAAAATGTGCCATGGCGGCCTTATCACTGAGAGCGATTTCTTACAGGCAACCATGAGTATAGGATTTCTCTAAACAGAAAGCAGTTAGCAGAACAGAAAGCAGATATTAACTAAATTTTTACAAAACGACTTCATTAAGATTTCACTACGATTGTTTATACACTAATAACCCTACATGTAGACGGTGTATCATATTTTCCGTGAAACCGGAACATAAAAATAATTGGTTCTAAAAAGACTCCTATATTTCGTTTTTCTTTGAAATCTCTCAATATATTATTCATATCATTTTTAGCCTGCTTTATGACACTATTTCTCACTACCGCAGGTTGGCTGGAAGAGATCTCTTTTAGAGATAAATCCGGCTTTGCATACAAAAATTGTAAATTTCTTACTGTTTTGCCTTTAAGTGCAATAAAGAATATAATAATAATATACAGACTCAGATTACAATTTTATTATATATAGGTATAGTCATGTACTTAATATTAAAAAAAACTGTCAATGTCAATGTCACCCGATAGTAGCATAGTAATTTAGGTTAATATCAGATTTTAACTCGTAACAACTACTTTACAATACAGACTAAATAAGTAGGTATGTACTTAATAATTATGTACTCAAATCCGTTCTGGTGTAGTGGTGCGTGTAGTTGCCTAAAGTATAGGACACGGTTTCGATTCCCATTCAGCGCAGATATTTGTATTTGTCTAAATAGTAGTTTTTGGTCTGAATGTATGTCCTTATGAATCCCCACTGCTTTGGAAAGCACCTAAAGACTGGTCGCGGTTGTTATCATAGAGTAGACTTAGCAAACGACGGTACTCATGGTAGATAAATTATCCGCAAACCCGCAGTGTAGTAGCGTGGTGAATTAAGTTTCTACCGTTTTCCTATATGAAGAAGAGGCCTATGTCCAGCCGTAGGACGTTTACAGGCTCATCCAGTTCAGTTCAGAAAACTATAACTACGTATTGTAACATCTACACTTTATTTAAAGTTAAAATAAATCATTTTACTGATATGCATTGGCTCCACCAACCCGCAGTGGAGCAGTGTGGTGGATTAAGCTCCAACCCTTCTCCTACATGGAGAAGAGGCCTTTTGCCCAGCAGTGGGACGTTTACAGGCTGATTAAATTCAGTTCAGATATGTATTGGCGTGGCTATTTTCTAGGACTGACAGCCGCTCTCGCAGAGACTGGCATTGTCACGAAAAAATCTCAGTAAGGAATATGCGGAGTAAAGATTATATTACTGCCAATTCAAGGATTTTCAACACCTCGGTTCTAGGGTTGGCAATAACGATCCTCGGATCTACTTTACCCTATTCCCCTGGCTACGCTTATAGCAAAGATTCCTACAAAGAGTATACTACTAATTTAAATTATATAGCTCAGCTCTTCCACCACGACATCAGCCGTTTGACGTCCACTGCTGAACGTAGACCTTTCCCATCATCTGGGGCGATTTTCCAATACTCGCCACGCTTGGTAGGCGAGTTGGCGAGCGCAGTGTGTTGTGGCAGGATATTATGGTGACGTTGCCCAAGTGCGCGGGGCGACGCACAGAAGAGAGTGCCCGATGGGGCTGCCTTCTGCGAGCCACGGAACGACGTACGCGGTACCCGTGGTCCGCCTTGACAGGGCGGGTGAGGGCGCACGGCGGGTTATTTTAGTGTGTGAGGGCCATGTTGTCTCCCCGGACGACGGGGTGTGCGTTCAGGTATATTTTTTTCCCGCCAAAACAAAAAAAAAGGATATGGTAACGCTGCCCAAGTGCGCGGGGCGACGCCCAGAAGAGAGTGCCCGATGGGGCTGCCTTCTGCGAGCCACGGAACGACGTACGCGGTACCCGTGGTCCGCCTTGACAGGGCGGGTGAGGGCGCACGGCGGATTATTTTAGTGTGTGAGGGCCACGTTGTCTCCCCGGACGACATGTGCATTCAGATACATTTTTTTCCCGCCAAAACAAAAAAAAGGTTATGGTGACGCTTCTGCCCATCACCATCCTGGTTGGTGTACATTTGTTTGTACCACTATATCCTTAATCGCCTTTTACGACACTTCGACAAGAAAGAGGTCGGGACTATTCTTCTCTGACGGTCACCGCACAGCAAGTTCTTAATACTCTCTTTCTATCTTACTTCTCTTTCTACTCTCTTAACTTGTAGTTTTTTTTTACGTGGTAGTTAACTTATGTAATCTATCTATCGTATGTAATTACGCTTTTTTTTACCGTAGCGGGAGGACTATTAAAGATATTTCTTAAAGGAACAAGTTGTGCCCTGAGACAAATGTCTATAAGATTTTTTTCAAATATTATTATGTATGTATACTAAAAATAAATAAATCGATTTTTTTTAATCAACTAACTTTAAAAGTTATAATAGCGGCATACTCTAATTGTAAGTATCGATGCATATGGAACCGCGTGGGATTTCTATATATGAAATATTTATAGATTTTAATTATATAAAGTCTAATTCAACGATAGACTTGTATGTAGACTATATTAATGTCTAGATTTAAAATAGATTGCGAAACGAAACATTTAAAAGTGAAAGGCTAAAATTGTTTTGTTATAGACATGACTCACTGTGTTACCAATTGAAAATAATAACGTAATGTTTATCTATACAAAAAAGCAAAAGAATGTTTGTTTGTTTGTATTGTCAGTAATATTTTTAAAGATTCGCAAGTAAAACCTCGAGGCAATAGTAGTATAGAATCGGAATTTATCTTTCTGAAAAACATTCGACCATTCTGATGTAGAGGCGTATTTGTATTTGTACAAATCGACAGTCCCTACGTATACTATCAAAACTGAAAAAAGGTACTTTACAGGAGAGCACTTTTAAGTTAATTTTGTGTACAAAATTGTCATTTATTTGTTAAGTATCGATATTATACTCATGAAAAATGTGGTCTAATATGTATTTTTTTAGTTTATTCTCTTTTTTTGTATGAAAACATATATAAAAAGGAGTTTCTTAGTGCAATAAAAAAAATCGCAAATTTTCAGTTTCGATACTGTACGTAGGGACAGTCGAAATATTTGTTTTCGGTCTGGGTGTATGTCCTTGTGGATCTCCCCACCGTGCCTCGGAGAGCACCCAAAGCCGTCGATCCTGGTTGTTGTCGTAAACACCTGATAGCGATTGTTACTCAAGATACGGAAAATCATCTGCCAAACCGCAGTGGAGCAGTATGGTGAATTATGCTCCAAACTTTCTCCTATATGGAGAATAGGCCTTTGCCCAGCTGTTGGTCGTTTATAAGCTGATATTCAGTTCGGTTGAGTTTAGAAAAGTATTCAACTAAATTGACATCTTAATTTTTTTCAGTGCTACATTTTTAACAAAATTTAGTTTAGGGGATAAATATTGTAATAAAGGTAATTTTTTGCACGCCTCAAATACAAACATCTGCCCCGAGCGGGAATCGAACCCGCGACCGCCGGCGTTGAGGCAACCACTCGTACCACTACACCAGAACGGTCTTCTTTTTTAAAAATCTAAAAGCAAATAAATATACGAAGAAAAAAATTTAATTTTTATAAAATAGTTTTTATTCTAGACAGACCTCGAACAAAGTTGTAGCGAAATAGCGAGTATAGTGTTTAAGGTAACAGTCGACTGATATAGTATATATTTCTAGGTTAATATACATAATATACAAATATTACACCCATATCCGGGGTGCAGTCCCAACTGCGCGAACGGGCCAGTTAAATTATAAAACATACGCACAAAAAAAAAATCGACTCCATTTTGCTTTTTTTGTCGTGTTTGTTACGTGATGTCTTCGATTGTGAACCGATTTCAATAATTCATTGAATAAATATTCATTTCAAGGTCGTGTCATAGAAAATAAGTATGTGTGATGATATTCAAATATGAGTGTGTGTCGCGACACGCGGTTGAAGTAAAACTTCTTTGACATTATGACAGGTGATGATTTAGTTAACAAGTATGCTTAATTAAAAAAATCAAAAAACCCGACTGCGTAAAATACTCTTATTATAAACTAAAAATAATAAAACAATTTACTAGCTTTCATTTGATACCCATATTGCTACAGTAAGAAAAAAAATTCAACTCCCCCCCCCCTCTCGAAAAACTCGAAAAACATAACCCTCCTTCTGTCGCAGTCGGGTAAAAATAAATAAGTCATGTTAGCATTTCAAAAGTATATATTGATAATGAAACAAAAGTAATATATACACTTATTTATATCGAACATTATACATTAATTTAATTATCATTATACTTTAAATATTTAAAATTTGAATTTTATGTAAACGCGTCATCGCCATAACGCGTTTCCGTTACATTGTCGTCGTCCAAAGCAATCAATTACACCTTAGTCGCATCTAAAAGAAGTTTTACTTCAAAAAATTCCACTGTTAAGACTTAAAACAATAAAAAAGAAACCTCACCTTTGATTCTATATATTTCTACCATAAATGTTTATTTCCAAAGACGAATCCTTATAAATATTTATTAGATGAAAACCACCGTTATTATGATAATGGTACACTGTACACATGTCAATAAATATTTCACTGGTGAATCATCTTCGAAATGTTCATACAATGCTAGCGACCGGTCTGCTCTAGATTTAGACCAGGTTTCAAACTATAATACTTAATTTATTATTTAAAATCTATACATTAATATACAAAAAAATAAAGCTGGACTATAATATTTCACGTAAGTTGATAGTAGAGGGTTAATTGGATTATTAAATCTCTTTTGATTTATTTATTAATAATTAACAAATCAAAACTAGGTGTAATGTATATAAGTATTTAATTAGTAAATAAACTGTATTTCCAAGTTCCTTATCGATATATTAATACGTGAAGCAAAAACTTTGTACCCCTTTTTTACGAAAATTCGCGGATAGAGAAGTATGAACTTTGGCACAGTTCAAGTTTATATGGAAAAGATGTGCAGAATGCTAATATTTTTTATAATAATGCTCAAAAAATACATTAAATTAATTTAAAAAAAAAAAAAAACACTACACACAAATTTTGTTTATTGTCAAACGCCGAGTTGCACGAAACAAATTTTAAATTTAAGTGTTTATTAAACTAATTTAATCACAAGAATCGTGATTATCTGATTAAGTTAACAAAAAAAAATTAGTTTAAATAAAGACTTATCTAACGGATGATTAATTCCAACAGCTTTAAATTAATCATAAAATCAACTAATTTTAAGATTAATTGCAACTTAACTAACGGAAAGTTAGCGACGGTTTCGTGCAACTCGCCGAAAGTCTGTTATCAACACGGTATTAAATACAGACCTTGCCACGAATTTTTTATCGAATTTTTTAATCACAGATCAGGTTCAATGAATGCTGCATATGCTCACCATGTTATGAGCAATCATATTTTTATGATGTTGACAATGCTGTCAATTATAGATTAGTCGAATTTCGACCACTGGGCGACCACTAGTATATGAAAATATAAATTTTGACATTTTACCGCATATATTTTAAGCATTAATAGAGGAAAGGGACCGAATATGGAATACTTAAACAAATTCCTAAAAAAATCAGTTCAAAAGTTTTATTTTAATCAGTCTAATGGGTTAAATTTAAAAGCAGTTTTAATTACTCCTGAAAAGTAATAATTTAATCAAAAAATAAGAAACACTTTCTGTAATATTAGTAATTAAAATAAATTAATCAAAAATGTGCCTCTCGAAAATGTGATCCTATTATGGAATAGGGTATTCCATAATAGAATAATGTCTCGTTAATAAAAAATAAAAAAATAAAATAAACCCTACAAGCAAAAATCACAAATAAAAGCTGCATATTCTATTCCGGAACACGCAACGTGACACCACTGTCTACAGGCAATGCACTGAATCCACTCTTCTCCCTTTTTGTCTTTACTGAAAAAAACAGAGCAATACATGCACTCAGCGTCAGCATTTGGATTCTTGGTAGAAGAACTGAGGGTTTATAGTAACTATAATCATTAGATAAAGATGTGGTATCTCTATCAGAAGATATTCCAGACTTCAACACTGGTTTCTTCTTTCGCTTGTTTTTCTGATAGCCGCTCGTTGATGGCTGTAGCTTGTGAGCAGTAGTTAGTTTTCGTATCTTGTACTGTTTTGACGATACGCTTTCTAATTGAGCTTTATAGAGAGATGCTGTAATTTTGCAAGCTGGAATAGTCAGAGCAAGAGAGAGAGAGTCCGAGGTACATTAAAGACTTGTGGATCTCTCTTATAACTCATTTTTGGGTTTTCAAGGCTTCAGTAGCACTTTTCATATTGGTTTTGTTCCATGCTTTTCGTTTTCTTACTGGCGGGGCCATGTTGATCATAAATATACATGTAAAAGAGAGGAATAGTAATTAGTCACCACATCAAAAACTTGCTTACGTCGATGTTATGTTAAGTTCCTAATATGGAATAGTATCCCATATTAAGAACTCAACGATATTCCATATTACGAACAATATGATGGTGGGAGAAAAATAAGCGCAACTTTTTATTATTATTAAATATTCATAAAATAACAATACCATTTAAAAACGACATAATTCGATTAAATACTTACCAACTTATATGAAATATTTATGTAAGAATAATAAGAGAACATGTACGTAAAACTTAATTCAATATCCAATGGATGTTTCGTTAACAGTGTCGCGCACTCTCACTCGCGTCTAGTGCTGCCGAACGCAACATGTTCTATGGCCGTCGAACGCGGGTAGTGGGAGGAATAACATGACATACTTCTAGAATTTTCGTGGCTCTTAGTTTTAGAAATATTATGGTGTTCCATATTAGGGACGTATTCCATAATTGGTACTTTTCCTCTATACTTGTCTGGTCTGGGCGTTTGTGATTGTGTGTTGTGTGTGTTCCCGGAGCCCCGACACAGGATTCACGTTAGTGAAGGGTGTTGAGTGAGAGGTGTTTAATAATTGTCTAAAAAATAAACTTAATTATAAACGTCTCTTCACAATCTTTTTCTAGGATAAAGGGAATGAAATCTCATGTATTTTTTGTAAATAATTTTACAGGTGTCCATCTATTTTATAAAAACAAATTTACAATGATTCGACTATAAAATATGCATGTGTATTCATTATTGTAGAAATTTACATGTATTTCTAGTACCTACACTATGGTATATTTAAAATTTTCTATTAACTAGTTTTTAACTAGGTATATCCGTATAATATGTACGTCCAAGTTTTGTACTTCGTTAGAGTAACATTTCGTTTATTGTTATGGGACATGGTAAAAACTAATGCTCGCGACATCGCGTGGAAATTATCCCACGGGAACCGTACATTTTTCGGATTAAAACGCCTTGTGATATTCAAAACTATAATCTATCTCTGTGATCAAATTTCATCCAGATCTGTTCAGCCGTTCTGGCGTCATTGAATAACAAACATCAACTAAATTTTCGCATTAATCATAGTAGTAAGATAATAGAATATCTGAAACAGAATTAGTCGTGCCTTCAAAAACTCAAATCTAATGTTAAAATAAAATTAAAAAAAATGTCGTGTGTACGGAGTACACATGTCAGAAGTGAAACATCTTTGGCAAACTCAATTTAAAATTTATGAATATTAATAGTTATACATTCTATTACTTATTTACGCGTTGCTAGGATATGCGACATCATACTATCTCATTCTCTCCTACACATTTTTGTATTTGTGTCTCTTACCTGTCGTTTTTTCCGTCGCATCCCGTTTCAAATCACAACGATTCTAAAGAAGTTTCACTTCAAAAAAGATTTATTTTATTATTCTGTTCTATAATATTATATAACATAAGCCAGCGATGATATTTTCGAAGAACAGCTGATTCTACATTCATTTAGTAAAGTTCACTAAAATGTTTTGAGAGTATGTACCTACCAGTTTTTTGTCGTTTCTTGAAAAAATGTAGATTCTAAGCCACTAGTCATGTGGATCTGACATGATAAATTGTAAACTGACAATACAATAGTTTATACAAATCAAAATTTAAATAAAATAGTTTGTATAGTCGGACTGATAAATTTTGAGATTTCAGCATTTTATCAAATCAATTGTTTTATTCGCCTTTATAATAATACTCCTTTAATATCAAGAGAAGTCAACCTTCTTTCTATTCATATATGAAAACAAAAATATTGAAAGTTGGCAAGGACGAACTTTTAATCAACCCATGACGGTGAGAAAATATTAGAGTCAGAAATGCAAGAGAAAATAAATAAAATTAATTATTTATGTAATACATACATCCTACCTATACATATTAAAATATATACACTATATAGATACATAATAATCAACAATAAACGCTTCACACTCAACGGCCCCAGTAGGATTAAAATACTGTGTCGGGGGTAAACACGACACACACAAACGCACAGAACACGACAAACATCTGCATGGCCTTTACAAATATCTATTATAAGCGGTGATCGAACCTAACATCAACATATAAATACAACATACACATGTATACATATGAACTGTACTGAATCAGCCTGTAAGCAATCCACTGCTGAATTATGGATAAAAGCCTCTAATTCATATACACGTAGAAGAATTTGGAGCCTAATTCACCACAGTGCTTTACTGCGGGTTGCGGATAATTTCCCTACAATTAGTCGGAGGAGTGCGGATAATTTCCATACCATGATCATACACCTGATAGCGACCGTTAGGTCGCAGGTGTGGTGCAGGTCATAGGTGCATGATAACAACCGGCACAGCTACACAAAGTTAGCACCCCACTGAAGGATTTTTGAATTCAAAATGACCTTAATCGATAGGTCTACGTTAGGTCTGTATAGGTCCACCAAAATTTTTGTTCGGTCGCCTATTTTTTTAAATAAATATTTTTAATAAATAGGTCTATTTTTTCAACAAAAAAAAAAGACCTAACAACCTAAAAAAAGACCTAATAACCTATTATTGATAACTTTGCGTAGCCAACCGGCACGGACGACTTAACGTGCTCTCCGAGGCACGGTGGGGAAACCAGAAACAAATATAAATACAAATATATGCCCCGAATATATAGGTATATATATTATAAATTTTATGAATTTATAGTAACTTCGGGAACTTAAAGGTAAAACGCAAATAACATAAGCCTTAGGCTTAAACGTCTCGCTTTGAATTCCACGAAAATGCTTTAACAAAATGTATCTTTATTGAATAATAATAAGGTGTATATTCCCTTGTTATATATTATATGACTCATATGAACAAAGAGATAAAGGTTCATGACATTTCGTCTTATGAAACTTAAGCATTTATTTCATAGTTTTGAAGTTAAAATTAGTTCTCGTATTGTTTATATTTGTATCCCTGTTTGTTACTTTATTACGCCTAAATTGATACAAGGATATACTAGTTGTATACTGTTATTTCTGACGCAAACATTTACTCAAATTATCTTGAGATTAGCGCTATAACAGACAAAGAGGGAAATTCTTCTATTTCACTTTATATGTATTTTTTTTAATAACAGGCATTCTAGTTTTGCCAGCGTTTAGAACTGTTGGATAGGTTTGCATTTATGGCGCTTTAGTGCTATTAGGAGTCATAAGAGTATTAATAGCCTATTCCGTTCTTAATAAAAAGGAACCGTCAGCAAAAAAAAAATAATGAAAGAGTTTAATATCTAGTTTTATTAAATAAATAAAAGCATACATATTATTCAAGATAGGAATTAACATACACATAAGTATATTGTGCTAAAAAATCTTAGAAAAAAAATTGTATTATATTTTTTTATCGTATATATTTAATATTATAATATATTAAAAATAAATGTCTTGACAATTAACTCTAACAAGGTATTCACCTAAACATTATTTTACTTCCACCTAACATCACAGAAAATTTATTTTTATTGTAAAAATACTTCATTAATATACTTTATGCTCATAAATTTAATACCTGCCTACCTACATGCCTATTTGCTTCTTGAAAAATATTTAAAAAATTATGATTACTTTTTTACATTTATTTTCAGCCTATTATGAGAGGCCTCTTGGTTATAAACAAAGACTGGGGAAAAGATTAAATATACATAATTATACGAATTAAATAATATAGTAATTTTTTTCTATAAAAAAATTATTTACAAAAATATAATATATTAATAAACTTATTAATATTTAATGTATAAATTATTACATTTTTTGTATTGGTCGTTACCTTGTGGCTTGTGTTTATTTATATTTAGAGCCTTATTTATATTTAGAGCCGAGAAAAAAACCAAAAAAAAAAGTGATGTCAGTGTAAATTATCGATTGAAAATAGTTTAAAATCAGAATATTTAGCGAAAAGAACTTAACTAATTAACTAAAATTGAACTTAATGAATTAAATAAAATTTTAAACATATAATAATAAACACTGATTCACAGTGATGAAATCCCATATTCTGTTATTATATTAAAATGACAAACATATCAATCAATTTAAACTCTTATGTTCTTAACATTAAGATCTTTGTCGGGTCCAGTTCAGTGGATTCTGCTTATCACTAGTTTTTCCTGTACCAGTCAAAGGATAGCTCTATAAACAGCCGAGGTTGGTGTGTGTGTATGTGTGTGTGTGTATGAAAGTGACACATTTTATCGATTATCGATAATTTTCTCACAACCTTGTTATTTATACGGTGATTAAACATATGGCATCGAATTACAGTATCGAATTTGCATTGATATTTGACGTCGTTTTGTTATTAATGTGACTCATTCATATACGTTTGTAAAGATAATTTTAAATAACTAATTATTGTTAGATAGTAAATTTTCAAAATTTACTATCTAATAATGGCAACAGATAATATTACATTTTTCCAGTAAAATTCAATAATTAATCAATACCTAATATTTTGTTTAACAAAGAAAAAAAAAGAAAAAACTAAATACATAGGTATACTTGCTATTAAAATAACATCATATTATAAAATAATAAGAGGTTTTAATATATAGATACATATAAAAGTAAATAATGTATTATTATACATAAAGCTACTCCTACTAAATATTATAAATGCGAAGGTTTGGATGGATGTTTGTTAACTTTCACGCAAAAACTCCTAAATTGATTGCTATTAAAATAGCTACGTGGATAGCTGGAGATTTAGAATAACACAAGCTATTTTGTAACTCGGCATTTCCATAGATAGTAAGTTACGGGTAGATCCACAAGACAAAGCTAGTTATCGATAAAATATATAAACACGTCACTACGCCGATTCGAGTGTGAATGAACGTACACTTGCATCAGTGTGCCGAGCGCCGCCGTATCAGTCCGTGCTAAGTACGGAACTCGACGGTTATACTATTCAAAGAACGTCGTATCTCCAATACTTTCCATACCAATTTCTACTTTAATACAACCTGTTGGAAGTCATTTTTATTTAAAATTAAAGCTCAGTGATTAATAAATCTCTAGAGCGTCGTAACTTGCATCTTAGTTATTCAAATTTTGACTTTATTACATGACGTTTTAGTATTATAATTTATTAAAGTAATTTATGGAACATGCTTACGGATGAACTGCGTTTGGAATTAGTGCAAAGGTAAACTCTCTTTGGTTATGTAGTCCTGGTACATTCTTGGGATTTTAAGATTGTCTTGGTTGGTTTTTATTGAAGTAAAATTAAGCTTATAATAAAAATCGCTTGAATTTTTATATTTTGACTTTTAAGACTTCTAATGTTAAGTCTATTTAAAGATAATACTAAAATAATATCTGATTCTAGTAATTTTTCCTGGAATCTTGTAAATATTTTTTAGCTGGAATTGCATAAGTAATTAAATTGTCGGACAGGCTAATAAAAAATTTGATTAATTCTAATAGTTTAAACCTATTTTCTAATTTAAGATATTCTCTTGAAATGTTAGGTCAGTCTTTTCAACTTCCAATTAGTTATAAAACTTACGTGTAATATGTTCGGATAAATAAAATTATAGAGGTCTGTCATGACGCGTTTACAAAAAAACTAGATAAATATTAAATATCGATTAAGTCTTATAAGTCTTATTTTTTATAGACTTGGCTCTAAGGAAAGAATATTGCTATTTTTATTTAATATGAAATAGTTAAAGTTTTAAGAAACAACGACTTTTATAAGGTCTACGTGTGACGTACGTAAGCGGTACGGTCGGTACAAAAAAATCCTTATAAAGAAAGGTATATTTTAGCATCTAATCTTTTTGATATTTTTCTCCTCTACGTATATAAAATATATTTTTTAAATAACAGTAACGCAGAATCTCGGGTATTAGCTAGTATACTAAATAAAATTAGTAGAATACCAAAATTGTCAAAAACAAACATTACGAGACCATTTATCTACTTATGTTATATGAATTTAATATGCTCCTATAATAAATAATCCCTACGACCTCAATTTACTAATACTATTTTATTACATTGTTACACTTACAAACAACTTGTTTACAATACACATTACACTTACCAGGAAAAAAGTTATTTGTACATTTGAGGATTGTACATATTGTATTTACTGTATCAGCCTGTAAATAGGGTTTCGGTCCCCGGTTCCCGGTTCCCGATCCCGGGAATTCCCGAGAAAATGTCCATTCCCGATCCCGGGAAATATCGGTCGAGAATGCCTGGATTAAAAAAGAAGTATTAAAATTTATGAAATGGCTTATAATTGAGTTAATACCTTATCATTGAGTGATTTGAAGCAATGGATTAATGAATGTGAATATATTTGAACAAACTTGCATGGACACGAGGGGAAAATATACAATTTAGGCCTGGCATATATTTAAGGAACATTTGGTGCAGTATAAATACAGCAAATATTGAACAAAGTTGTATCAAAGATTGACATAGAGCTTCAAAAAGATATTGTGGGCACTACAACCGACGGGCCAAATGATATGAAAATATTCGGTCAGGAAAGTCCAGCAGAAATGGCTTTGTGTATGAATCACCCAATTCAATTGGCTGTAATGGACGTGATGTATCGACAGATATATGACTATGAAACTGATGCAAGTTCAGACTCAGGATCAGACTAGTATTTAGAAGATGACTTTTGCGTTACTGATGAATTGGAAAATGCAAGCAATGTAAGTATTCGACGTGACTTAAAAATGTTCTGAAATAAACTCGGAAGATTGTGAAGTATTGAATAGAATTTAAGACTGAAATCTCATTGTGTGTTGGCGTGAAAATTCGCTGGAACAGTATCAAAACAATACTGGAAAGGTTTATCAAACTAAAATAAAAAAGCACTAATCGATTTGAATGCCGGCCATTATTGGCAAGAGAATGAACTCACTTTGTTAGAACTAAGAGAGGCGAATCAATCTAAGTCATTTGCCGAATAATTAAAAAAAAAGCTATATTAAATGCCCAAAACAACGTACGACAATCAAATCGTTAACAACAGATCAGATTAAAAAAGACTTTCAGCTTTACGAAACGTCGAAAAAACGTACACCGAATCTCGAGCTTTTTTTTATATATAAAGCTCTACTTACTATTGTTCCCACTTCTACAGAAAGCAGAACGAGATATGTTTATATTTCTGACTTTGTTTTTCTCTATATTAAGTCAAAAACAACGAGGTAAGAAAAAAAAACATTTGCGATTCCCGGGAATTTCGATAATTTTTCCCGGGTCCCGGGAATGAAAAAGAGTCGGGAATCCCGAAACCCTACCTGTAAACCACCCACTGCTGAGCGAAGGCCTCTTCTCCATATAGAAGAACGATTAGAGCTTAATCCACCACGCTGCTTCACTGCGGGTTGGCGGATAATTTCTCTTATCATGAGTAACGATCGTTATCAGGTGTCTATGATAACAACCGGAACCGTCGGCTTTACGTGCTCTCCGAGGCACGGTGGGGAGACCCATAAGGACATACACTCAGACCGGAAACAAACTTTGTTTTACAATACTTATTGAAATAATATCTGAAGTTTCCTGACACTAGAGGACCAACGTATGGTTAAAGTGTTAAGTATGTATTTTGATTTCTCACTATTCTAAGACGTCACTTCCTAGTATACATATACTTAAATTATTAAATAAACCATAAATATTTTTGTAAGTAGAAAATCTAACATATCATAGAATTATTCCCATTGTAATATCACGGAATGACGACTTAAAAAATATGAAATGTTGGACGATTTCGCAATATTAATTTTAATTAACTAAGAAATTATGAATACAACTTTTTATATCGCTGATTTGTTTTACGTCACATCGTAAAAAACATGTTTTTTTTTTATTAAACGCGTGATCCACGATTGCGACGCAAAAACCAATATAAGGAATAAAGATCTGCGCACATTAGAAGCGACACGGCACGACTAGGAATTTTTATTAGATACTAAGAAATATATTTTTATAATACTAGAGTAGCGTTGAAATTAAAATTACGACCATTGTTCGTACAATATAACATTTCTTCTGCCCTAAGGTTGCCTGGAAAGCTCTATTTAGTGATAAGGCCGCCTTTTGTACGCATTCCCTATTTCATTTAATGTTGCTTTTTCTTGGTGTACATTGAATTGTTTCTTTATTATTATTACAAAAATAATGAGATAGAAGTAGGCTTTGGTACACCTCAATATCCCCCAGTTTCTCTCGACAGCCTTCGGAATACCAAAGCAAAGTTGTGTGCGAAATAACGTTCGCACCCCGGATTTTACTTCAACTTAGCAGCGTTGTACAAGTACTAGATCTCATCGTCAATTTTATTTAATTCTTTGTACCGACAGCAATTAACATATCATAATTTTGTAGAATACAATCAATCTCATCTAATATTAATTTCTTTAAATACGAATACACGTAAGATTATCAAGATTACAAATAACATGACGGTACACTTCGACGTACCTTGAAATGTCGCAGCCTATCTGTAAATGTTTTTGTCCGTGTTTATTTTAATAATTTGAGCTGTTTAAAAGATAAATATTGATATTTTATATTTATTATTTCTAGTATTTTTTTCCTTGAATCTTGCCTAGATATTTTAGCTAGAATTGCATCATATAATAAGTAACCAATTATCGGACGTGCTAATTAAAAACATAATTAATTCTGACAGATGCATATCCACAGATGATGCAAAAAGATTTCCTGCCGTTCCGCCAATGTGCGTAGATCTTAACAATCATAATCAGGTAAAACCCATCATAGAATGTGAGAATAAAATAAATATTTATTAACAATATTATAATAATTCACTTTTAAAGTATTCGTTGAAAAATATCTTCTTGTTGTGCAATAATGTACAAAGTTACGTTTGTTTTAATTAAACAATAAAATCTATATTATTTCGAAAAAGTTTAAAGAATATACGGAAGTATATATAAAAAAAGGAAATTGGATATATATTTGGGGCCATTCATTTATTACGTAAGACGAATTTTGCTAGTTTTTGATCCCCTCTCCCTGTATTGTAAGAAAAAATAAGAATAGGCTGACCCCCTCCCCCTGTTTAATATTTACTACGTAAGAATCTAAAGGAAAAAATTAATACACGTTTGGTTAGTTTTAATGTTTAAGTAAAAAAAAATTGGAAATATTTATTTGTACTTACAAAGGTACTACTAATTTTTATTTTTTGGTAGTAATAAACTTTGGTTTCAATTATTCATCTTCACCTACATAAGATTTTCATTCCGGGTGCTCAAAACCCACTCGGAAAGTGGAACTGCTACTGGAACATCTCTAATATGTATTACCTATACGCATCCGAGCGAACCTCGGCACTCGTGCGGTTGCCCGCGCTTTTTCAAAGTATAATTTTAACTTTGCGCTTTTTTGTGATATTACGTAAGAACTATCGAGACTGCCTCTCACCCCTTTTAAGAGAAAATAAGACACGGTCGACCCCCCTCCCCCGCTAAATCGTCTTACGTAATAAATGAATCCCCCTTTTTCAAAATACCTAAGTATTTAATAAACACTCACAATCTATGTAATAGATTTAACAAAAGCTTAAAACACATTTATAATTTCTTTTTTGTTTTTTCTATTTTTATGTTTAAAAAAGACTAATTATTTAGACACCATTTTAAAGACCTCTTATTTATTTATACCTAAGGATTTTAATGTACGATAATCGTAAATTTGTCTTTTGTATTTGTATAAAGTACTAAAAGTCAATACAGGAATTAAATGCGATTAAAAACATAAATTATTAGGAAATTTTGTTTTCTTGTTAATTTTGTGTAAAATATCTTGCCAATTGCATCTAAAGCAAAGATGGCGTGAAATCAAAACCGAAAGAGATAGAGATACACCAACGTAACTTTTCCTTTCACACACACTAGGAAATGACTACAGATAAAAATAAAATTGTTTGCAAGTTTTATAACGAGTAGTGTTAATACGAGACATTGATATTCAAGATTCTCAAGGATGCGTCATTGAACTTTTTGTTTCATTTTGTTTTTATAACTTATTAAACTTTCATGAACACTATTATAAAGATGTGATACGGTAATTTATCATATTTATCTTTTGTCCCCTTGATCATGGCTTGCAATAGTGCCGAAATATCGGGAACTCCTCAGCCGTGCGGTGATCAGTACGTCTACCATAAGTTTTTGTTACAAGCGCGCATGACATAACTATAGTAGTAAACGTAGAAACGCAATAGTAATGATAGTATCTGGTAGAGGCGCTGCTCAACTTTCCATACAAATTATTAAAATTGTCTACTACACTCGCTAACGTGTATCGTTTCTGGAAACTCATGGTAGACGTACAGCAGAGAAGAATAGTCCCGACCTCTTTCTTGTTGCCGAGGTGTCCTAAAAGGTGACTAAGGCCATAGTGGTGCGAACAACGTTACACCAACCAGGATGGTGATGGGCAGTAGCGTGACCATATCCTGCCACAAATCACTGCGCTCGCCAACCCGCCTGCCAAACGTGGCGAGTATTGGCAATCACACTCCGAGATGATAAGGGAGGCCTACGTTCAGCAGTGGACGCCGTGCCGTTGTATGGCTGATGTGGTGATGGATTTTTCCATTCTACCCTCAAAAAAAATTAACAATGACTTCTATGTATACTATACTAGGTAGTATAGAACTCTTTGGGAACTAAGCTTTAAGACGACAAACGTGGTAAAAATCCTGTTTTACGTCGTAATAATAAAATCGTTTATGTTCAAGAGAATATTGTTTCTGATTTTTTAGTTTTATTAAGATGAAGTACATTTTATACCTTATATTTCTTAAGTGTTTCATGATAATAATAATATAATTTAATTTTAATAATCCTTAATTTTAAAATTACAGTATAAGAAAATTCGACAAGCGTTCATAAAGAGAAATTAACAACAATCAAAATCACCAGATCGAAATTTAAAAAAATAAACATAATTAAATATGGTATTCTTTTATTTGTTCATTCTAAAAAAATACGGAACTTTAATGAAAGTAAACTAAACTAATTTTTAACATTATTATTTTTAACTATAATTATTAGACATAATTTAAATATCTGGTCATAACATAAGCTATAAATCATCAAACTACGACTCTAATAATCTCAGCAGTAACGAATAACGTCATAAAATTAAAAAAGACGTCATCTGATATCATATCATAATGGCGGGAAACAAAAAACCAAATATCAATATCATATTGGCATTGTTTGACGTTTGACTTTTTTTTTTAAATAAAAAGCAACGATAATTTTTTTAATGCTTATAAAAATGGTATTTTTAATGCATTTTAAAACAGTCATATAATAGCACACACTAAGACCTTGATGTTTCGTGATTAAATTACAGATAAACAATTAATACGTAAATATAAATAATATGCAACACGCGATCACGACTCGCATTAGGAAATAGGAATAGGTATTCGGTTGTATTTTTTTATGTTTGTTACTTCAGAACTTTGTCATTTATCAACTGATAGGAAAATGCTTATTTTGTTTGGGAATGTAGCCTTGCTTTATCCCAATGAAATTAAAAAAAAATACTACTCCTAAAGGCTCCTAAGGCTGGAAAAAGTAGGCGTTGAAATTTTTTATGTACTTAAATTTTGTCTCTAAATATATTTTTTTTAGTTTGTATTTTTATTAGTTGGAACTTCAACACAAAGCGATATGTCATTAAGAAGCAAATACTGTACAATACAAGTGTGAGATTTGATATTCTAAAGTAACTTAAAAACAAAATTACTGTAATAAAAAAACTAAGTTTGTCGCGTACCGATGCATTTCATGTAACACGTAATAAAAATAGGTTTTAGAGAAGGTGCTAGTTCCTAAAACACAGATATACTAGTTTAGAAACTAGGGTGACATTATTTTTGATATTCTAGGGTGTTGTCTACAATCTTTTTCTTTCTTTTCGCCTTGTAAGTGACAATTGCGCCGACAGCAAATTCTTCTTAGCTTCTTTAGATAATTATTATTCTTTAGCTTATTTATATAGCTTGATAAAATTAAATTTAAGTTTAATATTAGCGGCCCGCCCCGGCTGCGCCCGGGGTAGTACCTAAACCTTCTTAATGAATCACTCTATCTACTGGTGAAAACCGCATGAAAAACCGTGCAGTCTTTTTTGAGTTTATTGCGAACAGACAGAAATGCAGTCGCGGCAGGACTTTGTTTTATTATGTAGTGATTCTCTTGCAATGTTATTATAAAAATATATAAATTATTTACTAAACAATTCCACGATTAATTATTAAACGGAAACAATGTAGGTACATATATGTACGCACTTAATCAATAATTAATATTATTAATATAATATAAGGAAAATAACCGAGGAATACAACTAAGATTCAATTAAAACCACGTGTGAAACGATCGTTACGAAAGTTTTTACGTATTATTTATTGAATAAGGCTGCGTACAAACTGGGCGGTTGTTGATGAAACGAGCGGTTTTTGAGTGATTTTAAACGTAATATATTTATTTTTACAAGTAGCTCTATAAACTATTTAATATTTATTTATTTCATTATGACCAAGATGTTTTGGCAGTGTAACCTTCGAAATTTTTGCTTGTCTTAAAAATTTATTTCGATTTTTGATTTGTTTATCTTTATCGTTATGTGTTTTTAATTAAAAATAGCCGTCGTTTTTTAAATATCTAGATATTTATTTTCTTCATTTGACAGATATTTTGATATTTATAGACAAGGTCCAGAAGTAACAATTCTTAGCGTGATATTTACAGCATAAGTCCATCTGTATTTATATTTTTTGTAACTGCAGCTTTAAATTTTGTTAAAGAAAATTATGTATTACTTTTTATATTACAAACACAATATGTACAATAATAATACATATTGTTTTTGTTTATAATCGATAATATCTGAAATTACTAAGCCGTTTTTAATTAAAATTGTTAAATTCTAGGTTTACATTTTCCTTGAACTTATGCACGATTTTTTCTATAATAAATATCTAATCAAGAAAACTGTAAACGTAATAAACCTAAAAAAGAAAATGTAAACATAGATTTTAACAATTTTAATTAAAGTCCCAAAAGCGGTCATTTGACCGCTCTGGTAGGTTTAGTGTTAAAACGATCGTCAATCAACTTCTCATGTGTATTTCTACGGTTTCATAACGTATATGTATCTTGTTTCAGAATGTCAACCCTGCTGTTCTGGCAGGGCAAGGGCAAGGCAAACGGCGCTCCCAACGGGAGGAACTGGATACACGCGCCGGACGCCCTCGTCAAAGGCCATGTGGCGTATTTAGTTAAGGTATGTTACACACTTTGTAATACACTGCAATTTTAAGTAAGATTGACGACATATTGAGATGGAAATTCAATGGATGATATGGTTTTGCCATTCTACCCTCAGTCTTAAAAACAATAAAATCATCTAAATCAATCAAAAATCAATCTATAAATAAATTGTCATGGGCGGAGATACCTAATCCGCTGCGCCAACACATGACAAAACATTGACAGTGGAAAATAATTTAAACTAGCGGCCCGCTCACTCTATCTATTAGTGAAAGCCGCATGAAAATCCGTGCAGTAGTTTTTGAGTTTATAGCGAACAGACAGAGGATTTTGTTTTATGATATTATGTAGTGATAGTAGAATACTAATACTGTCAAAAACATCTACGTCACACAGATGTAATAGGAGAATCGGGTCCCAGAGAGATAGCAAAGTGAATAAAACAAGAATTAGCGATGTTCATCGGAAAAAAATATCGCTAATTTTATTATCGATAATTATCGTATCGTGTTATCGATAGTTATCGATAATTATCGAATGAATAGTTATCGATAAGTATCGGATGAAAATTATCGATAGTTGGCGACAATTATCGATAATTAACGGATGAAAATTATCGATAATTATCGGGAGTGACTCTTCTTCCTCTCAAACTTTTTACTCAATAATTATCGGCTGATGTATACTGATAATTATCGAATCACAATTATCGATAATTATCGAATGCAAAATTATCGAGTAGTTACGAATTATCGATAATTATCGCACACCCCTAACAAGAATTAAAAATAATAAAGAATCCATTCATCTGGAAACGCACATAACGCCCCCACGCGATAACAAGCACGTGTATCGTAAACGATATGTCCTTTGTTACGAACAAACGTACCGTATTACTATTACTATCTATTTGTAATAAAAATAATTAGGTATATAAGATTATGTTTATTTCGTCGTTATATTACTGTAACACTATCATAAATGCGAAAGCTTGGATTGTTTGATGTTTGTTATTCAGAACGGTTTAGCAGATTTGGATAAAACTTTGACACAGAGATAGGTTACATTCTGGGAGAGCACAAGGCTTTTTATCCCCGAAAAATGTACAGTTCCTATGGGTTAACGTAACGGAACTGGACCAGCCTGTGAACATCTAACTTCTGGGCAAAAACCATTTCTCCGTGTAGGCGAAGGGTTGGAGCTTCATCCACCACGCTGGTCACGGGTTGGCAGATAATTTCCCTATCATGAGTAACAATTAGTATCAGATATCAAGGAGAATTATAACTAGATATAATAATGTAAATGCAAATAGATATAGTATTGTAAAAAAAAAAAAAAAAAATTAGCTATAGATATAGTATTTTAAAAATAGATTTAGATATAGTATTGTAAAACAATATAAATAGGAAATACACGTAGATATAATATTGAAAAAAAAATGTATATATATTAGTATAAAAGTGGTCAGTTTGGACTCTCGTCTCAGGGACTAGAGATATTAAGTCTAGTTTTAAGTACTTATTTACTTTTGCTATAAAAACGTCTGTATATAACAATAAAATATAAGTAAAGAAAAGGGTATAGGCGCATGTATGCCTGTAGATGTGAATAAAAAAAAAAAAAAAAAGTATCAGATATCTATGATAACAACTGGCACCGATGGCTTGACGTGCTCTCCGAGACACGAAGACCAGAAACAAATATTTGTATAAAAACAAATATCTGCTCTGAGCGGCAATCGAACCCGCGACATCAGCCGGCGTTAAGGCGACTACTTGCATCAACGGTCCTCGATATCATGACTAAAAGACAACAATAGTTGTTGTAATTTTAGTGAACAAAGTCCCGAGCAACAGCTAGTTTTATTTAAAATCCATGTTATGTGAGAGTAAGGTGAGAGTAAGTTCTGTCTGTGTTTTTTTATGTTTATTATGAACACACCCACAAACAATTTTGGAATTGTCTCAACATAAATTTAAAGTTTTTATTTAAAAAAAAATATTAATAGATAAAGCGTATTATTCGGTGCAGGATTACTTAGTCGATAAAGATGTGTGGACTTAGTGGCGCTGTATTTCATGCAAGATAATTACTAGTTTTGTACTAAAACACAGTTTATGTATTATTTTCAAAAAAGTAACTGCGGAGTTTCTTGCCGATTCTTCTCTGCAGAATCTACAATTCGAATCGTTGGTAGCTTTACTTTTACAAAAATAATATCACTTTAAAGTTTTAATTTGTAAAATGAATGAATGTTTTGTACCTTTAGTATAGAAGTAGTTAGTGATACTTCTAACGAAGTAAAATTGTGCTTTTAAAGCTGTAACGTCTATACTAATAATATTCGCTGGCTTGTTGGAGCAGTTATCAGTTATGCAGCTTTCTGCTCCAGAGTTTAAGATTTGATTTCTGCCAAAAATCTTAAGTGTATCTAATAATTGTATATCTGTTATATATGTTTAGTAAAAAAAAATGAAATACAAAAAATACATGCATTAAGACGACCGTGTATTAAACATATTTATTTACCGTTATTAATATCAATCCGAAAATTTGTTAGAATTAATTATGTTTGTTACTCTTTAACAAAAATCTACTAAATTTATTACGAATAAAATTGGTATGAGAATAGATGAAGATCCAGAATAACACATAGGCTACTAATTGTCCCGGAATTCCCACGGGATCGTAAGTTATGCGGGTAAAATATAATTATATTATTTATTATGAACAATGAACTTTGTGTGTTCGTTCGTTATATGTTTATTTGTTCGTTTGTACACGCTAATAACGATATCTACTATTTTTTTTATCGTTCAAAGCTTTGTTTATTGATGAGGTTATAAGTTATAGAATAAGGTGTTATGAGTTACCATGCTGAACATAGGCCATCCCCATGATTTCAGAGGGGGTTTACCAATACTCGCCACGCTTGGCAGGTTGGCGAGCGCAGTGTATTGTGCTACTGCCCATCACCATCCTGGTTTATGTACAGTTATTCGTACCACTATGGCCTTAGTTGCCTTTTACAACACCTCAACAAGAAATAGGTTTGGACTGTTCTTCTCTGCTGGTCACCGCACGCACACACATTATGAGTTATACTAAATCAATTTTAAGTATCGAAATTTAACGCAAGTGAAACAACGCGAATCGTCTAGTATATGATAAAAATTCTAATTTTCTAAACCTTCTGAATTAAATTTAATAATAACCTCACAAGTCAAGATTACTATTGAACTCTCAAATAACAGAATTAACTACTCTTAAAAAGTAAATTCTTAAAAATACTAACATACACTTAAAAGTATCGCAGTCTTAAATATTATCCGCAGTTCATAGGCGTCCCTACCCAAAGGCGATTCCTTTGTTAGTTCATTCGTTCATCACAGCTGTATAATTGAAACCACCAGGCTTTATCGTCTACGGTTTCAATAATACAGATGTGAAATATTTATTTCACTTAATGCGTATTACTATGAACACTATATCGACATATAATAGAAATAAAACAAATTTACAAATTAAATATAATTATATACTTATACGTCGTGGCCATATCGTAGAATTGCACATTATGAAATGCTCAAGAATTTCATGAAAAGGTCGCATTTCATGATATGTTTCACTGTCCATTGGCCACATCATAATGTACGAGTACCTTGGACAGATCAATGATAAAAAAAGACCAAACCTAACCTAACATATTCTGATTTTTATTATATATTTCAAGGACACCCAATTTTCATAGTATCGCCAATCTTAATGACAAAAATTCACGATTTAATTATCTGGTCAAATTTAGTTGCCCACATCATGAAATTTGACCACTTTGTTGCGACACTTGAAGTGGTCGCAAATAGATATAATAAATGTACAGAACCATTCTTATTGAAGTCTAAACACGGCTTCTTGAATCGATCACACAGATGCGATGTACTAAATTAATCAGTCCGTCATTTGAAACGAATAAGGTCAAGGAAGGTTGTATTTGATTGCATGATACAAATTAAATAAACTGAATAGGGCTAACATTATGTAATTGTTATATAACCGGTACTTACATAATTGGACACGCGAAAAATCCTTTGTTTTGATGAGGCATACATTATGATGCCGCGCTTCGTTCGTGTTGTTTTTTTATGTTATTAATGTCTTTTGTGCCTCAAAGAGATCGGAAAGAAAAAAAATTGTGTGTGTCAGCTCCGACGCACGACTGGAGTTTACTCCTTAAGTACGATTGTCTAAACATACGCAAAAAGAGTTTATCCAACTGAAAATAAGATTAATACCATATGAAAGGGTAAATTAACAAATTAATGAAAATAATATACATATATAAATATATATTTATTCATTTTATATACATTTATTATAACTAATCGGCGAAATATTTTACATTAAACTTTTCACAATAGTCAATTTCAGATGTGCACAAATATTTCATTAGGAATGTTGATAAATTATGTAATTATTATTATCTGACAATTATCATTTATTTTTTAAATATTATTTTTCAATATTAATTAGAGCAACATTACTTTCGCACCACACCGTAGGTGCGCGCGCACCGAAAAAGTAACGAGGTCATTCAATAGTAGATTTTACCTCTCATATTTTTCTCATACCGGGCGCCTTATATATGAAAATCGATTCTTAAGGAGTAAACTCCAAAACATATTTAGTTTTAAAAAATTCTTTGTTTATACTATTGGTTATAAAATTCGTTGTTTCTAAAGCGTACCATTTTACGTGATTCGTAGGGGGGAGGTCATCAAAAATACCATGCTTGGTCACAGGGGTGGGAGAGTGGTCTGGAGGCTGTTGCGCTGGCGACGTAGGTTCGATCCTTACTCATGACAAACATTTGTTTAGGCCCCGTAGATATTTTTTGTGGTTTAGGTGTTTGGCATTGTATTTTTTATACTTATTTATTGTGTGTATGTGTGTGTGTCTTATATGCATTGTATTGTGTGTTTTCGGACTCCCACACAGGATTCTCATCTCACTTTCATGTCACCGTTGAGTGTGAAGCGTCGATTTTATTAATTTTTGTTTATCTTTCATATTTTTAATAAGTATTTATAAATAAAAACATAATATATGTTACGTTATGTTACGCTAAGAATGTTTTGCTTTTAGCGCTTAAAATGGTTCTTTTTTTATTTTAAATTCAACTACCCGTTTTATCCGTGGAACTTCGGATCCCTTGGGAATGTCGGTACAAAAAGTTAGTTTTGCTCTCAGCTATCTACATAACAAGTTACATTGCAATCGGTTCAGTAATTTTTAAATGAAATATGACATTTATAATGTTAGTAGGATTTTAAAGAAATATCATATTTATAGATGTGTCTCTGCATGTTTTTTATTATTTCAAAATAGTCAACGCATCTCTAACAATATGTTGCAAATTTTTTTAAACGATCTGCGCATCTTTAAAGGCAGAACTGGATTCCACGTTATAGGACCACAGTTACGTAAAAGATTCTTATCATTTCCCTAATATCTTCAACGTTACCGAATAGGCTTACTTTGATTACGTAATGACCATAAGTTTTGAATATGTTTTCTAAAGGAATCTCTCAAATATATACGAGTTTTTTTCTTAGTTTCTCATTTGAATAATTTGTGTTTTTTTGATTAATTAATTTATTAGAATCTATATCTTTCATTACTACTATGGAAGTTAGATGTAAGGAGCACAATCTTGTGTTACGAAAAGCGTCCCCGAAATAACGGATTGGCGTTGCTGTACCAGAGAACCGTTTTTAGATTAGTTAATTTATCTAACTTTCAATTACAACACATTTACTACTTACTCTAGTCTGTGAGAATACTTGAAATTATACTTACTTCCACTCAGCAAACTTCAAATCATCTAAAACAGTTAAATTCAAATCATACCCCCCACTACACCAGCGCCCCATTTATTTAATTCTATTTTGTGGACACTTTTTGTGTCAAACAGTGTCATATGAGATTTAGACATTATTGTAATACTATAACGTTATTCCTCAGTTATTAAATTATAACTTAGCATTAACTTAGCTTAGCATCTTTTACATATAATAAAATGGTAAGAAAGTCGAAACTGTATATTGAATAATTTTTTTAAAATAATACTTGGGGTGTGATTTTCAATCGATACCGAAGCCAATAAAATAGTTTTTAGAATTTTTGTCAGTTTGTCTGTATGTATGTCCGGGATAAACTCAAAAACTACTGCACGGATTTACTTCAAATTTTGCACGAATATTATTAAGAAGTCGGGTCAACATAAAGGCTACATATTATCACGCTATCACCTACGGGGAGCGAGCAGTGAACCTTTATTTCTTCAACGCATTCTGTAACAACGTGTAATCTAATAGCGTTCACGCAGACGACGTCGCGGGCAGCAGCTAGTATTATATATGTATACAAATTCATAGATAATTTTTTTCTTATGTATGTTCAACAAACTCACATGGTCGTCTGCTCCTAAGGTTTAAGGTAACTTGCGACTGTAATAATATTTATAACTAGCGGCCCGCCCCGGCTTCGCACGGGTCTTTAACTAAAATTTTAAAAATTATACATTTATATTTTTTATCACCTACACCTGCGTCGATACTGGAAAATATTTTATAATAGACGGATTGAGTGACAGATTTATTATATCTATATACATACATACATACATACATACATACATACATACATACATACATACATACATACATACATACATATATATGTATATAGATAGTACGGATGAAACATTTGAACTGTTTTTTTATTAATTATTTTCTCATTGATGAATTTTAATAAGTATTATTCCCGACGAAGACAAATCCAAAAACACAAAAATCATAAAAATCGTTCCACTCGTTCTCAAGTTATAAACGGTGTAACTAACACGAATTTATATATATATATATATATATATATATATATATATATATATATATATATTACAACTTAAATAATTAGACTATATATATAAAATAAAATATTTATTATTTGTATAGATTAGTACTTTTTTAATGAATGTAGGTATATCGCCCATGACTATTAACATCGTCGGAAATGCAAAATCGATTTTTTTTTATTGATTTCATAAAACGTTCCTAAATAACCAAGTCTAACATCAGCTGAAAAGAAAAATATTATTTTATGCATAGTTCTTTAATCACTTAATTTATAAATGTCGGTATTTAAAAAAATATGTTAAAAGACGCATGCAATTTACACTTTGCATCGCTCTCCTGTAAAGTTATTTTTTTTTCATATCCGACATTTTTAATAGTCATGGGCGATTATGTACGTAATACATAATTATGTATATCAATATTACACTAGACTCGAGGAGGGAACTAAACCCCTAGAGCGAAATGCAGTCTCACTGTCATCTGCGCCAACGGACCAGTTTACGGCTTCGGGCTAGTCTGAGATTACAAATTTAAGATTTCTTACATTAATATATATATTTCATTTTCTATTTCAGTTCCTAGGCTGCACACAAGTCGACCAACCGAAGGGCATCGAAGTCGTGAAAGACGCCATCAAAAAGTTACAATTTACGCAGCAGCTGAAAAAGTCGGAGACCAAAGATGCGGCGAAGTGTAAAAAAGTTGAAATTACCGTTTCCGTTGATGGTGTTGCCATACAGGTTAGTTTTATCTAGTGTTGCTCACTAAAATAATCGTTAAATATAGGTTAGGAAACAATAGAGACCCAATCTTCCTATTACCCTGTCATAAATTTTTATCCTCCTTGTAATATTGTTTCAAATAAATATAATAAACGCGAGAATCTGTGATAATTAATAGTTGGATGAATGTTTGTTTCTCTTTCATGCTAAAACTACTAAACTGTTTGCGATAAAACTCGTATATAAATAATTGGACAATCTCTACACATATACTTGCTATAGACACTTTTGTGTAAGCAAAATGAAACTAGATGATATAATATCATAATTTTGTTTCAAATACAAAACTAGGTATTTGGACGACTAGCGTCTTTTAATTCAAAGAGCCATGCAGTTAAAGTGATATTCAATCAATTACCTGCAAGATACCTATACGCAGTGCGATTGAATAAAGTAAGATTTCAACTTCAACACTTTAACAAATAATAATACAAATAGCTTTAACAAAATCGGTCAATATACGATCTGTTTTAGATAAACATAACTCGGTTTGATATAAAAAAAATACTTATTTTTATATTATATTCAAAATAAAAACCAAACAAATTTATATCAGACCAATCTTGAGATATAGATTCTATTGTGACCCTAAAAAAAAACATTAAAATAACCCTGCATACCACGATATGATTATCATCATCATCATCATCATATCAGGCATTAGATTTCCACTGTCGAACATAGACCTCCCCCTTGAATTGTGGGCCTGAGCTCTGTAGTGCAGTAGTGCTTATCATTTTGGGAGGGTTTGCAAATTCTCGCTACGCTTGGTAGGTGGGTTGGCATGCGCAGCGTCTTGTGGGAGGATATGGTGATGTTGCTACCCATCACCATCTTGGTTAGTACACAGTTATACGCACCATTATGACATTAGTCTTCTTTTATGACACCTCAGCTATAAGGTCAGGACTCGACACTATTCTTTGTCGGTCACCGCTCAGTCAAACTTAATAATTATACTTATGTTTAAAATACGTAAAGTTAAACTCTCAAAGGTAAGGTAAATCAAATAACCGACGTAATTCTTTCACTTCGAATTAAAATAATAAACGAACACAATTTAATATTTACCTCACGATCTAACCATAACTACGCAAAAATGGCAGCTCATTTGTAGACGTTTTCACTTTTACTCGCGTACGTAATCATTTGTTATGGAACGGTTAGACATGACGAATGTAGACGAATGGGTCCAAGCACACGTGTTAATTTATTCGTGAGTTCGCTTCGGATAATCTTTGGTACCTCAAGTCATTTTGGGTGAATGGGTCACATAATTTTTTGTCTCTCGTGGTTTCACTCGTGCTAACATTCATACGTGATTACTGTTTCGCCATGTTCAACTGTAGCATGTTTTATAGCCTATGTTATATATGAATATTGTAGCTTTATAATAGGGAAAGAATTTTCAAACAAGATTACATATTTCTGATTTTATTAATTACAAAAATACAAATATTCTTTTATAATGTTAAAAGAAGTATTCCTGCTTAAATTAACCAAATTACAATGACTATTAATGAAATAGACAGATGAATAATAGATTAAGAAATATCAGCAACCATCGACTAATTAGCGTAAAGCGTTCTCTTTCAAATGCAATACTGTACTATGTGTATTTGTTTACAGATGTGTAAACAAATACACATACCTACAGTCATCATTCATTTGCATAATGGTTTTATGCTTATAGGACACACGAAAAATGTTACATAGGTACCAACATAGAACTCCTAATTTTATAAGTCGTTTTCAATATGGTAGGTTTATATAAAAATAAATAAAAGAGCTACAATTTTTTTGTAAAATTTCACATTAATGTTGGAAAAGCTACTGACAGTTATTAGTTAATAGTAATCAAGTGTATGGTGATGTAGATTGGGGGCTAAAATTGATACCAGTATAAAAAAAAATCAGAAATATCTTACTTCTTACTATTATTATATATGCAAAAGTTTGAATGGATATCTGTTACCTAATCACGACCAAACGACTGAACGGATCTGGATGAAATTTGGCACAGAGATAGATAATAGTTTTGATTAGCACAAGACTACTTTTTATTTCTGAAAAATAGTCTGACAACATTTAGTTACATACATAATAATTTTGTCATTTGAAATTTGGTTTTCATTGGTGTTTTACCAATATAAAAATTAGTTTCGTTATTAAATAACCACACCGCGCATTTGTGATTATTGTTACCGAGTACCTGAGCGAAGCATTAGAATCGAGGTTTATTGTCTTTATTACGACAGAAGTGTTGGAAATTGATTTTATCAATTTCACGACTTAATTGAATAATTGAAAATATTCACGTTTACTTTTAACCGACTTCAAAGAGTACTCAGTCATAAATGTATGTGTGCGTTTGTTTGTATGTCATACAAATTAGCCAATTTTAAACGCTCTAAATATTATTTTTATTAACAAGCTACATTTTATTTTACATGGGATAAATATATATTTTTACGACCGTTCTTTACGATATGTAGTGCTGGCGTAAGTTTCATTACAAGCGACGTTCGCGGATTTGATTCCCGCTCGGGTTGAATGTTCGTATTTCTACAAATATTTATTCTGGTCTGGGAGTTTTTGAAAACTTAGCTTGGTCTCGGTTTTTTTTTTAAATCAAAATCATCTAAAAACCGTTACTCTCGGTAGCGAAATTATTATAGTCTTTAAAAATACTCTCATGGGTTACGAAGGTCATTTTGCATTCGCTCTATATAAACAATCTTGGTGACAAAATTATACTAGAATCTAAAGTAAAGCCAAATAAAATCCAAGAAAATTCTGGGTATAAGACTATCATACTATCCTTATTATTAAATTAATTAAAACAACGTAATTATCATATGCAATTATTCTTTATAACTTTTTAAACTTTCATGGTCACATTATTATTAATACGAAAAATGGGATATTTATTATTTTCGGCTGGCAATCTTAAAAATCGAAAGGGTCGATGAATTACTAAGTATTTGTACTGGTCCGTTTGTACAGTTGGTAGTGACCCTGATTTCTGCTCCAGAGATTATGGATTCTATTCCCGCGTCGAGTCTGGATGTAACTTTATATTAAATTATAGTATTTAAAGAATAGAAAAAAATAATTTGTATATCAGTCGACTGTTAGCTAAAACACCTTAAGTTGCCTACCTTAAGAACAGATAACCGCGTATGCTAAATAAATTTATTATTTATTAACCATTTTTGTCATTTATCAATCTTAAGTTTCCGATATTTCAGGGTACATACAAGTAGCCGTGTAAAGTAAGTGAGACCCGTGATAGCGACAAAAATGTTAAATATTCCGTTTTACTTATTAATACTAATAATAATTGTTTGATCTAAATTTTAACAAGGTTCCGTAACATATGTTAAATTTCGCAATTGAATAATTAAAATTACGAACGCGTCCGTAACAAGACGCTTAAAAAGTTACCGATCATTGTTTTATGTAATGGCAACTATTTGTCTTGTATGTCAATTTTTTACTTTTGAAATGCGAAACGTTCGATCCCGTCTTCCGTGTTTGAAAATAACGGTAAATAACGTGAATTTTATTTGGTTGAGAAGTAACACCGTTTAGAAATACTAATTGCACAACTGAATGTCCATTAAACAAGAATTGAATTGAAATGAATCAGAAACATAAATAAAGTAATTTGATTTATGTGCCAAGCCTATTATTCTGTAGGCTTAACGCCTATAACGCCTTAACGCCTAAGGGGTGATCCGTTGGGTTGGAAGAATATTGGAAGAAATCTTTTGATGGAAACGTCAGTTTACCTTACGGTGACGGGCAGAGAAGAATATTCCCGACCTGTTTCTTGCCAAGGTGTTGTAAAAGGCCTAAGGCTAAAGTGGTGCGAATAACTGTACACCAATCAGTGGTGATGAGCAGGAGTGTCACCATATCTTACAACAACACACTGCTCTCGCCAACCCGCATGGCAAGCATTGGCAAATGTCAAACGAAGTATCTGAACATATAAAGCGACAAATCTAAAAAATTTATTGCCATAATCTATTCTAGCTATTGTAAGATGGAACATTAACAAAAAATAGTTAATATTAATAATAATAATACATCATCGTAATCGTAAACAGCGTTTAATATTTGTTCGGAAACGATTTCAATTGAAAAAATCGATTCGATCGAGAATATTCACAATAATGGCCTTAAAGTTAGCCATAACTCATACATCAAAAGTTCTTTGGTTTTCTGCGAAGATTTTAATTTGCAACTTTTACTTGAAACCTATGGTTGTGTATCGTTCCATTTTTCTTTCTCTCACGATGTATATTACGGAACGAAATGAACCGTACGTTGTGAACAGAAATTATATAGAAATGGCATCAAACATTTTACATATCTCTCGCGGTCTTGACTTCACTTAAGTGTCTCCACTGTGTTTTCACCGTGAAGTCAAGACCGCGAGGGATGAGATTGACTGATCTGATGAAGCGTTGACGCTGTGGTCACAGTAACTGACTGATGTGCTAGCGTTCGCGGGTTCCATCCTCGCGCATGAAATTTTTTTATACAGGCGATACAGATGTTTTTCATCCTGGTCTAGCGGTTTGTGATTATGATGTGTCTATCTCCCATGATGGACACCCTACTGGGAGCAAATAACCTAGCTTACAAAAAACTAAAATTAAAAAAAAAATGTAGCAAATCCATTATCAGAATTTTTTAAAATGGTCTTTGTTTGTTGCTGACTGAATAGCACAAAAATCCCTAAATTAAATCATAAAAAAAATCTTTAGTTATACACAAACCATTTCCAACACGTTGTTCCGTGTAACATCTATGATTACATCTCATCCACACGGCATATTAACGGCAATTCGTGTCGTCGCTACATGTATAACGACCGTCTCTATAATCACTTCCTGTGATTATGGACTTGAGGATTTATTTCGTCTTCTATGTATGATATTGACAATTTTTAACTAAATGTTTATAACTAGCGACGACTGTTACGGTGTAGTGGTGCGAATAGTCGCCTCAAATCTCGCGCTAGCGGTTGCGGGTTCGATTCGAGTTCGCGACAGATATTACAGACAGCCTGTAAACATCCCACTGCTGGGCAAAGGCTTCTTCTCCATGTAGAAGAAGGGTTGAAGCTTAATCCAGCCCGCTGCTCGATTGCGGGTTGGCGGAATAATTTACCTACCATGAGTAACGATCGTTACCAGGTGTCCATGATAACATCCGGGACCGACGGCTTTACGTGCTCTTCGAGGCACGGTGGGGAAACCCACAAGAACAACACACCCAGACCGGAAACAAATATTTTCACAAATACAAATATCTGCCCCGAGCGGGAATCGAACCCGTGACCGCCGGCATTGAGGCGACTACTCGCTCCACTACGCACAAGAACGATCATCGATAAGCCTATCAATTGTACATAATTAACAACAATTGTTACATAATATATTGTATTTATCATCGATGATAACATAAATAATTTCTTTCTTTCAAGAAGTCAAAAAACAAATCTAGGAATAAACTAGTCTATATTTTTATTAATTCATATAATAATAATATATAAAAACAAAACATCCGTGTCTTCATTTAAAGTATTAAAAACGAAACACCAAACAAAAGTAAATTTTGCGTTCAATATATTATTCAAGTATAAAATTTGTTAGACTTTTAATTTTTTTTTTTTTATAATTGCCAATAAATGAATTTAAAGTTTATATTAAAAAAAGTCCATAATAGCCAAAACATATTCGGTATAAGATTATAAAAATGACAAAGACGTGTGAGTTTATTAGTAGAGCTGGCTTACATGCAGGACATAATTATATTATGACTCAATTTATAATTGTTAAGCAATAGTTATGTTGTTGGTTTTTAAAAAGCTTAACTTTCCAGTTTCTTAGCACTTCTTCTCAGCAGATTCTACTTTCTAAATCATTGATAGCTTCATATAAACTACTTAATGCATCTAAAGCTGCGGTCGAAGGTTCATACCGGATTTGGCTGGCCAGGGAGAGAGGTACGGGTGAATAAGGGGAGTGTTGTCAGACGTAAAGGGGCCCCTTAACCCTGCACCCGGCTCAC
Source organism: Euphydryas editha (assembly GCA_036937285.1). Lineage (NCBI taxonomy): Eukaryota > Metazoa > Arthropoda > Insecta > Lepidoptera > Nymphalidae > Euphydryas > Euphydryas editha. The sequence continues at coordinate 4,082,075 of JAUPFZ010000031.1, read as the reverse complement.
AAGCTCCGGGGTTCACTCGTGCCTCTCTTCCTCGGCCACACAATGGACCCGGCACCCGCACGGAGAAACCATTGAATGCTAAGAAGTTTGTCTCAATTAAAAACTAATATATATTTTGTAAAACGTCGATTCCAGAATACATTTGATGCCTGTTTGAATAAAGAAATTTTTATTAGATTTGATTAAATAATACTTTGTTTATTTTAATTCCAGGAGCCGAAATCCAATAATGTCTTGTACCAGTTTCCACTACACAGGATATCGTACTGCGCGGATGATAAGGGTTCCAAAAAGTATTTCTCCTTCATCGCTAAAGGTAAAACTTGTAATTTTTATAACTTTTGTAACTTGCAACACTATCTTTTAAAAAAAATTATTATTTACATCTTGCAACACTTATTAAATTCATTTGTAATTATATATCTTTTGTTTATTTATAAAAATTAATTTTAGTATTAATGAACATGTTCACTAAATTTTTGTGAAATATTTGTTAAATAAAAAAAATGTTGTTCTTTATTTAAAATATCTGATGTATTAAAACTTCATAGTAAGAAAAGAAATAGAATATTATTATTATTATTGTTACTAATTGTAAAAAAAAAAACAAGTACTGAAAAACAAAATATTAACAACTCTAAGAAAAACTAGAAAGAAGAAAGTTCAAAATTATAATTGTGAAATTTATAAAAATCAAAAATAACTAATTTTATTTTTTAGATGGCAGCACTGCAAACGGTGTTAACGGCCACGACGGCGACAACACTGAGAAACACGAATGCTTTGTGTTCATATCAACGAAATTAGCTTCAGAAATTACCCTCACTATCGGTCAAGCATTCGACCTAGCTTATAGGTAAGAAATTATATATTAAACAATTTCTTGAAAATTCTAATAATAAACAAATTATATTTGCTCTTCATTTACCTTAATTTATAATTGTCTATTTGTCTCTTTGTATTTTTTTTTCGATATTTTTTTTTTGTATTCATGTTTATTGATGTAGGTGATTAAAAAAAAATTTTTAGTACAGATATGTAATTGCAATTCCATTTTTGTATACATTAGAATATACATTTAATAAAAAAAATAATCATAAATCACTACATATTATAAAACAAAGTCTTCCACCGCGTCTGTCTGTTTGTCTATTCGCGATAAACTCAAAAATTCCTGCACGGATTTTTATGCGATTTTCACCAATAGAGAGAGTGATTTATGAGGAAAGTTTAGTTATACATATACATACCCCGTGCGCAGCCGGGGCGGGCCACTAGTTAGATTCAAAATTAAAATATTTCTGTCAAGTTCAAGTTTCTTGGTTTAATTGATATAAATATATTTTTTTAATATTAATGAAATATAGATTATTCAATAATAATTGTAATAATTCCAGGCGGTTTTTGAATGACAATGGAAAATACATAGAAATGCAAAAACTGACCTTAAAGAATAAGAAGCTCGAATTACAAATGAAAACCTACAAAAGTCGTTTACAGGTAATATTATTAAATATTTATTTCATTTACTTATAGTAACTATTTCGTAAACTAGTAGAGTCTCTGACCAAATTAAAAAAAATATACATCCGTATTTCTCAATCTTTTTTGGTTTCAAAATAGTAAATTTCAATTTTGTCGCTACAACACAATCAATCGCTACTAAGCGATAACACCGCCTTATTGTACATCTAGTTATTAACTTTTTCTTCGTGTAATAGTGTTTATACTTTTTTTTCTCTGTGGTTTGCAATAAAGAATATATTATCACTAGCTTCTGCCCGCGGCTTCGCCCGCGTGGATATCGATTATCGCGACCAAAAAAAAATTATCCTATGTTACTTCTAATACCTCCAAGAATATGTGTACAAAGTTTCATGATGATCGGTTAAGTAGTTTTCGCGTGAAAGCGTAACAAACTTACTTTCGCATTTTATAATATTAGTATGATTATTTTTATTAATTACAGGAGTTATCAAAAATAACGTACAAAGACGACCTGTCAGCGTATCTCGCCCGTAATAATCTCACCGACATCACAGAGTTCAAGGCACCTGCGGAACTGGAGAATCAGATATCGGCATTCAATCTTATGAACAAATTAACCGTCATGGGTGGAACAAAGGCTGACCTTGGTAAGGAGATATCAATATTAACACTAAACTTACATTGGCAACCTGCACTGATTCAGCTTTCAGCTCCAGATTGTTGATTTGATTCCCACTCCAAGTGTGGGTATATTTATTTATTTTAAAAAAATGTCTATCAGTCGTTTTTATTTTTTTATTTATTATTTTACTAAAAAGTAAAAAAAATATTTGGCAAAAAAAAACACAAAATCTAGCTACTTTAACGCCATCTAGCATTCCAGTAATCGATTCATTTCTATTGTAATGATCTCTAATACCTATTTATAATATCAATGCGAGTGAAGCCGCGGATAAAAGCTAGTTAGTAATAATGCGTGCTACATAAATAATCAAGTGGTGTGTGTCTGTCTGTGTGTGTAGAGGCGGAGGCGCTGCTGGCGAAGACGGCAAACGATCGCGACCTGCTGCTGGCGACTCCGCCGCCCACGCACAACGGACGCGCCAGCGGGTCAGTACTGCTCATAACTGTTAGGGAAACTACCCATACTACGTGACCAATTTTTATTTAATTTTTTACAGTAATTTTTGTCAGGGAGTTAGATATATTTATATATTATCTATAATAATCTGTTTTACATGTAAAATTTACTTGTTAACGTGGGTATAATAGGTATATATCCTGAACAGATCACGTAGTTTGGGTACGTTCCCTTTTTTTTGAAGATTGTAGCTTAACCTTTTCGAGGCGATTTTTATTTGAAGGAATTAAAAACTTTTTTAAACTATTTTGTTATATTATAGACCAAAGTTATGTTTTATATTAGAAAATGACGAAAAAATACCAAAGAATCACGGTAGGAGTTGGCGCAACCGCAGAACTTTGTTTACGTTTTCCTATGACACTAGGGTCTGCGCGATATCTATGTAAACCAAATTAAAACTGATTGAACGTTTTTAACGTTCAGTCTGGTAAAACGTTTACTGGTACATAAGGTGTACCAGAAGTATCGAAAGGGTTGAGAAAGTTAGACCTCGGCCATACTTCCTAACCAATATTACATATTGATACATTTGAAGTTTCATTATATACTAGAACCTATATACTGGATCAAAATTCATAATTTTTATATTTAATATATTGAGGTATTCTTCTACTGTTCTTTTTAAAAAGGAGTAATAAAAAAAATAATTAAGGAATATATGGAATAAATTCGAAACATTAAACAATGAACCACGATGGAAGAAATCATCCCGTTGATTCATACAGCTCTGTTTTTATTAGCCATAGTGTGACCTTATCTTGCTTATAAAAATCAGGCTATCAATTGATTTAATTAAACTCGCAAAATAATATAGATATTAGCGTAACAGTTAATAAAACAAAAAAAAATAAGACATTTTAATTAATCTTTTGTTATTTTTCTAGCAAATTCCCGGGCGACCAGTCGTCCGGCAAGAATCCAATTGTCGGTACGAAGTTGGAGGGTCTTCTATTGAATTCAGACTCGGACAGCGGTAAATGAAATTAATTAATTAACTTTATAATTGAGATACTTTGACAAGTCAGTTGTAATTTAAAAAAAATATATTGCAATTTTTATAAATCGAGAATACAAATCAACATTTTTAATAATTTTAAGATTTTCTTTAAAAAAAAAAACTTAATAATAATATTTTTATCAAGTATCAAACTGAGTTAATGCTAAGTATAGCGGTGATTAAGGACTATCATATCAAGATTTTTTTAATTTCCTGCATTTTTGTTTAATTTTACGCATTCCAGATTATATAAATCATTTTTATATTTCTAATAGCTATAACGTTAATTTTCATAGTCCTTTTGATAGATATCTGAAAGTTTATTCGCCTACCATCAAAATGTTGTCTTTATTCCCACTGTAATGCTAGGTTCACACTAGACTAACATTAGAGACTCGAGTGAACGTTGTTTGAAGCACTACATTTCTCATTCTTTTAACAATACCGTATCGTAGACTAACTTATTTTAAATATTTACTTTAATTTAATTTTAATGAAGTATTTTTTAATATAAACTTAATGTTCTGGCAGTGATGCGTTTTTAATCAAACAGACAGAATTTTTTTTTATTCTCTTGCAGTGATTATTTTCACTCTAAAATGGACATGTGACACTAAAAAATATTAACATTTTTATAGTGCATATTGTATGTATATTTCTAATTCCAGACTTCGACCCGCGCGCGTTCGAATCCGAACCTGTGACCCGCTTCACATCTCCTGTCGCAGACACCGCCGCTGCCCCCACTCCACCTCTCCGTAAGTATTGTGTGTTATTTAATGTATATATATATATATATATATATATACTTCTGCCCGCGGCTTCGCCCGCATGGCATATGTACCAAAAAAAAAGTATCCTATATTACTTCTAATACCTCCAAGAATATGTGTACAGTTTCATGATGATCGGTTAAATAGTTTTCGCGTGAAAGCGTAACAAACAAACACTTTCGCATTTATAATATTAGTATGATGTAACTGATCCGTTGGTGCAATTGGCAGTGATCCTGCTTGCTGCTCCAGGGTTGTGGGTTCGATTTCCCCTAGTCTAAGTGTAATATATATTTATTTAGAAAAAATGTGTATCACGCAGCTATTACTTAAATACAAGCATTAAGTTGCCTACCTTAGGAACAAACGACCGTGAGTGTATGTTAAAATATATTTATTTATTATATAGTAGACGTTCCATGTATATGTATGTTCCATGTGTATGTACCTGCCTTGTTTTTGATGCGATAATGTTTATTGTTATTATTATGAGTACCCGCATGGGATTATAATTATTATCATAGTGCAATAATTTACAACGTCTGCATTACTATAATAAATAGATTTTAGGTGATTTGTGCATTTAAACAAACCCACATATATTATTGCAATATTAATTATTAAGCATCAATTCTTTTCACCACATAAAAAACTCTTTTCAATCTGTCAAAACGAAATATAATTTTTAGTCTGTATTAATTTTAATAAAATGTTTTTACAGTGGCTCCACCACCAAAAGTATCGAAACGCCAATCCCAGCAGCAACAACAACAACATCAACAACAACAACAACAACAACAACAACAAACCCAACAGCAAACACTGACGCAAACGCTCAACAATGACATATTCGGTTCGACGCCATTTTCAGTGCCGGTGACGTCACCGTTCGCGGCTCCAACAGTCAAACCGAACTACGACATAAGCGACTTCAACCTACAAACGTCAGTTTTTAATTCCAACACGTCGTTCACGAATGGCCTCACGGGTTACGATCCGTTCGAAACGCAGAAATCTGGAAATATTTTCGGCAATAACTATGGCAACACTTTTAACGGTTTCGGAAATTTAAGTGAGAAACAAACAGTCGAATTGGACAGCAGCTTTAATGGTTTCCTCGATAAGACTATTTCGGAGATGAAGGTGCGTATACATACACACTCGTACATTTAATAGAACTCTTAACTGATTGATGTATGTACATGAAACACTCGACAAAAACTAATACTGTTGACTACTAATATACTTTTATAAGAGTAATAGAAGCCAAAAGAAAATATTTTTAGAATTTTTGTGTGTCTATGTGTATGTATTTGTGGTTTTTAAATAAGATGTGACTTGTGTTTGTCTGTGTATGTCTATAAGTTGAATTAATAATGTAATATTATAAGACACCGAATTCGAATTTTGCTGTATATGAAATCGCGGGCAATATCTAATAGAATCTTTAGAATAATATGGAATATTAGTTTAAATATGGTTCCGTGTAACGAAAAAGGATGGTATATAGTTATATTCCATAATTTTTTTATCAATCAGGATGCAATGTTTGGTCAGTAAATTCGTTTAATATTATTCACATAATATATATAATAATAAATTCTTTATTTGAATGTATGTGTAATGTAACCCTATAAATATTTAATGAACATTAACCTGAAAAAAGGGTTAAAAAAATTATGAAATTGTAACTCCTTCTTAAAAATTAGTACATATATTCATTATTCCTCATTATAATCAAATCAAGGAATTTATATACAAACTGGAATGCGCACGTGCACTCAAAAAAACGTTCCTAAGAGAGGGATTGCATCTCTTTCTACCATGGATTCAAGGCAACTCGTATGAAAGAGACAAAATACCAGTAGTCGACGAAATGCTCGGAACGATTTTTTCACTTTACATGTTGGAAACAAATGTCATTCTTATGTCAGTTATTTCATGGTGCATATTTGAATATACAATTTTATTAAGTGATTGTTCCAGTTATGATATAAATTCCTTGAATCAAACTGACACTTATAATAATAGTAATTTTTTAATAGAATCGATTTTTCGATCGTATTTTATATAAAAAAATATTAAATACAAATTTAAAAAAAAAATTAAATAAAAATTTTAAATTTTTTGTAAAAATTTTAAAGTAAAATTGAGACAAATATTTTTACAGCTCGATGAGTGGTAAGTTAATCAAGGTTAAATCAAAATAATTAAATGCATTTTAATTGGTCTCGAATTTATATATACTGAATAATTTCCCATGCTCTTAGAAGAGATGTAAGAAATAAGTTTTTTTTTATATTTTCATTGTACTCTTTTTTTTATAAATGAGGTTAACGTTTTTTAAAAAATAATATAGCATTACGATGTTGCCATAAACCAAAATAAACGGAAATACGTATTTTAAATTAAATTAGTTTTAAAGTTATTTTTAATTTCTTTTTTTTTTTACACAGGATGGATTTAGCAGAGGGATCAGCTTTGGAAACGACGATTTTTCAATAGACAATCTCGATCCCCTGAAGAAGAATTAAAACACATCGCAATTAAATCTAATAATAGTTACAATTTACAATCTTTGTATTGATTCACACAAAAGACATAAATTTTAGGAAAAATCTAGGAATATGTGTGTTCTGAGATATTGGTGTACTGATATGTCATACTGACATATAGAGTTGACATCTTGAGTCCTCTAATATCAAACGTTGTTACTGGTAACAGTAGTACTGGCCAGTATGTTACATTTCGGAACATACAAAAATTTGTGTGAGTTAAATCGATGATTCAAAAATTAAAAAAAAATGTTGCCATGTCATTTGGTTACAAAATACGTGATAATAGGTAGTATTCACGTTTTCCCTATTTTTATATAGAACTTTTTTCTTAATTTTAATGAATCTCGGATATAACCAGTAATTTAACTGTGATTTTTTATTAAAAAAATCAACAGTGATATTTTAAAACTTCACAAGAAAATCTGCTCAATGTCATTCCGAAAGTGCCTTTAACTTGTTATAAAAAAAAAATGATAGATAATATAAGCAAAAATACAAGACAAATGAAAATTAAGTATTTGAAGAATGCCTCAAATTCTGTGATAATTCTTATAAAATTGAGGCACTTCAAAATGTAATATACAATGGAATTATAATTATTTTAATAAAATAAAATAATTTTTATATTTTTTGGATATCAATATTAAATTATTTGGTTAAAATATATTTGACAGATTAAAACCACCAACTAAATACTTTCTATCGGTCAACATATTCAACAATTGTTTAGTCGACCAACTAAACCGACAGACGACTAAACTGTAGCCGATAGAAAATCGGTAGTCTGTGGGAGAACTTATATAAATTATAATATTTTAAAATAAATAGGTATAGTCTATTTCAAACGAATTTTTAAAACAAAGAGGACATAAAATGTTAATAAAAATGAGTTTACAGAAAGGAGGTTAATATACACGTAATTACAAAATAGGTTAAATTTAAACCAATGGAATTGTATGGGATTTGTTATATTTTTAAATCAAATGACTTTAACGTTTAATCGAAAGTGTGTCATTTTAACATTATATTTGGATTTTTTTTTTTACATAAAAAATACCGTTTTATCATTTAAATTTTGAAATAGTATGTATCTATTTCGATTTTAATTTTATTGCTTTTTTTTCATGATATAAGAATGACATTGCTGCTTTAAGAATTGCGAAACATTCCATTATAATATTTTTTTTATTATATAACTATTTTAATCCTAATAATTTTAAGTAAATTTTTAATTGTGTATATTAGTTTTTATTATCTGTTGTATTTCTGTCTCATTAGTGGAATATTATTAAGTATTGTCTACTCTAATGTTACTTTTAAGGCCAAAAGATATACATAATTGTGTATGCAGTAATAAAATTTATGTTTATATATTTTCGTTTTATTATAATAATTTTAATTATTTAATAATTAATTAATTCTAAAAAAAGTCACAAAATTACATGAATATAATATATATAAACAATGAGGCAATTCTACAAATTCGATAGAGATTTTTTTATAGTATTCGACGTCATAAAATCTATAGAGGGTAGAGGTATCCATGATAAAAACTGAAAAATCACTTGTCAATCCTACATGACATTTAGCGAAATAATCAATGTCAAATTGGCACAACTAAAAGTCATACAAAAACATTTTAATTTAATTATTAAAAATAATATATCGAAACCATGGAGGATGGCTAACACAAACCCAACACTTTAAAATTTTTTGTATCAATATCCTTATTATTTTAGTTTGGATTAGAGTAAGTTATCAGATTTAAGTCACAAGAACATTTATTGTCTATACTCTCACCACCATCACCAAGTAAAATTTTAAATATTTGTACTAATATACACAGTAAGGGTGCCTGTCCATTGATGCGGAGCGAGGCGGCGGAGCGGAGAAACGGAGAAATATTAACCAATAGGATTGCACAGCCCTTGTCCACTGGAGCGGAGGGGAGATTTTTTGCATTTCTATTGGTTAATAATTCTCCGTTTCTCTGCTCCGCCACCTCGCTCCGCATCAATGGACAAGCATCCTAAGAGTCGTATGTGGATATAAGTACACAAATCAATAACAATGATCAATTAAGTTATTAAATGTTATTAAATGACGGCCGACTGGTCGAGTGGTCAGGCAACTGGACACTTTACGCAGCGGTCGCGGGTTCGAATCCCGCCAGGTGCAGATAATTTGTATGATGAATATAGATGTCTGCACCGGGTCATGGATGTGTAGGTATATGTATTTATATAAATTTCTTCAATTTATTTCCGTTCCTAGTACCTGTAACACAAGTTCTTACTAACTTAACACGGGGCTAGGTTAACGTGGTGTGATTGTTAGTTAATATTTATTTATTTATTTATTTAAATTTCATGTAAAAAAAAAATTCAAAAATTTCAAAAGTTCAAAATTTCGGATTGAAGTATCCATTTTAATTAATTTGTGTATTAATTAATAGTCTGACACACGAAAGATAAATTCAAGTTATTTACGAGATGTATACTTCGCAATGTCACAAATATTAACTATAAAAAAAATGGTTGTCTGTAAAGTCGGTTTACAGACGATAATTTTTACGTGATAACGTCATAAGAAAACAGATGTAGAATTGTATACTTTTATGAATCGAATTGAATTATTATCACATATATAATATGATAGTGTGTATTACTTTACATATATATGATAGTGTACTACTTTTTATATATGATAGTGTGATATTCAAGATTTTCCAATCTGAGTTATTATTATGAGTTAAGGATAGGAAGATGATAGGAAAAGTAGGAAATCAAGGGGAGTGTTTCAAGTGGTACTCTCTACCAAACAATTGACAAATCACAAAACAGTAGGGGTGTGCGATAATTATCGATAATTCGTAAATACTCGATAATTCTCCATTCGATAATTATCGATAATTATCGATAAGTGTTATTCGATAATTTTGATCCGATAATTATCGATAATTTTTCATTCGATAACTATCGACCGATAATTATCGATAACTTTCGTCAACTATCGATGATTTTTATCCGATAATTATCGATAACTGTCGCCAACTATCGATAACTTTTCCTTCGATATTTATCGATAACTGTTCATACGATAATTATCGATAACTATCGATAAAACGATACGATAATCATCGATAGTAAAATAATCGATATTTTTTATCGATGAACCTCCCTACTTCTACCAAACATTTGACAAATCAAAAAACAGTAGGGGTGTGCGATAATTATCGATAATTCGTAAATACTCGATAATTTTTCATTCGATAATTATCGATAAGTGTTATTGGATAATTTTGATCCGATAATTATCGATAATTTTTCATTCGATAAATATCGATAACTATCGACCAATAATTATCGATAACTTTCGTCAACTATCGATAATTTTTATCCGATAATTATTGATAACTGTCGCCAACTACCGATAACTTTTCCTTCGATATTTATCGATAACTGTTCATACGATAATTATCGATAACTATCGATAAAACGATTTGATAATCATCGATAGTAAAATAATCGATATTTTTTATCGATGAACATCCCTACTTCTACCAAACAATTGACAAATCACAAAACAGTAGGGGTGTGCGATAATTATCGATAATTCGTAACTACTCGATAATTTTCCATTCGATAATTATCGATAATTTTTAATTCGATAATTATCGATAACTATCGACCGATAATTATCGATAACTTTCGTCAACTATCGACAACTTTTATCCGATTTTTATCGATAACTGTCGCCAACTATCGATAACTTTTCCTCCGATAATTATCCATAACTATTCATTCCAATATTATCGATAACTATCGATAAAACGATTCGATAATTATCGATATTTTTTTCCGATGAACATCCCTACTTCTACCAAACAATTGACAAATCACAAAACAGTAGGGGTGTGCGATAATTATCGATAATTCGTAACTACTCGATAATTTTCCATTCGATAATTATCGATAATTATTGATAAGTGTTATTCGATAATTTTGATCCGATAATTATCGATAATTTTTAATTCGATAATTATCGATAACTATCGACCGATAATTATCGATAGCTTTCGTCAACTATCGATAATTTTTATCCGAGAATTATCGATAACTGTCACCAACTATCGATAACTTTTCCTCCGATAATTATCGATAACAATTCATTCCATAATTATCGATAACTATCGATAAAATGATTCGATAATTATCGATAGTAAAATTATCGATATTTTTTTTCAATGAACATCCCTACAAAACAGTTCACGTGTAGATTGCGTGGCGCCACTGTCTCTTTTACTCGAACGCGGTCCGATGGAGTGTAAGATAGAACGCTTAGGCTAATCGTGCCTCTCTATCGCTTGTTCTGCGCTCTCGCTCACTAATTGTGACAATGATGACGTCATCTTCTTCGAACGGGCACCCCTTCATCAATTTACTAGACGTTATCACGTCAAAAAATATATATTCACGTTTTACTCAAAAATACAGTTCATTAAAATAAATGGCGACAAGGCCCTCAGAATAAAATTATGAGTCGCAATCACGGTCTAGGTCTACTAGGCCGTGGTCGTAATTATAACTTTGATGTAGTTGATTATACATATAGTTTTAAAAAAAATAATATATATATACTTCTGGATATTATTTTTTAACATCAAACTCAGTTACTACAAGTTACAACAATAATTTTGAGACAAAGATATTTACGATTAACTGCTGTTTACATTTTTGTTTTTATGTATCTGACTAACCAACAATTAACTCAACAATTATTTTCCTATCCATGAACTATTCATTGATCACCATAATAATATTTTCATTAACATTGTAGTTTAGTTATAATACTTATATTTTTTAACCGCAGAAATTGTGGCTGTATAAATTTCCATCAATATGTATCAAAATATATTTTTTAAAAAATATCACTGACATTCGCTGCTTGTCGTATATTTTTCATGTTTTGTTATTGTCAAATGTCAATTGTCAAACAGAAAATGATGAACGCCGAATCTCCAATATTTTAACGCAGAAATGTGTTAAATTGCAACAAATGATCTCTCAAATGTTCTGAATTAATCGTTTATGTTGAATTCTTAGTATTTTATCGAAATATATCAGTATTAAACTAAAATGGTGGACTTAAGTGGCGGTCAGGACGGACCTTTAGAACACGCATTTTCCAACACAGTATTCATCATTCCTGGAATCGTGGTTGTTACTTTAACAGGTATGTACTATATTTATTTAATCCGTGTATACTACATAACTATAAGCGCGTATTTTATTTACCTCTTTAGAGATATTAAAAATTTAACTGCTAAGAAAAACAAATATGTGTATAAATTTTCACGTATCCTCGATTCTTCGAAAAGTTTGCCTTTTTCTGATAATTTGCAATCATAGCCATTAGTAATACAGCCCAAAACTTTTATATTCTTACTAAGACAGTCTTATGCCTTTGGGGAGATTGATTTTATATTTTCTTATAAAGTAATATGAAATACTTAAAGAAAAACAAATAAAGCCGGATCGAAAATTCGGGAGCACTATTAGAGTTGAGTGTCAAGAGTGTATTTTAAATTAATAATAATGTTCTTGAACTTGTATTCTTACATGCTCTTTGCTATTATCTATAGGTACACTATTCTTGTGGAGTTTTGGAAGTCTCTTCAACATCTATTAATTTTAGGGCTCAGTCTGAGAGCACATAAAGCCATTAGTCACAATCGTTATTATAAATATGAGACTAAATAATGTTAACTACTCTCGGTAGGGAAATTATATGCCAACCTACTGTGGAGCAGCTTGGCGGATTGAGCTCCAATGTTTTATTTTAGTGAGAGCAGCCCTTTTAGTCTAGTCAACATGTGCCATTTTGGTCAATTTTTTTCAGCAGTCTCCGAAAATTATGATAAAGGTGTCATTCGATTTGGAATAGCATCTAGATGATTTAAAAAAAAAATGAAGTTATGCTTGCAAAAATTGCAAAAGTTAATGACAAATAACTAAAAAAATAAAAAGAGGTTCAGTTTCTTGCAAATATCTCAAAAACAAATTAAGATTTTCAAAATAAAAAAAAAAGATTCAAAAAGAGGAGGAAATTTCCTAAATAAAAAGCCCAGCTCCCTGAACTGTAGGAACAATATTTATAATTTTCCCACAAGGAAGAAAATACAGCCTAAAACGGGTGCTCTAAATGTGTAAGCCACACCTATTTTGGATACTTTATTTATAAAAAATATTTTAACATATTAAATATAACATTTAAGTTATGAAAAAAATCAGGGGCTTACTAAATAGAAAAGTAAACAATTATCCGCCTGAATAAAATTGAAATCACAAATTTTCAATTAGTTATGCTATAGTTAATTAATTTAAAAAAAATTCTGTTTGAACATGAACATTGCAAGTGTTATAATTGTTAAACTATAAATTTGAGATTTTTTCCTTTCTTGAAGCAATTCTTATAAGGCTTCAAAATAAATCCCCATTGGAAAAATTAAAAAAAAATATTATGATTGTGTCCCATCCAATTTCATCCAATGATAGAATACCTTATAGATTTACAGGCTTCATAATAATAGAATAGAAATGCCTACTTAATTTTATTTTTATATTTATTTAATAAGAAACAAAATGTTTAATAACATATTAAATAAAAAGAATGACACAGATATATAAACCATAATTTCCAATAAAAATAAATTAATAGAACAAAAGATAAATTATTTTAAGTCAATGTTACACTCAAGTTTCTATTTGCTGTGTTGTTATATTACATAATTTTTTTTTTTTTTAAATAAAGGATCTAGCCGACTTACTATAAGGAAATTGCACTGACGCCTTTGGACACTCTCATTGATATACATATATTTTTTCGCGTTGGATTCATTTATATATCTGTCATAGTTTCTGAGAAAAAAAATTAAACCATTAGGAGCCGTTACCCCCGTACCGCCCTTATGAGTGAAAGCAGAGATCTAAAATCTCGAGTACAAGTACTTTGGGTGAAGAAGTAATATTTAAAAGGTTAAACTGTGTCCAAAGTCGTCGGTGCAATTTCCTTATAGTAAGTCGGCTAGACCCTTTGTAATAAAAGATTTTTCTAGAAATTCATGGTTTGACAATCAAAACATTATTATTAAAGCCTCCGGATCTTCAGGATATCCTGTATGGGATTTCAGAATGGATTGCATACCGTTGTATGTGGTGTTTATTTATTTTAATAAATTGACATTTTCCTCCTGATTTATGTACTGACATGTAATAATTCGAAATAATTTGACTGATATCCATAGGTTCGTTAACATGAATCAGCATCACGGTACAGATTCCGTAACGCCGTTTACTAGTTATCTCATGTTATTTCTTTACTTTTTTAAAAAATTTCATCTTCAACAACCATCACGCACTCATTAATTAATATTTTAAATGTCAATCGAAGTCCTTAGAATTACAGTGTCCCAGTAGACCCGCAACAATATCTTGCACACTTTACTTTTTTAATTTTGTAATTGAAGTCTATAAATTTGTCTTGTATCCTGATCAAAATGTGTAAGGTCCGAATAGCCAACATGATAGCTGACCTCCGGTAGGAGATGGCACCTCAAGAAGAAAGAAATTTTGATCAAATACTCTTATTTATTTCTTCATTCGAAATTAATCAGCGATTTAAGACTAGTTGTGATGTAATTACTAAGTCTTCATTCCGCATTGAGATAAAAACAAAGAGTTTTGTTGTTTTAAATTTATTTTCTTCAAACAATATCTTCTTTATTATTCTTCTTCATAATCACATCATTCGTAAATTTCAGGCTTGAATCTCCGGAAATGCTATAATACAGATATTTGATGCGATTTTCATAAAACTAAATTAATTTTTCACAGTCGCCATTAAAATGTACAATTCGAGAATCATCCATATATATCCAAGTATACATTCAAATAATATTAAAAATGTGTAAATTACAAAAATAAGTTATTACCACGACTGCGCCGATCAATCTCCTTCGTGTCTTCTCTATTCAACGTGACATTTTCGAAATCATCCATGCTGTTTTGACACTAATGAAAGCCATTAATTAATACAAATGAATGAATGGAATTACATATTATAATAAAATGGTAGGAAAGTCAAAACTGTACATTGAATTTTTTTTTTTAAAAGAATACTTGGGGTGTAATCTACAATCGATAACGAAGCCAAAAATATAAGTTTTTAGAATTTTTGTCTGTTTGTCTGTATGTATGTCCAGGATAAACTCAAAAAGTACTGTACGGATTTACTTCAAATTTGGCACGAATATTATTAAGAAGTCAGGTCAACATATAGGCTACATATTATCACGCTATCACCTACGGGGAACGAGCAGTGAACCTTTATTTCTTCAACGCATTCTGTAACAACATGTAATCTAATAGCGTTCAAGCAAACGAAGTCGCGGGCAGCAGCTAGTGTAACATAAATGTAAGAATCATAGTGAAGTTTAATTGAACATTGCTGGCATGTATATATTTCATTATAAATAGATAGATATTTAGAAGTAATTACAAGCAAAATATTTTGACAAGATTTTGATCAAAAATCAACTACTTTCTAATATCTAAAACTTGGGGATGAGATTTCTTTAAAGTCCTCTATCATTTCTTCAGTCTTTTATTTTTATTTTTTCAAAGTATTAAAAACAAAATTATTGTTACAAAAATCAACTACATAATAAAATTTATAAGAATTGAAAACCAAAAGTTTGATTTTCCAATTTTGGACATTCAAGCCAAGTTCACAAATCAAATTAGTTCGAAAATAGCGAGTCCCGAAATTAGCGCGTACCTATAAACAAACATTTTTGATTTCGTGACATTAATATTTTTATGTATAGATTCCTCTCCTTATGTATAATCCTAAAAACCATCTTTATCACTTTTTATTCGTGTATAAATCATTTTATTTTAATTTTCAAAAATTTATTTTAAATTAGACAAATATCAAAAATACATACAGTGTTTATTGAAACAGGTGTTTACGTTTGTCATTACGTTGTGTGGTCTAAATCATAAAATACAGAGAGAAACAATTAAAAAACAAGCATATTAAACCTTTTATAATTTTTATTCGGAATAATTTTAATATAAAGCAAATTAAAAAGAAAAGAATTGACACTATTACTAAAATCAAAATCAAAATCAAATCATTAAAAAAAATTAATACCGCTTTCGTCAAATATATTTTAGTTCCGTTATTCAAATCCTGTAAACATTTCCAAATATATAGCAACTTATGTCTTATTTTAGATTTTAAGATACCTATGTTATTACCCGACAAACTTTAAAATTTATAATATTATTATGATATATATTTAATAATATCAGCCATTGGATGTCCACTGCTGAACGTAGGCCTCCCTCATCGACCTCCAGAGCGACCGGTTCAAAGCAGCCTCCATCCAACGGCTGTATCCAACGGAAGCCGTTGGATATATATTTAAATGAGATGGAAATTGCATTATGTGTTAGATACACTTATTGATAATAATGTATGTTATAACAAATTCATCCGTCTACACGCGGATACACGATTTGCGGTTTAATCGTGTTGTAATGGATGTTGTGTACATTTAATCTTGAAAACCGTTCTAGTGTAGTGGTGCGACTAGTCACCTCAACGCCAGTGGTCGCGGATTTGATTCCTTCTAGTTGCAAATGTCTTGTCTGGGTTCTAGTGTGTTTTCCCACCGTGCCTCGGAGAGCATGTCAAACAGTCGGCCCCGGTTGTTATCATAGAGATCTAGTAACGATCTTCATTCATGATATGGGAAATATGTGCCAACTCGGAGTAGAGCAGTGTGGTGGATTAAGCTCCAACCTTTCTCCCATATAGAAAAAAGGCTTTTGTCTAGTAGTGGGACATTCACCGACTGATTATGCTAATTTCTTAAACATACATTCCATGTCAAACCAACAAGGCACTCAACTTGACCATTTCAGATTTGGCTGAAACTTGGTTTATTTATACTCTCTGACATCTTGAACACAAATATAATTTTCAAAATTTTTTATCCCTGATAGTTTTTAGTTATAAATTTTTAAAAATCAATAAATGCTGCGTTTTTAACGTGTGCTAAAATCTAAAATCTGCAATAACTTTGGTTCTATTAGTGCTAGAGAGCTGAGAGATAGCTCATTTTAAAGAGGGTTTAATGGGCTTTAATTTGATATAACTTGAACACATTAGAGGAAAAAAGAGTGTATGAGTAAAACTCAAAAATCGTTTTTGAAAACGATAAAAAACGCGGCATTTTGTGATTTTTAAAAATTTATGACTAAAAAAACTATCAGGGATAAAAAAAATTTGAAAATTATATTTGTGTTCAAGATGTCAGAGAGTATAAATAAACCAAGTTTCAGCTAATTCTGAAATGGTCAAGTTGAAAACTTTTTTTTATTGGTTGTTTTGACATGGAATGACCCACATTAATAATTATCTATGCAATCGTACACGTTTACAATTTAATTATGTTTATTGTATCAAATTAGAAGGTAAATAAAATAATATGGTCGCCTCTCTCCCAAAATTTGAGCTATATCAATATTTAACTACGATAAAAGTTGATTATGCATTTACGTTTATAAATTAAGGCTCAATTTACAACTGACGACCTCTCTGGTATATTAGTAACGAAATTATGATGTCAAAAGCCGCGATTCTATTCCTGCACGGAGCGGTCATTATTAATATAAACAATTCGTTTTTTTTTTTGTTTAATTGTTTGCCCTTGAGAGTGCCTTCTTACCTCGAGGTGCACTAAAAGCCGTCTGTCGCGTTTGTTTATTATAAACACGTGGCAGTGATCGTTACTCTCGATAGGGAAATTATCCGCCAACTCACACTTACAATACTCGAACTTGTCGCGGATTATACTTTTTCTGAACAGAAACTGCCTGTTTCAGGACAGTTGTATATAGGTAAATATAAAGAAGTATATTTAAATAAGTTGTGACATACACACGGTCGTCTGTCCCTAAGGTAGGCAACTTAATGCCTGTGTTTTAGGTAACAGCCGACTGATATACATTTTTTTTAAATAAATATACATATATATGATACATATAGAAATAAATACATATTACACCCAGACTCGACGCGGGAATCGAACCCACGCCCTGGAGCACAAAGCAGGGTCACTGCCAACTGCGCCAACGGGTCAGTCAAAAGGTACAACATTGTTACAGAAATTCGCTTCCATTTCTCTCAACGATGATTTAATTTAACATTAAACATTTTAAATAAATGAAATTACTCTATGTACAATAAAACGCACTCTCTCATAAATTAAACCAATCAGATAAACCAACGTGGATCACCACGCGTTGATTATATGTCGTGCCGTTGATAACCCATCCACTTCAACTTAAGACATCCACGCTGTCTACTATTCTGACAATATGGCGGACAATAACGTCGAAAATCCGAAAGATTACGAATTTATATTAGAAAGTGAGGATCCCAACTACGTTCCAACAACAAAAGATTTATTAAAGATGCTGGAAACGGCCGATATGGATGAGGAGACTAAGCAAAGCTTGAGGAGTATGCTTGCCAATGATGTGCCGCAGTTCTTTGGAGGTCAAGGAAGTGGCACCATCCTGGCCATTGTATTTGCGTCTTTAACCTTCCTAATTATATGTAAGTTTTTTATATTAAAGTAACTACTACGTACTTACTAAAATAGTTTCAGAGAGTACCCATAAAATAAAACTATTTTAAGATCATTTAATGTGAACGCAATGTTAACATTCTTATGTATTAGTTTAAATTGTAATTAAATTTTCATTAAGTTACTTTGAATGTTTTTATGAGGTTATCTGTAAATTCGGATAAACTCGAAAATATTTTAAAGGGTTATCAATGTTGTAATCTATAGATTATAATGATGGACTACTGGTGTTAAAACATAATTTTGTAATAACTATATCGTCCTTGATAAGAGTGCATTAAGTTTTTATTTTATAATTACCCGACTGTGACAGAAGGAGGGTTATGTTTTTCGAGTGTATGTATGTATGTATGTCCATTTCTTTGGCACGCCCTACAGCCCGGACGGTTTTTGACATATGAGGTGTCGTTGGATTTGTCTAAACTGTAGTAGTGACATAGGCTATATAAATTTTCAGAATGACGCCCGCAAATGGCGGAATGAGGGGAAGGGAGTTGAATTTTTTTTTCTTACTGTAGCAATATGGGTATCAAATGAAAGCTAGTAAATTGTTTTATTCTTTTTAGTTTATAATAAGAGTATTTTACGCAGTCGGGTTTTTTGATTTTTTAAATGAATTTATTTATTTTATAATTTGAATAGGTATTAATAATAAAAAAATACATATTTAGTCTGTTAGAGTAATAACTTTTTAAACCTTCATGTACACTAACACTAAGTTATTAACACTTAATCATTCTCAACAAAAACAGTAATTATACATAGAGTGTACGTGTGACCACGGCGCTGTGAACGGAACTGTGTCGGGAACTCTGAACTGACCAATGACAAACATGGTAAACCATTACGTTTAACGTGTCTCTATTTGAAATCTAACGCCTGTATATTTTGGAAACCAGCCCCCAAGGCATCCTGTGCTGGTGGACCACTGATACTCGCTAATAATACGCCACTGGCTACATCTGTGATCAGCTGTATAAAGTGCGATAGCCGTTCGTATTCAGAAGGCGATTAATTTGTTTTTGTTTTGTAATTTTATACTACGAGTATTATTTATTAACACTAGATGTAAGATTGCATATGGACTTTCTGAAATGAAGTTAGTGATTATTAAATGTCCCTCTTCTGAGTAAAATGGCACGATTGCCAAAGATATTTTTTGTAATAAAGAACAAGGACATTAACTAAGGTCCATCAACTGCTTGCAGCTCCATTGCTCTTTGGCTAAACAGCAAAATTCTTAGACACGTATCCACATTTCTCAGATGATTTCCCGATATATATGTACCTAAAGGTTTTTTGACGTTATTTTTTGAACTTGAAAATTTAACTTTGTTTGGACTTAAACCCGCTACGTATGACTTTGGAATGTAAACCAAAAAATGTCACCATAATGTGCATCCATAATAATTATCTTATATTTCTCAATTAAGAGTAACATGATATCATATATATATATTCTTAATAATATATATAAATCTCGTGTCACAATGTTTGTCCTCAATGGACTCCTAAACCACTTAACCGATTATAATAAAATTCGCACACCATGTGCAGTTCGATCCAACTTGAGAGATAGGATAGTTTAAATCTCAAATTATAGTCGCAATTTTAATTTATTGCTAATTATTTGTCTGTTATTATTTGACAGTCACAATTATCTGTTAATTCCAAATGATTCTAACAGATGTCGATACCTTTCGACTGGGTTGAGTAAGTAATCAATAGATGGCGCTGCTATGGTAAATCTACGAACGTGTCATATAAGCTACATTTTAACAGCATAATTACCACGTGTTGTTGAGGCTAAAGTATAAATTAAATTTATTTTTATAATTTTTAAAATTTTAGTTAAATACCCGTGCGAAGCCGGGGCGGGCCGCTAGTATATATATATATATATATATATATATATATATATATATATATATATATATATATATATATATATATATATATATATATATATATATTATCTACAATAATAATATAACTAAGGCGAAGAGCTTGTGTTCGTTTACACGCGATCATCTTGGTGACTCGGTTATCTAGTGACTGATTGACCGGACACATCTGTAGGGCCTATACAAGTATAATTGCCAATGAAGTTGGGTGATCGAAGTGACCGCTAGTGCAACGTCAATAATCGTGACCACTGCATTAACCCGTCCAAACAAAAAATAAATATAAAAATATGTACATTACTATAATTTCTTAGACGTATTTTTAAGTAATACACACACACACACACTAGTACCTATTTATTATGTCCTTATTTAAAACACACATTATTGTCGACAAACTAAACTTTCACGCAATGTAATGTACATTGTGTTGATATTTAGGAAAATGT
This sequence comes from Euphydryas editha, assembly GCA_036937285.1. Taxonomy (NCBI): domain Eukaryota; kingdom Metazoa; phylum Arthropoda; class Insecta; order Lepidoptera; family Nymphalidae; genus Euphydryas; species Euphydryas editha. The sequence continues at coordinate 4,061,040 of JAUPFZ010000031.1, read as the reverse complement.
GTGTTCAAAACTACGAATGATTTTTTTTCACTACATTTGCTTATAAAGTAATAAACCCAACAACTAGACAGTGTTTCGAGATGAAATCTTCACCAGATTTTAAGTTAGACCTCCAGTATTACGACTGTAAAAAACGCATTCGATTCCGTGCAGAGTTTTTCGCGTGATGCCGAAACAAATATACGCAAAGACAAAGATGCTAAAAATATTTTTTCGGTATTACTAGTCTCGTAAAGCCCTTACTACCCCTTACCCTTTAGTCATAATAAAATTCCAAAAATAATTATTTTATCTTCTATTCCTCTCTTAAAGACGCAAATAATTAGTTTTTCCTAAACATCTCTCATGTACTGACATAGACAGGTTATACTCACTTATTTATGTATAATGTTTGGTACAAGGAATTTATATACAAACTGGAATGCTCACATGCACTCTAAAAACCGTTCCTAAACCCGAGATTGCATCTCTTTCTACCATGGATTCAAGGCAACTCTCGTAAGAAAGAGACAAAATACCGGTTGTCAACGAAATGCTCGGAACGATTTTTCACTTTACATGTTATAAGCCAATGTCAACCTTATGTCAAATGTTACAAGGTGCATTTTTGAATATACAATTTTATTAAGTGAGCGTTCCAGTTATGATGGAAATTCCTTGGTTTGGTATATAAAGTACCTATATATATAAACTTGAGAAAATCGTTTCGACGTGTCTCACATATAAAATAAATAATAATTATAGCAGTTGCGTAAATAATTTATTGATAACTGATAACGAATATTGGATATTATTACGTGACTTCATATCAAGTGAATACTGTATTGGTTTTGATATTTAAAAACGAAATGCGAATCGAAATCGAATAGAAAGGGTTCTGTACAATATTTAATACTATGAACTGACCTGAACCAGCCTGGTAACGTCCCACTGCTGGACAAAGGCTTTTTACCATATAGGAGAAGGATTGGAGCTTAATCCACCACGCTGCACTATTGCGACGGATAATTTTCCTACCATGAGTAACGATCGTTATCAGGTCTGTGATTACAAACAGGACCAACGGCGTTTCCGTGTTCTCCTAGACGCGGTAGGGATACCCACAAGGATAAACACCCAGACCAGAAACAAAAATTTGGACAAATATAAATATCTGCGAAACGGGAATCAAACCCGAAATCGTCGGTGTTTAATTGACTACTCGAACCACTACACTAAATCTTAATTTAATTTTTGTTTTAATCGAGATTAGTATCACTAAAGACAAGTTTTTGTTTACAAATATGAGTTTTTGTAACCGCCTCGCGCTCAACGGCACACAATAGCACGGGATCATGTGAGTGATGTGACGACTGGAAGATTATTCTTGTAGAGTGCCTGTAATATTGTGAACTGAATGTGTGATGTATGTACGATGGAAACTGACATTTAGCAACACTTTTTTATTTTTTAACTAGCGGCTCGCCACCCGGGGTAGGTACCACCCTCAAGAATCACTCTATCTATTAGTGAAAACCGCATGAAAATCCGTGCAGTATTTTTTTAAAGTTTATCGCGAACATACAGACAGACACGCGGCGGGGGACTTTTTTTTTCTTTTTAATTATTGACACTTTAATACTTATATTTATTTTAATTAACATGCAGATATAAGGCATTTGACATTGTTGATTGTGTAATTGTGTCAAACGGCTTTTTACTATATATTTTTCATTTGTCTTTGTATTATTCAATGTCATTCTATGTATCGATTTTTAATTTTGAAATCTAAGCTTTTAATTAGTGTAAATGGTTAATCCGTTATAATTAAGTTAGTTAATAAATAAATGTGTCGGGGGTTCGGAAACAAGATAGAAAAGCAAACGCCCAAACCACAACAAACACAATATGTATGGCTCATACAAACATTAGGAGCGGTTATCGATTTACGTCCTGCCTCCGATCCGACGTCGTTCCTCTTTAATTTAAAATTTTGTTTAATTTATATTATATGCATATTATTGAAAACAGCGCTGTTACAGACAGACAGAATTACAGCGGAGTTGTCGGAAATGTCCCTTGTGGCGTTTATTTATTTATTTACGCTTTATTGTACACCACAAATTGTGTAGTACAAGGGGCGGTCTTATGGCTGGTTAAACTTTTCTTCTGGATAATCCGGCATTTATTTTCTGTGGAACTCTAAAAACATAGTGATATATCAATCTTATCACTTCTTAAAGTTTTATCATTTCTTGTAATTTAAACCATGTTTTCGAATAATACCATCTAAATAGGCTTACGAATCTAGAACTAGATTTATCTTGAATGTAGATTCGATATAGACTAGTAGACTTTGACCGATACATATATATGTATGTATTTATTATAAAGCAGTAGCAGTACTAAACAAAAATGCGGGTGAAGCCGCGTATTTCGTCAAGTATTTCAAATGATTAATGAAAGTTTTTAAAGCGTGGCTATAGTTAATCCAAAATCACGTCTCTGTCATCACCGTCCTATACTTATACCAACTGTTGCCTATGACTTTGTTCGCGTAGAAATCTGTCTATGTTCTATTCCAGACCTATCTCTCTATAACCTATCTCTGTGCCAAATTTCGTCCAGATACGTTCAGTCGTTCTGGCGTAATTGAGTGACAAACATACATCCAAACCTTCGCATTTATACTAGAACTAAGATAAGGTTTATCAAAACGATTTGGCTCATTTTTATGATAATTATGACAGTTGCTATCGCCATTAACACATGTGATTGGGCAGTTGAAAATAAGTTGCATTTACAAAGATAAATAATAATAATCCTCCGTCGACTTTATTAGTTTATCTAAAGGTGTCGATTTATAACGTGCGGTGAGTTATATTACTGATAAATAAAGTATTGTGTTATTTTTTTTATCTTTCAAGTCATTTTGATAACTAAATTATATAGTTATATATCTATAGATTTTATTTTTTATATCGTAATATAAGTTGAAATTCGCAATCATTTTAGTATCTTAATTGCCCTTAATTCCATTATTAATAATAGTGTCTTCAATTAATAAAGAGTAACTTTATTTTTACACACAATTAGAAAAATGGATATCGATCTGTCAAATTCGAACATGGACTTGGGCAGTTTAATAAAGGACCAAGTCGCAAAGTCTATGAAAAATGTCGACGTCATGGCTCTGCTACAAAAAATGGCGACCACAGAAACAGGTGATGAGGAATCCGGTGAAATCCAAAACAAACTACAAGGCATACTGAAATCATATAATAATATGCCGGAAAATTTAAAGGCTGAATTTACAGAGCAGTTAAAAGATCTTCTAGTAAAGAAATTAGCAACGAAGTTGAAAGATACGCCAGTTGACTTCAGCGGAGTCGAAGATGCCATTAAGAATGAAATTGTCTATCAGCTATACTTAATAGGAGCCGGTGTTGTTATTTTTATCGTGGTTCTCGGTATGTTTAATTTATTTGACATTAAAAAAATCCATATTTATAATAAAATAGGTCCAATTCTGTACAATGAAGATATTTACTTTTTTTTGCGAGCTATTCTTTTATTGATACTGAAGCCAAAAATGTTTTTTTTATTTTTTATTTTTCTGTCTTTATCTTGGCCACAAGTTACGCCAAAACTACTGGATGAATTTAAACGAAATTGGGCAATGCTAAGACTGGATTTTATCCCGAAATTCTGTACTGTTCCATTTGGAGAGGGGACGAAATTAAAAATGTTAGTTCTGTTATTATTCAGTAGGTCTTCGGTCATCAAAATTTAACAAGGTTGTAACTTCTACCACACCGACCATCAACCATTAACCTGACATTCGCAAAATCATCCATGCTATTTTGGCACAGTTGAAAGCCATTTATTCGAATTAATGAATATAATGATGTGACGCGTAGTACAATATCATTCATTATTTATTGTTAGAAAGAACATATTTGAATGATTTACTCGTCAATATTTCAAGATTTTATGTTTGTTAGTTCAGAAATTACATTCAAGATAACTCTCATTCAAAGGTCCAAATAATTTAGAACCCGGAATGTATAGAAACCTTTGACTATAGATCTCATTTTAAGCTGGCAAATAGATTTCATCGTATAAGCTTAAAGAAAGAAATGAAAATCGTGAACGAAGTCGCTGGTACAGCTGGTATTTATTAAAACATAGGATGACTAAAAGGAGCGTTAAATTCAAAGATAGCGAACGATGTTGAAATTATTTATAATTAAAATATATTTTGATTTAGTGATATTAGTTAATTAATCTGTACTATTTTTTTTCATAACTAACGACTGATCTCAATCATCTATCTTACATTTTGATTACTAAAGATAGAATTTTCCCGAGTCGAAATTTAGCGCCGATTTAGATCCGCCTACGGTAGGACTAATGTCGGACCTCTGGGCTCTAAATCGGTCCTAACCCATATAAAATTAGATCCGACTTAGCACTCAAAATTGGCACAAATTTCCGTTTTTTCCACTTTTCGACCTAAATCGGACCTAAATTGAATAAAAATTAGCGCCTATAATAGGCGCTAGACATGGGTAACACTGCGCTGCGCCGCGCATTTGCGCTAACTCACTTCAGTGCGCTGGATGTGTCAACTCACTTTTTCAAAATGTGTTGGCGCACAGCGCAATTTATGTTTACTTAAAATATAATTAATTAATTTTTTGCTAAAATAAAAAGTTAAAAATTTCAGATAAAATTGCAAGATATTAAAATTGATTTCCACAACCGCCATCTGTTGCTAATTTTGCTAACAATTAAGTAACACTATAAGCTTGTAAGTTTAAATATGGCACGCACTACCTATTAACTCGGCGCATCGTTTTATTATTTCATTGGTAAATAATACTTAATACTCCGTACTGTGTTAAGACGAATGTAATATTTATCAAAAAATTAAAAACAAAAGTTTAAAAGTCATCACAATAGATAGAGAAATTGAGCCTTTGAGCGGAACGTACAGATGAAGGCATACACAACACACTAAAGTCGAGGCGCAACTCCATGGCGCAATGGCGCTGCGCGGGCGCATATTTTAATGTAACTCAAGAGCCTAGTGCCGACACAGTGCGCTGCGCCAGTTCTGAGTTATCCATTTTTAACTGACGGCACTGACGCAAAGCGCAATAGCGCAGTAAGTTCAAAGAATATTGTTACAATGATACTGTATCTGTGTTTATATTATTTATTTTTTAAGATACTAAAATTTATACTTTTGATAAATAAATGGAATTATACTTATATTAGCATAATCTTTTCAATAATCACTGTCTTGTGTAAAAATAAAGAAAAAAGAAAATAAAATTGCGAAAAGATATTTAAAATATAAAAAACATTTTTTTATCAAGTATTTAATATATTTTATCTTATTATTATTGATTACAATTGTTAAAATATTACATACTGGCTGAAAAGACATGTCTGATCTTTTTAAACGTATATCTGTTAGAATTTTATAGATATAAGTTAATGTTTGAGTTTTTATTAAAGTAAACTACAAACACCTAAAATTATTTATATTCTTTTATAATAATACATTGATATGAATTACATTGTGATAAAAATACAACATTACGGCGCGTTAAAATTGTGTTACGTAATACTTGAAGCCCCTTAAAAACTAAAATAAGTGATAGAAGTTATTTCCTTTAAAATTATAATATACATAATAAGAATTACTTTTATCTCGCTGCTATAGATGTTTCAGATCAATATACACTTCGGCGATAAGAATATCAATATCGACCGATATATTGATATTCACAATACACTATTTTAGCCGATTTTAATATTATATAATTTAAGACATTAAAATTACTTTTTATACAGCAATGCCATCTTTATTATATTTAAGTTTATTTCAAGGACACTTTGCAATCCATACTATTAAGCTACGAGGTTATAAGCGCAATATATAGATGGCGCGCACTACGAATAACTCTGCGCGTTTTATTTTATTGCACCATATGGGCTATGGCGCAAATTTGAGTTAACACAATGAGCCGGCGCAAATAGCTGCGCCTGAGTTACTGAGTTAGCGCAAGAAAATTTGCTGAGTTACCCATGTCTAATAGGCGCTAAGCCGAACCTAATTTAATTGCTTAAAAATATTTAAGTACGTTTTTCCCTAAAATTAACGCGGGTGAAACCACGGGGCACAGCTAGTCAATAATAATCATGTATAGAGTCCCACTTAACGTGAATAATATAAATGAAATTAACACAACATAGCGGTACAACTGTGTTTATTAATGCCAACAACAAAAAATTTGTTCCCATACTTAACCTTTGCTTGTAAGAAAACGATAGCGCGATCTAAATCGACACTCACGCCATCTATTGAGGCCCATAGTTAGATTATAGCAGTGTTTCCCAACATTTTTTAGGCCATGCCCCACCTTAACATTTCTAAATTTGTTATGCTCCCATGCATAATTTTTAACCTTTAAAATTGTTTTGTTCCCTTAAGAAATATAAATGATAAGTTTTAGGAAGAAATCACTATGAAATTGTTATCAAAACATCGTAAATAAAATTTAAAAACATATAATGAAAAGAAAAACTGAAATTTATAGACGTAAGCTGTCAAAAAGATAATAAACGGTTGGACAAGGTATAGCATTGCATTTAAATAACCCAAAGCGGAAGGGTTAAAGTCGTGTCGAGTCCATTTTTAAATTGTCCCCCTTAACTATCAAATTGCCCCCCAGTGGGGCGTGGGCCCCACGTTGGGAAACACTGGATTATAGATTTTATTCGAGTCAATAAACAATGTTTATATTTTTAATATTGTTGGACTTAAAGGTCCTAAATCGGACCTCTCGATGAAAAATCGGACTACTGGGCGCTAAATCGGTTCTATTTCGGACCACTGGGCTGTAAATCGGTTCTATGTCGGACATGAGGGAGCTATGTCGGCTTTAAATTTTGACTCGGGTTGACATAAACTTCATGCGAATTGTGTCAGAAATCGATAGCTAGTGAGCAAGATCAGTGATACATTTATTATTGAGACCGGCCGTTATACTGATTTAATGATAACTAGTACCTGTATATTATGTTTTGAGCGTTACTTATTAAATATGTAATAATTACTTGTTTGTTTTAACTAAAAAAAAAAAAAAACTTTAGTTTTAAATTATATAGACGCTATCTACAAAACCTTAGACTATGGAGATAGTATTCAGAAAGTACAGTATTACACTATGTCAAATCATAAACACACACACAGACATAGGTACTATCAGAGGGAACTACACTAATTCAAAAATTTTGATACATCATACATGTATCTATAATTTGTAGTCATACAAAATTTTAAACGGTCCTTTAACTTATGACAGCAACATAAAATTATATTTAACTATTAAATTGATTACCTACTGATGTGACATTACATTATTTTTAATATAGTTATTCGTTTTTAAATACGAGTAATATAACTAAGTTTATAAAATCTTATCAGTATCAGTAGTGATTTCCTGCGATAGGAATTGAAAATTTGTGATAAGGATTTCAACTGAATATCATAATCTTATATTCGATTTTATTTTCCGTTGATATATAACAACAACATATACAATTTCCGGCTTCTGCATACCGTTTTCCTATTGGGGGAGAGGGGGGAATGTTGTCCGTATGTCATAGATCACGTTCGGAATAAAATAAAATTCCTAGCCTTTTTTAGTTTTACTTCTTAATAATATACAAGCTACGCTTCTTGCGTCTACTGACATGTTAAGTGTCATGAATACATCACCACATCTCTACAATACAACGAATAATATTCTAGGAGGAAAATATTATAATAAGTAATTCCAATACGCAGTTCTTTTGTTAAATTCGGTAGTCAATATTAACGTACCAATTTATGAACTTTATTTGGCCGCCGTTGGACGGATTTGATGATCAATTTACATCGCCGCTATTCAAAATTATAGTGAAATTTTGTAACGAAATTGTACTTTTGGGATAATTTATGAAGCTTGTCTTAATTGTGTATATTGTACGAACAAAAAAAAAAACCGGTTAGGAGTCTATCTAATAATTTTACCACATTACATACAGTATTTTTATGCATTTCAAATAAAAATTGGTTCTATTGGTAGGTTGAAAGATAGAAAAATCCTATTGCCTATCAAAACCTAAATAGCCTTAGCTCAATCTCGTCTCCTTCCACTCCTTGACTATGCAGACTCCTGCTACTTGGACCTGTCAAAGCAGTTACTTAAAAAGTTCGCTAGATTGCAAAATTTAATAATTAAATTTATATATAAGTTAAGGAAATTCGACCATATTTCACAGCACCGCAAGAAGCTTTAGTGGCTTCCTATGCAGTATCGCCCAATCTTCACTCTCTAAATCTTCTCTTCTATATCCTTTATCATGTCAAAACTCCTCCATACCTTATAGAGCGCTTAACCTTTCTTGATACAAACTCTAGTTCCACAATGAATCTTCGGTCTCAAAATGATAACTTGCTCGCGATTCCCTTCTATCACTCTCATTGTTATGACGAGTCCTTCACCGTTAAATCACTAAATAATGGAACGCTTCACCCAGGGACGTAAGACAATCTGAATCAGTTAATTTTTTTTAAAAATCGTGTCAAACATTTTTATTTGAACAATCAAGAAAAGCACATATTTAAACTTACTTCCATTTTATATAGTATGTATGTATTTAAATTGTGTGTGTGCGTGTGCGTTTTCGTGTACGTGTGCGTGCGTGCGTTGGCGGATAATTTCCCTATAATGTGTAACGATCGCTATTAGGCGTCTATAATACCAACCGGGATCGACGGCATTACGTGCACTCCAAAGACACAGTGGGAAGACCCAAAAATACAGACGCCCAGACCAGCAACAAATATTTGTACGACTACAAAATCTGCTCCAAGCAGGAATCAAAACTCACCGCTACACTAGAACGGTTGTGACAAAATATGTGTAGAAACAATTATATTGCTCTCGAATATTAAATAAAATATTATATCAATATTTATTACATACCTTTAATTATTACATACCTTAAAATATTATATATTTACTTATTTATTTATTTTATTTATAATATATTTACTTATTTATTTTATTTACTTACCACTTTATTATACGTACAGTATCATAGAACATATAATTGAAACACAAGTATAAAGGCTGTGCTTATCCTTAGAAAATATTTCTTCCAGCACAGCCGAAAAGGAAATATTACAGACAGAAAATAGAAGATGGCAGACAAACAATTTGCAAAAGAAAATATTAAATTTTTAACAACAGCAATAACCAAAAAATCAATAATTTAACACAAATATATAAATAAAAATACATATTATATATAATTATATACTATTAATAATATAATAAAACAACTAGAGGCCTTCGCTCTTTTGTTGCAACAGGGGCTCCAACTTCCAAATCCGGTCCTGATACATATTAAAAGACATTCAAAATCATTTTAACAAAAAATCTAAATATATATCTATTCAAAGTTTTTTTTAAGATTATTAATTTTTTCATTTTTATTTCCAGTATTCTTCGGTTACAAGCTCTACAAATCGATAAAAGAAAAGGAGAAGAAGAGGGAAGAGAAGAAAAAACTAAAACAAATGAAGAAAAAGAAGTAAATAACGTGAAAAAGGCTTCAACAACGAATAATGCCTGAAGAAATGTTGTCATTAGAAACTTTTCTTCTATCTCAATTTTTTTTACTCAAAAAAAGTTAGCTGTACTTAAATTAGAATGTAAAGGGGTTGACATTGAGATATTCAGTTGTAAACAATCAATGAAAAATTAATAATTCTTTCACTATTAGAAACCCTGGCTATATTAACCATAAATATAGGATGTAAATGATACGACTTATTAGAGATGACGTAAACGTAGGACGACATTATGAAAGGTATATTCAACTCGGGTGAAATTGCAAGATATACCTATGTTATATCTATACTCTATGTTATCAATTAGTGTGTAAATAAAAAAATGTTTATTAAAACTGTCGCGCGTTATGGTGCCGTTGGAACCGTTATATTTCATTTGACTATTACAAAGACAGTTCTTGTTTAATGTACGATTTTAATTCTGTGTTCCTATTATCTGTATTCTCTCAAAAAAAAAACTTACACTTTCCTACATATATTTTAGAAATTCTTACGTCTTAATTCTATTTTTGTGTTTAAGTCTTGCCAATATGCCGTGTTTGTTTCTTCTGTCCGTGAATATTTTTGTAATAATAAAAATGTATAAAAAAATATAATAATTATGTCACACCGATTATAACTATTTATTTGTTCATAGATAAGATATTTTTTTCAGGCATTATCATAAAAACGACTGATAAACTAAAATAAGAATTTATTTATTCAAAATGAATATAATTTGGTTTTTGTTTGTATTTTTTTAAATATATATATTTTTAATGTTAAGTCGATTTGAAGATGAAAAATATTTTATGAAATTCACACAACATACCAATGACATTCCTCGAAAAGTGTTGCAATTGTTAAGATTCCATTATATGTGTACCTTTGTACTTTGTTTTCAAATAAAATACATATGTTAGTTTTTTTTTTTATTATTTTCTTTGTTTAACTCGATTTTAAGTGTAGTATATTTCGTTGTTTTTTAATACTTTAAATATATTTATATTTTTACACATATTAAAACTCTTTTACATAAATTCATATAATCATTTTACCAACAATTTACTATTTTAATAAAAAATAAAATTAAAATTTTATATATTTTATGTGCATTCTATTGTAAAATGTATTAATAGATATAGCTACTTTAATGTGTTGACATCACAAATAATATAAAAAAACTACGTAAATTATTTTAATAGTAAAATATGGCCAAGTTTTTAAGATATAATAGAATGTAGTCCAGTGTTTCCCAACCTTTTTTTGGCCATGCCCCACCTTAACATTTCTAAATTTTTTATGCCCCCATGCATAATTTTTAACCTTTAAAATTGTTTTGTTCACTTAAGAAATATAAATGATAACTTTTAGGAAGAAATCACTATGAAATTGTTATCAAAACATCGTAAGTAAAATTTCAACACACATAATGAAAAAAAAACTGAAATTTATAAACGTAAGCTGTCAAAAAGATAACGGTTGGACAAGGTATAGCATTGCATTTAAATAACCCAAAGCGAAAGGGTTAAAATCGTGTCGAGTCCATGTTTAAATTGCCCCCCTTAACTATCAAATTTAAGGGGCCCCCCAGTGGGGCGTTGGCCCCACGTTGTGAAACACTGATGTAGTCTATATTATCTATCGTAGGATAAAAAATGTCTTGATGAATTTTATTGTGAAAAATAATAAAATTTTAGTAGAGTTTTTAATTTGGTAAGCTGTATACTATTTCAATATATTTTTTGATGTTCCTTAATTATATTTTAATAAATTTCCTATATACCTATAATATTACTTAATGTTAACTACATAAAATTACGCTCGTTCTATTGTACATTAAAAAATGTACAAATACGATTTTGTTAACTTTATTTCATATTAGTCTAGAATATAGAGAAACCTTAAACAATTAAAAAAATTTAAAAGAAAGGCTATTTATTATCTGTAAATGCTTTTTTAGCGTTAAATGTCAAAATTCAAGCGATCACCTAAAATATGTTTTCTATAACTTAGCAAATTTTATATTCCGTTGTTAAAACCATGATATTTACTTCTCAATGGTGAATTAATGGCTGATCGTTGACATCAAATTGGTTATTGACAGTTTTAATCATATTAATTTAGTAATGTTCTTGTGGCGACAATATTTATATTTTATACATCACTATTGTAGTATGGTGCCAATAACACGTCATTATGACGTAAAAAATGATCATGTTGCCATTGTGACAAGAATTATTGGATTACCAAAACTACTATCCGTGCACAGAAACCTTGCCGATGGCCTTGTGATGTCACGCGTCGATAGTCAGTAGGGTTGAAAAAAAAGGTCACATAAAGGTAGATTATTATTGTATAATTATATTTTACATCAAACTAATAAAAACTAGTCTCGGTCGAATTATAAATTTAATATAAAGTGTAATTAAAAATAGTAAATAAAAAAAGCTGTTGTTATTACGTAGATTATATATTTTTATGTATTTATATTTAGTGAATGAATGAAACGAAGCCGTAAAATAAAAGTTTAATGGTTCCGAACAACGAAAACAAATAACTAACAAAAAGAAAACAAGTAAAACCTAAGAAACCAACAAATTATTTAAAAAAAACGGAAGCGGAGCGAATGCAAAAAATTACACGTACGTATCGGCTGCGTTGCTAGCGGGACATATCAGACGAGCGAGGGACGCAGTCAACTCCGGTGGGAGGGGTGGTCATCGGCAAAGTTTCTGCGCACGGATAGTAAAAACAAAAATCAAGATATCTATCATCGATAATTGCAAGACAATAGAAAGATTACTGTGAACACAATTTTTCAAAAACTTACATACGAGACATATCAAAATGAATATTCGACGTATGTACATGAAAAATATATTTTTGTCCTAAAACAGTGTACGTAATCATAAAATAATATGTGCCAAAATATATTTATTTTTGTCAATTTTAATAATATGATCTCGTACATTTCGTATGTAATCATTACGATTAATATAATATGTTTATTAATATACTTTTGTTTCATTTTTTGTCAATATGCTTTATTATCTATTCTTAGATTATATTAAAAACTACTTACTGATTCAAATGATATTGATAAGTTGTTAAAAAAATAGTTACAAAATAATTTCTAGGAATTATTAATTACAGATTAGTTATTTATTATTATTTATAACAGTTTCATACTTTTTTACTTGTCGACAAACTAATTCATCAGCCGTTTTGTCTAGCATCCTATTTTTTTTCTCATTTAGGTACAATTCCACATTTACAATATGATTACGCAGTTGTATTAAGGTTGCCGACATAGCCCAACGGATCTGCAAGCTGAAGTGGAAGTGTGCAGGGAACATAGCTCGTAGAACTGACAGCCGATGGAGCAGAAAGGTTCTTGAGTGGAGACCACGTACCGGCAAGCGCAGCATCGGACTGCCGTCCACAAAATGTACAGACGACTTGAAGAGAGTCGCCGGAAGCCGTTGGATGGAGGCTGCCTTGAACCGGTCGCTCTGGAGGTCGAGGGGGGAGGCCTACGTTCAGCAGTGGACATCCAATAGCTGATGTGATGATGATGATGATAACTTATATAAACTAGCCCAATTCGATAGATAGATAATTATCGTTGGTGCTGAAAACACAAACTACTTGCCGTACCTGTTATCCGCACGATTTTACATGCTAACTCCAGCATACCTCGCACAGCAGATAGGCTTATCGCTAACAGCTGTTCTAACGTAATATTATCCAGTCTTCGATCAGTTTGTAGATGGGTGCAGGAAAGTTTTGACTACGTGTTTATAGTTCTCTAGTGTAGTACCTATATAATATATATATTTTTGCTATTGTTTCCTGTTTGTTTTTCTGTTTTTTAATGACGTATTAATTAGTACTAGTGATATATTTTAATTATTCGCATTAACAATAAACAAGTTAACTTAAAATTTATCAGTTACCATGAGGAGAACCGTAAGGGTAGGTACCTACTATTCTCACGTCAAAATCCAAACCGATATACTGGCAACAATGATCGCGTTAATATGTAAGTCGAGAGTTGTTTGTGCTTAAAGACTTTGGATAGGAAAGGTAAAACGTATATTGGGAGAAGAGAGACGGAAAAGATGGTCCCGGTTTTTTAGAGGTATTATTTTGGGCCTTCCTTCAAGTTCTCAGAAAACTACAATATGTTAGGGAGAAGTTAAATATATGAGTAAGGATCGGAGAAGTATAGAAAGTGCAGGAGCAATCATTCTAGAATCCAATTCAGACAGACATTCAAAGAGTTGTTGAGGTGATGAACATCAAAGCCAGACTTTTTAACATCATCCTCAGAGACATGGGCTAAGTGAAAGCAGAATTGTTAGCGGTCGATAGGCTTGACATAGCTAGAAGTGTTTCTTAAGTTCATTCACACCAATGTCTTTAGTTACAGAACTCGAACATTTTCCAATCCCAACAGTGCGAAGAAATTCCCACACCTTAGCTATCAGCTCACCTCGACTCTGTTCTGAACTTTCAGTGTCATTTATTCCTTATGGTATGCTATTCCGTAAGAACCGTGCATTAATAAAAAAAGCCTGTGCTATTCTCTGATCCCTTATCTACTAAGAAAAATGTAATGCCGATGTCTTGCTCTGTGAAAAACAAAAACAAGTCTATTCCATAGTATCGTACATTTTTTCGGAAAAAAGTTGGCTTATATACTATTACAGATTATTTACAACTTATCTCTGTGCCTTTTTTTATCCAAATCCTTTCGCCGTAATTGGCAAACATCCATCTATTCATCCAAACTTTCGTATTTATAATATTATGAGCAAAACAAGTACCGATTTTCTCACTATTAATACATATTATAACGATACTCACTCACGACGACACGAACGACACGTTCTTACTATTAATATTATAAGACAACCGTTCTGGTGTAGTAGTGCGAGTAGTCGCCTCAAGCCGCGTGCCGGCGGTCGCGGATTCGATTCCCGCTCGGGACAGATATTTGTACAAATATTTGTTATTTATATTCTTGTGGGTCTTCCCACCGTGTCTCGGAAAGCACGAAAAGCCGTCCGTCCTGTTTGTTATCATAAACACTTGATAACGATCGTTACTAGTCGTAAGGAAATTATCCGCCAACCAGCAGTGGAGCTGAGTGTTGGATTAAGCTCCTACCCTTCCTCTATATGGAGAAGAGGCCTTCGCTCAGCAGTGGGTGGTTTATAGGCTGATACAGTACAGTACAATAGTATTGTAAAAAAATAAGTATAAGAATGTTAAAATTTTAATTTGTATTCGTAAATTAAATCTAATATAATATACAGAAGAATTTATTTGTTTCATTGAAATATTTTGCGATAGAAAGCATGCTTGGCGAACAGGGCCCGATATAGAAGGGGGCAAACCGGGCAATTTCCCGGAGCGGCGAAATTGAGGGCCGGCAAAATTGGGGGCGGCGCGGCGCGTTGGCGGCGAAAATTTAAAAGATGGTTAAACAAAAAAAAAATCACACCAATACACAAAAGTTGTTAGAACATGATATCGAAGAAGGTTGAATAGGCTATGAATCATCAGACTGAAGTATGGCAGAGGGTAGCAACTACTCATCAGCACATGAGTCAACGCACGAACACTTTTTTTATATGAAGTTTAAAACAAGTATTCGCATAGACTAGTTTTTAGTTTAACAAAATAAATAGATGTAAAATTTTATTTTAATATCTACTTAATACCTTGCAGTTCCTCAGCGAAATCTGTTGTAGATCTGAAGTACCTACTTTTAATCAAGTATGTAGTTTTATTAAAAAAATTCAAAGCACTTTTAAAGATGACTGTTCTTGAATGAATTACACTTCGACTTTCTTCTAAAAAAATCTACATAAAAAAGTAATCCTTCAATTAATTAAGTATTGTAATAGTTGAATTGGGAAAAAATCGAGATACTGTTCTCTTATATTTACGCGAATTTTACTCATTTAATTAAAAGTCTAAATCGGATTTTATCGCGTTTATTTGTTTTAAAACTTTACAGTTTAACGATTTTTAATTAAATTAAATTATTTCCCGACGTTTCGGACCCTTTACAGCGTCCATAATCTCGGGGGACTGAGGTGGTGGTGTCCGAATAATGACACTCATTATTAATAATTAAACATTACATAACATTATTAATAATGAAAATCAAACTGTAAAGTTTTAAAACAAATAAACGCGATAAAATCCGATTTAGACTTTTAATTAAATGAAAAAAAAATCGAGATATTTTTTGCGGCCCTAATAATAAACTCACATCATTTTAATTTTAGGCTCACATGGTAGTTTTCAATATTTTTACATAATCTGGCAACATTCTGTCGTCTCTTCGCGGGGATTTACGAATAAAAAGCAGTGTGCATTGCGAACGCCCGCGCCGATTGAATGACAAGCGACTTCTATAAGCGACTCGGTCTAATTTCTCATTGTCAATTATACGACGTATATTTCTCTCTCACAAGTTTTGTGTTATTTAATCATTATTATATCGTTTTGTGTTGTGATTTTTTTTTTGTTACCTATTAATAATTATTTATTAACATTCATCTATTCATTCAATGGTATTTATGGAATACTAAATAAATTCGAGTAATGTGATGAAAGTTTAGTATGCACTACGCAATACGCATGCGTCACGTGTACGTAATAATATATACATATACGAAAAAGTGCACTGCATATATACATGTTTTCGTTGCACAGTACATCCATCTATCGTTATGCCTCTGGTGGCTGTAAATTGGAAAGAACGGCCATCATTAAGCCGACGTACCCCGACTACTGTCATTGCCACTTTGCCAGACGTGTGTATAAAAACGTGTTTACAACACTGCAAAGCATTTTTATCTATGTAATTTATTTTCCTTGTGTTTACAAGATTTGAGTGAAAAATAAGTTTGTGCCTTTATTGTCATTTGAAATTCAAGATGCGAATTAGCTGCAATATGAGGTATCATATTATTTTATCCAATAGTTTAACAAAATCTTATCGAGACAGAATTGATAAAAACATGAGTGAATAAGGGTGCCTGTCCATTGAAGCGTAGCGAGGCTGCGGAGCGAAAAAACGGAGAAATATTAAGCATTAGGGCAATAGGATTGCAAAAAATCTCCCCTCCGCTACAGTGGACTTCAATGGACAGGCAGCCTAATAAGGGTCGTGTTATGGTGTGTATACTTGTACAGAACCGTCCGAAAGTCGGACGAATTAGGTCCATAATACCTTTATCAGTGATAAAACTGGGGTGAATTGGGATTAGTATGGGTGAATTGGGTTTTTATAGCTGGGGTAGTCACAATTTATAAATGTGGCATAAATCGTAATTTATTATTTTATATATTTATTTAGGTAAGTATTTAGCTATCCAAATAGCTACTACTTATTTTAATACTTCTCATTACTAAACTAATAAATGATTTATTAAAATAAAATAAAACAATTATGTAAGTACGCAATTGATTTGTAAGGTAGGTTTAAACAATATTTTAAATTATTTTTTATAAATAATGAATGACTCTTGACTAGGCTCTCGAAAAAAGGTGTTGGTGAGTCAGAGAAAAGTAAAAGACCAAATCTATTATTATTTTCTCTTCGTCAGCGTGAAAATTAGAAACTTGAGATTTAATCTTCCAAATATTAAGAATCCAAAAAAAACGTTACATTTTAATAAATTTTAAACGGAATATTATTTAAGAGACGAACTATTTTTTCAAATAGGCCCATCGAGTATCAAAATCAGAGCAGCAAGCAAATGCCAGCCCTGTTGAAATTCTATTAACCCCATACGCGAATCCATTCACTCGAAAATCTAGGTGAATTCGACTAGTTTTTTTTTTTTTTTTACTTTTCCTGAATGTTGTTTGATAAATTGTACTTATTACTATTATCAAACTCCTTATTATTTACTGTACTTACCATTGTAAATTAATTAACGATATACTTTAAATCTATTTAATAAAAAATAGAAATATTTCATTTAAGTGCTATGTAATTTAATATCTGATTCAGATCTAATTCAATTTGTCTCTCAATATGTCGTATATTCAATTCAATTCAATGAAAATGTAATTGGTAGAAAGAAAAGAAAACAAATACACGGTGTAGTAAAAAACAAAGTTTTTTTCTCTTTATTTATAGACGTTTTATAGTACTAAAAACTCCTTACAACGATACCAAAGTATTTATTTTAAAATAAAACAAACATTGATGCTTTATAAGAAAATAATTCTGTTCACCGATATATATATAATTTCTGAAGTTTAAATTAAACACTTTGGGTCATTAGAAGGTCGAGAAATAAAATCATGTAATTTTCCAAATATAATAGATATGCTATTGTTTTTATGTTAAATTTCATAATACTTTGATGTAGCATACAATTTTAGACTATTTTTTGGTCAACAATCAGTGGGGTCGCCCGGGTCCTGTGACCGATACAAGCGGATTAATTGTACAAAAGCTATAGGGCCAACCCTGCGAGTACATCGAACAAACGCACAATACACATATAGACAACAATGAGTACAACCATTTTACCTGATTTAAACTGTCATATCACATGTTATTAAGAACGCGGCCGTTACCCTACATTTTTTTTTTTAGATAATATATCGTACAGTATTAATTATTTTTTAATTAATAAATATTGTTAATAATAAACATTGTCCCACTTTGTTCGAAAATAATTAATCGACGTTACGAATCGAAGCTTTTTATTTCCAAATATACATGATTCGTTCTTGGCAATCGAAAAAATAACGCAAAGACCGTTCTAAGATACGAAAATTCGTTTTTAATTTACAAAATTTACAATCTTAATTCTATATTTAAAAAGAAATATTTCTAACGATTCACTTCTACAACTAAAAGTTTTTTTTTTAAATTTCGTCTTAAGAAAAAAATGTGTCAACGATTGAAGTCTTTCATGCAACGATACTTCGATGCTATACTACATACATTATCTAATTCACTATTCGATACTAACCATAATATGAAGTGACCACACGACGTGGCCGAGGACGTAAGATTTATAACGGACATGAGTAAGGCAATGACTTTGCCAGTAACTGGCACCAACGCTATTCGCATGCCAGTGTTTAGCAATGGATCTCTGGGTCAACTGTTTTTTTTTTTAGACTGTGAACGAAGCAATAATAGTGCCAATTACTGGCATGCGAGCGATTAGCACCAACTGGCTAGATATAATATGCTTGAAAGAAATTATTTGCAACACTATACAGACACATTTCGTTCACTAACTTTCTTAGTTATATTTTTTTATACATTTCAAAAATTTATACCTTAATTTATATAATGCACCTAAATTAAATCGTCATCGTATATCATAAGAATCGTCACATAGCAAAATCGTATTTAATGGTAATATTAACAGATAAAAGAAAAATTAAAACTGTAGTGGTCTTCACAGCCACATTTTAAATCCTGTTTTTAAAAGATAATTATAAAAAAAAGGGCCTGCCAGACGTGAAAAAAATATATACTAAGCGGCCCCTAAATTAATCCTAAATTTTAGTCACTTAAATACAAATAAATTTAACGTGTGACCATTTTATAATTAAAAAAAAAAATAAACTAAACACTAAGTTTACTTTGAAATCTCTAGTAACAATTCTTTACATTAAAAAAAAATATTGGAACTAAATTTAATATAATTTTGGATATTATTTTGGTTTCAATGTGATAACCAATACATTTGTTAACTTCAGTCTAGTCTTTTTTTTTTTAGGCTATCTACATTCTAAATCACTTTCTATTATTGCTATGTACATAACATTATTGTATATAAAAAATGTGAACATTGTGCTTCGGTAAGGCTTTTAATAAGTGACTATTCTCATACTGAGTTCTCGATACTAGCGATATTTGAGTTTTGAATTAATGTCAATATTATATCTCTAGTATACAAAAACACATTTGAAAATAGTTCATACGTGATTATATAAAGATTATATATAATAAACTATGTTCTATTTTTATTCCAATTATATAAATATTGAAGGCATTGATAAATGACGTAATCTACATACTGTTAAGGCGTAGCGAACTGTAGATAAATTTCTTAAAAAAAATTCTTCGATCACTTTTCATTACGAAAAATTTTCATTGGAAAATTTTCTATAAAAGCACATAAGGAACTTGATTATATATTTTGAAATATTTACATATCGATATAAATGGAAATTTTTAACGTACGTATCCATTGAGTCTCATGTAACTATTGTTCAGGAAAAAAAATCGTTGATGACGAAAGTAATTATTATTATTTCTTATATAATATAATATTAAAATGCACGTGAAAAATTTCCATTAATATTCAATACTGCATTTAATATTATTATCACTGATCTCTCATAACTAGACACTAAATTTATGAACTACAATTGTATTAAACGATTGAACAAAGTGGAATCAATGTTGATCAGTCGAAAATTGGGCTAACCTTATTGTGTATCCAAAATGCAGGCATTAGAATAACATACACGCGACTGGTTATATAATTCATTTTATATACATTACGAATTAGGAAAAAAAATGACAAAATTATTTGTCCCATATTTACAAACACAATTTTTTTTTTAAATTTATTAACCGTTAGTTTCATCAATTTTTAAACTGATCCGTTTACAAAAATAGTCGTTTCTAGAAAAGAATTTAAATTTCGAAATTTAAAAATCGAATAAGAGGAAAAATGATGAAACTAAAACAACGCCCGAAGCAAACACGACTCAAACCGTCGCGTGTCACCGGCTTCAAGTACTGGACCGAATGATTTAAATTTAACGTACTTTCTCGACTCTGATTGGCGCTTCGATTTACGTCATTTCCAAGCTTTCTGATTGGCCGAAACGAATCCAGTACTTTAAACCGATAGTGTGAAACCACAAGTGAAAATAGAAAAAAATAATTAAACAAATAAAACCGGTAGTAATTACACTACACTAGTGAGGTCCGTTTGTTGATGAGGAACGTCGACACACGTAGTTACGGGATGTGCTGTTACGGGTGTCACTTGCCCGGGTGTCCGTTGCCGATGTCGACCTGCAATACGATCCTATTGAGTCGCACAGCCGTGTGTCGTCGTTCCTATGAGGCTAGACGTGGCGGGGTCGAATCTAACACAGAGACCGTACGAGGAAAAAGTATTATTGTATTTGTTTAATTAATTTTACCAAGTAATCATTTGACTGCTTGATAAAAACCACTATGACGTAAAAAAAACAAACAACTTTTTTTTTAATAAATCGGTTCTTCACCCTTGGACGGTACAATGCCGTCCAAAGAGATTCTGTATAATTTTTTTTAGTGTAAATTTTTGAATTTAAAATTCAATAAAAAATATGACATATTTACACAGAATGTAAACAGTAGATTTTCCAGTAAGATTTAAAAAAATAAATTATATTTTTATTTTGTCATAGTTGGTTTTATTTAACTTTTAACCTGATTACTTGAAAAATCAAATTACTCTTCCCTTGAACGGTATTATTATAGAGAGAATGAGCAAGATTCTTGTTTTAAGACGTCTTATTCTTATTAATTAGATTAGACAAAGACAACAGTCAAAATATGTGGAAATTATAGAAAAATCGAATTCATAATTATATTCATATTCTCAGTTGTCTTGCTTAAATTCATCGACAAAGGTTAATTTTTCAGTACCCTCTCTCAAATGAGGCAAAATTTTCTGATTATGACTGGTGGGAAAAGAAAAAAAATAATAGCAATTTTAAAACCGAAACAAACTCAACTTGCTCGCTCTTTCTATAACACCTCTGTTTCATTTTAACCATGTGTCAATAAAAAAAAAATCTAATTCAAAAAATACTTTTACTTTATTTACGACATTGAAAAAAAATGTCCGAATACATTACGGTAAATAATTTAAGCATTTGAGAAAATTTCTCAAAAAAAAAAATTCAAAAAACCAAATCACGACCATTTTTTGTAAAGAAACAAAAAAAAATGTGAACGTTTTTGACACACGATTCAAATAAATTAGTGTGTTATAAGTCTCAAGACGGATGAATATTTCGTACCACCGCCGCGCTTCCTATGCGTCAAGACGAACCAACATATCCGAACGAATTTAGTCGGTTGGTTCGATATATGTGGTTCAAAATGACGATCCAAACCACAAAAAGCTCCCGCCACCAATTTCACAAGCGAAAAAGACCCAGCGGTTATGTAGTGAAATTGCATCCTAGCTTTTTAAAATACCATTCCAAAGTATTTTGGAACGAAAAAAAAAAACAATGGAATAGTAGTTTTTGAGCCCCACAGGACACGATATACACAGCTGCGCGCAATCTATTAAGTAGCTGTTACACAAAACACCAAAAATATAATAAAAATTTTAGACATATATATCATTAAAAAAACAGCTAAGTAATAGAGAAAAAAAAATATAATAAACATGTGCCATAAAAACCATGTGATTATAAAATTAAAAGAAACAGTAAATGTGTTAAGCAACAATTCACACATGCATACAAATCTGATTCGTATAACGGTCACATGAACACGATCACGGTGACCACGAAATCGAACATGGTCATTTGTTTAAAATTACGATCACTGTATATAAACATATTGGTGTCAAATGAAAATAAAATTCAAAATTTTTTTACATCGTGATGTTTTAATTGAAATAATAATAAAAAAAAACAACATCTCATATTTCGTTCCTTAAAAAAATAATAATTAAAGTCACCTTACATATTAGATAAGATTTACTCAACTAAATTAACAATTGCTAATTAAATTCGTAGCCATAATCTCATTTTTATAATGATTTACATTAAGATTTTGAGATTTAGCAAAATATTATTAAATTTAACTTATTCAATAGATGAACGATTAGAAAATATTTAAGTACGCTTTAAAATAATTAAATTCATCACAAAATCCAAACTAAAAACTACAGTAAAATGGTAACAATAATGGCACCATTACAAAAATAATTTATGTACAAAAAAAAAAAAAACATTTCCATAGACAATTTTCTCTTGTATTATCAATTAAACAAGTGTATAAATTATGTATGGACTCTGCGAACTATTATAGAAATATTGCTTATCGCGTTTTATAGCAATGTCTATTGTATTGTACCCGAGTAAAGTCTGTTTCTTTTCGCTACGGACTAAATTGACATAAGCTGTGTTGCTAGTTTTTTGCAAATCATTAATAATGATTTGCCGCTACCGTAACTTTACGTAATTTATAATCTAGTATCGTTTTTCAGTAATAATTACAACGCCGTGTTTTCGTTTTTTATGGCATCGGCTACCTTAGTTCCTGTTAAAAACTTGTCACTGCGTATTCTTCAAAAAACAAATAAATAATTGTCGTATTTACTTAGTGTAAAAAGTAATTAAAATTAATAAATATAAATTTTTTATCTGTGATGCTTTATTACCATGATTTTTAAAAGATTCATCTATTGTCAAATAATAATAAAATTATTTGGTAAAAGTAAAAAGTTACGATTCATGAAACCGGAATCGTAGTTCAACACTATTACTAAAAAGCTGGTATCATTATTTCGAAAATTGACATTTGCATGTGTCAATTTAGTCTCTAGCGAAAAAAAACAGACTATACATACATTTACACATGTATGTGTATGTATGTATATATATTACATACATACACATGTATGTGTATGTATGTATATATATTACATACACACAGATATATATACGGTAACACACAGTCCATACGTGTTTGTAGCATCAGATTGAACAGAAAACTTTAATTTTATAATTTCAAGCTGTAGTTTGATATTATTTTTGTTTTATTTTTTGCTTTTTTTTTGTGAACAGTCACATATAATACTTTAAGATTGTCTTAGAGCGAAATCAGCTCATAAGGAACACTATATTACAAGATCCTGTATATTATATATTTTTTTTATTTTTGAGCAAACTAAAAGTTTTTTTTTTTTTTAATAAGTAACAGGGTACATATTTCTATTCCTTAAAATTATATCAAATTAAAGCTGATCTGGTAATGTGTTCATATTAGTTTTAAATAAAAATAACATATTAAAATTAACTTAACATAATTATCATTAACTTATAATTAATTAACTATATCTATAGGCCAGTGATGGCTGACCAGTATGCCAAATTAATATTTGGAATACATCAAATTATTAGATTATATTTATATAAAAAAATAATGCTTTATGCAAATGAGATAATTTTATAACGCTTACAATATTTATATATATAAATATATATATAAGCCGTTGACCCATATCTTCATACGATGATTTTGTATTAACTAATGTATTTATATGTCAGTCAGTTAGATATAGAAAAAATAAAAGAGATAGGAAGAAAAAACGAACAAATATCATAAAATGAGAAATGACAACTTGAGACATAACACAAATAGAGACGTTAGATAAATATAACCCCAAATTTCAACACTAAATATAACACTTAATTCGTAACCCCAAAACTTTAATATATTATGCACTATTTTTGTAAACTTGCGAAGATGTTTATTAATGAAAAATAAATAAATGTTAATAGTCAACTCTAATACAAGTCCAATACTATTTATGTAATGTAACAACACACTTCTTACGTCATTATAGTTTTAACGTCGATTCAATAAGGAAAAAAATTTTAATTTAAATTTAATTTCATTGTAGATATATGATTTATGTTTATAATGGATGACTTATTTATTACATATATTACATTTATATGATTGTTTAAATTGTTTCAAGTATAAATTTAACAAATTGTAGAAACGACCTTATATTTTTAGAAATATATAATCTGTTAAAATATCAACAATAAAATTCTCTCGATTCATTTCGTTAACTATTAAACATAGTTATATTTATAAATTCTGTATAAAAACTATATATATATTTTTTTTATTTATAAATCCAAATCTGTCAATTAAGAGTTAAGATTTGGCGCGTAAAATAGAAAAAAAAAGTTACGATTGTCATTTGAATATTCATATTTAGATTTTTCCTTTAGTGGAATGTTAAAAACGAAAAAAAGATCATTAAAGATATGTAATGTTCACCTAAAAAAATGCACACTGATTTTTTTTTAAAAATAAAATCACACAAAAGACCCTTCCCTAATTAACTAACAAAATCACAAAATATTTAACACAGATATAAGTACTAAATAATATAGACACAGTCCACCTAAGTCATAACAATCGTCCCTTTTTAGTAAAAATATATCTAAGCTTGGCTTCAGTATATAGACAATAAGCATCTATAAAATTGTATAGTATAAAATTTGTACATTGAGAATAATAATTAATAGGTTATTATCAAGATTGTAAATATTATTTTTCTGAAAATAATCTATTGATTTATTTAATATATTATATACAAACTAGACAATATTTATTTGAAGTACAAGTCAAATCGATTAATTCTTTTAAGATTTCCTTTTTTTTAAGTATACTACGAAAATTGTTACTAGATAATAATAAATGTTACCATTACAATAATAAATAAATTCAGTCAAAAAAAAAAATTAGTGAGAAATAAAAATAAAAGAATGAGTAGTACATTACAAAAAGTACAAAAATATAATTAAGTATATTTATATAATAAATAATTTTTGTAGCGACAATGAAATAAGTACGAGGAAAAAACTCAAAAAAAAAAAAATTTTTTTTCTGACAATGGGATAAGAAAAATCTTAAAAGGAAAAATTTTGCTACTAAAATGTAATCTTTTAATCTATCCTATCTCAATCATAATAGAATATTTCTTTATAAAAATATATTATCCAGACTTTTTTTATCAGTATCAATGAGTTATTACTCATTCAAAATAGGAATCAGTACTATAGTACAATTTTTATCAAAAGCTACCTGGGTACTTACACAATCAAGATAAGATCTGCCGTCCAAATGAAGAGTATGATAACATGTCAACGATATTACTGACAGGTTAAAATTAAAAAAAAGGTCTATAATAGTTGTTTTAAAATTTATCCCCAATAGGGAAAGGCAAAGGACTATAGTCCATACAGCCTAGTTTAAAAAGGTCTATAAATTATGAAACATAAAATATAGACAAAATAAAAATTATATCCCATATATTTGAAAAAGAAAAATCAGTATTTAATTTGAACGGCAGTAAGACATGGTCATGGTCATGGCGGTCACTCCGGCGGCGGCGGTGGGACTGGCGGCGGCGGCATGGCGGGCAGCGGCGGCTGGGCGTGCGCCTGCGCGTGTTGAGCTTGCGCATGCGCGTGCGCCGCCTGCGCGTGCGCGTGCGCCTGCGCCTGCGCCTGCGCGTGCGCCTGCGCTTGCGCGTGCGCGTGTTGAGCGTGCGCATGCGCGTGCGCGTGCACGTGCGGTGGGTGCGCGAACATCGGCGGGTGGTAGTAGTAGTACAGCGGTGGCGGGGGCCGCACCATGTAGTACGGGAGGGGGGGTCTGAAAGGTGGCGGCCTTACCTTGTTGAGCTTTGCGGGAGGCCCCGGGTCCCCGACCGCGGGCCGCTTGCGCGACGTATCCAGGAGGTCCTTGGAGATCTTGATCTTAAGTCCAGGAGGTGGGGGAGGAGCCGCGAGTCGTTCTTTGGGTATCTTGATTTTCAACCCGGGGCTGGATAGCTTCTCGCGTGGGATCGTTATTCTGATACCGTCTGTTTCCGGTACCGGCTCCGGTTTCTTTTCCTTCTCTTTCTCTTTATCCTTGTCTTTTTTATGCTTCTTTCTTTCCTCTTTCGACTTGTCGCGGTCTTTGTGTTTATGTTTATCCTTCTTTTTCTTTTCCTTCTTGTGTTTGTGATCTGATTCCTCTGTAGGGACAGGTTGGGGAGGTTGGGCAGGTAGGGGTTGGACTGGTTGTTCTAATTGGGGAGGAGGTGCCGGCGGTGGGGCTGGAGTTTCTATTACTGGCTCTTTTTTAACTTCAATGGGAGATTTCTTTTCTATAGGAACCGTGATAGGAACGGGTTTAGCTAAACTCTCCTTGAGTAGATTGGAGACTAGAGTGGGGTCAGTTTCGATACCGTTTAGGGATCTAGGTTCAGGTTTCCTTTCAGGTTGCCTTGTTTTTATCGCGTTGCCGCGCTGCGAATCCCTAATTACGTTTTCATAACCCGGAGTTTCATCTATTTTTTTAACTACAGGTACTAATTCAGGTTCAGAATTCGAAGGCAACCTAGGTCGAGATTTTACCTCTTTATTGGGGGGTGACGAGAAGGGGGATAAAATAGCGGGAGGTTGCATATCCCGAACTACAGCAGTAGGATCTGGACGTTTTTTGTGTGGACTCGCCGTGGGAGGTTTTTGTTCTGGTGGTACTTGGGGTTGTGGTACCGATGGTAGTGTCGGCACCGGTCTAGGTTCCGGCCTCGGTCTCTGTTGTGGGTTAGAGGGAGGTCGTCTGGGGGCCGATGCCGCGACCGCCGGGGTTGTATTTTCAGGAGAGAATAATGAAGGGGGTCGGGTCCGTTGGGGTACTTCCGGTTGATGAGGAACCGGTTGACTAGAGGTAGACGCTATAGGCAGTTGTCTGTGTCTGTGGTCGTGGGGAGGTTTGTGGTCGTGGGGAGGTTTGTGTTCGTGGGGAGGTTTGTGTTCGTGGGGAGGTTTGTGGTCGTGGGGAACTTTGTGATCGTGGGGAGGTTTGTGCTCGTGGGGAGGTTTGTGCTCGTGAGGAGGTTTGTGGTGAGGAGGTTTGTGTGGCCATGGGTGTGGTTTGTGGTGTTGGCTGGAGGGGCGATGGTGAGGCGGAGGAGGGTTGGGTCGGTTGGGTTGAGGAACACTTGGTCGTTGCAAGACTTGCTGTTGTTGTCGTCTTTCTCTCTCCTCCCGCCTCTCCCTTTCTTCTCTTTCTCTCTTCTCTCTGTATAGGTTGTAATCTATTTTCTGTGGTTGCGTCGGGTTCGGTGGGGCGGTCGCTGGCACGTAACCACCTGGTGGCTGTTGACGACGCCTTTCTCTTTCATACTCTGTTGAAATTAACATCGATTACTATTATATGACAGTATTTAATATGATAGTACTTTATCCCAGTAGCCGGGACACAGTAATGCGTGTCAAGAACACAAATCAAAAACAACATTACAGAATTTACATTTTTTTATGTTTTGTACCAATTATCAAAAGATATGTATTAAATCTTATTATTAATATTATAAATGCGAAAGTATGTTTGGATAGATGTTTATTACTCTTTCACGTCAAAACTACTGAACGGGTTTACATGAAACTTTACAGTAATATAGCTTATACATCAGAATAACACATAGGTTACAATTTATAAAGATTTTATGTAATTTGGCCATAATATAACAGTTTCAAAATTATCACACGAAAACGCGTAAGTGGCGCCTATGTCAATACATAATTATTCTTTTCGCGAAAATTCAGTATCGACTGGAAACATTTGTTACTTAATGTGTACTCTACGAGCCTGGAGAAACGTTTTTTGTATGAGAGTCTTTGTTACCGAGCTGTTGTAAGATTTTGATACGAAGAGTCTAAAGCAGGGTTCGAAAATATCCGATATTTATTAAAAATATCAAAATATCGGATATTTATGATATATATCCGATATATATCAAAATTTTGATATATATCCATTTTGTATGAAATTATATAATTAATTTATTATATTATTATACTATTTGCATATGTGTTACATAAACATAATTAATTATTAAAAAAAAATGCTTTTAATGTTTTATTTATTTAGGTACTTAAATCTGACAAATGAAACCAAAACATAAAATCTTTTTCTAGATCAGGCAAAATCAACTAAAAAAAAAACATAAAATCTAATATATTAAAAAATCAACTTAAGAACACAAAACCTTTTTATAAATTCAAATCAGTCAATGGTCATACCTACACTTAGGTAACAAAACAAGTTTTTAATTTTGATTTTGATTTATTTTCAATTTTGATTTTGATTTTCATTTCGATTTTGATTTGGGTCTTGATTTTGATTTTAATTTTGAATTTTAATTGAATTGTAATTGTAATTTAAACTAAGTAGGTATTGATTGATTGGATTTAGATTTTAATTTTAATTGTGACTTTAATTGAATTTTAGTAATTTTAGTTTTTGACTGAATTTTAGTACTGATTTTGAATTCTTAATTTTAATTTGTAATTTTCAATGAATTTTGGTACCTATTGATTTTGAGTATGATGATTTTTTAGGTGATTGAATTTTGTCGTTGATTTAAGTTCGATTTAAAGTTATTATTAACGGTTTTAAGAAAACTTTGTAACTAACACTATATGGGCTAGTCTTTTTTTTTTTTGACGCAGGGGAATCCATTTACGGATGATATCCAGGACGCCCGGGTCGGCAGTCCCAGACCTATGTCGGACTCGGCACTTTGGGAGTGCAATACCGTACTTAATCCCTGCGGGAGCCTTCAACCGCTTTAATTGGAGGAACTCGGATCTGCAGGCAACAGGATACCTCCAGCGACAGGCTGGCCTCGGCGAAAAGGCCAGACTTCTCCATGGGGACTGTCCGGCTCACTTCTGAATAGTCCCGACGACGCCGTGTCTAGCCGGGTTCCCATCCCGGCCCGACACGGGCACAGGGGCGTTACTAGAGGCGCATTAAGTAGCGCCTCCTATGCACCCCCATTCGTCGCCCGCAGATGGAGGCCACGTCGGCGGCCTCCTCTCTCACCCGCTCGTCGGCCTCCTTCTGGGACATTACTGTCTCGCAGAAGGAGACCATCACCTTCCAGGACTAGTCATCGCCGAGCATCGTGGTGATGACGCTCAGGAGCGACAAGTCCCCTCCGGGGACCGACGTCAGACCTTGACGCAGCGTCACCCATCTCAGGCACACCTCGAGGGTGTGCTGGGAAGAGTCCACCGCCGCGCCACAATCGTGACATTTAGTCGTCGGCTCCCTCTGGGCCGTCCGGCACAGATAGTCACCAAAGCAACCATGCTCGGTGAGAACCTGTGTCAGACGGAAGATGAGAGGCTTGCGTTTTCGACGTATCCACTGCTCAAGGACCGGGCGAATGGCAGCCGTTACGCGTGTGCCGTACGGCTGCCCCGCCAGGTCCTCCCCCCACCTCCGCATAAGTGCTTCCTGCCCTATCCGACGCATCCGTAGGATCCCGTCCAACGTGGGGTTCTCGCCAAGAGCCCTCCTACCCGAGACGTATGTGTAGGTCTCGGCAAGAACCTCCGCCACAAGTTCCCACGGGGGGTCGCCGGTTAGAGCAGTAGCTGCAGCCCAGGATACAATACGGTACCCCCGAATCACCCTCACCGCGATGATCCTCTGCGCAGAGCGCAGCGCAGCCCTATTCATCGCAGTGAGGCGATCCGCCCAAACCGGGGCGCCGTACGTCGCCATACTCCGGGAGACACCGGAGTACAGCTGCCTGCAGGTGGCGCTGGTTCCTCCGAGGTTTGGGAGGAGCCTGCCCAGTGCACTCGCCACCTTTACGACCTTCGGTCCCACCATAGAGAAGTGTGGGCTTAAGGTCCACCCTCCGTCGAAGATGAGCCCCAGATATTTGATTTGGGAGCTCATCCTGACCCTGCCCTCTCTGATCTGCAGGGTAGCCCCCGGTGGGGGTCCCTTGCGTCCGGTCCCGCGGAAGAGAAGGGCTTTGGTCTTATCAATTCTGACACGAAGCCTCTTTATTCGACTGATCACGAGGTCGACTCCGACCTCGCCAGCCGCGCCGCCTCTATGAAGTCACGTCCCCGGGAGTAAACGAGGGTATCATCCGCATAGCAGATGACACCCATCCCGGGGAGGAGCCGGACTCGCAGGACCCAGACGTACCCGATGTCCCACAGGATCGGACCCAAAACTAATCCCTGCGGGACACTGCAGCCGACTCGCCACTCCACTGACCCCGACCAGTTTTCAAGGCCTACCCTCCGATCGGAGAGGTACGCCTCCGACAGCCTCCTTAGATACGGGGGCACTCCGAAATATTTTAGTGCCTCCCGTATCAACGTGTGCAGGAGACTGTTGAAGGTGTTCACAATGTCTAACGACACCGCGACCACCACCTCCCTCCTGTATTCCGCCTCACCCGCCACGGCCCGCAGGCGTTTGAAGGCATCGACGGTCGACCGGCGTGCTCGGAACCTGAACTGGAATTCTGACAGTCTAGGTCCCGAGGTCTTGAACGAGCTGGTAGGCCACTATTTTATCCAAGGGCTTCCCGGCTTCGTTCAGCAGCACCACCGGTCGCACCGTCGAAGCCGAATCCGGGGACCAGCCTGCCTTAGGAAGTAGGCAGAGCCGACCCTTCTTCCAGGCCTAAGGGAACTGGCCAGACCGCAGGCAGCGGTCAAACAGCTCCCGGAGGCTGTCGCCGAGGTGCCCGAGAGCTGGTCAGTTGTTCCGGCTGGAGTGTTTCACTGATGGGGGGCAACCTGGCGCGGAACAATTATACGGTCGGCCCCAGGGGTCTCTCTCCAGACCCCGAACTAACTCCAGCCCGGACTCCTCCTTGGCTCGGCACATGGCCTGCCGCAAGATCTTCGTTTTCTCCACGTAGATCCTGCGCAGCCTGTCGTCCCTGTCAACGTCCTGGGGGCGTCTCCGCCTGCTCCGGGTATATTCCCTCCTGGCCCTGTTGCAGGCGGCCCGGAGACCGGCTATCTCGGCCGACAACTAGTATAGCGCCCGCAGCGGGTGTGGACGCTTCGCGGGCGGCAAAGCTGGTCTGCAGACGCCAGTGAATGCATCGCAGAGACGGCTAGCCGCCTCATCCACCCCAAACTCCGACAGCGGCGGGAGACTCTAGCGGCCGACGATTGCGGCCTCCTCTGCCAGTTCCCGGTCGAGCTTGGAGAGTGCCCAACGCGGAAACTGGCTTCGCCCCCTAGACGATGTTGACGAAGACGACGTCAGATGGACGGGAGCTGGAGATACCTCGAACCTTATGTTATGATGGTCCGAGAGAGTCTCCACCCTCCATCTCTCCACCCCTCCACTCTGCGCGCAATGGCCGGCGTGGCAAAGGTGACATCCACCACTGGAAGGTGATGGTCTCCTTCTGCGAGACAGTAATGCCCGAGGCCAGCCTGTCGCTGGAGGGATCCTGTTGCCTGCAGATCCGGGACCCTCCAATTAAAGCGGCTGAAGGCTCCCGCAGGGGTTTAGTACGGTATTGCACTCCCAAAGTGCCGAGTCCGACATAGGTCTAGGACTGCCACCCGGGCGTCCTGGATATCATCCGTAAATGGATTCCCCTGCGACAAAAAAAAAAAAAAGGTGACGTCCACCACGGAACCTCCCGACCAGCACACGCACGTCTGGGCTGCCCCCACATTGAGTAGGGCCAGTCCGGCAGCTAGCGCCCACTCCTCCACCTCCCTCCCTTTTGGGTTCGTAGCCGAGTGGTCACGGTTCGGGGAGAAGTACACTCCAACGAAAACCACCTCTCCCCGAACCGCCGCCACGTACCCGCGGCCCCTCGCCTTGACGATGAAGGGGCGACAGGCGACTCCAGGTCTCACCACGATCGCCACCGAGTCATCAGTGTCCCCCGCCCAACTATATGGGCTAGTCTTGAATTAAAGATTATTATTATAAAACAATAAACATTACAAATAATAACTCTAGAATATAATCAAATAAGTCTTTTAGTTATCAAATCAGTTATCAGTCATTCGTGATATACTGTTAATTTTCAAAATAAAATAATAAAATAATGCCGTATTAGGGAGTTTGTTTTAACTCTACTCCAAGGCCTTCTACATTTGGGAAGTAGAAATACAGTAAAAAACGCCCAAAATTACTTAATAATATAAAAATTTTAAACCAATTTTGTATTGATATATATCATAAAAAATCATTTGATATATATCGGATATATATCATGATATATATCATGATATATATCATGATATATATCCATTGATATATATCCTCGAACCCTGGTCTAAAGCCTGGCGAAAAGCCACGGGCTTTTTTTTTTGTCAATACAACAACGCGGGCGAAGCCGCGTGCGGAAGCTAGTAGAATATAATATTTACCTTTATCAAATGACTTGTCGATCTCATCGCTGTTTGCTAGAGTGTGTTTCTTATCGAATGCCGAATTCGCCACCGCTGAGCCCGAGGGGTGAACGCCTGAATGTGGGGAGCTCCCACCTTGTAGAAATAATTTTTATTTCTTAGACACATATAAAATATATTCATAGAAAATATTCGAAAATGCAAACATAGTACAGTACAGTAGACAGGGACAACTTCATACCAGACACTTGATATTTTTTTTATGTTCTTAATTATAATGAGGTTATATTTATAAAGCATTTTATGTTTAACTTAGTTGAATTGTTATTAGAATATTCAGTTAACATAAAAATACTAACATATACAATTATACGTATTTACATTTCTACTAGCTAAAGTAGTGCAGTTCCTACTAGGCGAAAAATTGTATAAATAGATCAAAACTATTAAAAATTGTTTTTTTTTTAGGTTTAACATGATCACTATACATGAGACAAAACTATTTTAGTAGAAATTTAATACATTTACATAAATTATATGTAACATTTTGTTACTTGAAATACTTTTCAGTAATCATTATCGAAGATAGACAGAGTTCTTATAAATTACAATTGAAATATATCATATCATTTAGCATTAAATTAAAACAGATTATTATTATATTCTTAAATAATACTCCTACCCAGCGGACCGTACCGGGGGAAGGGGTGTAACGGTTGCAACCTTTTCTTTCATTAGGGGGTCCCGTGATTGACTCTCGGGCGTGACGTCGTTAAGAGTTCTTAGTAATATTATAATTTTTGTTTGTTATTTGAAGTTCTACTAAAGTAAAATCATTTGTAAGGAATAAAACTTCTCAAGTTGATTAGTGTTTTGTTTTTTTAAATTATTAACTGCTTCTGATCGCTAAGAATATATATACAACGACGATGGGTAAACGCAGTGGTCAATACACCCGACTGTTGCGGGTTCGATTCCCGGGTAACAAACCTTTGTATAGGCCACAGACTTAAGTCGTTCTCTAGGCGTTTGTGTTATTATGTGTGTGTCCGGACCCCCGACACAAGATTTATATCCTACCACCGGGAACCGCCGTTATTTATATGACATAAAAAGTTGACCTTTGAGATAATTTATATTAAAAAAAAATTCTTACATTATGCAAGTTATTACTGAATTTTTCTAATAACACATTCAGAACTCAGTACAAAATATCTTGATATTTCAAAACTGTGTACAAAGCGATTTCATCACTTAAGGAATTAGAAAAAGCGAATCGGCCTAACAGAGCTTTAGTTGTGTAATTCAACTTACTGTTCGACATGGTCATCATCTTCCTCTTCAATCTAGATGGGCACTTATCAAATATGTGTAGGAACTCAGCTGTCAACCGTTCAAGTAACTCGGTTGTGACACTCCGGTCCACATAGGAGAACCAGTGGCGACCCTCGTGTGACTGGGGTATCTGGAAGATGGACACTTTTACTAAAAAAAGTAAAAGAGATTATCATATTAAAATTATTAGAGATTATTCTTTTAATGATAAGAACGTCTTTTGTACAGTAATTTCTTCTCTACATTTTTATATATCTTTTGATGTACTATAAATATTTTTGCATATATACAGATTTATATATATTTATAATATATTGACAAGTTGAGAGTTGTGGTTACAGCAACTGGCTGTTATGCTAGCGGTCGTGGGTTCAATCCTGCTCCTGACAAATGTTTGTATAGGCCATACAGATGTTAATCGTGGTCATTTGTTTATGTTTTTGTTGTAAATGTTTCCAGACCCAATAAACCGTTAATAAGGAATTAGTTTATCGACTCATCGCATCATCCTAATATTATAAATGCGAAAGTAATTTTGTTTGTTACGCTTTCACGCGGACACTATTTAACCGATTCATCATGAAACTTTGTACACATATTCTTGGCGGTAATAGAAGTAACATAGGATTTTTTTTTGTTCGCGATAACAGACATCCACGCGGGTGATGCCGCGGGCAGAAGCTAGTGTTTATATATGAGGATGAGAAACATGAAATTTGGATATATCTTCTTGTGATGTAGAATAAGTATGAAAAAAAAATATTACTCACCGCCCAATTACTCCACTTGGACGCTAAGTGTATACAAAAGCAGGCGACGACAGTGGGCCGGTACTGGAGACACATCGTCGTCAGGTGGAGACTGTTCGATGCCATGAAGTACGATGTTTGGGCCAAATCCTTGGGCGCTGGAAAATATATGTCGTTTTTTACTAAATACAATTTATTACACTATACTTAAGCCAAATTCGATTTTGAATGTTTACTAACAAACCGTTGCTTAGCAACCACCCATTGGCAGAAGCTAACAACCTATTGGAAAATAATCATAATAATTATACAGTAGTACAAGTAAGCTAATTCCTTTAAGCTAATTTCCTTGCGTACTACGTATTTGGCGGTTAAGTTCTACGAAACCGTTGTTAAAGTAAAATTTTTAATGTATAACTAGGAAATTGATGATAATCAATAACATCTTTTCATTAATACATAATAAGCAATTTTAGTTTTTAAGTTTCAATACATATATAATGTATATTCCGACCACTTCTGTTGTATTTAATGTTTTATTTTGCTGTACTCGTATGTCGTACACAATAAGGGTTTCAACCTAGACATTGTTATGTTGTGAACTGTTTTTGTATCTTTTAATGGCTGTAACCTGTTCTGTACGTGATTAAATAAATAAATTAATTAATAAATATATGATAATCGTATAAACGATGATTTATGGTTTGTTAACAAAGATTCCATATCGAATTTGGCTTAAGTATAAATGTAGATTATTTTAACTTTTGAAGTGAAACTTCTTTATCGGGGTTGGAAAAAATTTACGCGTTACGCGTCACATTTTTTCGTTACGCGCCATCTTGTAAAACTGTATTTACCCGACTGCGACAGAAGAAGGGTTATGTTTTTCGAGTGTATGTATGTGTGTATATGTGTGTATGTGCGTATGTGTGTATGTGCGTATGTGCGTATGTGCAAATAATTACGATCGTATAAAAAGTAAACTGTTTTTATTATAAGTTTCACTTCTTACGAGTGTACGCTAGTACACAATTTTTTCTTCGTATTTATTTTGATTTACGGTCAAATTTGAAAAATCGTACCTTTTAGTTTGTTAAGCATTTTAAGTTACGATTTATATAGCTTGTAGATATTGCAAAGATAACTTAACTGAATTAGCGTGTAAGCAATACACTGCTGGGAAAAGGCCTCTTCTTCATATAAAAGTGTTGGTGGCTAAACCATGAGTAGCAGTCGCTATCATATGTCTATGATAACAACTGGGTGTGACGTCTTTACGTACTCCTCTAGGTACGGTGGGGAGACCTACGAGTACATATACGCAGACCAGAAACAATTATTTGTACAAATATAAATATCTGCCTTGAGCGAGAATCGAACCCGCACAGCTCATCATCGGCACCAGAACGGTTGTCAAACATATTAAATATAACAGATATGATAAAATATAAATAAATTACTTATAATATATTTTGTATTTAATTTATTATGTTAACCCTAAATTCTATTATCACAGTTACGGAGTAAAAAGGGAATGGGGGAGAACACATATTCATTGACAATTAAACATACCTATAATCGCAGATACTTGGCCCGTTGGTCCATGCTATAGAACGCGGACGGCTTTTTTACGCAGATATTGAGGACGGCTCGTTATTCAAAGTAATGTATGATTGTATTTTAATTAAAATGATTATTATCTGCCAATCATAAGTGAAGCAGTGTTGAGGATTGAACACCAAATTTACTACAACTTTTTTGGCAACATAATTTAATCATTATGATATTTGTAATACTAGAAAATCACAGAAACAAACATAAAAGCAATACAATCTCGTCGTCGCCAAAATTAAAATCAAACATTCCAATGAAACTGTTAAACAAAATTCAAATTTCGAATTAATGTAAAATGTAACGATGGGACTATTACGTAACTTGCGCGATCGCGAGAAATCGCTGTGGTGTCGAATTTCAATACTAGCTGAGCCTCAATTAGTATTGAAATTCGACACCACAGCAATTTCTCGCGATCGCACAAGTTACGTAATAGCCCAAGTATTCCGAGCCGTCCTCCCACCAGACGCGTTAGCCGTGCGCCGCGCGGTCGCGTGTCATGTCGGTAACGCGTCTCACCTTTTACAAGGTGGCAGGTGCGTACGACGTGCGTGTGCGGGTGGTCGATCGCTACATCGAACCCTAATGTTTGTAGCAGGACATTCTCGTTGAAAACCAGGTCCTGCGCCTGAAATAAGATGATCGTTTTCTGACGTTCATACTTATTACTTATATAACGAAAAACATACAATGTAACTACCCGGGAAAAAATGATCAGGCCTGATCATGCGTGAAAAATGACGAGGCCTGAACAGGACTGATCAAACATGAAAAGGCATGATCAGGTCTGACCAGGCGACTGAACGTATTTTTACTCTTCACGAATCATGCACGAATAGACCTCATCAGACATGAACAGACCTAATCCCGGCCATTTTTTCCCGGTTATTGCTAATTCTGATTTCAAATTAAATTTAAAAAAAAATACACATTTACTCCTTTTCTTTTGTAGTTTTATTTTATATTCTATAAACAAATTAATTCGAAACTTTTCAATTGAACACGGTATGGCTTTATTTAAATACTATACTTTTTTAATTTTGTTTAATTTAGTCAGTGATACTTAAGTATCAAGAGCAATATAATTAAGCACCTATAACACACATGGTGTTTTGGTAAGATATCCTATATAAACAAATTTAATAACAAATCCTATCAATTAACCATTCTGATTTGAGAATTTAGCACAGTAACAATTATCTAAGATACTTGAATAATTTGCATTAAATTTGGTCTGGGAATTGATAAGATTTCTTTATTTGGTTACCATCCACAGATAAGCAAACAGATCTTATCTTTAAAAATAGATATATATATATAGACGCGAATTTATCTCTTACAAGGACATTATTACCACTTGGTCTTAGTCCAATGCCATCTCGTGACCAAATCTTGACCGAATGTTTTAAGCTCTATAACATACCTAAATAAATAGGCTACTTTTGCTATGGCTTCTACGAAGTAACACTTACTTATAACGAGTCTTAAAAGTAAGGAATTTAAAGATTCGATAAACTCTGGAAATGCTGAACCGATTTTTATAATTCTTTAAGTATTAGAAAAGCTGTACTATCCAGAAGTGAATCTGCCGTCACATATATTGCTGATGCCTGTCAAAACTTCTAAATATCTGGGCGAAATTGAGATTTTTTACAAAGACAAACAAATATATTTATTAATACAATTTTAAGACTTATTTTCTTGTAATTTCCATTTTATTAGGTTCCTAAAACAAAAAGTTATCAACATTTTTCCAAACTCAGTCCCTGAACACCCCTCCCCAAACTAGGACTAATCCCGGATTGATAGAATACCAGAACTTAGCACATCGCACCCTTAATAAAACAAAGATGTAACTCAAAAATTACAACTTGTGGGAATTGACGTTTGAAGTTTAGCAATTTTTCCGCATTGTGTTTGATTAAAAATTACCGATTATTTGTAAAGCTCTTCATGACTTTTACTATTGATATAATTAGTTTAAACTATAGAGATTTATAGAATAATAGAAAAAACAGTGTGTTAAAATCTATAATAGCTGTAAAATGGTAATGAAAAAAAAATGCCGACTTAAATCTCTTTATGGCAAAAATTACTTATTAGACGAACAATATTTTAGGTAGTAACCGAAGTAAATCCAAATGTTACACATCATCATCAAACGCATTTTCTAAGAGAATGAAGTATAACAAAAATCATCTTTTTATTTTTAAATAATAAAATATTCCATACTTTCCTTTTAATCCAATACCGAATTATTTGATGTTACTCAAAACCACAGCACTTCAATCTCCGCTCACTACCGGTGCATCACAGAATCACGCCACTTTATAAGAACTGACTTGTCAGTTCCTGTTAATTGAAAAGAGAGTAACAATCGCGTATCTTTCTCCATATTAGGGGAGAGTTGGATATTACCGAGCCTCTAAGAACTTGGACCTATAATTCGGAGAAGGTTCGATATATATATTCAAAAATGCAGTAAATAGTACAGAATTTATTTAGCTACGCATACATCACGGTAAAATATTTCAAAAAATAAACAATAATTAATTATTGCAAAATAATAAAAAAACAGGAAAGCGTGGTATTATCAGACTGGTCTGATAAAACCGTGCCAATAATAATTTCGTGAATTTCTATCAGTAAACTTAGAATTTTAAAAAAATGCAACGTTGAATAAACTCGTTCGTAGAAAAAGAAGCATAGACTCCTCTCTATACCTAGATTTAATTATTATTTTACGACTAGATTAATTATCATAACCATATCGGCCATTGGATGTCCACTGCTGAACGTAGGCCTCCCCCCATCGACTCCGGTTCAAAGCAGCCTCCATCCAACGACTTTCGGCGACTCTCTTCTAGACGTCTGTTCATCTCGTGGATGGCCGTCTGACACTGTGCTTGCCGGTACTTGGTCTTCACTCATACACGCCCTGGGCGCGGAATTGACAAACTCTGTTATTTCATTTTATAACCTCAAAATAATACAGTCAAGTTAATTGTGTATTCAAATCAATCTAGTCATTAATTCTATAATATGTTAGGATTCAAATAAAAGTAATCAATGTGTTACAATACAAATATAGAATAGCTTACCTCTTGTCAAAAATGCCCGCGAAATTATAAGGAACGAGAGTAAAAACTTGTAAGACACGATGTGTCTTAATCGCTGCTCCGAGTAAATTACCGTCGTGCACGGGGAGGGGTAGAGGACTCGGACTGTAATCTTTAAGGACTGGATAGCGCAATTAGCGTTTAGTTTTTGAAATATGCTAGGGCGTGGAATTATCAAACGCGCGGTATTATCCAACTCTCCCCTATAGTTAAAACGCTGGAGTCGAAGTCTACCTATTCTTTACGCGACGAAGACGCGTTTTATTGTAAAATCTCCAAATCCACAAATTTTGAGTTACATCTTTGTTTTATTAAAGGTGCGACATGTGAAATTGTAAAGGATATCTCTATTCCTACAAATGGTCAAGTTATTATCAGTATTATATAGGAAATAATAGTTCACTACTTTCAACCAGACAATATACATCATTATTATATGTTCTAGAATAATCTAATCACTGGACTTATTATTATTATCTTTGACAGATAGTGTATATGTAATCTAACCTCACATAACACCACTCAATGGGAGTCAATGTTATTATATTGTTATTATTAAAGATTATCTCTCCTAAAAACCCAACAGGGGTTTTACCAGATAATGTTTATTTCAAAAACCCAAAACCCATAAGTTCCTTCATGTATCCTATCTACTTAAATATTTTTGACTTTAAAAGATGTTTTTTTATTAAATCTTCGTTTTGTTCCAAAGTATTAGCAAATTTTTTCATGTTATTTGTAACAATAGCGAAGCTCTAAAAAAGGAAATACGGAAAACACGTAAAAATAAAAGAATGAGATACACAAAAACTAAATTCACTTCTAAGATTCAGATGAATAGGTTCATGTGGGTCCTGTCATAAAAATATTTGCAATTGTTTAGATAATTATCGTCGACGTAGGTACCTACTTATCGGAATATTGTAACAAATCCATTGTGTTAAATTTCAGGTTAAAAAAAAAAGTTGAAAATGTTTATTACTTTGTTATTGTAATTAAATCGGTTTTACTAATTCAATCGCCATTTATAGACATTAGACAGCTATATTATTCCGAACATCCCTACCTAGTACCTATATTATAAATGTGAAATGTAAATTTGTTTGTTACGCTTTCACGCGAAAACTACTTAACCGATCATCATGAAACTTTGTACACACACTACTAAGTTACTAATGTAGCAGCTACAATGTACTGAGTACGAATTGATAAAATAATAAATCGGAATTCGAAAGGCATGGGCAAAATGAGCCCGGGGGTATAAAAAAAAATTTGTACACATATTCTTGGAGGTATTAGAAGTAACATAGGATACTTTTTTGTCCAGGGCAGAGGCATGTTAGGCTATAAAAAAACATTTTAATTCATAGTAAACATGAACATGTAGCAAGTACAACCGCGAGACACATATAATACTGAAAATAAATAATACTAATAAAATAGTACAAAGACCTTTAACTTATTTTTGTGAGAAAAAAAAAACGTTAGACCAAATATCATTAAAGAGTTAACATAAAAGAGTTATTAATTTTGTTACTGCGACGGAATTGACTGTAGACAAAACTATTTAGCAAATGAC
This sequence comes from Euphydryas editha, assembly GCA_036937285.1. NCBI lineage: Eukaryota > Metazoa > Arthropoda > Insecta > Lepidoptera > Nymphalidae > Euphydryas > Euphydryas editha. The sequence goes on along the minus strand of JAUPFZ010000031.1, from coordinate 4,019,958 downwards.
GCAATAATCGATAAACATTCGACAGCAACGTGATATTGGACATTTACACGTTTACTTCTCAACAAACAAATTAATCCATAAATCGTTTTGTTTGTCACAATTGAAAATGACTCATATACCCCTTAATATAAATACATGAAATTTCTCATTAAGGAGGACATTTCCATCCAATCTAGAGCTGGCAGCTACCTCGGACAAAGAATTAGTCTAGCTATTCAAAGGGGGAACGCTGCCAGTATCTTCGGAACCTTGCCTAAAGGGACTCCTTTTAATAATATATTTTAGTCTTTAGGTATATTATATTTTTAAGGCTTTTTTTTTGTTTTAATATTTTTAGTTATATATGATAATAATAATGTTAATAGTCTGTTAAAGTAAATTATATTTTTATCTAGAAAGTACATGGGTGCATTTTTTTTATTCTCCAACTGAATATTTTAGTGAATGTCAAACTTCATCCAAAAAATAAGTAACGTCAATGCAAGTGAAATCGAATAGAACAGCTATATAAGTTATTATCTATATATAAAATATTTAAATAAGTTATCTTACCTGTTCCTGGTATTGTTCAGGGGTGAGAGCGTTGACACCTTCACCTCTGTGGAGGCAAACATGTGCTACCTTGATCACATATTCTAACTTCCTTGGCTGTTCCTCGACCTAGAATTAAAAAAAAAAATACATTAATAAGGATTATCAGTTTTTTTTAAATATTTTAGTCATACTTCCTGAGCATTTTATAGTTAATCATAATACAATTAAATATGGAAATTCAGAAAAAAAACTCATACTTTTTTAACATAACAATGGTTTGCAATTTATATGGTTAAATTCAAGAATCAATAATAGAAAAATCGACATGTGGAATGGTTGAATTCGAAAAGCGGACATATATCTGGGGTCCATCAGAAAATCAAAGTTTGTCAACCCATAATAGAAAAATCGTCATGCAGTCGACTAAAGCCAGTTTAGGAAACTATAGAATATTCTCTATACTCGCCATTAGGGAGACTTACCTAGGACCACTTACTGATTTACCTATTCAGAAAACTTCAAAAGTATTGTACTTTATGTGCAGTATAGCATTAATAAAGTGCAGCATATTTGGGATACTGCAGGTAACTTGGAATACTTCGATATCTAAATCCATATAAATACCATTTGTGTATATTTGTCGTAAACATAACGTCATATGAGACATTAAGCCATTGACTATTAAAGGCAGGATGCAATCTTGATATTACGGCTACAAAGCCCAAGAGAACGAGATGCCTGATTTGAAAACTTATTCGGTAAGAATGCAATCAGTGATAATCTTTTACTGTAATATTTTAAATCTTCATTATAATCTTTTAAATTGTTAAGTGACCTTGTTAGTTTACGATGTTACTATGATTTTGTGAATATTTCTAGAATTAAAAATGTAACATGGAATTTTAGGTTAGGATGGTATGTTGTTAATTTAGAATAGGTACCGAAAGTGAGTGAGTTCCATTCTGTTTTTTTTTTAATGACAACATTTCACAAATATAAAAAGAGAAAGAAGTGAGAAAAGGAAAAAGTGGCCGCTACTCTTGGCGCTATTAGAGAAAAGAGAAATGGGACACTTAAAGGCAGCTAAACAGTTCAACGTTCCCAGGTCAATACTTTTTCGATATGTAAATAATAAAAGCTCTCCGATTGAATCGATAACAAATAAAGTTATTAGCCAAAGGCCAGTTTCTGGTCAAGGTATGAAAACTTGCTGGTGGAGTACATATTAACTATGGAGAATAAGATGTATGGGGTGACCAGAATGGATTTGGCATATCAACTAGCTCTAAAAAATAATATAAAAAATCTTTTAAATGGTGGGTTTGCTGGGAGATTCTAGCTCAAAGAATTTTTAAAACGACATCAGGAAAATTTGTCCATAAGATAGCCAACCGGAATTTCTCGAGCACGAGCTAATGGATTTACTAAACAAAAAATTGACGAATTTTAATTATTACACGGTTTTTTAAACAAAATAAGGCTATTTTTTTTAAATGATTGATTAGCTAGAGAACTAAAGAATATAAAGCTGTTACAAAAATATGAAATCTATTAATTTCTAAGAAAAAGTGTTAGCAATTGTCAAAGAAAAAATTGTGAATATAATTTGGAATACTATATTCCAAATTACCTGCACCTAAAGTCAAATCCCGTTTTTGGAGTTTTTTTAGTTTTATAGGCATTTTGATAAGTTTTTTGGTTTTTTATGTTTGATATTTCTTATTATTAAAGTTTAATAATTTGACAATAATTTAGTGTATTTTTTATTGAGCCATCCCGTTTCTTATTAAATATATTCTCAAAAAACAAACTAGTATTCCAAATATGCTGCAGTTACTCTACTTTTATTGTGATCAAATTAATTGTAATTATTCATTATTTTTTATAAAATTAAATATAACAGTGTTCTAATATGCTTTTACAGTTATAAAAAGATAATAATTGAAATTTTAATCTTCTAACGAGACATTAAGTCTTTGATTTTAATATGGTTTAATTTTATTTTATTAATAAATTATGTCAATATTACCTTTGCGGCAAGGAACAGCGCTGCAGCGGCTATCGCATTCCTGTGGAACTGCGTAAACGAGTGGAAAGCGTAGAATCTGTGCATGTACACTATTGCTGTATTGATACATAGTTGAGAACTGTGGTTTGCTGTTAAGGAAATATCATGGTCATGTTTCGTTAGTTATTTTATATACTCTATAAATAATTACATGTATATGTAATACCAACTTTGACAGTAGGGGAACAGTATTCGAATGAAGTCTAAATACAGTATTGCATATGTATAAACTAGACGTACAATGCAGTTTCATCCATAAGATTTTTTTACGATATTATGTATGTACAATTAATATTTTAGAAAAAACTTTTGTAGGTAATTAGTCTGATAATACAAAAAATGTATGAATAAAAAAGTCTAAGGATTCAAAACTCGTGCCAGTCCATAGATCGGAGTAAAATCAAGGTATTACTGTATATACATTTATATATATCACAAAAGCATCGAAAGTTTTGGAAAATGTACTAGAAAAGTCATTCTTCGGGACGGTATTTTTATACGAATACCTTAATAAAATGTAAAATTCATTTTGATGAAGAGCAAATTGCATCAGTGCGAAGTCAAGGTGGGTCACTCGTTTAAAATAAACTTAAGAGTCGTATATTTTGCGTCACATGTTCCATGAAATGAAATGAAATGAAATGAAAATATTTATTTCGTCATAAGGTGATTTTACACACTTAACGAATGTCAAAAAAAATTTCATTTAAAACAAATACGTCAAATTATTACAAGTTAATGTCTCGGTAGACATAACATTACTATTATATCATCGGCTTTATTAAATGTTACAATAAATAACTTAATCTAATGTCCCTAGTGTTGGCCGAGAGGAAAAAAAGCCGGCGGAAAAAAACTCTCGGTACTCTTTTAAATAATTAAGCGTCATACAAAATAAATGAATAATGCACAGTATGACCATGAAATGATTAGGACAAACACGAGACAGCCAATCGTATATGCCGAAATCAACACATGCCACCTGCTCACAAAATTGTATATCTATATCTAGTGACAATTTACATATTGATAGCCTGGCCGAGTTATATTCAATCCCATGCCTTTTTATCATTTAGAAATTCATTTATGTCATAATAAGCTTTTCGACACAAAGTTTGCTTAATAGTTTTTTTAAACTTCTGTAAAGGCAGAGATTGAATCGCAACCGGTATTTTATTGTAAATTATAATAGACATTCCAATAAAGGAACGACTTTTTTTACTGAGCCGACATTTAGGAAGCGCTAGTTTGTGGCCGTTCCTGAGTGTTACATTATTCAAGGCATGATCACTACGGCTAACAAACAAATGCCTATTTTTACGTATATACATTATATTTTCATAGATATATTGCGATGCAAAGGTCAGAATATTGATTTCTTTAAACTTTTCCCTCAGGGATTCTTTACATTTCATTTTATATATGTAACGGATAGCCCTTTTCTGCAGAATAAAAATAGTATTAATATTCGCCGCATTGCCCCATAGCAAAATGCCATAGGACATTATACTATGGAAGTAGCTGAAATACACTAATCTAGCTGTATCGACATCCGTTAGTAGACGTATCCTTTTAACCGCGTACGCTGCAGAACTCAGTTTATCCGCCAATCGACAGATATGGGGTCCCCACTGCAACTTTGAATCAATAGTGATTCCAAGAAAAACCGTTGAATTAACTAAATTAAGTTTATCACCATTGAGTTCTGGTTGCATATTGACTTGTCTTACATTAGGTGATGAAAATTTGATACAATTAGTTTTTTTACTATTGAGAAGTAAGTTATTTACACTAAACCAGTGTACTACTTTAGAGAGAGCATTGTTTACGTCGTCATAGTTTGTCTCTTGTCTATGTAATTTAAATATTAATGAAGTATCATCAGCAAACAATACAATCTCATGATTATTCTCTACCAATTATTCTCTACCATCAAATCGTAACACGCATTTCAACAAACACTTCCGTCTTTTTAATTAGTATAGATAATATTGTTACCGAGTAAAATATCAGCTGACATATCGATAAACATTATTTATTACATTATCGTATTACAGTCACGCCAATTTTAATTCAACAGAGACGAAAACAAAAACATTCAAAACTTACTAGGGAATAACCTAGCAAAAATAGTCTACCTACTCTCTCAACACGAATCAGTGGAATTTTCACTATATACGTTAGTGAAGCTGTATTCACTACATATCAGTGAATTTCAATAACAAGTTAGTAAATAGTGAATAGTCACTAATACACATACAAATATTCAATGATCAAATCAGTTAACTCTGATATTCACATATTCATACATTGAATAGTCACTAATTCTGTGTGGTACGATTATCACATTGATAAAAAGTGAGTAGTCACTTCAAATTAGTGAAATTCCACTGATTCATGTTTAAAGAGTATCGACTATTTTACGCACTGAAAGAAAATTAACATCATGACGTACTGTTTTTTGTTTGAAATAAGTCTCATTCAATTTATTTGGAAAAAGTAGCTCATTATGCTACTTCCGTATTATCCTTTTCTAGGTTTATACTTATATTAAAAAGCTAGTGTTTGATGTATATTAATCTCAGGGGGTCTGTCAATCCAATTTTGGAACCTTTTGGATTACGAATCATGTTTTTTACGATTATATAATTATTGCCTATCGATTTATATTAGCGGCATTATCAATAAACATTACCTTATCTGAAAAAAATATTGATAACGAGAGTAAAAACGCACTAATCATCTATTGAATTGTATATGCGACTATTTAAATATGCATTAAATACATTTACTTATTGTGGTCAAGGGATATTATGTTTGAGTTTAAACAATTGTAAATTAATGAGGATAATTATTTATGAAATCGCTTTTGCGACGAACATAATGTTGAAATACTAGACATCCCACGCAATTACATTCTCCTCGATATTTTTGGCTAAATTTTAGCCTATAATGTGTTCTGTAATGTTTTGACGTAAAACTTTCTATAATAAACACTATTTAGCAAAAATTTAGAAATTCCGAAATATCATAAAATTATATATTCAAACTAACAAACTTGCAGACCCGTTATAACAAAAAATGTTAGTATGTATTGTAAATCCCTTTTACGAGCTACAAATTCCACAATTCAATAGCCCACATTTTTTGCATGGAGCGTTTTGAGATAACGAAACAGGTAGGTAGTCATTGTATGCTTTCACTTGTACAGAGTAACAACTACATAAATACCAGATGCCGATTTACCTGAGAATGCACGTGTTCAAATTGACTTACGTGTCTTCTAGGTATACTTATAGGTTTACCTATACCTATGTATAATATGTTTTAAGAACAATTGAATCCATATGCCTAGATGTATAAATATTATAACAGTAAGCCATTGTAAGATTGTTTAGGAATATTTTACTCTGACGCTAAAATTACTTTTTATTTCGAAATTCCCGCGGTATCGTTACTTATGCGGGTTAAACCATGGGTCAAAGCTAGTTGATCACATGATAGCTAGCTTGCTAGTTTATCAGTTTTTATAAATCACGGTTTTAGGGTTGTTATCTCGACAGCATCAATTACGCCGAACCTACTCTATCAACGTATACAAAAACATTTCGAACTCAATTTCGATTTTAGTCGGTGAATATTTTGCCGTCTCGAAGTAATGCGAAAACTTTTAGAAATCCAACTATTGTTAAACATTCTGGCGAAATTTTAAAATAAAAAGGCGCAAATTGGCCTTTATTTTTGTAAACAAAAGCAGTGGATAGACCTTGTTTCAAAAATTTTAAGAACAGAATTCCCTTTTGGTAACCGTTTTGAACATTTTAAAGATAATTGAAAAACGAGTGTTCATTAGGACAATTGAACGTTAAGGTAACTAACTATCTCTTTGTTAAATTCGAAGAAAAGGCGGTCCCGTTTAAAATTGTCCATTTCCTGTTCTGCTAATTTTTTTAAGCTAAAAATAGTGTGCATTATTTTCAACAAATTGTAAATACAAAAGAAACCTTCCCTTGTAAAATAAACCCATAAAACAATAAACATTTAATATTTTTCTATAAAACACTAAGAAAATTTTTTGTCTTATTGTATTATGCTTTTGAATGTAGCTGTAAAAAACTTTTGTAGTTTTGTACTTATTATATTGTATTACTAGCTGACCGGACAGACGTTTATAATGTCATAACCGTTAGATATAAGATTAGAAATAATTTTATATGGTGATTAAGTATTCTTAAATTGTTATATTTTCCCGTGCAATTTTCCTAATTTTTTCTTTCATACCAACCATTCACGCGTGATGGCGTGACCAAGGGAAATAGGGATTCATTTTTATATTATGTATTATAATGTTGAGTCACTAACAGTAGTTATATTTTTAAACTAAGCATCTCCTACGATTTCACTCGCGTGCAGTTTCGATACCCTATAGATTGAACTTTCAGACCTTTAATAAATAAGTTACCTAGTTAATTTAATATATAATATATTAATATCAATTGTAATCTATTAAACAATAAGCATTTGTCTCAATATTTTATGTATATATATATATAAAAATATTATAAGAAATTTATTCTATAATGCAAATACATATAAAAATTATTTAAAAAAATGTAATTTGATTGCTTTAAAAAAACATCTGTATTTGCATGTCTATTATAAAAATATGCATAATTATCAAATAAAAAATAAACAGTATATGGAAATTATGATTAAATTCAAAACATTGCAATTCTTACTTATCAATGAGTCACAATTCTTTTACACCTATATCTTTAATTACTTTAAAATATAAGTGACGACAAAAACAAAAAAACTGTATTAACAACAAAATAATTATCTACTATTAATAATTATTATTATTATATTTATGTAAGTGGATGAAAAGATTTAAAACCTAATAGATATGGTAAATAACCTCAACGGTACGCGCCGGGCGCCGTTACGGGTTCAATTACTGCTCAGGACAAATATTTGTATTTGTGCAAATATTTGTTTCCAGTCTGGGTGTATGTCTTTGTGGGTCTCCCCACCGTGCCTCGGAGAGCACGTAAAGCCATCGGTCTTGGTTGTTATCATAAACACCTGATAATGATCGTTACTCATGGTAGGGAAATTATTTGCCAACCCGCAGTGGAGAGGCATGGTGGATTAAGCTCTAATCCTTCTTATATATATAGAATAGGCCTTCACTCAGCAGTGAGTTGTTTACGGGCTGATAAAGTACAGTACAGTACAGATATAGTAAATGTGGATGATCTTATTAATTAAAAACAAATATTAATTGTTTAAATACAAATATAAACTTATAGCAGGAATTATATATCATATCTAAGAATGTTAAGAGTTAACGTAACTTTCATCATTGCTACACCAAAACGGTTCTCTACTATTATTATCAGCTGTTTGTTTGTTTCCTTATTAAAAGATTATTCTATAAATAATTAAATTACTAAAATCAAATAATCCTAGACTCTTTATTAGTTATTGAACTAATATAAAGTATCTAAAATCCTTATCTATATTCATTGTTATACATTAAAAACAGGTGCACAAAACAATAGAACTGGGTCAAGTTCTACATCATACATTTACGAAATTAGCATACAGTGCAACCTCGATATAACAAATCGGAGGGGAACAAGAAAATATTCGTAATATCAAGTAATTCGTTGAACTGAGGTTTGATATGTTGAGGTTAGATTGGTCTAAAATTCGTTATAAAGAGGTAAAAGAATAGTTTTATTCACCTCAATATTACGTACCTACTTATCTTGTTATAGCGAACAACTTCTACTAATAAATGATAACACATTTTTATCAAATTACTATATTATGTATTTGCTATGTATTTAAAAACAATTCGGTAGATAATAAATTTTTTTTCTTACATTAATAATCAAAAACAATTAACAATGTGATTATATAGTAGCTTAATCTCAATTTTGTTCATTGATTAGAAAAAAAGTCATTGATAGTTGTCTGTTTACCACCGGTATGAGTTATGACATCCAAAGCGCAATCTAATTTCGTGATGGATTTCACTACATCGTCACTCAAACCTCCCTTTTTGAGAAACACAGATTTTATTGCATTCAAAGCATTATAAGCATCTTTTATTGTAAAGTTATGCTCATCAATTTCACCCTCTTCTTCCTCGTCTTCATCCGCTTCTGCATTAGTAACAGGCAACACAGATGTGACGATGTCAGCATCAGTTAGTTCTCCACAGATGGCCAAATCATTATCAAACGTAACGAAGTCTTCGAAGTCAGTGTCTTGAAGGTGTAATTCTTCTTGAACTCTTTGCCAGGTCACAATATAGGGAATCACATTATAAGATTAAGACTTATATTATTGGTGGAAACTTTATATAAAGGTTTTGGGTTGGCAAAATTCGTTAATTAGAGGTATGAATACTTTTTCTTGATAGTTGAAAATTCGTTATAAAGAGGTTGTACGCAAAGAATGTTCGCAATGTAAAGGTATATTTTATATTGACTCTTATGGACAATTCAAGGGGATTACGAAGAATTTGTTAAATCGAGGAAGTCGTTATATTGAGGTACGTTATATTAAGGTTGCACTGTATTATACACTTGTAGTATAATATATATATAGAGTTTACAGAATTATATTTAATAAAAATTAGAACTGACAGACCTAAAGCTGTGGACCTTCAATTAATTAAGATTTTTTTTTTTTAATTTTAACTAATTTGAAAACGGCTAAGAAATTGTTTGTTTGAAGACATTAATCTCAAATATACTTTTTTTGACAAGGCTTAGAAGCAGCAGCAAGCATAAACACAAGTGAAACTGCACAAATCATTAAGTTTAAAATATTTAAACCTTAACATATTATTTTGATAACTTATATTAAGGTCAAAGTATTTACTGAAAAGAAAGTGCTCTAAAAAATTATGTACTCATAAAAGCTGCAACATTGACATAAATTGACTCGACAATAAATGAGAGCAAAAAATAATATTATTGTAGGTCAGTTATAATTGACGACAGTAATTCTGGTGTAGTGGTGCGAGTAGTTGCTTCAACGCTGCGCATCAGGGCGGTCGCGGGTTCGACTCCTGCTTGGGACAGATATTTGTATTTGTATATTTGTTTCCGGTCTCGGTGTATATCCTTGTGGGTCTCCCCACCGTGCCTCGGAGAGCACTTAAAGCCATCAGTCCCGGTTGTTGTCATAGACACCAGATAATGATTGTTACCCATTATAAGGAAATTCTCCACCATCCCGCAGTGGAGCAGTATGGTGGATTAAGCTCCAACCCTTCTTCTACATGGAGAAGAGGCCTTTGCTCAACAGTGGGTGGTTTACGGGCTGATACAGTTACAGTTGAGATTTCAAGTTTAGATTATTGAATAACATAACATGTTTGCAGTTATTTGGACAAGACATTAATTTTCAATGTTTATGTAATTTATATTTTAATTTTCAAACTACCAGTACTATGTGGTGTGGTAATTGGTTGTAATTTTTTATTTATTAAAAATATATTGGAAGATAAAATAGTATATTTAGTTTATTATTCCAGTTTATAACATAAACTATTGATGATGCTCATTGCAAGCTCATAACAACAAATTATTAATATATTGTCTTTTACAGATTAATTTAACAGGAAAACAATGTTTGTTATTTTAATGTAATACTAAGAAACATAGGTTATCATTAGTATCATCTCTTTTTAACAATAGCTTCTCTCTTTATCAAATGAAACGTGAATTCACAGCAATAACAGAACACATGAGTCATAGTAGGTAGTATTTACTATCATAATTGCATACAGTCGTGTATTATATGCCTGCACGTGTAAAGGCTGGGTGTTTCGAGACGGAATTTGCCGCGTAAATCGCTAGTACCGTAGCGATACCGTTTAAATTTAGAACCAGACAGGTCGATCCCTACGTCAGCGCGCAGGCGTCTTACACAGCTGTCAAAGTGCACTGACCTAAAAAAAATACCACGCAACATGCGACCATAACCTAAATAAAACAATGTATAACAATATTCATGACAATTATTAACATGAACGTTTACCTTTAGAAATCGAGACTACTCACGGTATTTCCCAGACATCGAGCGAGCGAAAGTGACCCGACCGACGCCGTCAACATTTCGATGTTTCGTCATTTTGATATAACTCAATGAACGCACTTTTTTACTCATTATAAACGCATATGACGCTAAATAAACGACATTTTTATAAATAAAACACTTTCGATGCTTCAGATACACGTTTCAGCCACATGACTCGACAAAAACATTTACACTTTACTTTTTAAAGGATACACTTGAAGCCGCTGGCCCATGTCTTGTATTAGATTCGCGGCCTGCTGCCGATAGGCTAGCTCTTTATCTGCATCTAAACCGCATTTTCGACTTGGTGAATTCTGTAGTTGCTCTTTTGTAAAATACCATTTTTCTTGTGCACCAGCCATTGAATGGATATTCCAATGACTGCTTACGAAGAAACACGACGCAGAGCCGTCCTCCGTCTATGTGTGTGAGTGGGAAAGGGACAGCTCTATCGCAGTAACGAACGGATGCAGAGCACGTTAACATTTGAGTGATTTACAAAATATTAAATAACATTTTCAAGTTAACAACACCAAAATTATTCACAAAATGAAAACTAAATTAAAACTACGTAATTCACAACTATCACTTATATGAAACGTTATGTAAATTTTTTTTCACTTTTTGTATAACTTCGTAGCTATAATCAAACAGTCGCCATTGCAAACTTTTGGTGGGTTCACTGTGAGTAGTCCGGTGACAGAATGAAGATCTGCAACAAACCCAGGTAAATTTCACTTTTACAATTTGCTATTCTTTGTAACATAGATAGTATTCTTTTGTTTGTGCATATTTTTAGGCGGGGGTAATTATCTTTTCATAGGTAAAATACAGTTTTAAATATACGGACCTAAAAACTCTGTCACTCGGTGCAAATGGCCGACCACCACTGTAGAAACAATACACTTCTTTATTATCTTAGTAAAATACATTATTTCTTTAATTAAAGTCTTGCTAATCACTTGAAAATTACTAAATAGATTTTCTTGTTTCATTATGATTATTTAGAAGTAATTGTTTTATAATTCTAAGTAATTAATAATAAATGAGAAATTGTGTTGACAATGCATTTGCTAATGAACTTTTCGCGGACCGATGGCGTAGTTCTTTACAAATATTCTGAATCTGTGTACGTAGTTTTCCGCTTTTCTCGAAACATAAAAGTAAATTATTTTAAAAAATTAAAACTTAACTTTATAAAATTTAAAAAATAACCCAAGTTAAACTTATTTGTTATAAAACTAGTTGATTTTTGAACAACAACAATGTTCCCAATTAAAAAAGAAAACGTAAGCCATTTGCAATCACATAATATCAGAATATCGGAGCGTGAGTAAAAATACCTACTTTTAATATATTTTTTTTACCTAAGCCTTACCTTAAGATAACACGAAACAATAAATGTATATGTAATTTTAAGAGATCTATTAATAGGAAGTACTTTTGAATAGCACAATAGCTATTTATATTGTTAATAAGATCGCTTTTTCGTTATTTGTAATACATATGGTACGTTTGTTGATAGTGAATAAATTATTTACTATCAAAAACTTAAGAACAACAAAAACCTAACTGTATTGAATTTTAATAAATTAGATAACATGTTAGTTCTAGTGTAGTGGTGCGAGTGGTCGCCTCAACACCGGCGGTTACGGCCTACGGGTACGATTCCCGCTCGGAGCAGATATTTGTATTTATAAGAATATTTGTTTCCGGTCTGGGTGTATAGTACTTGTGGGTATCACCACCGTGAGAGAGTTCTCGGAGAACACGTAAAGCCGGCGGTACCGGTTGTTGTCATAGACATCTGATAAAGATCTCATGGGAGGAAAATATTATCTGCCTTAGTACATATATTACTTCAATGGCCAACCTGCAGGGGAGCAAGCAGCGTGGTCGATTAGGCCGAGACTCCACCAGAGCGGAGATGTGTTTAAACAACCAATAGAATTTCGTTATTTATACACCTCGTCTCCCCTCCGCTTCAGTGGATACCACTGAACGAAATTCTATTGGTTGTTAAAACATCTCCGCTCTGGTGGAGTCTCGGCCTTAAGCTTCAAGCCTTTTCCTATTTAGGGGAGAGGTCTTTGTCCAACAGTGGGATGTTTACAGACTGATTCAGTTAAGTTCATGTTATTTCAAATTTGGTTATGAATGTTATATTGGGGCTAAATATTAAAATCTATAGTATGTTATTAGAGTAAGATCCCAGGGCCGCCAGACGTCACGTATTTTCTGACGGATGAAATGTGGACGATTGAGTAGTGTTAGTATGTACTATGATCGTATGCCTACCTGCTAGCTTGGTCAAACGGCCAATTTCCAGGTATCAGGTAATCAAGGTACATAAAAACATTACTTACTTCACGTAAATTGTCATGGCTGATTTTCATATATATTTCCGAGTGTATACTTAAAAATAAAATTGTCAATACTCCCAGACACTTTCCGTCGGCCATATTGCTTGGCAGACGCTTTAAGGGTCTCAAAATATAATAATTAGTTAACTTCACGTAAATTCTGACGCTCCATTTTTATATATGTTCATCCGACAACTATTTTAAAACCTTTGACAAGAAAACAGACCGATCCAAGGGGCCAATCATCCCCTAAACTAAATTTTAATATCTCTGTGAGTGGGAGCGCGAGAGCATTATCTACGCGCATGAGACTGACAATGAGTGAGACCGACTGCGCTGTTAACGCTATGAAAATTACTTGAACAAATATTTTATAATTTTTAGAACTTTTGTTGACAAGCAATTTTTTAAATTAATTGTTTATTGGAAATTTGGAAACAAAGTAGAAAAATATTATTCCTTCAATATTTCTTAACAGTGGCTTTTAATTTTCATTATCATCATCGTTGAAATTAGATAATTCATCATCCAGCCAATCTTGAAATTGAATATCTAAATCGTGATCGTCATCATCAGCATTATCCTTATTTTATTATCTTATCTGAAAAAACTAAAGAGATACAAATAATATGAGAAACGAAAATAATTTACCTGATTGTTCTTCCAGCGACTCACTGACAAAACCCGGTAATTGATCTCCATCGAACCAATGAAAATCATATTTACCATCTTGTAGTGTCCAGCCGTTGTTTTCGGGGTTGAAAATATTTATCATCTTCATACTTGCATTGTTCCAAAGACTAGCGATATAGCTAGCCCGACGAAACTGTAGCCAAAGCTCACTTTTACAAGGTGGTAAGTTACTGGCATCGAAGTTTCTTAAATTCTTTCGATTGAATTCTTCATTTATATCAGATACCATGTATGTATTAATAAACAACTGTAGTCTGGCAGCATCTACATCAATTTTTTGAGGAACGTTGTAAGCATCACAGATAAATTTTTGTATTATGTTGAATACACGTTCTTCTTCATCTACATCACCAACAAAATCCAACGTACATAAACGGTGAAATGCTTGTTGGTACTCTTCATTTTTCTTCAAAATAATAAACGGCTTTTGCTTGCCCTTTTTGAATAATGCTGGATTAAATTAAATTTACTTGTCAACAAAAGTTCTAAAAATTATAAAATATCTGTTCAAGTAATTTTCATAGCCTTAACAGCGCAGTCGGTCTCACTCAGTCTCATGCGCGTAGATAATGCTCTCGCGCTCCCACTCACAGAGATATTAAAATTTACCCCCTTACCTTACCCTTGGATCGGTCTGTTTTCTTGTCAAAGGTTTTAAAATAGTTGTCGGATGAACATATATAAAAATGGAGCGTCAGAATTTACGTGAAGTTAACTAATTATTATATTTTAAGACCCTTAAAGCGTCTGCCAAGCAATATGGCCGACGTAAAGTGTCTGGGAGTATTGACAATTTATTTTTAAGTATACACTCGGAAACATATATGAAAATCAGCCATGAGAATTTACGTGAAGTAAGTAATGTTTTTATGTACCTTGATTACCTGATACCTGGAAATTGGCCGTTTGACCAAGCTAGCAGGTAGGCATACGATCATAGTACATACTAACACTACTCAATCGTCCACATTTCATCCGTCAGAAAATACGTGACGTCTGGCGGGCCTGGGATCTTGGACTATATCCCTGACATCGTTTGCGCAGGAAATTGATTTAAAATGTATGATTAAAGGACGATATAAAACAACGCGTACCTTCTTTGATTAACTTTTTTATCTTCACAAAAGACAAAAGTCAAAATATTTTATTCAGCATAAAATTATTACAATTATTTACTGAACGTCATGAGTCTACCACCAGTTCGGAAAGAAGAAGCCTCTGACCTGAGAAGAACTGGCGAAAAAAACTCAGCGGGACTAATATTTTTTTTTTTAAACGTAATTGTGTTTTTTTTTTCCAAAGTAAATTGAAATTGACAATAATTCTCTATAAGTTGAAATAGCCTGGAGGCGATCACATCATTCCCAAGGCGTACTGTCTTCTAGAAAATCGTTGATAGAATAATATCCTTTAGTACACAAACGTTCTTTCACATTCAAATATTTTAAAAGATTTTATAATTTTACGATAACGTTAACAACTTGCCTGCACTTTCAAAAAAATAATTAATAATAAATAAGTTACTGACACTCGTTTCAGTGAAATTGTAAATTTTTCCATTTGGTTTTTGACTTAGCAAGTAAATTGGTTTAGACTTTTACATGCATTTGTTTTTCTATGGTAAAATTGATTTATCTTTAACAGTAAAATATTGTTCTCTTATATTTACGCGAATTTTACTCATTTAATTAAAAGTCTAAATCGGATTTTATCGCGTTTATTTGTTTTAAAACTTTACAGTTTACGATTTTTAATTAAATTAAATTATTTCCCGACGTTTCGGACCCTTTACAGCGTCCATGATCTCGGGGGACTGAGGTGGTGGGTGTCCGAATAATGTATTTATAAGAATTAGATTATGAGATGAGAATTAGATATTCTATAATAATATATATTCCTTCGCCCGCGTGGATGTTGGTTATCGCGACCAAAAAAAAGTATGTTAATTCTAATACCTCCAAGAATATGTGTACAAAGTTTCATGATGATCGGTTAAGTAGTTTTCGCGCGAAAGCGTAACAAACAAACTTACTG
Source organism: Euphydryas editha (assembly GCA_036937285.1). Lineage (NCBI taxonomy): Eukaryota > Metazoa > Arthropoda > Insecta > Lepidoptera > Nymphalidae > Euphydryas > Euphydryas editha. The sequence continues at coordinate 4,004,166 of JAUPFZ010000031.1, read as the reverse complement.
TCGCATTTTATAATATTAGTATGATATATCTTTATAAAATCATAATTTGAAAGTGTTTTTGAAGCCTACATATACGAGTATGAATTAAGTAAATTATTCATACTCGTATATGTAGGTGTGTACGTATGTATTGATTCGATTACAGCATTTTCGACTTTGTTTATAGTAACATCGTCACATAAAAATATTTTAAAATAATTTAAATGTATGATCATATTTTATTGTGATCGTTTTTAGAGATTGTATTGGCTTTTTTTGTGGCTTAGCAGCTAGAAAAAATTCTTTTTAAATTATTATTTTAAGTGTCTTATCTTCACCAGTGGAGAGGTATAGTATAGTACGTTAGGTATTAAATTTGTTGTCACGGTGGCATGCGCCAGCGATCCCGTGGCGTCCTTGTACGACGACGAGGGCACCGCTGGGTTTTAGTGGGTATTCTGACTTCGCAGTCAGCGAGTCCCACATACCCGTCACCTTCGGGCGGCGGGATACGTAAACGTATTTCCCAGCGTCAAAAAAAAAAAGGTATTAAATTTGTTGCAAAGTAGTATTGACTATAGTACTTAGCGTCCAACGCCGCTTTGTAGTGATGCAAATAAATCGAACGTTTTATACTATCACAAATGTTTTCAATTTCTTTTACTATTTAATGGCTTGTCTACAAAAACTATAAATACAATGATAGGGACCTGCCATTGTGCACTCATCTGTTTTGTTACCTACGCCGAGTTGCACGAAACAAATTTTAAATTTAAGTGTTTATTAAACTAATTTAATCACAAGAATCGTGATTATCTGTTGCACGAAACCTACATCTGATTAAGGGTACGTTCGCGCGCCCTCTTCTAATTGATAATTCATCACTTTTATAGGATTTTTTCATCTATGCATTCCAAAGACCACATTAAAAAATCTAAGACAGATTAAAAAATCCTATAAAAGTGATGAATTATCAATTAGAAGAGGGCCCGCGAACGTACCCTAAGTTAACAAAAAAATTTAGTTTAATTAGAGACCTATCTAACGGATGATTAATTCCAACAGCTTTAAATAATTCATGAGATCAACTAATTTTAAGATTAATTGCAACTTAACTAACGGAAAGTTAGTGACGGTTTCGTGCAACTCGCCGTTAGACACTTGGCCATTACCTTTAAAATATTTGCGATATTTATTTAATATAAACTTATTAAAATTTTAAGAAAAAAAGATTTTTAAAAGCACTACGTGTTCTTACAAAGAATTTTATTTAAGTAAAGAATATTTTTCCTCGTCATTCATTTCCTATCCTAAGATTTTATGGAAAGAGATATTTCGCGATAAGGCCGCCTTTTGTTCTTATTTCCTATTTTTTATAATATTGCTTATTCTTGTTATTGGCGTAAAGAGGTATTATTAGTGCTTTCGATATTTTTTTTTTTTTGTCAAATAAAGTACATTTTTAATATAATAAACTAAAAAAAAGGCTCTCAACTATTTAAAAATTAAAGGTACAGTATGCTTCGGCTCAATTATTAAATAATAAGATATCGTTTTCTATAACTCTAACCTACCATTTCAAAGTTAAATAAATTAATAATAAAAAAAATAAAAAAAACCGACTGCGTAAAATACTCTTATTATAAACTAAAAAGAATAAAACAAGCTTTTATTTGATACCCATATAGCTACAGTAAGAAAAAAAATCAACTCCCCCCCCTCATTCCGCCATTTGCGGGCGCCATTTTGAAAATTTATATAGCCTATGTCATTACTACAATTTAGGCAAATCCAACGACACCTCATATGTCAAAAACCGTCCAGCCGTTTGGGCTGTAGGGCGTGTCAAAGAAATGGACATACATACATACATACATACACTCAAAAAACATAACCCTCCTTCTGTTGCAGTCGGGTAATAAAAGAAAAAACATGCTAAGATCTGATCGATATTTTTGTTGACTTCTTTCAATCAATCATAAAACTGTTAGAACTGTAGAAAACTATGATTTTAAATAGTCAATGCTCGCATCACGGTTTACTCTTAATGAATGAATAACAGACAAAAACTTAAATCAATTAATATTTATTTGCTAATTACTTAAAACACTAATTCGACACTATAAACTCATAGAAAGATTAAAACTTTTTTCTATCCTTAAATTCCGACATTTCCTATTCCATATGTAATATAAACTTTTAGACAACAAAACAGTAAAAATAGTGTCGTTTCATAATTTACTACCTTTTCTCTCATTTTAAAATGTAAAAGAATGTGGTCGTTTTACACTTGTATTTTGGCGCAAATTTAAACAAATATAATATGAAATTTACTTACCGTAATAAGGTTGTTTTATAGGCACTATACACGTCCGTACTGAATTATCTTCAATGTGACACTATTTTTTGTATTTCACGCCATCTTTCTACAAAAAATTGACAACAAAAAAAAATTATGACTTTCGAATTTTTGTGTCTACTTGTTGAAGATAATTATATGCGCTATCGTTCTGGTTAAGTTGATGCCATATCTGTAGTTTGTTCTTTCAATAATGAAATATAAAAAAAAACTTCGAAATCGATTTACAATTGACAAAGATATCGGTGATCATACAAAAAATATATTATACTAGCGGCCCGCCCCGGCTTCGCACGGGTATTTAACTAAAATTTAAAAAATTATTATTTTATATTTTTTATCATCTACACCTGCGTCGATACTGGAAAATATTTTATAATAGACGGATTGAGTTGTCAAACTTGTGTCAAAATAAAATGTAATTTAAATTAAAAATACTGAGGAGTATTGATATCAAAATAATTTTCTTCCCCCTTTTAACCCCGTTAGGGGATGAATTTTGATAAAATACGAAACACGTCTTCAATCAATTCTATTAAAGAATTTTTATGCAAAATTTGAAGTATATTGGACCAAGGAATCACGTTGTTACATACAAACTTTGCCCCCTTTTTCACCCCCTTAGGGATAAAATTTCATAAAATTCGTTCTAAGATGATCTTTACTCGGCGAAAGGAATATTCCTACCAAATTTAAAGACTACATTTTATTTAGAAAACATTTATATGGGAAAAAGAAAAAGGCTGTTTTTAGGGTTTTCCCGGCATTTATTCGAATTTTTCTCACCTTTTAAACCTTCCCTAGACCTCCACGAACATTTCAAGACCAAGATAAGATAAATCTGTTCAGCCGTTCTCGAGTTTTAGCGAGACTAACGAACAGCTTTTTATATATATAGATTGATAAACATTTTCCCTTTTTGATGTTATTTACATATTGTTTATGCTACATTTAATAAATATTATGATCAGTGAAACAAATTGGTAACGTTATACAATTTCAGTAAAAAATATTCTATCTTGCGAGCTTACGAAAAGCACTAGATCTGACGAGAATGAATTTATGATCTTACAAGATCACGGTTTGTTTTAAAATCCCTCGACATCGCCTCTCATCACCCTATTACTGTAATACCCTGCTTTACGCGACCCCGTTATACGCGGTTTCACTATAACGCGAATTTCAAATTAATGTGGTGACTTCTTTTTGGTCGCGGAATACAAATTGCTCTTTAAAAATTTATTCAGCTCTGAAACGAATTATTTTTAACGCGAATTATATTTAACGCGATGTTTTCTGAAACGTATCCCTCGCGTAAAGCGGGGTATTACTGTTTCTGTAATATTTTCATCGCTAGAACAAAAATGTTTCATTTATTCATGGATTAATGGACTTCAAAGGAGTACAACATCGAGACATTACATCGCACTTATTTCTATTAAAATATGTTATAATAAACTTTCATACTTACCATATTCTACTGAACACAAGTAAAGTTTCATATGATTGAAGAAATATTTAAATTTCTTTGTTTTACGATCAAATGCGATATTATGTTATAATTACAATAATCACTATTTGGTTGCGTCAAGTAGTTTAGTTTAGGTGTAGTCGATACAGCTGGCAAGCAAGGATAATCTTATTTTAAAAAGCGAATCTTTTTCGATATATTCGTTACACGCTCATTGTAATGGAGATTCTACGTAGAATAGCCATTAAGACAGGTATATTTAGCGACAATTACAGAAGATAAGCTAGATGCCAGGCCTGCATCGAATTCACCACGCTACTATGTAAGAGCTAAATTAACCATTATGTACTTAGTTACGAGAAGTACGCGCCTGAGAAATGTAATCAACGTTTTGTTTCGAAGTTACCAACCATCCTTTTTTTTACTCTGGGAAATGCATTTACGCATCCCGCCGCGGAGAGGCGGTGGGTATGTGGGACACGCTGGGACGCGGAACGAGCCAGAATACTCGCTAAAACCCTGCGGTACCCTCATCGTCGTAATGGGGCTCCACGGGATCGCTCGGGCATGCAACCGTGACGCCCCGACAGTTGGCCCGCCTATGCGGGCCGCCTTCGTCTGTAGAGCACTCGCGGGCACCGTGAGGGCTTTATTACCCTAGTGGCGAGTGGGAGGATTATAGGTGCCCCTTCCACTCTAGTGCGGAGGGTGAAGGAGCACGTAGCGGCGTCTCCTTCTCCCCGGTCGTCTCATGCGGAGCGGCTCAGCGTTAACGTCGGCTTCATGCTCCCGCTCCGCAGCCTCTTTCAAAGCCATGACCTCGCAAAAGGAGGCCACGGCCTCCCAGCACCTCGCTGCCGAGCATGCAGCGGATCACGCTCGACAACGAGAGTTCTCCGCCTATCACGGCCACCAGGGCATGGCGCTGGGGCCTCCAAGCGGCGCACTGCTCGAGAGTGTGACTGGCCGTGTCTGTCCGCGCGCCACACTCGTGACAGACAGGTGCCACACCTGTCCCTTCCTGCAATTTGAAATCTTACCAAAGCATCCTTGCCCGGTAAGTACATGCGTCAGTCGGAAGGTCAGCACCCCATGCCGTGATGCCCCGCCATAAAGATGTGGACGTATAGCGTCCACCGTCGCTAGGCCCGCCGCTGGGGAATCCTTGTCCTCCTTCCACCATTGGATCAGGGCTCTCTGAGTATGAGCCCTGATCAGAGCCGTCTGGGCCGCACTTGGGACTTGTCCTCTAGCTCTGAGGCTCGACCGGAAACGGTCAACTTCCGCGAGCACCTCCGCCTCGAGTTCCCAGCGGATCACAAGCGAGAAGTGTTTCTGCCGTCCATGACACTGTACGGTATCCACGTATCGCCCTCACCGCTATGACCCTCTGAGGCCTCCTCAAGAGGGTCTTGTTGAGTCACCAACCATCCTGAAACAACCCAACTTTTAAAGAATCTCTGTCGTCAAAACCCACTGATATCGAATCTCCAACATAGGTATATAATTTATGGACATTACATACCACAAATATCAAAAGTAATAATAAATGTATAAATAATTATAAAACGACATAGACGAATTTACTATGGAGCATTGCCTAGTAAAAAAAATTAATGTGCAGCCATAATTTTGTCAATATGAATTCTGATAGCTATTATTCTTTCAAAATCAACAATTGGTAGCGTCGAGGAACTTCGAGCTTGCTGGAAATAACGCAAAATAGGATGTAGCGCCTGACTGTAATGTAATAGCAATTTTACATAACTAACATATTTGTATACTAGAAATAAAATAGGAGCTAGCGCAAAAATCATATTTATTACTTTATTGTGTAGTATATTCCCTCGCCAATAGCCTAAAATAGGTAGTAAGCGAATAGCTTTGTTACTTGCGTATTTATAGCTCTAATAAGGGTGGTGTAAAACGTAAAAACGAGAGGCGTAATTCTTTAAAAGGGTATATTAAGTTATGCCCACTGCGGATTGGTGAAGGTAGATCAACCTACTGTCGGAGTTTATCAAGTCGTTTAATAAATATTCTTGTTAAAATGTAATGTTAATAACATTAAGCTAGAGATTCGCCTCCGTTTGCGTATGTTAGTGTCAGCGTTAATGTAGTGTAGGGGATAGACGGAGCCCATAATAAGGGGAATCTATATAAATACATCAAATAAAAGACGTTAAATAACTCATTTAGTCAATATTACTACCAGTTCCCTAACCTAGCTCTCTCTGAGAAGAACTGGCCAAAGAAACTCAGCGGGTCTACGTACATAAAATTACATGTTTGAATTTGTACTAAATATACGAGTAACTTTACCAGTTTCACTTTGATCTTTACACTTTAACAAAATGTTACCCTTTTTATACTAAACTCTTTATAAATCAAATAAACCCTCATAATATTGTCAACGTGCTATTTATGGCTCTTTCCTCAACATACATAGTACATATCTTTACGCCAAATTACTTACAGGTGGGCATTTTTTTTTTCTTTCCTCAACATAAGCTGATATAAATAAAAACAAATATGAATTATATTTATACATTTTAACCTAAAAAACATGCGATAAAGCAAATTCCCAATGGCAATAATGACATTCGTCATTCAATTCAATCATTCATGCAAATGACAGCGCATTAGACAAACTCCAAAGAAAATCGATATAATTACAAAAATCGAATCTACATACATAATTACAAAAAAATGTTATATTATTATTTTTATTCTTACATAATATATTCACAATTTTTTAAAAGCTTTGTGGGACTTTTTGTGTGTAAAACTTTTTTGCTTGGTATGGTACTAAAGAAAAAAACAATTCAACGTATTATATTATTTTAAAATGCTTAAACGTTAATGTTGATTTGACTGGCCCGTGGCGTAGTTGGCAATGGCCCTGTTTTCTGCTCCAGGGTTGTGGGTTCGATTCCCGCCCCGAGTCTGGGTGTAATATGTATTTATTTATATATGTTTTATTTATATGTATATTGATTTAAAAAAATATGTATATCAGTCAACTGTTTTTTTTAACGTGTGGAAATGCTTTACACATACCCGGCCGCTGGGGAACGACCGGGTTATGTGGGACTCCTGCCGTAAGCTGGCAGTCTACCCACTAAAACCACACGGTGTCCACTTTCGTCGCCTGTGCCGGGGTTGCAGGCATTAAGTTGCCTACCTTAGGAACAGACGACCGTGTGTGTATGTTAAACATATTTATATTTATTTACTTATATTTATTTATTTATATTTATATTTAATATAAATCGATTTAATTTGATCAACGATTTATCGAATACAATTATGGAAAATCGGGTCGTCACTCGTCACGTAAATAATAAATCAATTCATAACTATTTAAAATTGTAATTTATTTCCAAAGTTCAAATGAAATATGCATAATACTAAAAAAATAATCTCTTTTTTTTAAACGTATATTATAAAAGACATTTTTTGCACAGTTAAGTTTCCTACTAGGCAATTTTGGTCCATGTCCTTTAAAATTAATATTAAAACATTAATTAAAACTAAATTAGATGTTATTTATTACTAATTTAGAGTAATTAATTTATAATTGCATTAAATATAGTTGGCAACACTGCCTTACGTTACGTCTGGTATTTGCTGTTTTCATGTCATCTTTATTCTGTCAATTTCGGTCCTCTTTATTCGCTATAGTATGCTTTGCTAGTATGTAATAATTTAATAAATAATACATATAATATACTAGAAATGGTACTTTTAAAGTGCAGATAAGTTGTTAAAAAAGGAATTAATTCATCCTTTTATGTATTTGACGCATCATGCGGTTTCGTTTCCGCTAATAAATTCTAGTGAAGTGTTCGTCTATAAAATTCCTCAATAAATGAACTTTAGCTGAGATTAGTGCGACAAACATTCATTTTCCAACAAATATTAAATTTATAATCTTAGTAAAGACGCATTCATATAAAACTTACAAAATACCTTATTTTTTTTTAGTTAATTCACCATCTCAAGACATGACAGAACCTCGTAAGGTGATACATCTGCAAAAAGTCAGGATGCTGAGCCGGGGCGCTCGTTCGTCATCAATCAGGATCACCAATGTCAAGACTATTAAGCCACCAGACCCTGAGCTGGTGAAGAAGCAAGAAGAGGAGCAGCTTAGGGCACAGGTATTAATTATTATATTTCACTCTGTGTTATTTGTAATTTATAAAATCTAAGCTTCTTATTTAAATTGTCTAATTATATACATATAAGAAATTAAAAGTCATATATATACATGAAATTGCTTAATTTACTTGGTAGATGTATAAAATGACTTAGTACACTATCAATTGTGAATAGCAGATGTGAATCTGATGATTTTATTATTACTGATATTATGATTAACTGCGGTGCCGGATTAAGTAATTGCGGGGCCCCTAGCAAATTCTGAATGACAATACCGATAACTTTCCTATACCTTTTACTGTGCAGCATGCACATGAGAAAAAAAAGGTCGTCTCCAGACCGCACAGGCTATGTGTAATCATAAACAAAACAAAAAAAGCGTCTCCATAATGACATTCGGTATTTTATTAATGCCAAGGAAATTGTCAGATCATAACAAGTCTCCGCTCAAAAAATATCGTTCAGGCAATAGATGAGTGAATTTCAATGTGCCTGGCCACATTTCTCGCGTCTCGCGGGGCCCCTTTCACGCGGGGCCCGTAGCAATTGCTAGTCTTCCTATATGGTTAATCCGGCACTGATTAACTGGTTTTATCAGTTTTGGTAATCTACTAAGTAAATTGTATCACAAGAACAACACTATAGACTAAAGATTAACACTATTACATCATAAGCTATAGTGCTTTCAACGAGACAAGATACCAAATGTAAACAAACCAACTGCTAGGTCATTCCCCTCTTCAGGGTTTTGTAAACTTTTTTACTTACACAAATTTATTAAAACTAGATATAACAGCAACAAATAACAAAAACAACAACTAATACAACAAATAACAACTATAACTAAAACTAGTAACAAATAAGAATAATTAACGAAAATATTAACAGGAAATAATAGAGAATGAAGTAGTTTATATTAAATTTCAGTATCTCTTAATTACAAACAACAATGATTATAATAATACACAGCAATTGACCATAGATGGCCAAACCTATTACTTGGTTTGAGAGTTGGTCTCTTATTGTTCTGTGCAAATAATTGTAATTTTTTCAGCTACAAAAAGAAATCGTCTCACGTTCTCGTACATGCGCTCACCGTGCTTACGAGTGTACTTTACCAGTTGTGGGTGGTCGAGCATACTGCGCTAGACATATCTTGGACGATTCTACTGCACCATACAAACAATGTGCTCATGTTGCTCCATCCGGCTCGAGGTGCAATTTGCCAGCTCCAATTGATCGGGATCCTGGGTAAATATAGCATCTTAACTCACATATACGCAAAATTAGGCAGGTTTTTGACAATTCCACCAAACCACACATCATCATCTCTGGGGGGATTGCCAATACTCGCCACGCTTGGCAAGCGGATGGGTGAGTGCAGTATGTTGTGGCAGGATATAGTGATGCTGCTACCCATTACCATCCTGGTTGGTGTATAGTTGTTTGCACCACTATTACCCTTGTCCCCTTTTACACCTCGGTAAGAATGAGGTTGGAACTATTCCTCTATGCCAATCATCACGCATTCTATGCATTATATTCAACATTTCCACATAACCATAAAAACAGTAAAATATAATTCTCCATCTGGTTCAAGGTACAACTTACCTGCGCTTAATACTAGGGATCCCGGGTTATATATTAGTATAATATATATTATGCTTTGGTTACATACTCGATTACACTAGATAAAAGCAGTGATACTTCATGTTGGGGGAGTCCCCAAATTTTCGCCGAGGCCAGCCTGTCGCTCGAGGGATCCTGTTGCCTGCAGATCCGGGACCCTCCAATTAAAGCGGCTGAAGGCTCCCGCAGGGGTTTAGTACGGTATTGCACTCCCAAAGTGCCGAGTCCGACATAGGTCTAGGACTGCCGACCCGGGCGTCCTGGATATCATCCGTAAATGGATTCCCCTGCGTAAAAAAAAAAAAAAGTGATACTTCATGTTGCTCAATGTTGAACAGTCTGGTTTTAGATGCAACTTGCTAACTTCTTATCTAGTTAAATATATAATAATTATATGTATATTCATGATTTATACTGTATTTATCATCACATCAAAATTACAATTTTGAATATCTTTTATTATTGTTCTGTGTTTATAGATTTTCATTTGTTGTAATAACAACTTAGCAAGAACATAGTTTCATAAACAATATTGTCGCTCAAACTGATATTGTAATTAACAACTTTACAAAGGCAAAAACTGCATTATGCTATGTTATACTTATAATGATAAAAATATCATAGGAGTATAATATTTTTTTTTAAACTGCAAAAATGATTATACCCAAAGCCATTTTCCTCAGAATTTAGTGTTGTTAATATATATTCAATGGAGATAGAGTCTACTGGAAGCAACGAGAAGAGGCCTATGCACATCGAAACGAAGGATATAATAAGAAATTTTATTCTTTTTCAAACCTTTTTTTTTTGACTATGTAAATTTTATGAATGTACCTTGTTTCGATAATAACAGGTTATTTATTTATTTATACATAATAATGATAGAACAATGTTCCAGGTTATGCTTCGAGCACGCCAGAGCAGCGTTACATGCGCGTCAGCGGAGTGCTGCTCCCCCTCCGCCCGTCACTACTCCCGAGTCACTGCTCAATCAGCTCCAGCACTATGTCCGGTGAGATATACTGTTGTATTCAGTGCCGGATTAACCAATAGGCAGAGTAGGCAATTGCCTGGGGGCCCCGCTTCCACTAGGGGCCCCATGCAAGCGACAAGGAGAAAAAATAGTTACTGGCACCGAGACTTTTACACTTTATGTGTAGTGCCGGATTAGCCTATAAGTTATTTAAGGGCATCCCGTCTTGGGGGGCACCAGAGATGACATGACAGAGACGAAATCATGTTGTGTCGACTCCACGTAGCCACCCACCTTATTTTTTTTAGGTATTCGGATAGGGTACGGAGGAAAATGTCCATACTGAAGGGCGGATGACCTTTTTTCTTTTTTTTTTTTTTTTTTTCGTCGTCCGAAAATGGAACCGATAACAATGGTACGTTATGACTTACCACTTACCATCAGGTGGAACGTCTGTCAGTTTGCCTTGCCAGTAAAAAAAAAGGGGCCCCGAGTATAGCATTGCCTAGTGTCCCTGACAGGGTTAATCCGGCTCTGGTTGTATTACACTAATGTTTGTCCAACAGATAAGATAGTCTTATGAGATGTGAGGTGGCAGCTTGGGCTCCAAGCTGCCTAATACTCTGTATATTTGGGTTGTCGTATTGAATTTTTTAGAAAAGGTATTTTTAGTTACTCATTTGTCAAATTTGTAAGTATATTTTTACTCCCATAATTTTCTAATATCAGCTAAAATAAAGAAATATGGTAAATAATTAGAAGTTAATTTTCATGTACCACGCTGCTCTACGCGGATTGGCCGATAATTTCCCTACCATGAGTAACGATCGTTATCAGATATCTACGATAACAACCGAGACCGACGGCTTTTCTTGCTTTCCAAGGCTCGGTGGGGAGACCCGTAAGGGCATACACCCAGACCGGAAACCAATATTTGTACAAATACAAATATCTCTCCCAAGCGGGAATAGAATCGATCGATCGCCGGTGCGAGGGCGTTGAGGCGACTACTCACACTACTACACCAGAACGGCCGTCAGAAATTAACAGCCATGACTGAAAATTGTATACCACTAGGATTCAAACCTTCTTCTGTCTGGTGTTGAATCACCTGTCCTATCCTCTGGGCTATTACATCTCAACACTCCGCAAACAATATACTCAATAGAAGTTAATATGGAAAACAGTGAATATTGAATAATTTTTGTTTCAAATATAATCTTCACTTGATCACTTCTTATTATATTTTATATATAATATAACAAAAAACGTACAAACGACTTGTTGTAAATATAACATATATAATGTATATTATAATCACTTTCAGTCCTGAACGCACTCGTACAACATCATGTGCCTCAACAGTGTCAGTGGTCAGCGAACCATCAGAACAAGACCAAGTACCAACACATGCCGTTGATCCGTTTAGTAAGTTATTTTATTAATTTACTAAAATTACTTATAAATGTCAAGATATCTTAAAAAAATAATACCATTTTTAAATTGGTGTCAACTAGCTAGCTGCTAGTTGCTTTTCACAGTGTTAAAAGAGAATTATCAATTAGAAAATGACCACTCAAAATAACAAACTGTTGCCTTCCCAAGCTAATTGCTTATAAGAGGGCAAACTCTTTGGTTAAGTTAATAATTAAAAAAAACATTTTCAGAGGAAATCGACGCTACAGCAGTAAACGCAAGCGTATCAGCATCAATAATGGAATACGCCAGCACCAGTGATAGCGAGTGCGATAGCGTGACGCTGGGGCCGAGCGGGGACTGCCGCCACCGGGACCCCTCTGACAACGAGGAGGCTCCCTGCGAGTCACAGCCGCTGTGGTGAGTTGTCGGTGATGGTGATCGTGTGACCCTGTGGCAGTGTGATAGTGTGGAAGCGTGCCCTCAGGCTGGGCGGGGACTGCCGCCACCGGGACCCCTCTGACAACGAGGAGGCTCCCTGCGAGTCACAGCCGCTGTGGTGAGTTGTCGGTGATGGTGATCGTGTGACCCTGTGGCAGTGTGATAGTGTGGAAGCGTGCCCTCAGACTGGGCGGGGACTGCCGCCACCGGGACCCCTCTGACAACGAGGAAGCTCCCTGCGAGTCACAGCCGCTGTGGTGAGTTGTCGGTGATGGTGATCGTGTGACCCTGTGGCAGTGTGATAGTGTGGGAGCGTGCCCTCAGGCTGGGCGGGGACTGCCGCCACCGGGACCCCTCTGACAACGAGGAGGCTCCCTGCGAGTCACAGCCGCTGTGGTGAGTTGTCGGTGATGGTGATCGTGTGACCCTGTGGCAGTGTGATAGTGTGGAAGCGTGCCCTCAGGCTGGGCGGGGACTGCCGCCACCGGGACCCCTCTGACAACGAGGAAGCTCCCTGCGAGTCACAGCCGCTGTGGTGAGTTGTCGGTGATGGTGATCGTGTGACCCTGTGGCAGTGTGATAGTGTGGGAGCGTGCCCTCAGGCTGGGCGGGGACTGCCGCCACCGGGACCCCTCTGACAACGAGGAGGCTCCCTGCGAGTCACAGCCGCTGTGGTGAGTTGTCGGTGATGGTGATCGTGTGACCCTGTGGCAGTGTGATAGTGTGGGAGCGTGCCCTCAGGCTGGGCGGGGACTGCCGCCACCGGGACCCCTCTGACAACGAGGAGGCTCCCTGCGAGTCACAGCCGCTGTGGTGAGTTGTCGGTGATGGTGACCGTGTGACCCTATGGCAGTGTGACCGTGTGATAGCGTGCCCTCGGGTCGGGCGGGAATGCCGCCACCGGGACCCCTCCGACAACGAGGAGGCTCCCTGATATTGCAATCGAAATATATATAACTTTATTGCTTATACGAGGCTATGCTTTAATAGAGGTCTTTGAAGTATACATTTCCTTACAGGAAAGCAGGTGTGTTCACCGCAGAGGAAGCAGTAACTGAAGCAAAAAACGTACTCCGATCATTACAATCGGCATATATCAGACAAATGGGCAGATTAAAAACTTTGCTGCAAACGGCTAGGCTGCAGTATGTGAGATCTTTGAGAACCGAAAAGGAACAATACTGTAAATATATTTGTATTTTATTTATCAAACAAACTAGTGAAAATAGAATTAATTAGCTTTGTCTATCATTCATATACATTTCATTTTAAATGTTCTCAGATTTTTAAAGTTTAATTTTTTTTCTATGAGTCTGAGTGATGTTGTACAGGCCATAAATCTTTCTCAACTGAAAGACAATTGTCTAATACGAAAAGACTTTTTTAAATTGGACTTGTAAACCTAAAACTGAATGTTTTAAAGAAATAAGCTTTATAATATTATAGCTGTATCCTGAGTCTCCACTCGACCCCATGTTAATGTCATGTAAATGTATAAAGAGTGGCCTATGTTTTAATAGAGGTCTTTGAAGTATCTTGTTTAATTGCAAATTATTTAGTAATTTTAGCATAAAAGAAATGAATAGTTAATTCATTTACCTATTCTTAGAAATTATCATATTTTATACAGTTGTCAATATATTTTGTTTTGTTAATTTTAATGAGATACATAATGATTTTAGCTCCGACTGTCACTCTGCTTTATTGTATATATTATTATTAAAAGTCTATACCGGATTTTATCGCGTTTATTTAAAACTTTACAGTTTTAACGTCAGCGTTTTAACGTCAGCTTTACAGCGTCCATGATCTCGGGGGACAGTCCCCCGAGATCAAATAAACGAATAAAATATTTTGATAACGAATAAAATATTTTTAAATAACGAATAAAATATTTTGATTTTGATTTTATAATAAGTTACAAAATTCAAAATTTTTGAAAACTAATGTTTGTATATAAAATACCTTTTCCAGGTTCAATTAACTCCCAAGCCCGGAGCGGTCCACTCACAGTACGTGAAAGAAGGCAGCTCAGAAAGTTAAAAGCGTACGCTGGTTACCATAGAAAGCATGGCGTGGATGCTGTACTGGCTAGGAAGTTGCACCATAAGCGAGCTAGGGTATGAATTTTTTTTCCTAAACTACTATCTCTCGCGGTTTCACTTGTATTTTATGGCTATACACTAATAGCTACTGTTTTGTATCTGTCTACTAATCTTAAATGTTTGCTATTTTTATATATCATACTAATATTATAAACGCGAAAGTAAGTTTGTTTGTTACGCTTTCACGCGAAAACTACTAACCGATCATCATGAAATTTTGTACACATTCTTGGAGGTATTAGAAGTAACATACAATACTTTTTTTTTTTGGTCGCGATAACCGACATCGACGCGGGCGAAACCGCGGGCAGTAGCTAATCTATAATATATTCCATATTTTGTGCTTAAATACTTTTTTAAGATATTTTTATTTAAATTTATTTATTTATATGAAGCAAACAAATTTTCAGGTAAATGACATATCGAATAGGCACATTCCATCGCAAGGGCGGTGCACATTCACGGAGGGAGGGGTTCGATGTTCGACTCATGCACTCCCGGCCGCTAAACACTGCCTGAAACACATACTGCATGACAGACATCAGGTATTATAAATAAATAAATGAATATTATGTTTAACATAATTATATACACTACTGTCATCTGTTTTTAATGTAGGCTATTTAATGCCCACTTTAGATAACAGCTGACTGATGGCTTTTTTTGTAAGAAATATGCATAGAAATAATACATATAACACGGGAATCGAAACCATAATCCTGGAGCAGATATATAAATATCTCCTCTGAGCGAGAATCGAACCCGCGACTGCCGGCGTTAAGGCGACTACTCGCACCACTACGCCAGAGCGGTCGTCAATCAATAATAAGTATTATTTAAAACAAAATGAACTGTATGTGCAGGTGCTGTTCGCTCCGTGCGGCGACGTCCGCGGCGGCGCGCCGTGTCGCGAGGCGCTCGCGGACCTGCCGCTGCCGTCCGCGCTGTGTCGCTACCACGCCGTGCCCCCGGCCTATACCGCGTTCACTCTCAAGGTGATCACTACCCGCCGTCACTACCGCTCGCGGACCTGCCGCTGCCGTCCGCGCTGTGTCGCTACCACGCCGTGCCCCCGGCCTATACCGCGTTCACTCTCAAGGTGATCACTACCCGCCGTCACTACCGCTCGCGGACCTGCCGCTGCCGTCCGCGCTGTGTCGCTACCACGCCGTGCCCCCGGCCTATACCGCGTTCACTCTCAAGGTGATCACTACCCGCCGTCACTACCGCTCGCGGACCTGCCGCTGCCGTCCGCGCTGTGTCGCTACCACGCCGTGCCCCCGGCCTATACCGCGTTCACTCTCAAGGTGATCACTACCCGCCGTCACTACCGCTCGCGGACCTGCCGCTGCCGTCCGCGCTGTGTCGCTACCACGCCGTGCCCCCGGCCTATACCGCGTTCACTCTCAAGGTGATCACTACCCGCCGTCACTACCGCTCGCGGACCTGCCGCTGCCGTCCGCGCTGTGTCGCTACCACGCCGTGCCCCCGGCCTATACCGCGTTCACTCTCAAGGTGATCACTACCCGCCGTCACTACCGCTCGCGGACCTGCCGCTGCCGTCCGCGCTGTGTCGCTACCACGCCGTGCCCCCGGCCTATACCGCGTTCACTCTCAAGGTGATCACTACCCGCCGTCACTACCGCTCGCGGACCTGCCGCTGCCGTCCGCGCTGTGTCGCTACCACGCCGTGCCCCCGGCCTATACCGCGTTCACTCTCAAGGTGATCACTACCCGCCGTCACTACCGCTCGCGGACCTGCCGCTGCCGTCCGCGCTGTGTCGCTACCACGCCGTGCCCCCGGCCTATACCGCGTTCACTCTCAAGGTGATCACTACCCGCCGTCACTACCGCTCGCGGACCTGCCGCTGCCGTCCGCGCTGTGTCGCTACCACGCCGTGCCCCCGGCCTATACCGCGTTCACTCTCAAGGTGATCACTACCCGCCGTCACTACCGCTCGCGGACCTGCCGCTGCCGTCCGCGCTGTGTCGCTACCACGCCGTGCCCCCGGCCTATACCGCGTTCACTCTCAAGGTGATCACTACCCGCCGTCACTACCGCTCGCGGACCTGCCGCTGCCGTCCGCGCTGTGTCGCTACCACGCCGTGCCCCCGGCCTATACCGCGTTCACTCTCAAGGTGATCACTACCCGCCGTCACTACCGCTCGCGGACCTGCCGCTGCCGTCCGCGCTGTGTCGCTACCACGCCGTGCCCCCGGCCTATACCGCGTTCACTCTCAAGGTGATCACTACCCGCCGTCACTACCGCTCGCGGACCTGCCGCTGCCGTCCCCCCGCGCCATTAAGATACCTATCTTAGGAACACACGATCGTATGCGTACGTTAAAAAAAAAACTAAAACTATAGTCTAGGTCCTAGACTCTAGGACCTAGGTTGTCTACACGAGCAGTTTCACCCCTTCTTAGGTTAGCGTGTAAGCGTCCTAGTGTAATTTTTTATAGCATACAATATGTATAAACATCCTGCCATTCAAGTTTAATACTATTATGAAGGTATTTTTAAATTGTGTTTTCCTTACAGAAAGAAGAAGGCTCGGCAAGCGATTCAGATTCACATTCAAGCTCAGATCTCTCACATACAGAAGTTCACACTCCAGACAATAAAATAAATACCAATGAAATTGACTCACTGGAGGAAGCGATACAGTACGACTGACATTTGGAATTCGGTCATATGGATTATGACGATTTTTGGCCGGATTAACATCATACAAGATCAGAAAACAAGATACCTCGTGTATTAAAGCAGACCAAGTCAGGAAGTAGTGAATGTGTTGTGTTTTAACAGTGTATTTATCAACTGTGATGCAAAATAATAACATAATCTCATTAAAATGACAAAAACTGGTGAAACTAGTGGCTTAAATCACTTAAAATTATTATCATATTATAAATGAGTGAAATATATTGTGTCTGTGTTAAATTAGCTGTAAAAATGTAAGTAATATGCACAGTCATATACTTATATGTAAAAGTGTGAACAGGTAAACGTCTCAAACTCAACGGCCCCCAGTAGGATGTGAATCCTGTATCGGGGGTCCGGGAACACACACAATACACAAGCATAAACGCCGAGACCACGACAAACATCTGTATGACCTATACAAATGTTTGTCATGTGCGGGGATCGAACCCGCGACCGATAGCGCATCAGCCAGTTGCTGTGACCACTGCGCCAACGCGTCGTCATAAAACGTAACATAACGTATAAAAGTTTGAGATCACTAATTAAAACTTACTCTTATTAGTTTAATACTACCAGATATAAATACTTGTTCACTTGCATATTATATTTTTATCATCCAGTAAACAGCACCAGTTCTTCAAAACTTCAATAAATGCTGTAAAAGATATTTAAATTTATATTTGTTCGGGTGCTTACCGCGTATATAATTTTGTTAAGTTCTTTGATTATTTTCATTATTCGGACACCCACCACCTCAGTCCCCCGAGATAATGGACGCTGTAAAGGCTCCGAAGCGTCGGGAAATAATTTAAAATATTGTTAAACTGTAAAGTTTGAAATAAACGCGATAAAATCCGATATAGACTTTTAATTAAATGAGTAAAATTCGCGTAAATATAAGAGAACAGTATATATTTAAAGCTAATCATAGCTAGTCAGGTGTGCTAGAGCTAGTTGTGCTTGAAGGTAAAAAAATATGCAGAAAAATACATTCAATTACTAATCGTAATCAAAATCGAAACGAATCGAAATCGTAATTTCATATTTCAACATGATAATGCATACCTATTCATTCGGCGACGCTTGTGAAAAAATTGTTTACGGACAATAATACAAAAAATCTGCCCTGAAATAAGTGGACTTCAGTATCTCCTGATCTCAATATTGTAGAAAATGTGTGGGGATAGTTTACGAGAAAATTATACGCACCTGGACGGCAAATTGATAATAAACGTTGAAAGCAGCATTTATAAAAGAGTGGTCGGCGTTACCTTAACATTACATTCAATAATTGTATGATTCAATGCCTAGTTGTTTGTTTGAGATTATTAAAAATGATTGAAAAAATACAAAATATTAAGACACTTTGTCGTTTTAATTTAAGCTTGTGGTTCTATTCATGTGGCCAAGTAAAATCGGTCATTGTTCTATGTGTATTATTTATCTAAAAACAATTAAATAAAATTATGTCCAATAATTTAAAGAGTATTTAAACTGTACATGTAACTAAGTATTAAAAACTCAGAGCTATAATTTTTTTTCCTTCAAAGATTCTCTTGGATGAACGTAAATATCAGTGGTTCTATTCAAGTGACCGGAACTGTAATATTTTTATTCATTTGGACTGATCAATCAAAATTTGTATTACTTGACCCAAGAAAAGTTTTTAGTAAGTCATACACTTTAAATACATGAGTTTTATTTTATTTCTGCATATTTTGTTTTTTTGTGGTATCAATTTTACATGAACACTAAATAAATCAAAAATATTCTGGTTTTTGTTACAAAAAATTGTTTAAAAGGGAACTTGCATATTTGTGCGTGGGCTTAGAAAGAATTTTTTTAAGGGAATGCATGTAAAAACCAAGATTATAAATGCTGCAAAAACCATTGCCCTGCATTTGTGTACATATATATAAATGTATGAACGAGAATGATTGTACATATGCATTTATAACATAAAATATATATTATATTTTATTCATATTAAAGAGGTACAAGAGCATCTTATTCACCATTCTTCAGTAGTACTCCACTGAGAAGTGTGGTGAGTCAATATCCATTCCTACTCCATGATAAAAGAGGATTTTGCCCAGAAGTGGGAAATTAATGGGCTGTTTTAGTACATAATATTAACATCAATGTGAATTTGTGTATAATAAGTGTAACTGACAATTGTACATTGTTCAATGAAGGAGAATATTAATTAAATAATTATGTAACAAACGCCTAATAGATATCCTGGATATTCAGTGTTTAAAAATTAAATGTGCTGTCTACTGTTTGAGTGTATGAATCTTTAATAACAGGAATTAAAATTGAATACATGCATTATATATATAAATATATATAAATTTGAATCAAATGTAATGATAAAATTTTTGCTTATTATCAAAAATATACTATTGTGTATGTAAATTATATAAAGTGATAAAGTGAATGACACAAACACACAACAGTATCTGAATGTTTTTTTTTTAACTAAATTAACTAATAATAAATAAATAAATAATTACTAAAACTATAAGTTTGTTTTGTAACGAGATTTATACAATACCAAAGGTTTAACATGAATATAAAACTAAAAGATGTTTTAACTTGTTTTAATTAGTTTGTACATTGATAAATGCAAAAATGCTTTATTGAAACTAGAATGTTTAAATAAATGATTTAATTCAAAAATGTAGACGGTCATGCACAAAATAATCTATTTTATATTTTTGTCAACACGCGCGGAAACGGAAATGGGACATGTGCAATAGTTTTTTATTTATCAGTTTTTAATAAAAATAATAAGTAGTGAATAAATGTAAGAAGATAATTTTGTTAATTATCTTTTATTAACAATAGCAAACAATTATTTACTAAAGTTCGACAGTTAAATTCAGTTTTTGATTAAAGAAGTATCATTTCCGCTCATGTGGTCTGTGGAATGCATAGATAAAAAGTATGAAATACGCATGCGCTCCTATAAAATTGATGAATTATCAATTAGAAGAGGGCCCGCGAACGTACCCACTATGATAACATTTTAAGTAAAAAAAAAAAAAAAATTATTAGACATTGTAATTGAATGGTTTGACAAACTCACTCAAATTATTTTTAAAAATAATACAATAACTATGTAATAGTCTGCCATACTTATGTAATGGTATATAATGTGTAACTTACTGTTACATAGATACTAGGCTTTGCCAAGTACCTTAAATGCTAGGTTTTCAAAATTTCTTCATATTAAAATACCTTTATTATAGGTATATCTTTTTATAACTTAGTTTACATTGAACCAATTTATAAATTAAAAATTATCCTGTGATTTCCATTTTGTTGTTAAAAATTAAAGCAATTACATTAATTCTTTAAAAATGTAAATATACGAGGTGATTTTTTTAAATATTCGACATATTGAAAGAGGACACTCAATGTTCGATGGAGTGTTTGAGTTTCTCAACGGTTGGACATTAAAATAAACATGGACAAAATGAAAATTTTAACATTGAGAAAGAGGTCAATCGTCCAATCCAGTTAGGATATGGACAGCGTTCGGGAACTTAAAAAACGTTTTTTTTGTCATACCCACAGAGCATAATATAAGTCATACCAACCCGGGAAAAAATGATCAGGCCTGATCATACATGAAAAATGACCGGGCCTGAACAGGCCAGATTAGATATGAACAGGCGTAATCATGTCTAATTTCAGTTAAATCTGGCATGAGTAGGCATGACCATGTATGATCAGGCTTGAACCTTTACTCTTCAGTGCATAAACAGACCTGAACAGGCATGATGTTGTACAATTTCAGGCATAAACGGGCCTGATCCCGGCTATTTTTCATGCATGATCAGGCCTGATCATTTTTTCCCGGGTACTGAGGTACGACGGTGCTTTATGTCGAAAGTGTGAACCAGTGATGAAATACTGACAAGCTTTATATTTCTCTGCGAAATCGAATCAGAAATTATTGACTTTATCCATTTTTGCTTGTTGTAAGTTAGGTAAATTATGAAGGTAAAATGGATATTTCTAATCAACGGTCTTTAATCGCGTTACCTACCAAACAAAACACGTCTGCTTGCATTTTTCTTGCTCGCCCACTTCAGGTGTATAGATTTTGTAATTAAGTTTGATGAAAATTTTCTTAGTAGTTAATTTTGGCATTTTTTTATGTTTTTAAATGTTACACGTAATCACTGAATTGAGTTTGTCGAGTGTTTAATAAGTCATCTGTATCAATAATAGTGTAATGTGAATACCAAAAATTGTACTGTTTTGCATTTTCATGTAAATAAAGTTGCACGCTGCAGTTATTAATTATAACTTTTATAAAATAAAGTTGTCTATAAGTAAAAAAGTGGTTTTATTTTAAAAACGTCAAATATTTGCGTAACTTTAATCATTAAAAAGAAATTGGAAGTTTACACATTAATATTTTAAATTTATTTCGAATTAACGGAAATAATAAAATTTATCAGATCGATATATATTATCAGCTCGTACAATATACGTACGAGCAAGACGTAATATATTTACGGACGGACGCGGGAGGGACAGAGAGACAGGTAATAAAAGGTCAGTGCGAAATTCCTCCTGCTCCGCGATCAGACTATAGTCTAGAACAGGGGTCTCCAAATTTTGAAGTCTTAATAGGGCCATAATGATGTTTTTAATATATTCCATAGGCCAAAAACGTTTGAATTTTTCTGCCTTTAACTATAGTCTATATTTCTATCTAGACTAGTCGCAAAGTGCGCGACCTAAGCAAACACACACTCTTTGCATTTCAATTACTATTGTGTATTGTGACACTTATTGACATCTAGTGGCGAGTAGTGGTACTACGTACTATCAATTTCTGATTACTACCCACTGTCACTAACCCTCGCGGACCTGCCGCTGCCTTTATGTCCGCGGCCGTGAAAAGAGTATTTATTAACGACGAGTCAATTAAGGGGAAATAAATTAAATAAAACCATTGTGTGAAACAGAATCTTCGCTTTATTCAGCAATTTTCCGGTTGAAAAAAAAAAATAATCAACAAAACTACACTGAAATTCTGAACATGACTATTTTTACAAACAATTTACAGCGATCTTTTTTTTATTATTAAATACGGATTCTTTGAATGCCTCCCCCGGCTTGTACTCGAAACGAAGCTTGAGTCACACGAACCCACTTTGAAGTAACTAAAAAAAAATAATAAAAAAGTAATATTTACATTAAAAATAAAGTACAACGCACAAACGCGCTAGCGCAGGCAGCCCAAAGAGAAAGCTAAGAAAAAAATACACCGCCCTCTATCGGGAAGCATTCAAAACGCCCGCGCGAGCCTAATCTAAGAATCAGAAACTTATGAGGTACACATCTTCCTATCCACTTTACTAAGCGTATGTTAACAGCCCCAAAAATGAGGCCAGTTTTTTTTTTACATTTTTTTCCAAATCTGCAGCCTTTTGTACAGTATATGATACTTACTAATTATATATGTATAGACATAGTTAAAACCATTACATTTTTTTTTGGTCACGAGCTCTTTTTCGCAGCAGATCATCGATTTGATGCAAAAAAAATCTCGCAAATTTTTTTGAATGTTGAAACAACAGGACAGAATATGCGTAAACACTGATATAAGTTACGCACAGCTATATTAAAAACCTCAATGTTTTAAATACATTAAGATACTTTTAGATAACCACGATATTAAGATATATTTTTTTGCCGTTATCTGCGTAATTTTCTAACGAGAATTAATGAATCGAATTTTTAAACATCCGAAAAAGAAACTACACTTTAACATCGGAACGAATTTTTTTGATTATTTGAATTTTATATAATTCTCTACAATTTAGCACACTCAACAATAAAAACTTTATTTTTATACAATTTTGTGTTTAAAATTTTTATTATCGAGCGCACTCTGCGCCTAAGTCACCTAACAACAGAGTTATCTAATTTTCTACATTTACACACCGATTATTTTGTAATATTTTGAATTTTAGGGTCCATTAATTATTTTAACTATACAAGGTCGATTGTAGACAGATTTTGAACATTTTAGACCAAAATTAACAATTGAATACTGGTAATATAAACGTTTCCAAAAATACATAAAAAGTTTTATAATTACTCTCACTTTGACGTCATTATCAACAAATTCTTTTTTATTTATTTTTTTCAAATCCCTTATCAATTGAGATATTGTTAATTGTAGTTTCTTTGACAGTTTTTAATTATATAAACGACGAATATCAATTTACAGCACATTCTATGGATAGCTTTCTAACGAGTCATTTTTTATATATTTTCGATATTTACCAAAAAAGTTTTATCAATCGCCTTTGCATTAATTATCTATGATTTAAACACTTTAAGCTATTTTATGCTGTAACACTTTACGATAAGAACTAAAGTGGCTTCAATCTGACACCAACAAGATATCTCACACAATTACAAGGAATCGGATATTAAACACTATTATAAGACATAGACATATCGTTAACACTACATTGTTGTAAAAAAAAGTTATATTTGTTATTAAAATCATAAATAATGAGAATTATTTGCATGAATTTTTAAATGTTATTTTTCAAAATGATATAATCAATCAAGTTTGTTATCTCTATAATAAATTACAGTGATATGAATATTATTTATAATGAATATTCTCTTACTTAAAATGAAGCAGTCCTAATTCAAAAGAATTAACATTCAAGTGATTTTTAATAGTACAATTCTTTATTTAATTTATTATTTTACAAAAAACTTGGAAGTTTATTATGATGGCAAAGATATTTTAATGTTTCATTATTATAATGATCAATATTTATAATACATTCACATCATAAGCTTAGCTGGGATTTGTATCTGTATACATAAATGGCACGGATATATACGGAGATATTATAGTTTAACAAAACCAGATAAAAGTTTACTAGTAATTCAATATACTTAATATCATACAAAAAATAATGTAAAGACTGATAATCAACAAGTATTTATAACATTTATTTTCTCTTTTAATGAGATAAGTATAACTATTTAAATAGTAAACATTTTTTAAGGACTTTTGGACAGTATGAATTTAAACCTGCTAAAAGTATTCTCTCTATACCTGTAGTATTAACAATATGTTTATATCTCAATATTTAGTATCATAGCATTCTACTTATCATATTTATTTGGCTATTTGTTTAATTGAAAAAATATAAATTCTATGACGAAACAGATTTTTAAGGACAGTGATATTTTTGTTTTTCTCTATATAAAAACTACAATAAATATGTTCACAATAAGAGCTCGACGTCTACCGACAGTAACTGTATTTGGTCATATAATTAAAATATCAAACGCATCACTAAACTTTTGTCTGCGGGAGCGAGTTATAGCTGACAACTGCATGGTTTCTAGGATAGTAATCGTTACGGGACTATACAATTGAATATGCACAGGGAAATGCATTTTAAATATGTATACAAAATATGTTAAGATTATATATTATTTGGTAACAAATGTTTAATTTCTCGACATCAATTTTTACATGTAACCATACATTGTCCGCTTATGTTGAAGAAATCGAATTCTAAGCTTTCAAGGGTTTTAAACATACAATTGAGTTCATACACTGGTCCGGCCAGTCTAATTAAGTAAATATTATACACATAAAAACTATATAATACATTAATGCAGTTATATTACAATTCTTCGTACACTTTAAATATACACTCAACGACGATTTGTCGCGTATTTTTTTTTTTTTAGTTTTTTTTTATCATTCGCGTGAGAAATAATAACTAAAGAATGATAGCTAAAAAAAAAAGTCTAAGCGCATAATGCCAGCCTTGTCTAAATATTTCTTTAACGGGTCCTAAAAAACTTTTGTTTCAATTATTAATACACTAGTACGGAGATTAAATAATACAAATTATACATCAGAGAATGCACGTGTCCATGACACGTGCATAATGAAGATGTGATTGACCCTAACATTTATTTGTATAATTACTAACAGACTAAATTAAAACGGGCTGGCATTTGCTGCGTAATATGTTTTACATGTATTAACTATGTCACAGCCACTTAAATTATTTTTAATGAAGCTTGCTTTAACACTATAATGGACCATTTTCCTCAAGATCAGTAAAGAAATTTATAATTCCACAAACAATAGGCGATCTTTTTCGCATAATTTGACTACAACTCCTTGATTAGTAACTAAAACTAGAAACAAACTATGACATAGATATACAACGACATTAAGCAAATTCTGTGTATGATAGAATTCTCGATATATAAGTTACATTAACTTTAGTGTTAAAATAATAATATGTTTCTAGTTTTAGCATATTTAGGTCATTTCGTGTCTATATTGACTTCATCGAGTCATTGTTGAAATCCGTGTTTTTTTAGTGCCGTTAAATTCCGAGTCCGGTTAAAAGCTCTAAATCTAATTTTGATGCAGTTTAAAATGTCATCAATTGTGTGTTATATTTAATAAGTCTTCATGATACACTTTATACCATAAAAAAAAAAAAATTCCAACCATTCATATTCTGTTGCAAAAGTTTATTTCTAATCAGTGTTACACTGAACAAAAGTATTTAATAATTTTAATTTATAATTTTAATTCCACACCAATAAGTTAAACACGGAGCACAGTTTCAAATATTTACGAATCATCATAAGGATCCATCGATGTTTACGGTTTTTGCTAGAACACCAAAATAGGTAGTGAGGAGGCGTCAATGTTGTTCGATACTAAGTATAGATTGGATTGCAAGTCGGTGGGTGAGACGTCAGCATCCGTCGGTATGTCGGAGAAATCGTTGTTTACGGCGATCGAACCGATACCGATTTCGGTCTCCCTTAATGTCACCATAAGGTTAATATCATCGAGCGCATTTTTATCCGGCGGTCCTTCACCTCGAGCACGATTTCCGTCACTAGCACTCTTGTCACTATCACTAGCATCATTTCCAGCGTCTCGACACATCTGACTGCACTTTCCGTTACCGGGCCCGGGGCTATCGACACTCGCACTGTTTCGGCACGTCCCGCCGGAGCGGGCGGCGCGGCGGGGCGGGCTGGACGCGCGCCGGTGCGGGCGGGACGCGCGCCGGGGCGGGCGGGCGGCGGCGGCGGCGGCGGCGGCGGAGTGGGGGCGGGCGGCGCGTCGGCGCGGGCGGGCGGCGCGCCGGGGCGGGCGGGCGCTGCGCGGGCGCGGCTGTCACGTGACCTCCATGGGCAGCGTGTCGGCGGCGCGCCGGCGCACGCCGTTGGTGGCGCCGTCGTCGCCGTCCGCCAGCGCGCTGTCGCCCGACATGCTCGAGTTCGACGACGTTGCGGGAGCCGTCGAAGCTTCTACTATCTCGCTGTAATTATAACGTTTAGTTCTGTATTGTATTGTATCAGCCTGTAACAATCTACTGCCGAGCGAAGGCCTCCTCTCCATATAGAAAAAGGGTTGGCGCTTAATGCACCATGCTGCTCCACTGAGGGTTGGTGGATAATTTTCCTAACATGAGTAACGATCCTTATCAGGTGTCTATGATAACAACCGGGACCGACAGCTTTACGTGCTCTCCGAGGCACGGTAGGGAAACCCTCAATGAAATACACCCAGACCGGAAATATTTGTACAAATACAAATATCCCGAGCGAGAATCGAACCCGCGACCGTCGGCGCGCGGCGTTGAGGCGACTATTCGCACCACTACACCAGAAGAGTTGTTAGTTCTGTAATCTGATGTTTCTAAATACGTTTTGTTTTAACAACTTTTAAACTTTCGCGTTGCATTATTATATTTAAATGTTCATACGGGGATTAACACGAAATTAACTTTACGGTAAAATATATTACCTTGAGGCCTGACGTTTCGGCTAGGTTACACTAGCCGTGGTCACAGGCAGACTGATCCAGCGATGTCACGACTCCGCCGTCGGGGTAAATGTTTCTTCATCCACCCTCAACTCGTGATTATTGTTATTTGTACCGCGACACACAACACTTATTACGTCCCTATTCTGAAAGTCAACCGGAAGGTGCCTATTCTGATATTTAACCGACTGCGAACTAAAACGAGGTTGTGTAATTTTAATCACTGGGTTCCATGTCGGGGATAGTTTGAATCCGTCTTCTCGATTGAATGTTTTATGTTTTTTAATTTCTATTGCTTCTCGCACTACTCTTGAATAAAAATGGCGGTCTGTGGAGAGGATTTCCGTGCGATGAAATTCGATCCAATGATTAGTGCCCGGTTGTAATATATGTTCGGCTATCGCTGATTTATTCGTTTGTCGGTTTTTTACAGCGGCGATATGTTCTTTGACCCTTTACCCACTGTCTTTACGCCGGGGGCAAAGGTTACCAACATAGTGGGCACACCGAAGGATGTTTTGCCGTTACAAACACCAGGTGTCTATAAGATAGATTGCAGCTGCGGCAGTTCCTACATAGGCCAGACTAAGCGGACGATAGCTGAAAGGGTCAAAGAACATATCGCCGCTGTAAAAAACCGACAAACGAATAAATCAGCGATAGCCGAACATATATTACAACCGGGCACTAATCATTGGATCGAATTTCATCGCACGGAAATCCTCTCCACAGACCGCCACTTTTATTCAAGAGTAGTGCGAGAAGCAATAGAAATTAAAAAACATAAAACATTCAATCGAGAAGACGGATTCAAACTATCCCCGACATGGAACCCAGTGATTAAAATTACACAACCTCGTTTTAGTTCGCAGTCGGTTAAATATCAGAATAGGCACCTTCCGGTTGACTTTCAGAATAGGGACGTAATAAGTGTTGTGTGTCGCGGTACAAATAACAATAATCACGAGTTGAGGGTGGATGAAGAAACATTTACCCCGACGGCGGAGTCGTGACATCGCTGGATCAGTCTGCCTGTGACCACGGCTAGTGTAACCTAGCCGAAACGTCAGGCCTCAAGGTAATATATTTTACCGTAAAGTTAATTACGTTTTGTTTTGTTGGGTCTTTACCCTATTATTAAAAATAAGAAATATGAGACAGACACCTCGAGACGAGGGTCAGTGGCCATTAAGAGTATAAATCTGATGGCCCGTAAATTTCTTCAATACGCTTAAAAAAAAACAATCGGACTAGTAGGTCCTGAGATCTGCGCTTTTTATTGTATCATATTATATTAGTAACTATTTTAGTTAGAATATGTACGGTGCAATGACCGTACATTGCGCCCGCGCCGAGTGCCGCGTCAGCGTTTCCCTGGCCGTGTGCAAAATAATTAACTTTAATATAATAAATAATTCAATAAGTCAGTTCACGTCGGTCTCTCTACCAAACGAGTCGCGTGCTCTCGCTTACCATCTCAAAGAATACCATAGACCATAATCATACCATTTTACACTTAGATTATTTAATTATTAAACCAAATAGTTACTATCTAAGTGTTTCATTCCTGTACAGCCTAAACACTGTACAGAATAATTAAATATTATTTAACTTACGCAACGGGCGTTGGTCTCGGTTGTGCTATCAGCCTTCCTTGCCTCGCTTTCAACTGCGCAGTTGTGAATGCGATAGCTTGCACGTTCGCCGATAAAGCCTGACCGCCCGGACCAGATATAGCGATCTTCTGCCCCTTTGGTAACTGAACATTCTTCTGCAGCAAATTAGCCACTACCGAACTCGGAATGGACGCGGTTTTCGTCGGCGCTATAGTTATACTAGTCGACGGCTCTGAAGACGTTCGAGCCAAGGGCGCAGTGACTTGTAATGTCCTGTTCTTGAGTTGTATCTGATGTCGAACGTGAGGCGCCCGGACGGCCGGTAGAGCCGCACGTACGATTTGTCGTCCGTCCAAACTGACGCTGACCCGGTGAGGTCGCGTCGTGGTCGCCACGTTTCCTTTCAACGTTCCGTCGAACACGACTTGTCGTTTCTTCGCATCGTTGAAGTCCAGTCTGGCCACCGATGTCTTCACAGGTGGAGGTTGACGAAGAACGTTCACCAAGTGGGGACCTTTGCCCAGCTGCCCGCCCTTGATTTCGAAGAACTGTGTCACGGAACCCGGTGCCGCCTTGAGTAGCGCCGCCGGTGGTTTGGCGTCTCCGAGCGTGGCGAGAGACATCACGGCCGGAAGTTGGGCCAGAGACCGGTTCTGGGCCAAGAGCTGCGCCCGCTGGGAGTGAGTCAGTGGATGAGCGTGGAGAACTTTGAGTTTGCTGGGAGTGACGTGCTGCATCTGCGACGCGACCACGACCGACGGGTGATGCAGCTGCAGCGGCTTGTGGCCCAGCGCCGCTGGCGCCAGCTGCACCAGTGGCGCCGACACGCGTCGCGTCGCGCTGGCCACTGTCGCCACGTTGGCCACGTTTGCCACGTTTGCCACGCTGGCCACCTTGCCTGCACTGCCCGCAGACACAACGTTCGCTACGCTCGCTACAGTCGCTGAACCTGAGAAGATAGTACATAATTATATTTCACATATTCATACTAATAAAATATTGAGATCTATTTAGAGCCAAAACACATAACGGCGTTGCGGCGACGCAACGCTAAAATCGGCAGTTTGCGTTGCGGCGTTGCGGCGCCGCGAAAAAGAGCGTTGTTGTAGGGTAACCAGTTCTTCGTGATTTTTTATTGTGGATAATAATTTAATTATTTTAAATATTATAGTTCACGTGAAATTTGTTAATTATTGTTTGTGAAGTTGTTATTTAGTAGAATGCATAAAAAGTAATCCTTTGTACCGGAAATAATTTTGTGAATCAAGTTTGTATGCTGGTAGAATTTTAAACAACTTTTGTCTCATAAAGCCTAAACAAAATTGAAACAAAGTGATACATAAATTAATATCTTACTATATTAGTTTTATAGATTAAATATAAATAATTAGGTTTTGTCCGCGGCTCCGCTCGCATGGTACAGGCACCAACGGTAGTCGGTACGTAAAGTAGGTACTCTATGTACTTTTCTGTACCCCAGAAAACTGGTATGCAGAATTTCATGATGATCGTAATTCAGGTGAATAGTTAAAGCGTGAAAGCGTAACAAACAAAGAAACTCACTTTAGCGTTTATCATATGCATGAAATTAGCATTCCCCTATAATTGTGTAAGATAGAAAAAATATCACTATAATAACTTTTCGAAACGCTGCTTTATTACATATTTATAATTTAGGTACATCATACAGGTCATTTTTTGAACCGAGTCATAAATTAGCTGTAAATCTAATAGTTAAAAGTGGTTAAAAGTAACAATACCTATAACAACAATTGAGCTGAACTGTGAGCCGTTTCACAGCTCCGGTTCAAGCATATGGCTCATGAGCTTATCTGCAGTTCATAAAAATTCATTGAGATACCCATGTCTAATAAAGACACAAAAAAATAAAATATAAAAATGTCAATAAATCATGGTCAACAAGTATGACGTCACAACGCCGGAATTGGCGGTGCCGCGCCGCTAAAATTGGCGGTGACGCCACCCCCGATTTTAGCGTTGCGGCGCCGCAACGCCGTTATGTGTTTCGGCCCTTAATGTCATATGCCAGTTCACGAGAAAACATATTTTATTCATCTTAAATGATTAAAATGTTTTATTATAAGATGAATTATCTTACCAATTTCTCTATGTTGTGTATTATGCATAGGCAGAGCGACGGCTGTGAAAGGTCCATTCTGCAGCAAGCCGACCACCGTTCCCGCAGTAGAACACGAACCCGTCGCGC
Source organism: Euphydryas editha (assembly GCA_036937285.1). Lineage (NCBI taxonomy): Eukaryota > Metazoa > Arthropoda > Insecta > Lepidoptera > Nymphalidae > Euphydryas > Euphydryas editha. The sequence goes on along the minus strand of JAUPFZ010000031.1, from coordinate 3,973,205 downwards.
CTTGGTTTTGTAATCGAACCTGAAAATATTTAAGAAACAACATTAATTGAGTTAGTAAAGAGGTAGCATATAAAGGCGTTTACTCTTGCCTCAAAGGCCTTGAAAAATAGTTATATTGGAAACAATATTTAATGGACACTTAAATTTTGCAACGTACAGTCAAGACCTGTAAATGTCCCACGGCTTCTTCTCAAGTTGAATTGGAGTAATAATATTATTATATAACTTGAATTTTTCTTCTTCTTATAAAAATATCTATAAAAAATAGCCTTTTTAAAAAAAATGACAAACATACCTTCAAACCTTCAGACACGGCGACCGTAACGATCTGAGGCTGCGGCGCTTCTGACGTCACAAGCGTGACGTCACCGCGCCGGTGAGCCGACGTTATTATGTGTTTCTTTAGCGGCGAATGCTTGGCTTGCACCGTCTTCAATTGAACGCCATGAGCGACCGGAACCTCGTCTTCCTCCTTTCTCTTGACCTTAACCTGAGCGACCTCGTTGACCTCCTCGACGATGATCTTCGAGGTCGGTACGGGTGACTTCTGGACCGGTTTGCTGACTTCTTTGACCTCCTTGACCTCCTTGGGCGTTTCGTCCGGGACGATCTTCTCTAAGTACACCGGCTCCCTACCCGGCGGGGAAACTTGAACGCTGCTTGAACCGAATTCGTATGGTTCCGTACGTTTCTTCCTTTGGCCAGAGCCGGCACGCCCTTCCGGACTCTGGCCTTGCAATAAAAAAGAATCTTTTGCATCCACGTCCTTAACTAATTCGTCTAGTAGATCATCCGTTATCGCTATTTTCTTGTCGTCTTTCGTTAAGTCCACGTCCGCTAAAGCCTTGAGATCAGTTTCCGATAGGATGCTTTCGACTTGTGCTTCGGTTAATCCTGTAAAATTTTCCGTTAGTAAATCTTCTCCGCTTATATCGAGACTATTATCCGTTTCCGGGTTTACATCGCCGTAAAGGTCGCCAAGGGTGAATTCTGTCGTGGTGAAAACGTCTAATGTTCCTGATGGTGGCTGAGACATAAGTTCCACTGATATAGGGGTATCGAGCGCGATCGGAAACTGATCGTCTGAAGGTTTTTCAACAAAGGGTGGTGAGGGGGGCGGTGTTTTTGGTCGAAAGTGTAACCTGTGAAAATATTAAAATACGCCTTTAATAATTAACTTCATATTTCGTGTATTATGGGGACAAACCTAGATCGATATAACAAAAATTTAAATATTATTGAAATAAATGTTTAAAAAATAATACCAATCATAACCCTCTAGGAGTCAAAGCTCTTTGTGATCTGACACATCTGCTACGTATTTTAAAATGTTCTCTATTAATGTAAAACTCACCATTTCTTATTAACTTCATTGATGAACTTCTCAAACTCCTTCTCGACCGGTTGCAAACTCTCATCCGAGTCGTAGCTACTATCACTGCAACCACTCCACGATCTTTTCCTAATGACTCTTCTTAAATTTTCCTTCACGTAGCTGTCTATAGTTCTCATTTTATCACTAACACTGTCCGTAACACTATCACTCAGGTCCGGTAACACTTTATCACTATCAACGTCAATCGCTTCTAATTTAACGTCGTCCACGTCTAGTTTCAAGTCGTCGACGTCTAGTTTGACATCGTCGACGTCCAATTTGACGTCGCCGAAGTCGAGTTTGACGTCGGCGACATCTAGTTTGAGGTCGTCGACGCACGTCTTGGGAGGTACGGTCCACAGATGGGGATTTTCTGCCAAATGTCTTCGGAACGCGTGCCGCCACGGGTATTTTCCGCCCGCGTGGTAGTCCGTCGTCATCTCCTTCGGAGTTCTGTGAGGTTTTGTTTCCAGCTCGACCTGAGGGGAAGAAAAAGTTTAGTTAGAGAATTTGATATGATAAATACGATCTGAGACGTGTTCCTTTACTATGGGCCTTTAAAACAAGCTCCAAGTCATACATCGTGAAAGGGAGAGGGCTATGCTTGATATCTTTTTGCGTAATCGAATCAAAAATGATGAGATCCGCAGGCAAACGAAGATTGCCGACATAGTCCAACGGATTTACAAGCTGAAGTGGCAGTAGACAGGGCTCATAGCTCGTAGAACTGACGGCCGATAGAGCAGAAAGATTCTCGAGTGGGGACCGCGTACCGACAAGCTTAGCGTCGGGCGGCCATCCGCGAGATGGTCAGGCGACTTGAGGAAGGAAGCCGGACCGGATGCATTGAACCGGTCGCTCTGGAGGTTGATGGGGATGACTTACGTTCAGCATTGGACATCCAAAAGCTGATATGATGATGATGGTGGTGGTGGTAGTGTTTTTAAACGTTACATGTAACCACGAGTTGTCACGAGTTGTCGGAAGGGCAGGCGCGGCCACAGCGCGTCGAGCGGCTCGCTCGTGTACATGCAGTTCACTGACCTCCTCGTCGCGGCGGCGGCGCTCGTCGGCGGCGCGCGCGTGGCGGAAGGGCAGGCGCGGCCACAGCGCGTCGAGCGGCTCGCTCGTGTACATGCAGTTCACTGACCTCCTCGTCGCGGCGGCGGCGCTCGTCGGCGGCGCGCGCGTGGCGGAAGGGCAGGCGCGGCCACAGCGCGTCGAGCGGCTCGCTCGTGTACATGCAGTTCACTGACCTCCTCGTCGCGGCGGCGGCGCTCGTCGGCGGCGCGCGCGTGGCGGAAGGGCAGGCGCGGCCACAGCGCGTCGAGCGGCTCGCTCGTGTACATGCAGTTCACTGACCTCCTCGTCGCGGCGGCGGCGCTCGTCGGCGGCGCGCGCGTGGCGGAAGGGCAGGCGCGGCCACAGCGCGTCGAGCGGCTCGCTCGTGTACATGCAGTTCACTGACCTCCTCGTCGCGGCGGCGGCGCTCGTCGGCGGCGCGCGCGTGGCGGAAGGGCAGGCGCGGCCACAGCGCGTCGAGCGGCTCGCTCGTGTACATGCAGTTCACTGACCTCCTCGTCGCGGCGGCGGCGCTCGTCGGCGGCGCGCGCGTGGCGGAAGGGCAGGCGCGGCCACAGCGCGTCGAGCGGCTCGCTCGTGTACATGCAGTTCACTGACCTCCTCGTCGCGGCGGCGGCGCTCGTCGGCGGCGCGCGCGTGGCGGAAGGGCAGGCGCGGCCACAGCGCGTCGAGCGGCTCGCTCGTGTACATGCAGTTCACTGACCTCCTCGTCGCGGCGGCGGCGCTCGTCGGCGGCGCGCGCGTGGCGGAAGGGCAGGCGCGGCCACAGCGCGTCGAGCGGCTCGCTCGTGTACATGCAGTTCACTGACCTCCTCGTCGCGGCGGCGGCGCTCGTCGGCGGCGCGCGCGTGGCGGAAGGGCAGGCGCGGCCACAGCGCGTCGAGCGGCTCGCTCGTGTACATGCAGTTCACTGACCTCCTCGTCGCGGCGGCGGCGCTCGTCGGCGGCGCGCGCGTGGCGGAAGGGCAGGCGCGGCCACAGCGCGTCGAGCGGCTCGCTCGTGTACATGCAGTTCACTGACCTCCTCGTCGCGGCGGCGGCGCTCGTCGGCGGCGCGCGCGTGGCGGAAGGGCAGGCGCGGCCACAGCGCGTCGAGCGGCTCGCTCGTGTACATGCAGTTCACTGACCTCCTCGTCGCGGCGGCGGCGCTCGTCGGCGGCGCGCGCGTGGCGGAAGGGCAGGCGCGGCCACAGCGCGTCGAGCGGCTCGCTCGTGTACATGCAGTTCACTGACCTCCTCGTCGCGGCGGCGGCGCTCGTCGGCGGCGCGCGCGTGGCGGAAGGGCAGGCGCGGCCACAGCGCGTCGAGCGGCTCGCTCGTGTACATGCAGTTCACTGACCTCCTCGTCGCGGCGGCGGCGCTCGTCGGCGGCGCGCGCGTGGCGGAAGGGCAGGCGCGGCCACAGCGCGTCGAGCGGCTCGCTCGTGTACATGCAGTTCACTGACCTCCTCGTCGCGGCGGCGGCGCTCGTCGGCGGCGCGCGCGTGGCGGAAGGGCAGGCGCGGCCACAGCGCGTCGAGCGGCTCGCTCGTGTACATGCAGTTCACTGACCTCCTCGTCGCGGCGGCGGCGCTCGTCGGCGGCGCGCGCGTGGCGGAAGGGCAGGCGCGGCCACAGCGCGTCGAGCGGCTCGCTCGTGTACATGCAGTTCACTGACCTCCTCGTCGCGGCGGCGGCGCTCGTCGGCGGCGCGCGCGTGGCGGAAGGGCAGGCGCGGCCACAGCGCGTCGAGCGGCTCGCTCGTGTACATGCAGTTCACTGACCTCCTCGTCGCGGCGGCGGCGCTCGTCGGCGGCGCGCGCGTGGCGGAAGGGCAGGCGCGGCCACAGCGCGTCGAGCGGCTCGCTCGTGTACATGCAGTTCACTGACCTCCTCGTCGCGGCGGCGGCGCTCGTCGGCGGCGCGCGCGTGGCGGAAGGGCAGGCGCGGCCACAGCGCGTCGAGCGGCTCGCTCGTGTACATGCAGTTCACTGACCTCCTCGTCGCGGCGGCGGCGCTCGTCGGCGGCGCGCGCGTGGCGGAAGGGCAGGCGCGGCCACAGCGCGTCGAGCGGCTCGCTCGTGTACATGCAGTTCACTGACCTCCTCGTCGCGGCGGCGGCGCTCGTCGGCGGCGCGCGCGTGGCGGAAGGGCAGGCGCGGCCACAGCGCGTCGAGCGGCTCGCTCGTGTACATGCAGTTCACTGACCTCCTCGTCGCGGCGGCGGCGCTCGTCGGCGGCGCGCGCGTGGCGGAAGGGCAGGCGCGGCCACAGCGCGTCGAGCGGCTCGCTCGTGTACATGCAGTTCACTGACCTCCTCGTCGCGGCGGCGGCGCTCGTCGGCGGCGCGCGCGTGGCGGAAGGGCAGGCGCGGCCACAGCGCGTCGAGCGGCTCGCTCGTGTACATGCAGTTCACTGACCTCCTCGTCGCGGCGGCGGCGCTCGTCGGCGGCGCGCGCGTGGCGGAAGGGCAGGCGCGGCCACAGCGCGTCGAGCGGCTCGCTCGTGTACATGCAGTTCACTGACCTCCTCGTCGCGGCGGCGGCGCTCGTCGGCGGCGCGCGCGTGGCGGAAGGGCAGGCGCGGCCACAGCGCGTCGAGCGGCTCGCTCGTGTACATGCAGTTCACTGACCTCCTCGTCGCGGCGGCGGCGCTCGTCGGCGGCGCGCGCGTGGCGGAAGGGCAGGCGCGGCCACAGCGCGTCGAGCGGCTCGCTCGTGTACATGCAGTTCACTGACCTCCTCGTCGCGGCGGCGGCGCTCGTCGGCGGCGCGCGCGTGGCGGAAGGGCAGGCGCGGCCACAGCGCGTCGAGCGGCTCGCTCGTGTACATGCAGTTCACTGACCTCCTCGTCGCGGCGGCGGCGCTCGTCGGCGGCGCGCGCGTGGCGGAAGGGCAGGCGCGGCCACAGCGCGTCGAGCGGCTCGCTCGTGTACATGCAGTTCACTGACCTCCTCGTCGCGGCGGCGGCGCTCGTCGGCGGCGCGCGCGTGGCGGAAGGGCAGGCGCGGCCACAGCGCGTCGAGCGGCTCGCTCGTGTACATGCAGTTCACTGACCTCCTCGTCGCGGCGGCGGCGCTCGTCGGCGGCGCGCGCGTGGCGGAAGGGCAGGCGCGGCCACAGCGCGTCGAGCGGCTCGCTCGTGTACATGCAGTTCACTGACCTCCTCGTCGCGGCGGCGGCGCTCGTCGGCGGCGCGCGCGTGGCGGAAGGGCAGGCGCGGCCACAGCGCGTCGAGCGGCTCGCTCGTGTACATGCAGTTCACTGACCTCCTCGTCGCGGCGGCGGCGCTCGTCGGCGGCGCGCGCGTGGCGGAAGGGCAGGCGCGGCCACAGCGCGTCGAGCGGCTCGCTCGTGTACATGCAGTTCACTGACCTCCTCGTCGCGGCGGCGGCGCTCGTCGGCGGCGCGCGCGTGGCGGAAGGGCAGGCGCGGCCACAGCGCGTCGAGCGGCTCGCTCGTGTACATGCAGTTCACTGACCTCCTCGTCGCGGCGGCGGCGCTCGTCGGCGGCGCGCGCGTGGCGGAAGGGCAGGCGCGGCCACAGCGCGTCGAGCGGCGAGGCGCGCCGGTCGAGCAGCACGCGGCCGCCGCGCCCGAGCCGCCGCCGCGCAAACCCCACGCAGCGCTCGTACGGCTGCCGCACCGACGTCAGCGTGTACCTGCACACGGGTATGGACGAGTTAGCTTCCGTCGAACTAAAATCCGGCCTAAGAGGACCATGACGTCACCGTCACTTTGAATACCGACCGGCACAAAATTATAAACTTGCTACGACGCGCTACGTTGTAACGTAACTACGTATGTAACATACGGAGCTTTGGCGAAAGCATTATCTCCTATTCTGACAGTACCGCTATTGTTTTTATGACAAGTCATGGCAGGATATAAGGGTCAATATTGAGAGGGGTTTAATCATTGTATCTTAATAGCAATGCAGCAAATGAAAATATTTTAACATTAAATATATTAAAAACAAATTCCATCGGCTTTGTCCACTATAATACTTCTCGACTCACAACTACAACAATTATACAACAATAAATTCCTATAGCTTGCAAGTGTCCAGATTTTGATAGTGACTTATACTAAATATTTAGGTATAATGGTCCACCATTATACCTAAATATTATATACCACCAGAGACTGAGTTGGCAGCCTCACATTAAAATAACTATGAAAAGAATCAGAAAGCTTATTTGGTTGTACAGATGACTGAGTACAGAGATCCAATGACGATTGAGCTCTTGAAAAAATTTACGTTGCCATTATACAATCTGTCATTTACCTATGATATTACGGTCGTCGGGATGACACCAATACTGCCAGCTTCCTAACTATTTAATCATCAGATCAATTATAAAGGTGGTCAGAAATCTTAAGATATTAAATGTTATAATAAAACGTCACATAAATTAGCGTAGAAAGAAAGAAAGGTTTCTAATAGAACATTTTTTCACATACACATAATTATGAAACCGACAATTGTTTGAGACTTCAAGTTTGGCAGAATATTTTTATATATCTTCTTGTATCTTTATTATTATAACGCTAGTTCCTTATAGTAATTCTATGTACACTACCTAAACCGCTTTTACTATTGACAACCCAAAGGTTGTCTGGAAGAGATCGCTCTACTAGCGATAAGACCGCCTTTGTACATCTTTCTTTGTTCATTACAAATATTGTATCTTTTTGTGGTGTGCAATAAAGAGTATTATTATTATTATTATTATTTTTTCAATGTAAATAAATATTTATTTCTACTTCAGCCAAAATCTCCTACATTATAAAATACGTTTCAACATAGGGTATATTATACCCTATGTTGAAACGTAAACGCATGTAAAATCGCATGGATGGTATAGTAATTACTGAAAAGATATTTACCTCATCCTCTCATCCAGTTCATGTTCAAACATTCCGTCCTTGGAAGGATTCTCCGGGTCCACGGGATCGCCGTATAATGTTGAAGTAGGCTGAAATAAAAAGTAAATTTCACTTAAGTAATAAAAAAAAGCCTATTTCGTAGAGGAAATTTGATGTGATTTTTTATATATATTAGTATATATATAATTGCTTCAATGTATTTTTTATACCTGTACAATTTCAGTGTGTGTCAACGGTGTCGTTATAGTTTCGACACATTGTGGTGATTGGAACGAAATATTAACTTTATAGACCCGAAGTCGAAATCAACATAGTCTTTCCTATCAGTTCTATATAATATTTACGATGGGTTGTCAAATAGAGAATTTTAAAGTAAGCTTTCTGTTAAAGTATAGTTCCAGATCCTTTGTAACAGATTTTCGTAAAAAGCTTTACTGCATAGGCAATAATCCTAATTAATTTATATTTAAACTTAGTTGTTAATGAAACAATAGCACTTGATTATATTTAAAAAAATTGGTTGTCTATAAAGTCGGTTTACGAACGATAATTTTTACGTGATAACGTCATAAGAAAACATGAATGGAATTGAATTATTATCGCTGAATTATCATTATTTTGTATAATATATATATAAGCTACAGGTAATTAATTGTATTTAATATACAAAATTAAAGTTAAATACTTTGATATGTACCTAATACAAGAAATAATCAAGTTTAATAAAGAAGCTAAGTTTAATAACTTAAAGTTAGCAAAACAAATTAGATTATCATTAACCACTTATGAAAATTGTTAAAATATACTAAATAAAAACAGTTTACTTTTTATACGATCGTAATTATATGAGTCCTAATAACTTTTTAGTCAAAATTGTAATATAACCTATCTATCTAACTATGTATCCAGATATCCTATACTCATGGTTGCCTGTAAGAAATCGCTTTTAGTGATAAGGCCGCCATTGCACATTTGCTGTAAATATATTACAATGTTAATTCATTTATGTGTGTAATAAAGTATTAAATAAATAAATAAATAAATAACCTAATATTACTGCACTCGCCCACCGATGCTACTTATTTTATAATCAAAGAACAAATATATGAGATTATATCGCTAATCGGATTCTTAAAATGCAAGAATTAATTACCTTTTTTGCTGCAATTGTTGTTGTAATAAACAATGGTAACCATTTTATGATTTTATTAACTTTTATTATTAACTTACATTTATTTACTTATATTATTACATTACATTATATTATCAACTTTTCACTATTTGACATTACTTCAATATTGACAAAACAGTTTCCCGCCATTTGCCGCTGTCATTTCTACTCGGACGCGTCGTAAGTTAGGCCGACCGCCGATCGTGAGCCGAACGCTTAGGCCGAGCCGATCGTACCTCTCTACCGCTTGTTCCGCGCTCTCGCTCACTAATTGTGACAATGATGACGTCATCTTCTTCGAACGGGCACCCTTTCATCAATTTACTAGACGTTATCACGTCAAAACATAAATTGGAGGTACATAAGTCAGCAATTTTTTGAGATTATGTTGTAAGACTGCAATCGTCCAGACTTCCGAAAGTTATAAACATTTTAAAGTCATCCGCATAAAGACTGGGACAGTTAATTAATGAAGATGACGAAAAGAAGAGGGCCACTATAGAAGCCTTGTAGTATATCATCATTCGGAATAATGTCAGGTTAGCTCGGCTCTTGGATCTTCAGCCGAATTACAAACAGGTCGGTTGACCAAGGTATACAGCTGTCCGTAAAAATTCTCGACCTCCCTCTATATTTCAGCTCTGGTTGACCTCTCCTTTGTTTTCAGCTTCAAAAACCGGCTTTGACCAACAGACAAATCCCCTGAGAACACTTTGGAGTCCCGATTATGCTCTATCGCATCGTTTTGTATTAAAGACACGTATATCGTGTCTCAGAGATTTCCATATCCATCTGTTGATCCGCCTATATGCTTCAGCGTCGTCAGATGACTGCGTCATTCTTTCATGATACTTTAGAGTTTGGTCAGAGTCTTCGGGACCCGCTTTTACGGCCGGGTCTGTAAAATCGGCTTTGTATGGAAGGCAATCGAAACGATTTGATAATTCGAGCTGAAAGATCTCGGGGTTTTGAATATGTGCGTTAGATGGTCGCTGTGTAGACTTCATCGGGCGTGACCATTCCAGTTTAACACTAATATTCAATGTGCCTTTAACCAATAGGGGATCACTTCCGGTTTTCACCCTATAGATCACAGAGATGTCATTGAATATGAACCATCAGGACTTATCAAGGTCGATTTCCTGTAAGACGGCTTCCAAAGGAGTTAAGCATAAAGAGTCCGTCCTTCTCCAGAAAATCGGCCAGCTTGTCTTTTTTGGTTCCACTGTCCATATTCAAATTGTCCCGCTCTCAGCTCATCGTCTCGTCTTTTTATCTGCGCGTTACAATCCCCCGTGACAATATTGAAGTAGGTTTTATTCATATGTATGGCTCTACTGACTCATACTACTGTCTTCAAACATAGCCTCTACTTCATGTGGGTGTGCCGAGATCGGTGCGTATACCTGTATTACCTTCAGCAAGTATCTCTTAGATACTCTGAGTGTAAGGTACGCAGCCCTGTTTGACACACTTCCGACGGTCACAACTTTGCCAATGTCGTCGACTATCGTTGATTGTCGTCGTGGGTGGCAGCGGAATTTCATCCAGAGATTTTTAGCACCCCCTGCCTTACCGTTACCCGGGCCGCTGCCGTAGCCGGGAATAGTAGGGCCAACGAGGACTGAGGGTCTGGGCTCTTTTTTGCTTGTCATATGGGGGCCCCCCCAATGGTGTCAATACTCGTCAGGCTTAGCAGACGTGATCGGTGCACAGTTGTTCGCGCCACCTCGACACCTCGGCAAGAAAGAGGTTGGGACTATTTTTCTCTTCCGATCTCTGCACGGCCGAGTAATATATATATATATATATATATATATATATATATATATATATATATATATATATATATATATATATATATATATATATATATATATATTACTCTCATATATATATGTATATATATACGTATTATGATTGTTCTGTTTTTTATGATCGGATAGTAGCTTTTGGGGTCTTTACTAGATGGCGTCAACTCATTTTAAGAATATACCAGTTCAGAAATAAAACCATCAAATTGGTAACTTTTATAAAAAAATAATTAATAAATTAAATCTGGTTTAATTTATTAATTATATTTTATAAAAGTTACCAATTAAATGTTTTTAAATAATTATAATTAAGAATAAATATTAAAGTGAATATTTTGATTTTTAGTTTCGAATATTTCTTTTGTAGAATTCTATTTAAGAGGTTTTTAGACGAAATAATCTTACTGTGCCGGACGTTTTTTGCCGGTTAGAGACCCTGTCGTCCCATAAAGAACTTCGTTCCAAAATCCCGTTTTAAATAAATTTAATAATAAGAATAAGCATGTTAATTTAAAATTTTAATCTCACCATTTCGTAGTAGCAGCCAGGCTTTCTTCGGAAAGCGAAGGGTCCGTCGTCCGGTGGAGCCGTTTCTTCCTCTGATGATGTACAGACACCAGAGTCTGAAATTATTACAGAAAACTTTAATAACGTAATCTATACAAATAATAAATTTGTTAAAACCTCCGTTTTATTAATACCCTATATATCATCAAGAATAAATTGTAATAGCGCGATTTAATTTCAATCAGCGCCATCTCTTATCATTTTTTGTTCGTGCACGTATCACGTAAAAAGTACAAAACCAATGTAAATAACTTTAATACATAAAAATTATACATAACTCACAGTATAATTTAGTTTTTGTTTTATTGTAATTAAATTTAAAATTTAATATTAAAGAAAATAAAAATACGCCTACACGACATAGACGCCATCTGGTCTAACGAATCTTAAAAACTCACAAAACTTATTTTTGAGTTATTATTTTGCTAAACTTAAAAGTTTACTAAATATGTCGGATAGGAATAGAAATCGTTTAGATAAACATCATTTTCAATTAATATAGGTACTATTATGTTAAATGTCACTAAATATAAAAACGATATTCTACCATTATACGATAGATGGCGCATGTAGGTGATAAAAAATATAAATTTATAATTTTTAAAATTTTAGTTAAATACCCGTGCGAAGCCGGGGCGGGCCGCTAGTCTATACTAATATTATAAAGCTGAAGAGTTTGTATATTCAAACGAGATAATCTCAATAACTACTGGGTTCGAATTGAATTTTTTTTTTGTGTTGGATAGTCCATTTACTGAGAAAGGAATATAACATCACGTTACGACCAATTGGGACAGAGCAATAATAAGAAACGTTACAAAAACGGGAAAAAATAATATTTTTGAAATCTTCCGTTGGTTCCTTTATTATTGCTCTCCCCATGATATTTTTTTCTATAGTATCACTTTTAAAGTAAACATATCATCACGCTTTTTATTCCCCAAAAGGGTAGGCAGAGATGAACTGTATATTAAATGTAACACCCACTTTTCGCCAGTTATGAATCGCATGTAATAGGGAGCGAGCCTATTGCCATACACCGGGCACCATTCCAGACTCCGTGCTATTACTGAGAATTTTCGAAAAAAAAAAAAACAATAATTCGTTGACCGACCCAGGAATCGAACCTGAGACCCTTGCTCGGCAGTAGCGTTTGCGATCATTTGACCAACGAGACGAGCTCTTAAAGTAATGTTTTAAAAATATTTAAGTACGTTTTTTCCTTAAATTAACGCGGATGTAACCGCGGGGCATAGCTAGTAAATCCATATATCTAAAATTACGAGGATGGCGATAATGTTTTCATACGTATGTAAACAATTTTTTAAAACAATATGTTCAAAGGGCTTTAGAAATTTAATTCAGATTTACATAAATATAATATTCTAAATTACTTTTTAAACTTATAATTATTTACCTTGGATGATAACATTATATTGTGTAAATCGTATTTGAATAACTCTATTAAATTAATATTAAAATTATGACCTTGTGACTTCTTATTTCGAGACCTACAGCTCCCTACTTAAAATTTCTAGTTCGAGGTTCCTTAGAATGTTAGTCACCGCTTCTGGGACAATCAGATTATGGTCCCCTTTGGACACGGGCCTTCCAATTAACGGGATTGACCATTCCTAAGTCCTTTATGCGCTCGGGATCCATCATCTAAGACGAGGGTATTTCACGTAAGGCCCTCTCAAGTCGGGGGCCCTCCGCCAAAGAGCAGTGTCAGAGGCCCCGGGGGCCTACTGCCGCATACTGACCTCTGTGGGGATGCGCGGCGGGCGCGTGATGGCGGTGCTTCCGCCGCTTGTACGGCCGCTTCTCGCGCTGAAAGATTGACTGTATAGTAGCACACTACTTACGTTCACACTCACTTCATTATTATGAAAACTTTTTGTTTATTACGTAAGAGTTTTTTAATGTGCACATATTCCTATTTCTATTATCGTTCCATTTAATTATTATTCTACTGAGTGAATAATAAAGGTTTTGCTTTATTCGGTACAAATTATAAACCTCGATATTTGACGAGAAGTTTTTTTTAATTAAAGCCCACTTAATTCAAAGATATTTCTCGATCGAACCTTACCTATTAGAAACAACCTAACATATAAGTCCTATAAGGTCGTCACACATTCGAATCACAAGAATAAGAGCATCACTCACCTGTCTCGGCTGGTCGATGGGTGTGGAGGGCGCGCGTGGCGGGTAATGCGTCACGGTATACTCGCGTCGGAAGCTGGGTGTTGTCAACGGCACCGCTGCGTATTGCGGTCTGAGGATAGAAGATTGTTATTAGAAATTAATAACTAAACGTTAGGAATGTTAATGTAAAAAAAAAAGTATCGATATTTTTTTTCTATATAATAATAGGTATTATAATATGAAATTGCCGTTTTTGATGAAATAAGTAAACGCACTTTTTTTCTATATTTTTTATTTTTATTATTCAAAGTAATTACCCATGGAATCAATGCATTTTTGCCAACGTAGTGGTAGCTAGGCATCAATACCTTTCTTGAAAAACTTTGCTGGACGGGAGGCAACAAACTTTTTAAAGTCATTTTGTACTAATATATCGGAAGTATCGACTATACTAGCATATCAGAAAAATTTATATGTTGAATGCCGTTATTATGTCAGATAATTATCGATAAGATTGGCCCTGCAGTAGTGCTCTAAACATGAATCAGTGGAATTTTCATTAACTACGTTAGTAAAGTTATAGTGACTACATTTCAGTAAATATAAGTAACAAGTTAGTAAATATTCACTAATAATCAAATCAGTCGACTCTGATATTCACATATACATTAGACTGGGCCGAAAAAAAAGGACTATTTTTTTTAACTATACGATACTGTGAAAATATCATTCATGATGATAAAGAAGTATTATCGTGAAAGTTTGAGTCCTTAATCATAATATTAAGGGGTGTATCGTTACGAGTATTGGTTTTTTAAAGTCAACCTGAAAAACTTGAGCGATACGTATTCTTAAAGGAAATTAAATTTCCTAGAAAAAAACTTTCTTTGTAAATTAATGTAAAACAAGCCGTTTTCTTGTATTTATTCGCCTTAAATTTTGATTTTTTTTTTCATTTTTGAGTTTCGATTTTGGATTTTTGTATCTACCAGAATACATATTTTCAAAGGAAATTTAATACTCTACAAAAAGAGTTTCTTACTATTTTTAATTAATTACATTAACTTCCTTTCAAAGTTATTCGACGTTGAACTTTCAAAACTCTTTAACTTTCCTTCACTTTGGAATTCCACTGATTCATGTTTAGAGAGTGAGTATCGGAGTACCTATATGGTATTTTAAAAGTACTCAAAATACTACTGATGACATCTATAATGGATCTATGCCGGCTTTTATGAATAAAATAGAATTATTATCACTGAATTATCATTTTTTTTTTTGTTAATACAAAAGGATGTAATTGAAAGTTACAATTTTTTCGATAAATTGACATTTATTTGCACTCGTTAATTTAAATATTTTTTCTCTTCTACTCGGACGCATCTGCCAATGTAGTGGAAGAGAGATAGATGCGTCACAAGCCGAACGCTTAGGCCGATTGTGCCTCTTTATCGCTTGTTCCGCGCTCTCGCTCGTGGAACGTGACAATGAGTCATGTTTTTTTTTGTGCGCGCAGCCGGCGTTCATCGATTTATAACACGTTATCACATCAAAAATAAAACTCCTTCCGTTAATGTCAGCCGAATGAAGCGCGTTGTTTTACTCGTAATAAAAGCATTTAAGTAATAGTATCGCTTACCTCGGTGATGACCGTTCTGGTGTAGTGGTGCGAGTAGTCGCCTCAAACCGCACGCCGGCAGTCGCGGGTTCGATTACCGCTCGGGACAAATATTTGTTTCCGGTCTGGGTGTATGTCGTTGTAGGTCTCCTCACCGTACCTCGGAGAGCACGTAAAGCCCTCGGTCCCGGTTGTTATCATAGACACCTGATAACGATCGTTACTAACGATAGGGAAAATTATCCGCCAACCCGCAGTGAAGCAGCGTGGTACATTATGCACAAACCCTTCTTCTATACGGAGAAGAGGCCTTCGCTCAGCAGGGGGTTGTTTACAGGCTGATACGGTACACGGGTACAGTAATATATATCGGTATCGCTGACCTAGGCGGCGGGTCGGGCAGCAGCTGGCTGGCGAAGTCGCCGGCCGCGTACCGGCGCTCGGCCAGCAGCGCGGTGAGGCGCACGAGCTCGCGCTTGGCGCGCTCGCGCCGCGCCACCAGCTCCAGCAGCGTCAGCGCGCGCGCCAGGTCGCGCCGCAGCTTCAGCATCTTCTCGTACGAGCTCTCGTCGTTTTTCCTGCCGGCGGATCGGTATGATCGGTATGAAGGGGGTATCATATTAAGATAACGCGATGATGAGATGATGTGAGCGGTAAACGTTCCGATACAACGCGACGCTATAAAATTAATTTGTCATTATATTAATTAATTAATAAACGCCTCAAATTCGACGTTGAAGAAGAAGGTTAAAGTACTGTGTCCAAAATCCCGTGCCGTTTCAATAATAGTTGAGTTCAATTAGTATTTAAATTCGACACCACAGCGATTTTGTTGCGATCGCGCAAGTTACGTATTACGAGTAGTTCCACCGTTTCGGTGACATTACCAATCGGTAGTGACAGTTTTAATAATTTTTGATGGATGAATTGGGTATAAGCCTATAAGGTAAAATTTTTGTTGTAGTGTAAGTTGTTCGTCAATAATGAATTTTAGCGTAACGTTTTTCGGTTTATCTAAACTATCTAGCTAATATGAAAGAAAGAATTTATTTCGCCCCAATAAAATCGATAATATTAAAAAGCTAGAATTCAAAGTATCAAAACACTCTTTTTCAAGTGTATGATAAAATTAAATAATCTATAGATATGGCAAAGTTTTAATAGAATATTTATAAAAGAATTGGAAACATTTATCAAAACGAAATTTATCAATTCAACTTAAAACATATTGCATTTCGATATCGACTTCTGCGTATCTTGTTATACGGTTCCGATTCTGGGGATTGATCGAATTTAGTTGGAATTCGGCAAGTTGATAGGTTGGTTTCCAATGAATATTCTACAATATTAACGGGTGTCTCAATAAGAATGCACTTTTTCATTTTAAAGTAAAATAAAAACATGTATTTTTTGAGATAGTTGTGATTTTGTTATTGGATTGTAAAGAAGCCATGTTCCGATTAAGTATGCAATAAAATATCTCTGATGACAGGCCATTACTCTTTTCATTAAATTTTCACAAAGATATGGCTGTATCTTACCGATGACGCGTTGGATCTCGGATTTGAGCTCAGGAATTGTTTCTGGTTTATTCGGATAAACCCGAGATTTCACAAAACCCCAAAGAAAACCCGAAGAGACATCCGTTATATCTACGTTAAATACGTAACATATGGAGTATCAACTAATGAATGTAATAGTAGTTCGATGAAAGTTTAAATCGAACCTGTTCTTCCTTGTCTGCATCTTCTCTGTGCGACGTCGGAATGCAAGGTAAGGATTGTTTGTGGACTGACCGGGTCGGCTCTCCGTCTTGACGGACAGAACTAATGCGTGTTGCTGTAAGATAATCAACGAAATCTATTATTGTTCTATTTTTTCTAAGTTATTTCCAAGTAATGAATCTTTTCGTAAATAAAACACTTCAACACTAAATAGTCTTTTCTATGGGAAATATGATTTCGCTATGTAAAAATAATTTTATTTAGAAAATAATCATTTATTCAAAATAATATATAAAAATCTATGTACTATATCTAGTTTGAAACTAATATTATAAACATTTGATTACATGGTAATTCTATCGCCAATTCAGTCCAAAATATTATATACAATATACCTAGCCTAATCAACATAACTTAATTTTTTTTTAAACTCATCTCGT
Organism: Euphydryas editha; assembly: GCA_036937285.1. Taxonomy (NCBI): domain Eukaryota; kingdom Metazoa; phylum Arthropoda; class Insecta; order Lepidoptera; family Nymphalidae; genus Euphydryas; species Euphydryas editha. The sequence goes on along the minus strand of JAUPFZ010000031.1, from coordinate 3,956,397 downwards.
TGAAAGAAAATGTACTGGAAAAAAAATTCTAATCACGAAGACAATCCACAGCGGAGCAGCGTGGCGGCTAAGGTTGCTATTCCTTCGTGGGAGAAGAAACCAAGCAGTTAATTCTTTACAGTTACAGTAAGTTAATTATTTCCTGTAATTTCAAGAAGATCAACGAATGTCTTTGTATCTTGAACTTACAGTATTCAGCCGTTTGTTGAGCCAGTAGTCGTACACCGCGATGACGAGATCATCGTGCCTCTCTAGAAGCAGTTTGGCCTCGTTCAGCGTCACCACCGTCTGTCCCGAGCTCCGTTCCAGCTTGTCCATCATTTGTTCGAACTTTAGCTCTGGTGGCGGACGAAAAAACGAGTTTATGTTATTGAATTTCGACATTAAACTAAATTGCATATTTTCCTGATTAAATAGGTATTGTAAATACTTAAGTTATGAGAAAATTGGTTTTTATTCGTTTTTTTGTAATCGATAAACTATCAAACTTCTAAGTCGGTTTTTAAAATGTATTCACCATGAGAAATACTCTATTAACAAGGAAAATAGGCTATAAGACAACACTCTATGACTGATGACGATTAAAAATCGTGTATGTTAATTAATCCGATATAAATTAAAATTTAATTGAGTGATCAATAAATAAAGCGTTACTCGAACTTAAAAAGTTTGTAACAAATTGACAAAAAGTGTCTCTACCTGTTAGCTCAGGATGCCTTTGTTGTTTGAGCCACCTCTCATCCTCCGAGTCGATGTCGTACTCCGGCGCCTCTTGTTCCTCCCATAGCGCTGCAAAGAGAATAATAAATATAAAATTTCGTCTTAAATTTATAATTAAAAATTATTACACATAGTTATAGTTACTAAATGAATATTCTATATTAAATAAACGAATAGTATATTGTGTCACAAAGGACGAAAGTACTACTTTCTGTCCCGCATGTGAAATGCAAACATGCGGAAAAGGATGTAGTAATTTCGTCCCGTGTTACACATACTTTTTTTTTCCTACCTAGGCCGAAAATTCGGGTTTTGTCTCTGTGAAGTGGGGGAAGGGAAGTGTCACTTTTTCCTACCTAGGTCGAAAGTTCGACTTTTGTCCCCGTAAAGCGGAGAAAAAATTTCACTTTTCTCCCACTTCAGAGGGACGAAAAACGAACTTTTGGCGGAGGTAGGAAAAAATATAATTTATACTAGTCAGGTAATATATGTGGATGATGAACGAGGCTTCATCGTCACCATTAATCAGAGGTTTACTTATATTGAGACACTTATTATTTTTAGATTAAAGGGTCTTATAGATGTCTGTAACCGTTACTAATGAATACCTAAGCCGATAAGACCAGTTCAATTATCTCAAACCACAAAAACAAGACCCAATTAATTTAGATAAAGAGAATTACAAAATTATGAATAGATACTACAGTTTAATTTACATATAAGTGTGTATAGATAATTAAAACGCGAGGTCTGACGGCTCTTGGCACACACCTATACAGGGTTAATTCTAAAACACCAGCAACCTCGCAGGACAAGATAGCTAACATTATGTACAACAACATTTGTTCTACCACTTTTGTTAATTTGTTAGATTTTATTTTCATACAAAAATAAATATTAATTTAATTTTACGCGAATGCAATAAACTCTACGCGCGTCCCAAAGATTAGGTAAATAACGACCACGTACTAATTTGAGGGGAAAGGTAGGAACGGGGCGGCGCTAGCGCCTTTGAACTTGACCTATTTAGCCAGCCGCGGCAGTCGGCGGCGGGCGACTTTGATGCGCGCGCGTCATATGATTTTGTGTGCTACTCGTATTTATTTTATTCGTATCGATCGATGTATTGTACCTGTACTAAAGTTATTTTATAACCACGGTACCGCCGCTATTCTAATGTCGAATACACGGAAATGGTGAGGATACTGGCTAAGTGTGATGACAATGTGTCGGAAGCCTGTCGGCAATATGCAGCTAGATATTCGAACTTACCTACACCGAGCCGTGAGACAATGTCAACTCACCGAATCTGACAAACTAGCACGAGTAAATTTTTGTAACTGGTTCGGTTAACTAAAATAATTTGTGCGTTCAATCAAATTAAAACTAATTCGGAAGTGTTAGCACGTGTTAGTGAACAGCTGATTTTTAGGTGTTGTATGTGTGTTGGTTGTGATGGTGACTATTTTGAACGCTATCTGCGCGATACGCACCGACATGCGCGTTAATTTAACCTTAGAGGTAATATTTCGTTTGTAAATATTATTTTATTGTCAATTATTTTTAATTATTGTAAATACGCTGATTTCACTTTTGAAATACTTATGCCCGCCTGTATTTAACAATAAAAAGTGAATAATACCTAGCTACCAATATTTGATATTAAATTGGTTTAATTAGACTTTAGTAAACGTTAAAGAATAATTACCTACGTTAATAATTTTCACATATTTTTTTATGTTCAGAATTCAGATACCTAATCTACATACCTACATTTTTATAGTATTGGCGGGCATACGGACACTCGAAGCCTTTTGATGACTAGGTACCGGATGTCTACCGCACAACTGGTTGTGCTGTAACCTCTGGAGGTTATGCAGATGTGTTGCCCTCCTATACATACGATTTATTTGTTTTTTATCGTTTAATATAGCCAGTTCTAAGCCTGGTAAAGTATGAAGGGATTGTGGACTCAGTTTACGTATTGCAGTGACATGACAAAACAGAAATTTGATTATTCACTTAAGTCACTGCGATATACATACTATGATACTGCCCACAAACCCACCAAGCAATTTATATTAATTTTATTAACTAGAATTATCGGGCAGAGAAAGTGTTATTACTATTATTATGCAAGCGCGCCCGAGCGTCGCGTCATTCTTTCGATAATGAATGAAACATAGACTCTAAATTTCAGAGCAGTACAATAAAAGCTTAAAAAATCATTTTTAATTAATGTATTGAGTTATGTCAAAAGTCGTAGAACAAATGTTGTTGTACATAATGTTAGCTATCTTGTCCTGCGAGGTTGCTGGTGTTTTAGAATTAACCCTGTATACCCGATATCAGCTATCAATCTCTGTAATAGAGTTTAGAATAAGAACAAAATACAGACATTTATGAACGAAAAATATGAAATGGTAACATTCGAACTTATAAAAGTATAATTAGATATGAGTCACTCAAAATATCACCTCCTTCTATTAAACCTTAAGGAACTGGTCTTAAATTTTTAATCTTATGAATCATGTAATCGTATAATTATTATTTTTAATACTATATACATTTTAATACTATTATTATTTTTAATACAATAAAACATTAGCTCGTTACAGGAAAGACCCGATCGTTATCCCTATAGTAAGCTTCCTTTATAAATGAAAACAATAAATTATACTTATATCCTGCTTCGTTTATTTTATTCACATACGAACGAGCGTGACTTGTTTTCACGAATAATTTAAATTAAACGCTTAAGTTTAGATATATTATATCATTATAAGTCGTATGTCAAACTGAACATATCGTCAACACCGCCTGAGTATGAACAAAATTCTAAAAACTTTCAAAATTCCATTTAAAAAAAAATTTCAACTCAATTCCGTTACAGAATTTGTTTTTATATAATTCCGAGTCATCATTTACTTTATATAAAATAAAATAAAACTTTTATGCAAAATTTTATGTTCTCATTAATGTCCGACCGAAAGTTCGGTTTCGGTTTCGGTTTCGGCCGGTTTCGGCCAAAAAATCTAGTTTCGGCCTTAGTTTCGGTTTCGGCCAAAAAGTAGCCGAAACTTTCGGCCGCGCCGAAACTGGAGTGTTTATGATCGTTTTTTGACAATATGGCATCTGGTTGTGGCTGTGGTGAATATTTATTATTATCATATATTTAGTGACATTCGCGAAGTTAAGACGAATTGATTGACGTAAGAGTCATTAAAATCGGTCAACGCGTTTGATCTCTACAACGCCACATAAGAACAAACATACATCATACATAAATATACATAGGCTGATAAACACATTATCCTTCTTTGCGTCGCGCAGTCGGGTAATTATAAACACATTACCATCTTTGCGTCGAGCAGTCAGGTAATGATAAACACATTCCCCTTCTTTGCGTTGAGCAGTCAGGTAATGATAAACACATTACTCTTCTTAGCGTCGTGCTGTCGGGTAAAAACACACTAGATTTTTATAATTTTACATACATAATGTCCCATTTATGTATGTAAAATTTCCGATTTTTTATTATATTAAAAAATTCTCTCGACAGAATTGGAAAAAAAACTAGGAGAGTGTTGAAAAATATTTGTAGAATAAGCTTAAAAAAATAAAAGTAGCACTTCACGGTTTTGTTATCGAGATATTAAAATTATAAATATTAATTTTAATTTTAAATTTATAGTGATCTGGTAACACTGTGCACAACGCTCTCATCTTTTTAATTTAATAAAACTATTATTAGAAAGCGCAATACTATTTGTATATACTAAGACCATATAAACAAAAATATATAAAACACTTAGAGCAACGTTGCCAGATTACTATAACTAATGATATAAGGCAGAAGGTATTAAGGTAGGACTACACTTGGGCACCTTGGACACCACGCTGGTTTCGGTTTCGGTTTCGGTTTCGGCCGAAACTGAGAGCAAGGCCGAAAGTTCGGTTTCGGTTTCGGTTTCGGCTGAAAAACCTGTTTCGGTCGGACACTAGTTCTCATATCCACTGGTGTATTAGTGTCGAGTACTCGAGTGTTCTTCAGAGAATATGTGCATTTGATTTAGTACTGCTCTTAGGCGATAGATGGCGTTACGTGCTTTTATATTACGTTAAAAGGAATTTTTTCAGAGATGAGCTTAGCTTAATGTATTTTACTACCGACATTCCTAATCAGCTTTGCCCTTGAATAATATAATAGTTATAGGAATTATAAATAACGTACTGTCGCCGATAATTCTCGTAATACGACGAGTAATTTAAATAAACCTCAACTTTTTTACTATAACAGTGTCATTTTTTAAAAATTACTAATATTATAAAGCTGTTTGTTTAAATTTGATTTTTATTTCTTAATTTTTATTTTGTTAAAGTTTCTGTTTATTGTTATATTATAGGCATCTATCTAGCGCCTTTATATAATTTGGCACTACGACTACCTACGAAAAATTATCGTGACTACCGTTCACTACTTATCGAAAACTCTCAGAAAACGAAAAAAAAAGAACAATTTTTACTAAGACCGGTGCCAAGTTCATATGGATGTTATAGTTATAGGAGTGGAGCAATAAATGCCACGAAAGTTTCCTAGTATTAAAACATTTAGTGTATGTACATACATATAAATAAAATGTCTATAGTTATAATATTATAATTTATTTACAATACCAGTATTTATAAAAAGTAATATTTATATACAGATGGATGGATTGATTTTCCCACAATTTCCCCGGGATCGGGACTTACGTGAGGACAACGGGACTTAGCGGGACACAGCTAGCAATTATATATATGTAATAGAACAGGTGACTAGTGGAGTTATTAATATATAATACCGTCAACCACAATAGCCCAACGAAGGCCACGTGTAATCCTATTTATTACAAGTGCATAGAATCATAAACTATTTTTGAGACGCTACTATTAATGCTATTTTGATAATGGAGTGGCACGGTGGTCACGATAGCTGATTGTTGCGCTACTGGTCTTGAATTTGATCCCCGCTCATGACAAATGTTTTTATGAGTCATACGGATGTTTATAGTAGTTTAAGCGTTTGTGTCACACAGCATTTTTTTCTACTGCGTGCATTTTTTTTTACACAGTAATGTACTGTATGTACAATATCATCTTCTTCTCCATTTAGAAGAAGGGTTGGAGTTTAGCGCTGCTCCATTGCCGGTTGGCGGATAATTTACTTAACATGAGTAACGATCGTTATCAGGTGTCTATAATAATAACCGGGACCGACGGCTTTACGTGCTCTCCGAGGCACGGTGGGGAGACCCACAAGGACATACACCCAGATCGGAAACAAATATTTATACAAATGTAAAAATATCCGTCCCGAGCGGGAATCGCACCCACGACCGCCGGCGCGCGGCTTTGAGGCGACTACTCGCACCACTACACCAGAACGGTCGTCTTTTTTTACACAGTAAGAATTATATATCTTTTTAGGCGACAAGACGATAATATTACATCTTCTTAGGAGAAGTTCTCTTAGTTAATTTAAACGTTATGTCCGTTTTCTTTTAGTCGTGTAATAATGTTTTAATCTCACTGGTATTAGCAGTGCCCTGTTAATTAACAAATTAATAATACATAATATGAGAATAGTTCCCAGCGGAGCGAGAAAATCTTTTATATAATTATTACGATACATTATTATGTAATACTGACGCAAACATAAAATATATAGAGAGCTTATTCCGATTTTCATATAGGAAATGTTAAGATCTTGGCGTGTTCCCAGTTTTTATTGAAAGCGCCTCTGTAGCGGAAGGATGTTAGCGTGAGCCGCACTTAAGACTCTTCATACTGTATGCGTCCAACCTTTCATACGAGTATATATTTTTACAATTTATATAGTTTCGCAGTATTATCTAATAATCAGATTTTAAAAATTACTGTAGTATGAATGCAAATAATAATAAGTATTTAGTTTTTAACTTGTATCGGTCACTGAACATTGAAATCAAATCGACTATCGGTCACTCAAAATATCGCTAATGTTAAAAGCATTTGTACGAAAAAGTCACTATAACAGACCGTGTACATAATCTCAACCGATGTAATTCAACATTCTCGCGATGCTAAATAAAATGACAATAGTGACAATGTACGGAGAACCATCACTAGAGCAAAACACCAGACTAGAATCAAATATTTGTGCAAATAGAAACATACGCTCCGAGCGGGAATCAAATCATCATCAGCGTAAATAAAACACAAGAAAACATTAAAGCATGTGGGTTGCAGTGTAACCTCTTTGCCCCTTCAGCTCACCCGTATGCTATGTAGCTATGTAATATGTAACTAAATCTAAATTTTATGGCTTCAAAAATAATTATTATTATCACTACAGATAACACCAAATATATTTGTCATCGATTTGTACAATAAAAGTATACTGGGAAAAAAATATCAGAAATTAAAATTTAATTTGGCGAAAAATTTAGTTCTCTCTTGGCACACAAATTATTGTATATTATATGTTCAACATATACACTCGGTCGTCTGTTTCTAAGTAGGCACCTTAATACCTGTGTTTTAGGTAACAGCCGACTTATATACCAATTTATTATATGTTTTTTTTAAACACATTCAAATATAAATATTAAACCCAGACTCGGAGCGGGAATCCAATCCTGGAGCGAAAAGCAGGGTCACTGCCAACTGCGCCAACGTGATAGTCTGTTTATGTGTTGTTAGAGGCATTGTCTAAATAAAACATAGCCTATGAAACATCAAACTGACTAATATAATTGTAATGGAAAAGTAGTTATAAATATCAACGCGAGTAAAACCGCGAAGGATGTCTAGTAATATAAAAACGTTTTACAAATCTTTTCATAATGAATAAGACGCGACATTTTTAAATATAAAATCAAGCAAATGAATACGAAGGAAAGCAATAAATTAAATTAGTATTCAAATGAAGCTTTTCAAATACTTGTTATCAAGCGTTCAAAAAGTTTAAAGTGTCAATGTTTATGTATTTATAACAATACCACAAATTATATTTTTCAAATAATTTAAAAGCCTCTATAATTATTATTAAATTACCATTATTTTTTAAATTCATCATTATCCTCATAAGTATATAAATCAAACAGGATGTTTGAGGCGATAACAATTTAGGAAAACCCCTGGTAAAACTTTAACCATTGACGAAACGGAATATAACATAAACGTAATTTATATTTAAAAATATATTACATTTAAAACAGTTTAAATTTACACAAAACATCTACTGAAAAGAGACACAATTTTATTCCTTGTGTTATACATTATGTTAAAATATTCCTTATAGGCGTTAATTATAAAATAATATGTCAAGGGTATATAATAATATTTCACCTAAACATCTCTAAATCTTAGTTTAAATGTATTTTATTAAATGGCTTTATAATTACAAATTTAAAAAGCTTTTGGGTTTCCAATTATTCTTAAGTTTCTAAAATTAGACAAATTAAGAAATTGATATTTACATCGTTAAATATAACAATGAAAGTATTGTTATGTTAGTTAAACTAATTTTCGATGAAGGGATAGAGTATGGTCACAGCACTGCTGTACTAGAGATTGCGGATTCAATCCCCACTCACGATGAAATTAAAGGCTCATGTAACACTTGTATAGGCCGTACAGATGTCTGGTTGTTTATGTTTGTCTTGCTTGTATTTTCGGACTCCCGATATAATGATAATGAATCAACCTGTAAACGTGCCTACTGCTGGGCAAAGGCCTCTTATCCATATAGGAGACAGATTTGAGCTTAATCCACCACACTTCTCGACTGCGGATTGGCGGATAATTTTGCTAAGATGTATAACGATCGCTATCAGGTATTTATGATAATAACCGGCATTCTCCAAGCACGGTGAGGAGACTCACAAGGACATACAACCAGACCATAGAAACAAATATTTGTACATATACAAATATCTGCCCCGAGTGAGAATTGAAACCGCGATCGCCGGCTTTAAGACGACTACTCGCATAACACCAGAACGGTTGTGGATACAATATTTCGCCCTAATGGGGGCCGTTGAGTGTGCAACATTTTATGTTTAATATACTATTAAAAAAAACACATCACGCAAAAGATAGCGACAAAAAACGTTCTAAAAACGCACGCGTTCAAACCGCTATCAGTGTGTTGATACACTATCAAAATAAATTAATTACAACATTCCACGCTACGTCTACATACAAGAAATAAAACCTAACTCATCTTCATTCTGTATTAAAGAAACGATCAAAATAATACCTTAAACAAACGACATAAAGATAAAATTAGTCTGACAAAGTTGTTTTGTTGGATTAATTGTGGTATTTCTAGGGAAAGGAACGCGAAATTAAAACGACAACAATATAACTTGCTGCGCCATGCGGTTTTACCCGCATAACTTTCGATCCCTTGGAAATGTCGGTATAAAAAGTAGCCTCTATGTAATTCTAGATCTCCAGCTACGTACTAAAGATCATTGCAATCGGTTCCGTAGTTTTTGCGTGAAATAATAACATCCATCCAAACTTTCGCATTTATAATATCAGGTAGGACGAATAAGAAATTCTAAACATTTTTTGTTTGTTTGTTTCTAAACTAGAAATAGAACAAGTTATATGACGATTGAATAATTTCGTAAGCAAGTGTTAAAAGCTGATATTATTTTCGAAATGAAAATTGATTAAAATAATTACATAACCGCATGGGCGTAGATGGGAATGAAGGGAGGGGGTGGGGGTTAGAGGTGAGTGGCGCCCACCCGCGAAAAAGCGATAGTGGAAGTAATATTAGTATTCAAGAGACGAACTTTGTTTTTGTCGACACTCACGTAAAAATATTATACATAAACGTGACCGTGAGACGACCGTTCTGGTATAGTTGTGACGAAAGATCTATTAACGCCGGAAAATGATAGCGGGTTCGATTGCCGCTTGGTGTGTATATTTGAGTGTACAAATATTTATTTCTAGCTTAGGTGATTGTCCTGGTGGATCTTAAAATAGTGCCCGGGACAGAGCGTAAAACTGTTGGTCCCGATTATTAGGCTGGAACCCTTCTAATATATAAGAAAAGATATCTTTATCAAGAGTATTTACATGTAATTTTTGTTCAATTCATGAAAGGGTACGGCCACGTATTCCCGCTTATCTGTCTAGTATGCTCTACAAATTCCTAGCTTTGCCAGCGCATTATTAATAAAACCTGTAAGGAATATCAATACATTTATACATATACAAACGAATTCGTTATTTTATATAATATTGTTCAGGCCAGCACCTACAGGAGGTGTGTAGAACGTGTACCGCATGCTGACAACGGTTTAGGGGCATGACGTAGGCGTTGATAGGTAAGCAGGGGTGAGCCACCCCACAAAAATCCTAGTGAACCCCTTGCAGCGATCAATAATGATAAAATCATAACAATATTTATTCAACTAGATCCTCATCTCTGAAATGAAATAACGTCGAAATAGGGCCGCAAATATAAACAATTGTTCCTATTCCATCGTGTCATACCTGTGAGGTTAGACAAAATTGTTTAGGGTTTGTCAAATTCATTTGTCAACTTATCAAATTGTATCAAAAAGATATAAGGATTCGATAAGTCACATGATATTTGAATGTCAATCACCAAATCTTATGCGTATGGAGCGATTTATCGAATTTGTAGGAGGGTTCGAAAACATTTTATATTTTGATGGTAAAAATAAACAAAATTCCGTTTTTGTTATATATGTATTCAATATATAGAAATATCAAAATGTTGTCTCCGTTTTAATGTTAAGTACCTGGATGACCGAGCTTTGCTCGGTTAAATTATATTTAGATACATTACATACAGATGAAACATAAATAATATTTTCGATCTTACCGACATAATAGTAAAATAATAGGAACTGGTTATTTAAATAAAAAATAAAAAATAAAAAGAGCTCTTAATTAAAAAAAAGGAAAAAGATTGGTGGCCTGTAGAAACCTGGATTCGAACCCAGGTTTTCTAATTTCGAATCCGCCCGATTCCTATCTGAGCTATTAGAAGCTTGTCAATGACAGCGAAATTTACCTTCGTATTCTAATGGTATTTTTTAATTGCGTAAAAAAAGGGATAAAACAACATTTTCTAAAAATAAATCCTAGCTAGATCGATTTATCGCCCCCGAAACCCCCTGCATACTAAATTTCATGAAAATCGTTGGAGCCGTTTCCGAGATTCCGATTATATATATACAAGAATTGCTCGTTTAAAGATATAAGATTATTATAATAGTAAGTAAATTACTTATCTCCTTTCTACTACTATATGTGTAAAAACAAAAACTACATTAGCTCTTAGCAATACTAATGTAATAGCTTATAAACAGGTTTATATAAGAATGGTAGTATCTCCATAAAATCGTTTCCGTCTTAAAATAAATGTTTCCAAAATGAAATACAATACAAATTAATACTTTTTTTTCTTCTATATTTAATTTTTCATGCTCTTCAAACTCGGTTGTAGCAAGTTTCATTCGAAACAGTTAACCATTTACTGTAAAATTTGCTAAAGCAATTTAACCGTAATACATAAACTACTTTAAAGTACATAGATTCTTTTCTTGTTTCACTAATTTTTGAGTTCATTTTTAAGTATCTTTATAATTTCATTAAAATTTATTCAGCAGTTCAGCAAACGGACAAATAAACGGACTCAGTACTTTAATAGTGTTTCGTCCGGGGATTTTATGGATATGAAATTTCGGATCTGGAAATGGATACGGATATATTATATACGTATAGAAAATAATCCGGATTATCGTTAGTTTCGTTTACCCATAATTATCTTTTAAAGACTCGTGAAAGTTAGAGAAGGAAATTGTAAACAATACGAGGGATGCACGTCAATGGATGTCGAGCCGACACATTAGTCGCACGCGTCCTTTACATAATAACATAAGGAGAATATGTTTTATTTGTACTCCGCCTCTATCCAAAAATATTCAAAACTCTTCATATTGGATTCGGTTACGGAGCTCCATAATATCTCTAGTTCAGTCCAAGAACGTCTATAGTGTATAGAAACGTGATCAGTCTCACTTAAACAGGTATTTCATGTATCGATAATTCCTTATACGTAAACAGTATATGAATCATTTTATTTAAGAATCACCTGAACTACCTATGTGAGTAATATTGACTCATGTCTATTATTATTAATATGTATTATCTTGTTTTCGACTTTGCACGCGAACATTTTAATTTTAAGAGTATACGTATTACCATATTTTTGCTTCGTTTGTGATTTAGGTATCGGTCGATATGAAAAAACAAAGTTTTAAATAATAATAAAAAACACATTTAGTACACTTTGTCCGGCATTGTGTAAACTTTTATTGTTATAATATTTATATAATAAATATGTAAAAGTAACGTTGCAAATTCGATAACAGTAGAAATGCATTCCGTTTATATTCATTGTTACGCTTAACAGGATTTTTTTTGCAGTCGAAACACATTCATGTTATTGAATTCAAAAATATATAAGGATATAAGGGTCTATTTCGTAAATCAAGGGATCCAAACAAAACTGTTTTTACTGTGGTAGATCCCAGCTGGTCAGAAAACGATAGCAGCCGTAGATAATAATTGATTAAACCTCATATACACCTCCACCGATTTCGTGTCCCAATCTCACAGAAGAATTCGGGTAAATTCTTGTTTACTGGCAATTAATTAAGGAAAAAGGTAGTTAAAAGTATAGTTGATAGCCAACCAGTAAAACTTCAAAAAGGTAGCAATACCAAACAATCACATTATTATTATTCAATATTTGTCCATAGCACACCTATACAATAATAAAATAAACTCTAAAACTAGTACTGTGATTTAATAGTTTTTTCACCGTTTATAAGCTTTATTATTCTGAAGTGTCATATACAAAATATCGCTGTACGACTTTTAATAGCAGAAAAGTAACCATTAATGTAAGCGCGGGTAAATCCGCGAGGGACGTCATGTCCTAAATAAAAGACAAAACTATCGATTAGCAAAAGTTGCATTTTAAAATGAATCTGAAGTCAAACTATTTTTTTTCTCCTCGTACAGAAATTGTTTTATAATAAAATTCCAAAAAGAAATTCATCGATAAAAGATCTAGAGCGCAAAATACTTTATACAATTTTGAAACTACACTAAAGAATAAACTATTTATCGTTACTATAGATACTATTTAAGTTTTTTACAAAATAATCAAAATATGTACGGAATAAAAAACCTTATTATAACTTAACACCTCACGCAAACACTGACTCTTGCACTATTTTGACGAATCCAAAGAGACCTAACCGACTACATAGCGTGCTAATGATTAATAATAATAGATATGATATATATATATATACGCTCGAAAAACAACCCTAGCTTGGCAGTCGGGTAAAAATGATAGTCTGTATGTCCTCTACAGCCAAGCAAGCAACTTTAAAGGGCTGTATTTTTTGAACCGTAATAGTTGGACACTTGAAATGTTCAGAGTGTGTATTATAGGCGTTATAACAATATTACTACAAAATTAAAATAAATTCTAGCGTTTTTAGCTCCCGTTATAATAATATTATTATAATAAAAAGTATTTAATACATGATATATAATTATATTCAATACATTATTGAAGGCTACTTGAATATTAAAAAAAAAAAAAATTTTTAATGCAGTATTAAATATTGTACCTACGCGTGTAGCTTTAGTGTAAGGGATCGATTTCCAATTGGTCGTTTTTTTTTTCTTTTTTCCACGTACTATTCTTTAGAAGATACTTTGTTTTTTTATTATCGGTCGTTAGTATCATGAGTATCAAAGGACCGGTACAACTTTCAAATAAGAAAAAGTAATTTCGCGGTCTCGTGGTTTTGTCTTGTCGCTGTGACGGAATTTTAAAACCCATCGCTGGACAGGAAATACAATTTATTTATTTAGTTATTTAAATAGTTACTGCATCAATTTATCACTAAACATTAAGAGAAATTTTATCTAACATAGGTAATTAATTATTCGTGTATAAATGATACATTGACGACCATTCTGGTGTAGTGTAGTCGGCTTAACGGCAGCGGTGGCGGGTTTGATTCCCGCTCGGAGCAGATATTTGTATTTGTACAAATATTTGTTGTTCTGGTCTGGGTGTATGTCTTTGTGCATCTCCCCACCGTGCCTCGGAAAACACGTAAAGCCGTCGGTCCCGGTTGTTATTATAGCCATCTGATAGCGACCGTTACATTGTAGGAAAATTATCCGCCAACCAGTTATTATGCAGTAGCGTAGTGGATTAAGCTCCAACCCTTCTTCTATGGGGAAAAGAGTCCTTTTCCCGGCAGTGGGTTGTTTACAGGCTAATTCAGTTCAGTTCAATTCAAGTGATACAACATACATACTATGACTTCGGTCGGCTATTGTAGGTACTTTGAATAGAATGTCAGAAATCAATTGAAAGTCGAATGTAAACTAGTCATCGTCCAAGTTTTTGGTTTCTAAATAAAATAGCAATGCATTTTATCCATTGTGTCATTATAGTTTTCGTATCCGACGAATTCGGTGACAGCTTCACATTAACGAATTAAAGAATGACGATTTAAAACTGCTTTTGAAGCTTACTTGAATAAAATTAATTTTGATTACGATTTGTTTTCGATTTTAACTGAATTATAATATTCTTCCCTAAAGATATATCATTTAAATATAATTTTTGATGATGAAAAAAAAAATAATACACGTACGAAAAATATGTTACTGGCAAAGCATATAATTCAATTATGGTATACAATAAATACCCAGTCATTCATACAATGCATGGACAAAGTTGGCATTAAAACAAATACGGCAAATATGATTATATTAATGTATGTATTATGTAATGCAACGAGAAAAAAAAATAATCTCACTTGACAAACAGGGGATTTAATGACAAAATATTAATAACCCATTCTTGACAACTGTGCCAATTTGGGAACAGTTATATTTTTTTTTATGCACCCTCATATTATTTTTGTTGCCACCCACTTATTGTTTTGTTGTGCAGTTAAGATTGTACTGGTTTCGTATAATAAACAGTGACTGAGTATTTGTTTATAAATATTAGTTTTTTTAAGTGTTGAAGTTTGTTATTGTTACGACAGAGGAAGTAAGTGTATCATTTTTTCTATTTGTTAATATTGGTGATAAATTCTTTTATTATTGCAATCTTTAGTAAAAGATAACTAAATTACCTAATATATAAAAGTATTCTGATGCTGATAGTTTACCTATATAAAAAATAATAGTTACCTAAATATAGGTGTACCAATATTGGCACAGTGGCTACAAGGGTACTAATTAGCTTTTCTTTTTTACACAATCAAAATGAGTCGAAAGCAATATTTTAGTGGTAGTAATAACTTAAGGGGCTTAGAAGAAGCTATAAACACCTTGGCCGAAGATAGTGACGATGATTTAGGATATGATTTGGCCATAATTCCCCCCGAGCCAAGCGTTGTTACGGATGAGGAAGAGGGTGACGTTGATATGAATGACGCTTCGCTGTTTACCTAACGACGTCCCTGGTAATATTGAGGTATTTGTTCATAATATTGGTACACTCTCATTACCCGAACACGACAGCGATCATGAACCTTTGGCTGTTAAAAGACGACGAATTAGTTCCTCTCAATCAGTGCTGTCTACTTCCTCTGCTCGCCACCGCTCCTTTGATGTTCCATGACCATGACTCTCATAAACCTTTGGGAACTGTAAAAAGATGGTGCACAGAAAAAAAAGAAAAGGTTGATGTGCATATTCCGCACATATTTCAAAATTATAATAAAAATATGGGCGGCGTGGATGAGTTAGATCAATCCATATCCCTTTATAGGATTAGGATCCACGGTAAGAAATGGTGGTGGTTACTATTCACATATATGATAACGTGATCGCTAAAGAACTAATGGATCAACTGCTATTTCGAAGAAGAGTCGCCAGATATTATCTTAGACAATCACCTCAAAGGAATATAGCAGTCCATCTTCATTTAATATGGAAGTATTGCGATTAGATGGTGTTGAACATTTACCAGAAAAGCTACCAATACGAGTGAGGTGTTTTATATGTCACATTAGAGGTCGCTGGGGCTGTAAAAAATGCAAAAAACACTTTTCATTGAAAAGTCATGCTTTGCAAATTTTCACTCACAAGAAGCCATTGTGCCAGTTTGGGAACAACCCTGTAAATTTCAGGTTTTTTTAAAAATTGTATTTTTTCATGTTTTCTTTATATGTTAACTTCTAAATTGTCCACTAATAAAAGAATTTTAAAAATATCTTTTGTAATTTTCATTTGGCTTCAAATGGGTTAAGTTTATCATAAGATATTGTTAGCACTTGTAAAAATAATATGTAATAATTATATTTAAAAAAAATGCAAACTAATGAATTACGACCACATTTCATACTTTGTCTAAACATTGGAACATCTTATACTATAAATGGTCTAAGGTTTTTCAAAATACTAAGTTAAATTATATGCCTAAGCATAACAGATATATATTTACTATCAACATATATATCGTTACATACAAAAATAAAAGAAAAAACTAGATTAATATCTAAGCATACAAAAGAAAATATATAATGCGCAGAAATGAGTTTAGTCCCTATTGCGTGTCGTATTCTATCAGATAGACAACCTTATTTGAAAGTAATCAATTTGCTACGCTAAGAACCAATTACACCGGTTACTGATAAGGTTTATCCCGCACATAAATTACTGATAGGCAGTCAGAGACTTTATAGGCAGGAAGTAAAATAAGACCTTAGAGCAGCGATGTTAAAGATACGGCCAGCGATCGCTCCTCGAGCTCAAAATAATTATCCTCTTTTATAACTTTGATATGATCTTTAACAACCGTATATTATATACTATACAATTAAATAAATAAAATGTTAGAATAATTCAGTACATTTATTTTTATTTGAATTTGGCCCGCCTACACATTCTAAATTTAATATATGGCCCTCTTGAGTTTGACACCTGTGCCATAGATGATGTGTCGCCTCAACTAATAAACTAAAACTTATGGTTTCGTAGGTTGCGAATAGAAATATCTAATAGATAAAGTGGTTTTATATTGAAACAGAAAAAAACATATCAGTGACTTTTATCTGTTGGATTGTCATACAACTAACTGTCTAAAAATTTATCTATATAGGTATATTAAATTAAACAAAAAACAACCGAATTACGGACTTATTCCTTTTCTAAAGTCAGTATGTTTAGTTACAAAATTAGTTGATATTCGACTAAATTACTAGCCCTGTGCGAACAGACAATTAGTCTACTTCATTTCACATGAACGTAACTAAACCGGAGTTGTAAACGAAGCCTTTTATAAACCACGGTGTGGGAAAATAACGAGAGGTCCGACACACAGCATCGGTCAAGAATATCATCTTAAGACACGTTATACTATCATAATCGGATCGCGTTGGAAACCCTTGAGGGGTTGATTTCCGTCCGTCTTTGTTAAGATATTGAACTACTTGATTTAATAGAAATTTTGTAATTTAATAGTTTTGAGAGCGAGGATGGGTTGGCGCAGTGGTCATAGTAACCGGCTGTTGCTAACGGTTCGAACCCGGTTATGATAAATGTTTCTATACATACATATGCATGTCGTGGTCTAGTCATTATCATCATCATCATCATATCAGCCACTGATTGTCCACTGCTGCACGTAGGTCTCCCTTATCGACCTCCAGAGCGACCGATTCGAAATAGCCTCCATCCAACGGCTAGTCTAGCTAGACTAGTGGTCTAGCCGCTTGTGGTTATATCGTGTATTTCCGAATTCCCGACAAATTAATTAATCCCAATGGGGGCGGATGGGTGTGAGGCGATCATTGTATTGTTAATTTCTATAAAATACTAGTTGTAGTTAAAGTTATTAAAATATATTAAAGTACTTTTGACATGATAACGTCTTGTAAATCGAATGCCGGCTGCACGCACAGAGAAGTGTCACGTGTCGCGAGCGAGAGCGCGGAACAAGCGATAGAGAGGCACGATCGGCCTAAGCGTTCGGCTTGTGAATGAAAAACAATAACGCAGATTGGAGGATCTTAAATATCACACATGTATATAAGGTGTAAATAAATTGTTAATAGCACATTGTTACTTGTAGTTAATATGTATAATTTAAGTAAAATATTAAAAATTTGAATTAATGAGTGGAAATAAAAGTTAATTTATCGAATTGAATTAATTAATTAAAAGAAATTGTAATTAATTGAATTAACTCATTCTTTGTATTATACAAAATAACTCAGTGATAATAATTCAATTCAATTCATAAAAGCAATTTTTTTTTCAATGTTTTCTTATGACGTTATCACGTAAAATTATCGTCCGTAAACCTACTTTACAGACAACCATTTTTTTATATGTTATTCAGTATTTTTATTGTTTATCAATTATAAATAAACAAAAACATCCTCTCTAAAATTATACAAAAATTAAAAAATGTCCTTAATGAAATCATACATATTTTTAATAATTATTTTATAAGCCCGTCAGATTTTATATTTTAATCGGAAAACGTAATATTGTATCAATATATTTTGAAGTAAATACGAAAATAATTTTGTTTTCAAATCGAAAATCCATACAGCTTGAACGGGGCTTGATTAAAAATAAAAACCAACGCCAACCCACCAAAGGGTTTCCGAACAGGGTTGTCCACGTGGTAGTTCTATGATTTTTAGTGTATTATTTAGACATATACTATATTTTTTAATTATCTTATACCACAGACGATTTTAATAAAAGTCATTTATAATAACTAATCGAGGGTATTTTTAGAATTTGTTACCCAAATTTTTTTTAAATCAGACCAATGGTTGCTGAGATTAATGCGTTCATACAAACTTTTAATTTGATTATAATTTAAAATTTTAAAATATATACAGATAGAAGTTCGGTCCATATTTTATCAACGCAGTTGTGTTCCTAAGATGCCAAAGTACAAATTTGCATATTATTGATGATTCAACAAATAAAACTCCCACCATTTTCCAAACCATTTAAACATTACGTCAGCGGATTTTTAAGAAATATATTAGAAGGAAAATCCTTCTATTCGTAGGTATATTTAATGGAAGTTTAAGATGTATGTGCATATACTTAGAGCTTAATAAATAGAATGACAAACGTTTTAAGTTATTTACGTAATTTATCGGAAAGATTAGTCGTAGGATTATTGTATTAAAATAATATATTCAAGATTAAGTGGCAGTTTAAGAAGCGATATATGAAACGAGCAGAGCTTACTTGATAAAACTCACGGGTTCAAATTGGGCTAGCAGTGCTTAATATATACTTTAAAACGTTTTGAAAAAAAATAAAAGAAAAAAGAAATAAAAGAAGAAAGAAAAATACCAAGATATCATCCACAATTCATTTATCAATACGCAATTGAAGCCAGTAAACAGTGACGTTAGTGGCTTAACATTAGTTAAACGTCACAACCGATATAAAGTTAAAGGACAAAAAAAACCACTAAAAACCAAACTACCGCGCGACAACCCTGCGTTACGGTTGGCTGAATAACAATTTGTATGGAGGGTAAATAAATGTAACATTACAATTTCGACTTAAAACCTTCGTTATAGAGTTTAATATTGTTTAAACTGTGCAAAGTAGATTACACAAGAGAATTTTATTTAGTGTCGCATGAATTTTGAGCTGTTTTAGTTTTAAAGCTTTACGAGTGATATTTTTTTTTATTAATCAAAGTAGTTTTTAATTTCTTTCGTTTGTTTTTAATAAACTTAAACATCGTTAACGACCGTTTTTGTGTTTTATCTTTTGATTTTATACGAGATAAAAACTTTTAAGCTAATGTTTTAACAATTAAAATGTATTTTAAAGTTTAATGACTTATAGGTCAACAAAACAACCCTACTATTATTTCTTTGCAGATACCAAGGTTGGCTGGTTGAAAATACGGTACCGTTTAATCTGTCTTTTGTTAATACTTTAGTGAATTTTATCAAAAAAGTAAAGTATTTAAAAAAAGTGTTGTATTTGAAAGATATGGCTAGAAAAAAAAACTGTCTAAGATACATGAAAGATCTAACAGATATATGAGGTAAATTGTTTTTTTTTTCTTTTATCGAAATATCCGAGATTTGGCATAGTGCCGGTTTCGAAAACCGGCGAATTAACTCTGACGATAAACTATAAAACGTACTTGGAAGGAAATTTATTTTACGAACTCATCCAAATTGCATAGATAAAGGATTGCCTAGAAATTAATCTATTTAATGCTCGGGAAATTGAGAAAAAAAAACTCATTTTATTTCATAAATTCATTATACTATACAAAGCCTTATATCAATTATATATTAGTACCTGGATGACCGAGCTTTGCTCGGTTAAATTATATTTAGATACATTAGATACTGATGAAACATAAATAATATTTTCGATCTTATCGACATAATAGCAAAATAATAGAAACTGGCATTTAAATAAAAAATAAAAAGAGCTCTCAATAATAGTTTTTCTGACAAAAGAATAAATTTGAAAAAAAAAAGGAAAAAAAATTGGTCTATAGACACCTGGATTCGAACCAGGGTTTTCTGATTTCGAATCCACCCTATTCCCGTCTGAGCTATTACAAGCTTATCTGTGACAGCGAAATTTACCTTTGTATTCTAATGATATTTTTTAATTGCGTAAAAAAAGGGATAAAATGACATTTTCTAAAAATAAATCCTACTTATTCGATTTATTACCTCCGAAACCCCCTGCATACTAAATTTTATGAAAATCGTTGGAGCCGTTTCCGAGATTCAGATTATATATATATTGTCAGCATACCCTCTATTATTTTAATACGTTTTGTAACGTCATGCAACAGCGTTAATAAAAATAGTTCGCTACCCGCTCAGAGCCTCTTTCGCTTCTCGGCTTTCGGAACGATAGGTCGTTGTTTCATGACGAGCACGTTGACCATTTTTATATTCAAATTAACGGTTGATTGTTTGTTTAATTTAAATTGCAATTCTTAGTGATTGTTAAGTCTTAATAATTGTTCGATTTGTAAAATTATTAATAAATAGAAGTTTAGTGTTGCGTTGTGTCTTTTTTTTTAATAAATAAATTTGTTTCTCCTAACATCAGAAGTTGGATAGATCCTTACGACACCACTTCATAAGCAAACAGCCGTTAATTTGAAACCGTCATGCCGCGTTCGCGATCGTGCAGTTCGCGTTCACATAGTCGATTATGTAGGACTCCTAGCCGTGTAGATAGGCAGTCCCGCGATAAATCGATAAGGGATCGAACAAACGCGCAAAAGGCCGTCATGGGCAAATCACCGTCGTCATAGATCGCGAAGTGAATCTGATGATGAAAGGTTATCTCGTTCGCGCAGTGCTGTCGCTTCCTGTTTTTAAGTTAATTATTTTAAAGTGTTTAATTATTTTGTAAATTTGTTATTCAAATTTTAATTTTAGCTGCAATTACGTTCGAATCTTTTACTATTGTGTAGTTTAAGTGTATACGTCGCTAAGTGGTACCATTCTGTAGGTCGGTAACTACACAATGTCGTTTACAATGTCGGTACGTTCTTCGTGGTTGAAGAAAGAAATTGATAGGTCACGTACGCATTGTAGTAGGTCACGCAAGGACCGAGATCGTAGTTCTTTTAGGCGGCGACGTTGCGACGACTCGCGTAATCACCGCGATAGCTCCCGTAACCAAGTACTCGATACTATTCATGTTAGATTGGATGCAATTGAGAGTAGACTATCTACCTCCGATTCCATATCTGAACCGTTACGTCCAGCTCGTGAATGCTATACTCCACCTTCACTGGTAGCGACTTATAAAGCCACTACGTCGGTAGAGCCGGTTTGCGAAATAACGAAGATAGTGAGCGCGTTAACATCAATAATACAAGCTAAATCTAGCCGCTATTAAATTTCGAATTTTGGTCTTAGTATTCCCCATTTCGTTGTTTGGAAGTAGACCGAGGTGAACTTGCGTGTTCTAGTCAATACATCGTTATTTGAGATGCTTTTTGTTGGCTGTTAAAAGAGAACTTTTTACGTTTCCTCCTACCCTCATTAAAAAAAAAATTGTGGTTAAGTATAACAACAGTTTTGGTGAGTACGTTCCAGTTCTCCTTTTTAACAAAAGAGTGAACAGAAGGTTTATTTCCACGTAGGTAATATCCCTGCTTTATTTCCAAAACAGCTATTTTGCGTAACTTTTTGATACTTGGATTTGAAATACGCCTAAATTAAAGTAACTAATGAAAAATATGCTTTAAAAAAAAAAAAAAAAGCAAAAAGGCAGTAGCCGCTCGCGTAATCGCAGTTCACATTCTAGCCAACGTGACTCGCGTCACAGACAACGTATTCCTTCTAGCAATGCTTTAATCGAAACAATGCAAGAAATTTTTAACAGATTGTTGTCACTAGAAGAACAACATTACACGGCTTCATCTCAACAAAGAGAGCGGAGCGGCTGTGCTCCTACGGCGATGGTAGCTGAGGCAGCGCCTGTGTCAACCGTCGGCGCAGAGTCCACGGCGGTGGCCGAGCCTGCGAGCGCGCCTCAAGAGCGTGCAAGGGTACCGGCTTCAGTGACCTCGTCCTCACCGGAGCGTCCCGTGAGTGCCTCGATGGACCACTTCAGGGATGCTGATCGCATCGTTGATGCGATACGATTCATAAATATACCGGTGAGATCTAACCAATCTTATTATATCTGCAGTTTTGCTTTGAATGTCAATGATATAGAGACTTTGTGCGAGGAAATAGATCGTGCTGGGTTTTCTATCAATTTAAAGAAATGTTCTTTCTTGTCAACCAAGATAGAGTATTTGCGACGACAATTAATGTTTGTCTAGAATTAGTAATTGTGTCAGGAGTGATGCCAAGTCTTGGCTCCAAGACTGGTTTACCAAAGATCGCAGTTGGACAAATTTTAAAATAGAATTTAAGCCCTTATGTGCACGAAGAATCGATGTCGCTGACATTTCATTTAATGTAATGTGCTCAGATTTCGATTATTATACCACGTTGTAGCAGATTAGGCAAGGCGATCATTATTGCGCTTAAGCATTGTTAAAGATCTAAGTGACGAGTTAAAAGTTGCGATCATCATACGAGGTATAACACGATCCTTAGATTCGTGCGGCGGCGCTAAATTCTAAATTATCCCCTAAAGATTTGGTAGGTTTCTTTTCTATTTATTTAAAGCCGAAGCGTTCCAATGCCTGTGCATAGCGTACGAAATATTAATGAACGAAACTTACGAAAACGTTCGTATAACAGTCACAATTCTAAAGCCATAAAATGTTTTTCGTGTGGAGAGGTAGGTCATACTCAAAAATCATGCTTAAAGCATTCAAATATTGTAATAAATAATAAGCGTACATACGATAATTTCATTAATAATAGTACAAGGGAGATTGTCAAAATATCGTGTTCTATTTAAAAAAAAAAAGAAGGAACAAGACGCGAGTGAGTGTTTCTTTTTTAAAGAAGTTTTAGAAATGCGCAAACAAAAAGTAATTTTTTTGTTCTAAATTGGAGGGTAGATCGAACGATAACTATGTAGTGACCGCGGTGATATAGAACGTTTCTACCGACGTACTTATATATAGTAGTAGATCGCCTGTTTATCTTATTTCCTCGACACTACTAAAACATTTTAACTGCCGACAAATACCCACTCAACGCCGAGCACTTGCGGTCACGGGTTCGATTCCCGCTCGTGAAGGATATTTAAATTTGTACAAATATTTGTTTCCGGACTGGGTGTATGTGCCTCGGAGAGCACGTAAAACCGTCGGTCCCGGTTGTTATCATTGACACCTGATAACGATCTTTACCCATGATAGAGAAATTATCCGTCAACCTGCAGTGGAGCAACGTGGTGCATTAAGCTCTAACCTTTCTTCTATATGGAGAAGAGGCCTTTCCTCAGCAGTAGGTGGTTTACAGGCAGATAGAGTACCTACGTAGCAATTATTTTGGGGCGTTGGTAATGTCGAATCAACTAGTTACGTCACATTAATTTTCGAATTCAATGATATATCTTTAGAAGCTGATTTTTTTTGTTGTACCCGCGTTTGCATCAATGTACCCATAATTATAGGTACGGATGTATTAAACCGAAAGAGCGTTGCGTATATACGGGTTAATAAACAACAGCGTTTGACGCGTGTCGACAAAGTCACGTGTATGAACAGTGTATTTCACATTAATTTCAGTGAGGAATCGTTCGTTAATACAACACTTGAGGGATCTGATCCCGATGAATTACTGTCGGTTTTTGTCGACTTTAAGAATAATTCAATAAGAGGCATAGCAGTGGCAACCGTTAGTACTGGTATCATACGTATACAGTCGAATAGTTACACACCGGTTTGTTACAAGCCGTAAACACTTTCTCTTGACGAGAAGATTAGGGTGCGAAGTATTATAATTCAACACTAACTAGAAAAGAATATTATCCGTGAATCAAAATCCCCGTATGCGAGTCCTATTATTTTCATTAGGAAAAAAGACGGGTGAGACCGCATGAGCATAGACACTATTACGCTCTGATAGCTTTAGAGCTGGCAGTTTTGTTTTTCAGTTAATTTAAAGAAAAGTACATTTGTGACTACGGAAGTAGAATACTTAGGTCGCATAATTACTCAAGGTCAGGTTAGGCCAAGCGATAGGAAGGTTAGGTTAGGTTAGTTTAGGTTTATAGTCAATTCGCTTAGACCCACAAACGTAAAGCAAGTTACAGTTATTAGGTTTAGCTGGATACTTCCATCGTTATATAGCCGATTTCGCTTTTAAAACTGCGCCTAGCGCCAGTATCACACCCGTGAAAAGTCTCTCATACGCGATGTTGCTCTGAATACTCCTAATCCGAATCGTGAGGCAATGCGAGAATTACACTGTCAAAGAGCATCTGAACTGATGGAGCGCAATAAAGAAAAACAAGATGCTTAAATTGTTGAAACTAATGATTTCGTATTATTTTCTAAATCTACACAGACACGCGGCAAACTAGACTCTGGAATGCGTGGTCCTTATCGCGCTGTGAAAATCTTGTCTCACGAGCGCTATGAACTGCAACTGTTAAGAACGTCACTTGGTAGAACCACTCAAGCCGCATCACAGAACTTGTTGCCGTGGAAAAGGGAATGATGTCCCGAGTCTTGTGCAGCATTTTTCGATGGCAAGCTGTTAAACATTTTTAATGTTCTGTTATGTTTCAGATGTACTACAGGCAATGGCTGCCTTACGTATGTCTGGTGCCTGGAGTGTATGATCTCCAGTGTGTGACGCGGACCTTGGTCTGATTAGAGCGTATTTTTATACGTACACGGCAAATGTCCGGCAGACGCAAAGTGGTTATGCGTGCAGACCTTGGTTCAGCGTTTACATTTTATGTGTGCAGACTCTAGTCTGGTTTTGGGCCCGAGGCCTTGCGCGGACCTTGATCTGATTAGAGCGTATTTTTATACGTACACGGCAAATGTCCGGCAGACGCAAAGTGGTTATGCGTGCAGACCTTGGTTCAGCGGTCACATTTTATAATGTGTGCAGACTCTTGTCTGGTTTTGGGCCCGAGGCCTTGTTGAACGTTCACGGACTATGTCCGGTTGGCACATTTATGTGCGCGGTCCCTGGTCTGATTAGAGCGTATTTTTATACGTACACGGCACATGTCCGGCAGACGCAAAGTGGTTATGCGTGCAGACCTTGGACCGACGGACACGTTATTGAATATAGCGTGTCTGTAGGGTTGCATGTAACGCGCGTTCGCTTTTATAAAATGAGTTGATAGAAGATGAATGAAGAAGACTGAACGATTGGTGAAGTTGTAAACTGATCGAAAGGTTTTCTTAAAACTTTAACATGTGTGAATAAGTGAATGAGGGCCTTGAGAGCGAGAAGTATGAAAGAATAGGCAATACTTAGCCAACTGTTTATAAAACTCATATTTTGTTATGTATTTCTCATGAACAGAGTCTGCTACTGACGATGAACCTGTCAAATGTTCAGCTTGGGCCTTCGACGGCTCCCGCTATTGCTCCTCCAGGAGTCCCACCTGGAGACGGCGAGCTCGAGTCCTCATCAGCATCCACCGACTAGTCAGCGCTCGTGGTAAAAATGTGCACCGGGGACGGCGCACGGTCAGGAGAGGCCGTGTCAGCATACCCTCTATTATTTTAATACGTTTCGTAACGTCATGCAACAGCGTTAATAAAAATAGTTCGCTACCCGCTCAGAGCCTCTTTCGCTTCTCGGCTTTCGGAACGATAGGTCGTTGTTTCATGACGAGCACGTTGACCATTTTTATATTCAAATTAACGGTTGATTGTTTGTTTAATTTAAATTGCAATTCTTAGTGATTGTTAAGTCTTAATAATTGTTCGATTTGTAAAATTATTAATAAATAGAAGTTTAGTGTTGCGTTGTGTCTTTTTTTTTAATAAATAAATTTGTTTCTCCTAACAATATATATATACAAGAATTGCTCGTTTAAGGCGCTGTGCATAGTCAAATTAGGCTTCACAAAACAGTTTTTTAGCCAAATGTATACATTTTAGAAGAGCAAAAAAAATATATGTTAATCTTGATCATATTTATGGGAGGACCTTCGTCTTCAAAACACGATTCGGGTAAATTTTCTCGATAAAAAAAAATCATAAAATAACCATAAAAATTGAAATCGTAGCAATTGTAACTGTAATATTTATAAACAAATCTTTATGAAATTAATAACAGTGATGTAATAAATAATAATAAAGGGAACTGTTGTTTTTATTTATCGATTGAATTATGATATTTGTTAAAATTAATGTATTTCATGATATTTTACTCTAATGAAGTCGAACGATACGTGACGCCATCGCGGCATCTTTCCGCTTCTCTTTCATTTCTACGCGGAGCGACAGTGACCGCTGAGGCGCGCTGCTAAGAGGACCTGTATTAGTTTGTTCCGCTCGCCGCTCAGAAAATATTTTTTTACGTACCCATTAGTTTGTTTATGAAAGCTTTTTATTATAATTATTTTATTTTGTATTTAATTTTTTGTAAATTGTGTTGTTGATATAAATTTTTGTTCGGTTTCGGTTCTAATTCATAAGTTGTGTAAATAAACAATTAGTTTTTTTCTAGCTGTAAGTTGGTATAAATTTTGTTTTATTTCGGTTTTAGTCATAAGTTGTGTAAATAAACAATCAGTGTATAAAATTGGCCAACAAGAAAAATAAACACATGATGGAAGTTGTAAAGTAAGTACCTATTATACCTTTTTATGCACACCTTATTTTTTTTTGTATAGATTTTATCAATGCATGCGTAATTTCAACGTAGAATTGCATAGCTCGATTGGTCTAGTGGTCTCGTGCGATCGAAACATTTTCTGCATCGGTGACTGATGCCTGGAGATATACAATATAAATATTTACAAACATTTTGATGATTTTTCTTATTTTTGAAATAAATGTTTTTTTTAATTATTGTTTTACGTTTGCCGGTTTTTTTTTTGTTTGAAAAAATGTTTCAGTAATTATTACTTTTGTTGATTTTCTTATTTTTGTAACAATTATAATGCAATTATTGTTTTTTCTTTATAGTAAAAAGAAACGGTTGGCGAGCAATTCCTCAGCAGATGAATCATCGGAGAAAACTTTTCATGAGTAAGCTTATTGGTGGTTACATTGTGTTACAGAATATTGTAGTTACTAGTAATGCGACAAGAGTTCATTGAACTCATCTTTGTGAACAACTTTTGAAAAAGAAACAGGTTATTCACCCGCGACAAAAAGGGGGAAGGCTGTTAGCAAACACCCAGTAAAGCGAGTGCGGATTCAGCACAATCGGCCGTCTTGGTGTTCAATGAAACAGTCTTTACCATTGAAATTGATCGACTTGGAATTGTTAATATTTTGGTCGAATTTTGGAAGTACATGGACCTTCAAATATGATTCATGTACTTCCAAAAATGTGGCATGACGAACTACCTCCAGCTGAATTGTTCTGAATCACTGACAACAACAGTCCACCTCTCTGTCTGTCCACGCATTGTATTCTATAAAATATTACGTATTTTTACCCGACTGCGACAGAAGGAGGGTTATGTTTTTCGAGTGTATGTATGCATGTATGTATGCATGTAAGTATGCATATGTATGTATGTATGTATGTATGTATGTATGTATGTATGTATGTATGTATGTATGTATGTATGTATGTATGTATGTATGTATGTATGTATGTATGTATGTATGTATGTATGTATGTATGTATGTATGTATGTATGTATGTATGTATGTATGTATGTATGTATGTATGTATGTATGTATGTATGTATGTATGTATGTATGTATGTATGTATGTATGTATGTATGTATGTATGTATGTATGTATGTATGTATGTATGTATGTATGTATGTATGTATGTATGTATGTATGTATGTATGTATGTATGTATGTATGTATGTATGTATGTATGTATGTATGTATGTATGTATGTATGTATGTATGTATGTATGTATGTATGTATGTATGTATGTATGTATGTATGTATGTATGTATGTATGTATGTATGTATGTATGTATGTATGTATGTATGTATGTATGTATGTATGTATGTATGTATGTATGTATGTATGTATGTATGTATGTATGTATGTATGTATGTATGTATGTATGTATGTATGTATGTATGTATGTATGTATGTATGTATGTATGTATGTATGTATGTATGTATGTATGTATGTATGTATGTATGTATGTATGTATGTATGTATGTATGTATGTATGTATGTATGTATGTATGTATGTATGTATGTATGTATGTATGTATGTATGTATGTATGTATGTATGTATGTATGTATGTATGTATGTATGTATGTATGTATGTATGTATGTATGTATGTATGTATGTATGTATGTATGTATGTATGTATGTATGTATGTATGTATGTATGTATGTATGTATGTATGTATGTATGTAAGTATGTATGTATGTATGTATGTATGTATGTATGTATGTATGTATGTATGTATGTATGTATGTATGTATGTAGGTATGTATGTATGTATATATGTATGTATGTATGTATGTATGTATGTCCATTTCTTTGGCACGCCTTACAGCCCAAACGGCTGGACGGTTTTTGACATACGAGGTGTCGTTGGATTTGTCTAAATTGTAGTAGTAACATAGGCTATATAAATTTTCAAAATGGCGCCCGCAAATGGCGGAATGAGGGAGGGGGGGGGGGGGGGTAGTTGAATTTTTTTTCTTACTTTATAGCTTAGCAATATGCTTAGCAATATGGGTATCAAATGAAAGCTAGTAAATTGTTTTATTCTTTTTAGTTTATAATAAGAGTATTTTACGCAGTCGGGTTTTTTGTTTTTTTTTAAATTTCTTGTTATTTATTACAGAGAAATCACTGACGATGAGCTATTCGTTTTGAACCGTCGACCGACAGCTCCATGTAACACGTAGAGAAAAGTGCTTGTTTGCTGTGTGGAGTGGTGAAAACAAACCTTTAAAAACAGAGGTTATAAAAAAAGATGACGATTTTTGGGAAAAAAATATGAAGGAAAAGCTGGTGTCGTTTTACATGGACTGGCTTTTGCCTGAAATAGTCGATTCTCGGCGAGCTCGGGGGATGCCACTGAGAGAAAAAGAATCGTCATTAGTAGTCACATCAAGTCACGACAACGAAGAAAACGTCCCTTGTAGTAGAAGACTAAATTTTGAAGAATTGTGACAGTGTAGCGACAACTATCTCGCCACATATGAACTGACGTATCCTACATCGCGTTATCGAAGTTTTCTAAGCGATTGAATATATATACAAGAACCCGACAACAAACGTTAAGTGGCGCGTAGCCCACCAGACGCAACCCCCGTCTGGTCGAAGGATCCTTCCTTTTCAATGGCAGCCTCTCCACTACGCCAAACTGGTGACCCCGAGCATGAACGTCAGCGCAGCCTTCGCAAATCTACGTCATCGTAACGTCATCATCACTTACTCAAGCTTTCGAGCAGCGAGTCATACAGCCAGCCAGCATCCACGGCTACTACGGGTATCCTAACCAAAAGCATGCAGCGGACGCGCATTCCTGGTCATCACCCACAGCCTTCGCAGCTACCTTGGCACAGCACACTGCACTTCGGCCAGTCAGCAAGCAGAGACGCACTTCTCTCCTGGTCGACGCAGCAGCCAGCCACTACGCAGCACTGCACCACCCCGACTCACTGGGGCATCACCGAAGACAGTTCCGACTCACCGTGAACTATGCGGCATCTGGTTCCGACTCACTGAAACATTCCACTGGCCCGGCAAGCATCACAAGATGTATGGACGACTCAACCTGCTATCGACCTCCGGTCTCGGAGGGGGAGTGATGTAGCGACAACTATCTCGCCACATATGAACTGACGTATCCTACATCGCGCTATCGAAGTTTTCTAAGCGATTGAATATATATACAAGAACCCGACAAAAAACGTTAAGTGGCGCGTAGCCCACCAGACGCAACCCCTGTCTGGTCGAAGGATCCTTCCTTTTCAATGGCAGCCTCTCACTACGCCAAAACAGTATTTTTTTCTTTCCACCATTTTTTTAATCTAAAATAATAAAATGAATATTAGCTAGTTTAAATTTTCATTATCATTCCTGTTCGTTCACCCGTCCGGCGTCCCCTTTCCTTCGTCACCCTGCGCATCCTTCTATCGCCACGTTGTATTCTTATATACCGTATTTCGTATTTCTTATATAACTACCTCCCTCATTTGGCCACCGAAAACTCACGAACCGTACAAAAGGCGACAGCATTGCTGTCAATTCACGCCGGTATAATTATTTAAATAAAAAAACACAACAAAAATAAACTTTGTCATCTTGTTGAACAATTGAATTTTATCCTCCTGTACCCTACCAAAATAGGTATAAATTTTGCTCGCTCCTTAGAAGCTTTGTCGGCGGTCACTTTATTCACTTACTCATCATATTATTCGGTGCAGGATTATTTAGTTGATAAATAAATAAATATGTTTAACTCACACACAAGGTCGTCTGTTCCTAAGGTAGGCAACTTAATGCCTGTGTTTTAGGTAACAGCCGACTGATATACATTTTTTTAAATAAATATACCTACATATAAATAATACATATATAAATAAACATATATTACACCCAGACTCGGGGCGGGAATCGAACCCACAACCCTTGGAGCAGAAAACAGGGTCACTGCAAACTGCGCCAACGGGTAAGTCAAGTCAAGTCAGTTGATAAAGATGTGTGGACTTAGTGGCGCTGTATTTCATGCAAGATATTACTAATTTTGTACTAAAACACAGTTTATATATTATTTTCAAAAGAGTAACTGCGGAGTTTCTTGCCGATTCTTCTCTGCAGTTGTTCATAATGATGAGTACATACAATGACCTCCTTTTGTATCATTAGGTACTTAGGTACACTTATCAAGCTTGGTGGACGTTTTTATTTTATTTTTATTACATTACTTTTGATTCTAAAGAAAAATATAACTATAGAAATAAAAATAGTTGTTTTTATAAAATATAATAACAATTTCCCATTAAATTATGTTAAAAATAATACAACAAAAATATGCACATTTTTTTTAAAATAGCAATCCTTTATTATGTAGTTACATAATATTTAAAAAATAAGAAAACACATTCACGTGACTAGCGATATTACGCTATCAATTAATAAAATGGAAGTACGCATCGACGAAATACGCGCGGGGCACCCCGCAGTAGGCGGGACTACTCGTGCCGCACTTCATCTGCTTCACCCCCTCAAAAACATAAAAGTCGTCTATTCACAGCGCCTTAAAGATATAAGATAAAAGAACGTGTCATCACACGCGAGCATAGCCGCGGGCATCAGCTAGACACTGTAGCTATATATGTATGTATATAATAAAATTGAAGACTTTGTTTGTTTGTTTACAAGCTAATCTCAAGAGATTAATGTGATATTTAAAAAAAATCTTCTTAGCGTCCGATAGCAATTTTATTGGGAAAAGTTATGAGCTAATAAAAACATCACGCTACGATTCAAAAAAGCGGAGCATTAATCACGCGGCATCAACAACACAAACGCGAGTGGAACTGCGCTAAAAATGAAATTAATAAAAATTTAAATTAAATTTTTAAAAAAAGAATCGATTGTTTTTATAATCAATCAATTTCACCCGATTATACTAAGTCTTGTATGCCAAATAAATGATATTTATTCACAGAATAATGAAAAATATGACAACACAAAACAGTTAAAACTAAATAACAAATTCCTTGACATAATTTTTCAGCGATACAGTTTTTAAACAATTAACACCCAGGGCCTAGTTACAAAGCGCAAATGACTGACCCCACGGGGCACATCCATTGTTAAAATAAACACATAACATTAATTCAATCATTTTGTTTGATGGTTCTCAATTGTACAAAAATAGCAAAGTTGATTTCGCCAATATTTCGTGGAATGGACATCTGACGAAGGTGATTGGTCGGTCCTTTCGAGATCAGATACAAACTTCATTTGAGGAAAAATGAAATAGTAGTAATTTAGTTAATAACTTTAAAACAAAATAAACATCGAAGTTAGATATGTTATATACAAATATATTATGTCAAGATATTACATAATAATTTCGTAATAATAAAAATAAGGATAACCCACATAAGTTCGTCCCATCTGTCAGTATTCATCGACGCATCCGATAACGTGGGATGTTTGGTAAAATACTCGTAATTACATTTAATTCTACGTAATACGTTCTCATTGCGTAGATTACTTCTATTTCAAGAACACGAGTCATCATCTTGACGACCTATTTTTAAACTTAATCAGTTAAGAAATACTTAGCAGTAATTAATAAAGTTTAATGAATTCACTCCGGACAAATCTCCGCGATTTTTGGAGTGTATTATTGTAATTTTATGTAAAATAAGTTTAAATAAATTAAAAAAAAAAAATGAAAAAGAACTTTTACTTCAAGTTTAATTTCTAAATTAACCAGGCTATAAAATTCCCTCTGCTGGCTCCGTCCACAGCCAGTGTCCAGTCCAGTGTTCCAGCTGTTGACTGGCTACGTTCACAGCCGGACAATTGCCTCTCCTTTTATTTAGAAAGGATGGCAACTTAATGCACCACACTTCGCAACGGATAAAATTATCTACGGTTTTTTCCTTAACTTTAATCAAACCTATTTCAGAAATCTGTGTTAGAAACCAAAGATTAGAAGAAGAGAAAGTAGAATCGAGATTATCTATTAGATAATCTCGGTTCTATTATATTTAATTTGTTAAAAGGTAAAACAATTTAGTAATAGGTAAAACAATTTAGTAATTTAGTATGTAAAATGTTTAGTTATAGGAATTCTTTAGTAAGTACAATATAAAACACAAAACAATTCCCGATGTACTTATATGTGAACTGCTGGACACTTTTTATATTTTTACCCACATTACATATTGTTATAAATTTTTCATATAAGTGACTGTATGTTTTTAATGAGAAATAAATACTCTTTAAACCTAAACCTATATTTTCCATGAAAAGAACATTCGATATGTGTTAAAAGATACAACAATTTACTAATACCATCTGTTCCATTAAAAGAACATCGATTTTAAAATTTAAGATTAGATTATTCATAAATTCACAGAGTCAAATATAATTAATAGACTAAAAATGTTATAAAAACAAAGTCTGAGAATGCAGATTAGCATTGCAAATTTTAGGAAAATTTTATTTACGTACTATCTGGCAGTGTTGTTATGTAAACAGCTTATTTATTAAAGTGAGCCAACGTATAATATAGGTAGGTAGGTTTTAGACATTCTCTTGAAAAGATTTAACATTATATGGGAAAATGTATACCATTCATTTTTTACTCACGAGGGAACGGAACAGGTTTATGCGTTTAGGGTCGATGTGATGGAGAGGTTGCGTGTTTTTGTTTGTTTGAATGTGCACACGAATGTTGCCATTTAGCTCCAACAAGGGGCGCCAGAATGAGCATTTCTTTTTTTGAAACAATTTAGAAACAATTTTCTTCAAAATGTATTAATCGTTCTTTAACCACGCTCTTTTGTTAATGCTAGCTCAGTAATATATGAATGATGCTCTGATAATGGAATAAGAAAACACCATTGTAAGGAACTCTTCGAAGGCACATAGCTAATAGAGCGAGCGATCAATTGATAGTGATTGATGAGAAGCTTTTACAAACAATAACAACACCATACCAACACACTGGTATTTTTTGTAACTATATAAAAAAATAAATCGTTGCACGTCCCCTTATTTACAAGACCTTTCGTGAACCTTTAATTTTTTATAGTTTTATACTTGACGTTAAACAATGCCTGCCTTTGTACATCTAAATACCAGAGAAGCCACATATGAGTTACGGTGGAATATGAAGAGATGACTACGACAAAAAAAAATGGAAAATATGATGCAAGATACGCACACTATAAGAATTTAATGGGTGCGTATGTGTATGGTGATATTAAATAGATGATCCTTTATTTTGCAAGTCACTATAAAAAAGCAAAGTATTATTTACCCGCAAACATAATTCCTGCCTTTATTATAAATGTGAAATGTAAATTTGTTTGTTACGCTTTCACGCGAAAACTACTTAACCGACCACACATATTCTTAAGGGTATTAGCAGTAACATACTTTTTTTTTGGTTGCGATAACCGACATCCAAGCGAGCGAATCCGCTGTCAGAAACTAGTATCAGAAAAAAAAAGATACGATTTTAACCTCCAGCTCTCGGACTCAACGCAACTAAAATAGTTACTTGACGTTTATTTTCCGTGAGTTTGTACAACACCGGTCGAAACGGCTGTAGATGAACGGTAATTTGTTTATAGCTCTGTTCTTACACAATAAGAACCCGTTACGTCACGCGTTACGTTTTCATTGCGTGCGCCGGACTATGAATATTTTACATAATATTACGAATCTAAGCAGTCCTACGTAAAAAAGGCAGCTATAGAGCGATAAAATCCACTTGACTCGAGTTTAGTGACCTAAAAAAGGTCCGACATACGTATCCACTACCTAAGTCATCTTTTTAAGTATTTTTTACGATTGCTCGACTCTTAACGATTTCGAAATAAACAAAATTCTAGCCTTTCACTAATTTTGTAAGATTGTTTTACAAACGATATAAAAGGAATGTAATGCATTTTGACTAATATCACTAAAACTAATTAAAAACTATTTTCAGTAGATATAAATGAATTTGATAACTTGAATAACTTGTAAGAAGAAAACGCAACTTTATCAGACGAACATTTACCGGGCCGGCACCGCTGAGTTTTCAAATTCTAAACGTGTTTTGAAAACTCATCTCGTGGTGAAAGGAAATCGTAATAAAACTTGCATGATTCAGTAAAAACCCTCAGACGTGACACGACGTTTTTATTTCAAAGTCAAAGTCAAAATATTTTATTCAGCATAAAATTATTACAATTGTTTACTGAACGTCATGAGTCTACCACCAGTTCGGAAAGAAGAAGCCTCTGACCTGAGAAGAACTGGCGAAAGAAACTCAGCGGGACTAATATTTTTTTTTACGTAATGTTTTTTTTTCCAGAGTATATTGAAATTAACAATAATAAATTAATAATAATAATAATAAGGCCTCAGGGCCTACTTTGAGACGAGGAGGGAGAGCGCTATGCATGGTGAAGTTATAGTATGTGACAAAGGTCTCACCCCGTTATCCCTGGCCAAAGAGGAATGGCGAAGACCGGTTGTACTTAGCACCTCTAACCGGGAGACCGTATGGATGGAGAAGGAGCTGCATGGACGGTTTTACAAGGCCCTCCACGCACCTCACGTGGATGTTAAGGCCTCCGTGCAGTGGCTGCGATTCGGGGACCTCTTTGGGGAAACCGAAGGTTTTGTCTGTGCAATACAGGATCAGGTGGTTAAGACGAACAACTACCGGAAGCACATTCTGAAGGATGGCACTCCCGACTTCTGTCGAGCTTGTCGTCATCCCGGCGAGTCACTCAGACATGTGCTTTCGGGGTGTTCAGCGCTTGCCAACACTGAGTACTTGCACAGACATAATCAAGTGGCCAAAATTCTTCATCAAGAGCTTGCTCTAATGTATTGTCTTCTGGAACAGAGGGTGCCGTACTACCAGTACACACCGGCGCCAGTACTCGAACGCGACGGAGTCCGGCTCTACTGGGACCGGCCTATCGCCACGGACAGGACGATACTGGCGAACAAGCCTGATATCGTGGTGATGGATAGGGCACAGTCGAGGGTGTTTTTAGTGGACATTACCATCCCGCATGACGAGAACCTCGTGAAAGCCGAAACAGAGAAAAAACGTAAATATCTGGATCTGGCTTACGAGATTGTCGACATGTGGGGTGTTGATTCCACTGAAATCATCCCTATCGTTATATCTGCCAACGGTTTGATCCCGGTTAGCCTCGCTCACCATCTGAGGCAGCTGGGTATCCGTGACGGTTCGCTCGCAGCCAGGATGCAGAAGGCGGTATTACTCGACTCGGCTAGGATTGTCCGCCGATTTCTCAGCCTACAGCCCTAACCCCCGGCCGTTTGATCTCCCTGCCGGGGCGTAATCCTCCACCCGCTTATATTTATCTAAGTAAGTTTATGTAAATTTATTATACTCCTTATATAAGTATTGTATTATATTTATTTATATGTGTATATGTATATCTTGAACGGGTGGAGTGTAGCAATTAAATAATAATAATTTTGTTTACATCTCCAATCTTTCTCCTTCAAGGAAGAAGAGAACTTTACCAAGCAATGGCATATTTAAAAGCAATTTTTTTTTTCGGTTCAGATAAATAGACAGGATGTAATTACTAAAATGAGTAACGGATCGAAAAGATCGACGCAATCAAGGGAAACAGAAGCGATCACGAAGCGTAAGAATCTATAAAGCTCCGGCTTTACGTTCGACCAAGCGAGATATCTTAGAATTAGAACGAAGAGTCATCGTTTTCACTCGATACGTGTTGTATATCGTCGCTGCGTCTTACAAGTTCCATATGTGGTTTTTTTAAGGTTTTGGGAAACAACATAAAATATATTCTTAATATTTTTTTAATTATTTATTACCGGTCAAAATACATATGGAATGTGTTATGTTTGTTTCTAGTTCGAATATCACAAAAAGAACTTTATCAACACATATAGAATGAAGCGGAGATTAAGTTTAGTACAAAAAACAAAATATAAAAAAATGCACATATGGAATTTGGCAGGCGCAACGACGATTTGTACTTAGTGAAGCATTAGTGAAGACTTTGTTCTGAAGCACTTTTAAATCTTCATGTTAGAAAGCATAATTTATATTAATTACTTATAGTTTACTAGCTTCTGTCCGCGGCATCGCCTGCGTGGATGTCGTTTATCGCGCCAAAAAAAAAGTATCCTATATTACTTCTAATACCTCCAAGAATATGTGTACAAATTTTCATGATGATCCGTTAAGTAAGTTTTCGCGTGAAAGCGTAACAAACAAACTTACTTTCACATTTATAATATTAGTATTTCGCTACCGCTTTTCGAAATGTGAAATAATATATTATTTGTTATTTATTATGCAGTTAATATTTGTTCACGAAGGTTATATATTTTTAAATATCATGCTAAAACTCAAAAGGGACGGCGCAGTAAATTTAAAGGTCAATACAGGGGAAGCAACTTGGATCGTATCGTGTTACATACTAGCCGACATCCATCTCAAAGACTCACAAAGGAAAAAATCGGTTTTCTCGAATTTTTCCAATTTCCGCAACTTTTCCTATTTTTTTCTTATCATAAAAACTTTATTCGCACTGTTAGGAACACGTCTACACTTTATACTTAACTATATATATACGGCGGTTTTACCCGCTATTAATATCTACCTTGACGTTTGTTATTTATTGAAAACCGGTCGTAGCGCGGTGTACCTAGAAAAACCTTCAGAAAAAGAACTATTTAATCAATGGTTAATTTCTTTTTTATTTTCAAATCGTACTAGTTGCCGATAATAGCTTAAATTAATTATCTTATTCAGCTTATAGCGTCATTTTAGTTAACCAACTAACGCAGTTTCAACAGAGTTAATGTTACTAGTCCGATCTTATACGTAAATTAAAATTCCTCCATTGTTGTTCAGTGAAGCGAATTTTATACTATATGAAGTCTTGGAATTTCACTAATTTACACATGTCCACATCTTTCCTACCGAGCGAATTTTTGAATAGTGTCACTCATAAAGTTCGCTCGAACGCGAATCGCTAAGGTATAATAAACACCTTACTCACAGTGACCCCAGTGAGATGAAATCCTATCTCCACGTCCTATGTGCTAAAGATGAATAGAAAAAAGTAGAAACGCCCAGACAACGACAAACATCTGTATAGCCTATACAACCAATTGTTATGAGCTGGGATCGAATCATCGACCGCTAATGCAAAAACCAGTCGCTGTGATCACTGCGCGATGTGATCGTCGTGAATATAATATGGAACTTTTCAAAGATCAAGTCCAGCTTTCGAGGAATACACTAGAAATTAAATTCCCTTACATTGCATGTGTCCGTGGTAACGGTTACCATCAGGCAGCCCTGCCTGCTCGTCCGTTCCATGTAAAAATATGTTCCATTATATATTAAAAGCGAAATTTGTTAGGATTTGGTGTGAAAAGGGTGCTAACAAAACCCTATTATTAGGATTCCGTTGCCTCTCTGTACGTCTGTCTGCTACTGACTACATATTTGCAACTGTTATAGGTAGATTATAATAAAACGATTATTTTACTTTAAATTTAGCAGCTATAACGGTTATAACAAATAATAAATTAGAGAAATTAATGAGAAGTCTACTAGTAAGGAGTTTTTCGACGTTTCTTAATTCAATAGTAACTAATATTTATTGTTAACATTACATACGAACATACATTATTATGAAACGGAACCGTTCATGTCGGAGTTCGATTCCACTTGGCAGATTTTTTCTGTTTATTCGTGCCAATCTTAGCATCTATGAGATCGATTTTCTTTTTTGTATGTGTGTAAGAATGCCTTTTACCAAGGGAAATAAACTATAAGACATACTGCACGGTTCATTCATGTACGTTGTTTAGTATTAATAATATATAAAATATAAATATAATTTTATAGCATCTATAAAACAATATTACAAACAAATATACAATATGCATTCTATTTGTGATGGGAATACCAGGAAAACAAGCTGTTCTGTTTAACGGGTCACGTCACCTCGATGGGACATTTACACTTCAAGACATCGATATGACATGTTATCGTAAGGTATGACAATATAAATTAAATTTTACGATATGTGACCTAGCATTATCTCTAAAATGGAAATTAGGAAAAATAAAAAAAAAATCTTTATTTAAGTGTTTCAAAAGAACCGTATAATCGTAATTTTACAAAGAATATGCTCCGACTCAGAATTTATAATTTGGAATTAATTTATAATTTGGCATACATGAAATTAAGATGACATAATATATTCAGACATTCAGTTCATTAAATAAATCGAATACAACTTGAGATAATCGTATCGTTAGGTGTATATGTTATTACATACATACATACATAGACAGATGGCTAGTAGCATGTGGCTTAAATATCTTGAGTATATCCTGTGCGGTAATTTTATTATAGGTTCTGTTTTTCCTATTTAACCTATTACGAAGAATTAAAAAGTGTTATGAATAAAACTTCTATCGTTATGAGTTGTTCGAAATTGTTTGTTGTGTTGTTGAATTTGTTCGAATTTGTGTTGTTGTTGTTGTAATTTATTATGAACAAGATGACCTAGCGTGTAGAATTGGTAGATTATAAACAATAGTCAGAAAAAATCCAATATGAAAATGCTCGGTGGTTAAGAAATCATGGTTTGGAATGTTGTATGATTAAAAATGTATATAAGGAATCAGCGCCAAGTGTAATAATAACTACATATTATAAAACAAAGTCCCTATCCCGCCGATTCTGTCTGTCTGTTCGCGATAAACTCGAAAAACAATAAATGGATTTTTATACAATTTTACCAATAGACAGAGTGATTAATGAGGAAGGATTAGGTGTATAATTTGTTAAGTCTCTGTGTGAATTAGTTGAAATATGACGATAATCGTGGAAATATTTAAATAAACCAAGCCGCCTGGAGGCTTTCATTGAAAATGCTGTATCATATTCCCTTTGAGATATAACAAAACAATGTATGATGGAATTGTTCCTCTTTTATAGGTCTATAGAAAACTCCGCGAGTTTTTAAGTATAACTTACTATACGTATGTTAACTTTTAAAAAAAATTGTCACGTATAATGCGGTATTTGTAAAACTTAAAATACGTTACTTACCTTAAGCATTTCATACACATTGTGATAATACTTTACATTTAATTTAAATGAAAATCTTTGGAGTTATCGCAAAATAAAAACTAACACGCGTGATAATAAATTCAAGCCCAGTCTCAAATCTCTATCTGATGGGACTCTCTTGATGCGACCACCCCCGCACCGCTCCTCGCTGTCGCTAAGAACATTATACAATACCCGTGCGAAGCCGCTGTGGGTCGTTAGTTTACTAATAAAATAATAACTCATAGAATCTTAATTCTACTTATGCAAAAGATATGCTATAAAATAGCTAACTATGTATGTATGTAATTCTTATTAACTAAAATATACTTTGTCACAATTCGGCTTTATCTATATAATAGCACAATTGTATAATACTGCTGTAGACTTATATAAATGTGGTGTTTTTTTAAATATAAGCATGCAATTTTCCTGTTACTATACCAATTTAATAATTATTTTGTCATTATTTAATTAGTCTTATCAAAATCTACGAGTGAAAAGTATATTTAATCGACGATTGTAATTTACTTTAGATAGTGATGAATTATCTCTCCGTGTTCATGGCCGATTATATGCTATATACATGAGAAACCATGTACTTTATATGTATAAAAGATTATATATAGAAATTAATTAATTTTATTCACTATGTACACGAAAATAACGCCGTCATTTTAAAAGATAATAACTTGCGGGACAGAAGGGAAATTGTAGCCTGTCCATGCACAGGATTCTCTTAACCTCCCTCAAGTTACTATGACAGATAGGCGATAACCAACATTATTAAGAGGAGTTAAAGAGTATATTCCTTTGTATAACGCAGAGCCAGCTGGTACAATCAGCTGTGACTCGGTAATACTGAGTCATTCATCAATTAAATATTACAATTTCAACGTTATTACACTGGGTATAAAGTTTATTTTCAAATAATTTCGCTCGATACGACAGGAGGCTGTTTTTGTTATTGAAATATAAACTTCATTTTGTTGGAATAGAGTTCACGGGATTGTTTCGTTAAAGTAACGGAACATTCGCGATTTCTCATTGTTAACGGTTGAGGGAAATGTATTGAAGTTACACTTTGTAAAGTCGTTTTTGGTTTTAAACAGAACTTCAGGACTTTGTTATTTTCATTATTTTATGTATTTGTAAGTTTAAAAGTGGCATTAGTTAGTAGCAGCAATTAAATTAATATTATAATTATAGACAATCTCAAAGATTAATAAGTTTGGTTTATTATTACTTTTACTCATACTCTTTTCATTCTCGAAGATTATTTAGATCTAGTGTAAGTATAAGTATTATTATGGCTGCAACGATATTTTACGCGCCTGAAACCAAGGTCAAGTCTAGTATACAATAATTTAATAAAAATAAATTACAAGAGCTTTCGTAAATCAAATGAAACAATGACGAAGATCATAATAATTTAAACCAAAAAAAGAAATAACATTTTACATTAAGATAGAAACAAAGTTGATTTTTATTTTGTAGCGAGCACTACTTAGACATTATTTCTATACCTATACTAATACTAGCTTGTTGTCTGCAGCTTTGACCGCGAAAAAACTTATTTATTAATGTTTTGACTTATTCTGAAACATATGTTTATTTATTTCCAAACAAAAGTCTTAAAAAAAGTTTTACGTTAGCCCCAATTTACTCCCTTAGGATTGATTAGGTTTTCCAAGAATCCGTCGTTATTGAAGGTTATGAAAGGACTTCAATATTCGTTCAGATGATTAAATTATTAATCAATCGATGTTATTTATTTTAATATTTTTTTAACGTGATAACGTCTTATAAATTGATGAACGATGGCTGCACGCACGAAAAAGCGTGACTTATTGTCACGTTCCGCGAGCGAGAGTGCGGAACAAGCGATAGAGAGACATAATAAGCCTAAGCGTTCGGCTTGTGAAACATCTATCTCTCTTCCACTCCATCGGAAGATGCGTCCGAGTAGAAGAGAAAAAATATTTGAATTAATGAGTGCAAATAAATGTTAATTTATCGAAATAATTCTCCTTTTTTGTATTATACAAAATAACGATAATTCAGCGATTAGTTCAATTCAATTCATAAAAGTATGCAATTTTTCATCAATGTTTTCTTATGACGTTATCACGTAAAATTATCGCCTGTAAACCGACTTTACAAACAACCATTTATTATTAAGTATTTATTAAGCTGAAAAACTTATTTAATTATATTATTCACAGAATCTATATAGCATTCGGAATAAAATACGCCTAGTTTCCTTCTGTGAATGCGTACTAGACAATTGACTGTCTAAACAGTTATATAATTAAAATTTTTCTTTTATCTCATAATGAAAAGATGCACATTTCGCTACAACCAATGTCTACTCAATGTAACAGGGCAAACACGTAAGTAAGGTCACATAAGATAGATACTTAGGTAACTAAACGAGGTCCTTTCGGCATCCTTTCTATTAACGTCACGAATAGAGTCAATGCCGTGTGATCAACAAATGAATTGAATTATCATTTGAACTGATATTACATTTGAATTTCGATTCAACGAACCATATCATGACAGGTCAAATTTGTAATCTAATTTGAAAGTATTATATTAAGATACTTCTCTTTTACAGGAGGAGAATTTATTTTTAACCAGCAAATGAACAATTACAGGCTGTTGCAGTTACAGATGAGATCAAACGGCCTAGTAGACATAAAACACGGGTTCGGTTAAGGAAACATTGTGAAAAAGCTTTCATCTTTCGCAAGCAATTTAAAGACATGTAATTTGCCAAAACACAGTAGTGCATTGTGGTGAATCAAACTACACTCTTCACAGGAGAACTATGCCCAGGAGTGGGACGTTATATACCGTTATAGATGCAGTAACAGTTATTGTTTATCCTCCATTCCCTCGATACATAGACTATCTAATACTTAGACAAATATTTTTTTTAAATTGAATAAACAATATCTGACTATCAAGTCTAAGCATACAAACTCTGAAGCTTATTTATTATTATATATTAGTATAGTTACTCGTAGAACTTGTTTTATACTAATTTCTTTTTTTTTATTGACGACGCGCAATCTCTACTACGTCGCAAAACTGAAGTGGAAAAGTTGAGGCGGGTCATAAATATCAAAGAACCGATGGTAGTAGGGTTCTCAAGGTTAAGGTTAACATTAACCACGCTTCGGGAAATGCATTGTCGACAAATCTTTAACCAGGTGGACGGACCTGTAAATAGTCGCAGCAGGTTGTAATACGACGTATGTTGGAAATCCATACACGAAATTTATGTGAAGACGAAGGCCATAGACGGCTGAAGGCTGAAGAAGACAGGTCCATTTCTATTCGAAGATGATGCCAATTACAGTACACAGTTCAAACAATTACCCTATTAACGTTTTCTATTAATTTTATCACGAGCCTAATTGGATTGGCTCCGACGTCCTTGAAAACTGAAATAATTTTTATTTAAATAGATTTACGAGTGCTTTTGAATCGTCAAGAGTTATCGTCGTAAGGATGATGCCGAAATGAAATAGAGAGAAGGTATAAAGTACGCTTAAAAAAGAAATATAAGTGGAAAATAAATTACAGCGAAATATAATTAACTTTTAATTAGACCCATTAATAATTATAATATAATTATATGAATATATTGTTGCCATGTTACATTACGTACATAATTCATGTCTTACAATTGGTAAACAGACACATCAAATACAAATCAATTTAGCGACAAACATATTTGTAACATCTATACATATAATAAAATGGTAGGAAAGTCAAAACTGTACATTGTT
This sequence comes from Euphydryas editha, assembly GCA_036937285.1. Lineage (NCBI taxonomy): Eukaryota > Metazoa > Arthropoda > Insecta > Lepidoptera > Nymphalidae > Euphydryas > Euphydryas editha. The sequence continues at coordinate 3,912,372 of JAUPFZ010000031.1, read as the reverse complement.
TTTTTTTTTTAAAGAATACTTCGGGTGTGACCTACAATGTATACCGAAGCCAAAAATATAGTTTTTAGAATTTTTCTTTGTTTGTCTGTTTGTCTGTATGTATGTCCGGGATGAACTCAAAAACTACTGCATGGATTTACTTCAAATTTGGCAGGAATATTATTAAGAAGTCGGGTCAACATATAGGCTACATATTATCACGCTATCACCTACGGGGAACGAGCAGTGAACCTTTATTTCTTCAACGCATTCTGTAACAATGTGTAATCTAATAGCGTTCACGCAGACGACGTCGCGGGCAGCAGCTAGTAAGCAATATACCTACGTATAAGCACACTCTCTGAAACTCGTAGTTAGAACTAATGATAAGACTCGAAATCCTTTTCTAAGATGTGTCGAGAGAAACCACGAGGCGTGTTTAGTTAGCTGCGTTTCTTGGACATCAGTATCTCTGTAGATAATTATAACCGATGTCATAACTTCCAAACGTTTCTTAAGGTCCGTGTAATTCTAGTCACGCTGACGTCATCACTAAACGACATTGACGCTACCGAGTGACGAAATCATTGCACAATCTGTTTATTTATTTATAAATTCGACCCCAAACGTAGTTTTAATAATGTAAATTAATCGTAAACGTTCGACGAAGTAATTTGTGTTGATTTTAAAATATATTGTTATTTAACAATTAAATTCGTTTTATAATATCTTGTTTTACTTTTCCTGTTTTAATAAAGAGAAATAAATACTCCGGAAAACCAAATTTTCAATAATAATAGTAGTTTTAAATTTAATTCAAACAGAGCTCGGTCACTTTGTTACATAAGTAATAAATCTGGGCCCACATATAATATATTACCTACCCATGATAACACCCACGTAAATCCTTTATAAACTTTAGTAAAACTATTTTTCTATGCCGTAATATTCGATATTATATCATCGACTAATATAATAAAACTGATGAGTGTTTCAAAGCAGTAACATTTAATTTTGAACAATGTAACATGTGGGCCAAAATTCTTTTTTATGCCTATTTTGAGGCGAAGTTTTTTAAAAAAAATTTGAAATTAAAATTAATATTTTTTTATTTTCTATTGTTGATATAAAAGAGTTATAGTATAATCTATAATATAATTGCATTTGCAGCGATGTTTTGAATGATATCACTATATTTATGGCAATTTAATCACTAAGTGGTAGATAAATTAAACAACAGCGTTACTTTAATACAAATTTAAGTTCCATATATATAATCGTACAATTGAACCCAATAATGTGCCAATTTAAACTGTTGTACTAATATTAATTTTCCATAAAGTTGAATCACAGAAATAATCAGTCCAATAAAATATTCTTAATAGCTTAGGTCACTGCGTTACCAAAGGCATACTTAAAAATTGTAACTTTTTTAAAAAAGACAAAAAAATAACAAAAAATATTACAAACTGGTGACAGAAACTTCGACTTATGATAAACAACATGTAAATATGAAGTAAACACATTTTTAACTAATCAGAAGCCTAAATATTACAGTAAATGCTATAAGACTCTGGGGACAAAAAAGTAACGCAGTAGTAATATTAATAACACAGTAGTTTCTTACAAACACTTGTATACTTTTTTGGTAAGTGATGAGGAACAAGGGTGTGAAGTTCCTCATCCACCATTGAAAATCACGTCGGGGTCACCAGTTTGGCGTGAAGAGGCTGCCATTGAAAAGGAAGGATCCTTCGACCAGACGGATGTGTGTCTGGTGGGCTACGCGCCACTTAACGTTTGTTGTCGGGATCTTGTATATATACTCAATCTTATTGAAAACTTCGATAGCGCGATGTAGGATACGTTAGTTTCTTCTAGTTCGTATATAGCGAGATATATGTCGCTACACTTTCATAAAGTAGATTAGAAAACTAAAATATAAAAAAATTAAACAAGTGCGAGTCGGACTCGCCCATGAAGGGTTTCGTAGCAGCAAGTAACATCATATAAAAGTTCTTGTAGTTGTAACTTTAATCGATGTTTTAATAATAGTGTATTTTTTTTGCAGTCTTCCATTTACGCTTAGCAGCTCTATGTTCTCGCTCTGTCATATCTTTCACAAGTTTTTTTTTCACGTGGCATCTTTCCAGGTGTTTCCTTTTGGCTTCTGCCTTTTTACGGGGTCCAGCTTCAACTTCAGCCTAATGCCTCGTTGCTTTTCTGCGGGTGTCAGAGCCATTTACTATAGAAGCTTCTTTCTGAAGAAACAAAAACAAGTAAAATTTTGGTTTTGAATATACATTGATACTAAAAAATACACATAAAACAACTGTGTTACCTGTACAAAAACTGCGTTACTTTTTTATAGTAACGCAGTGTAGCAGTAACGCAGTAGTAAATATTTCATTATATCGTAAATGTGAACTAAATGGAAAACAAAACGAAAACATTTTGTTACTGTCAAAACTAACACCTAAACAGTTGTGTATAAGAATAATAATAATGCAAATATCGACAGTACTTACCTTTCTATGGCGGTAACTCAGCAGACACGCAATAAACACACGCACCTCTCCAAATGACTGTGAGGCTACTAATTCGTCTAGCTTGTTTCTCCCGCGCGGCGGCTGTCATTTGTTTTATGAGTTACAACAAGTCGAACAAAATGAGGTACATTCAATTATAATACACCGGCTTTAAGGTTTATTTTCATGTAAGAACGCAAGGTAGTTACAATTTTAATCCTTGTTAGGGACACAGTGTGAAATATTTTTTATTTTACTAAATATTTTAGGTAATAAATATCTATTGGAATTGTAATAAAGTTCAAAATATAAGATTTTAACGACGATATTCATGTACAACGCCACCTAGGAAATATTATGAGAAATTTCTGTTCATAACATGAGACACATGCTCTAGGACAGCAATATTTTGTATGAGATACAACAGCGTTACTAACAAAGACAATGTTGTTACCGTAAATTACGAATAAAAAATATAAAATTTTGAATATATTTTATATTGCTGAGTGGGAAAATACTGTTACAATTATCAATTAATGCATTTTTTTCACAAATTTATACTGTTTGCTCATGAAAAATGAAATACATCGAAAGGGACCGATTTTTAGGCATCAAAAAGAATTTTGGCCCATGTATCTATAAAACAAAAACTAACGATATTAAATCTCATAGATACGCTACATTCTAAGAACGCAACGCTTGTAAATCTGTTGCAATAGGTAAATCTAACGAGAGGAATAGATTAACATATTTATACGATTTAAAATATAGATATATGCATACCTTTTTTGTCACTCCCTTTCGGGGCACGCTAATTTTCGAAAGTTGTATGTAAGTCTATAATTTTTTGTACCGCCACCCCTTGCCACGTTTTTATGGCAATTTTTCGATATTTTCGTAATTTCCTTTAGAGGCACTGTGCCCCCACAAAAAAAGCCCCGGCTCATGTGTGTATCTATATATATCGGCTCAACGCCATATTTACTTTAGTTATGATATTTTGATTTTTACTCTCATGTTATTAATTATTGGCTGTGCCCCGCGCTTTCATTCGCGTTAATTTGAAGAAAAAATGTATTTAAATATTTTTAAACCATTATACAACTGCTGAGCAAGGGGTCTCAGGTTCGATTACTGGGTCGGTCAACGTATTATTGGATTTTTTATTTTTCGAAAATTCTCAGTTAATAGCACGGAGTCTGGAATGGTGCTCGCTGTATGGCAATAGGCTCGCCCCCATTACATGGGACACATAACTCGCAACGGAAGATCTAAAAAATATTATTTTTTCCCGTTTTTGTAACGTTTCTTGTTAATGCTCAGCCCCTATTAACCGTAGCCTTATAGCTTTTTTATTTTTCCCTTTTTCCCCTGGCAAATGGACTATCCAACACAAAAAGAATTTTTCAATTCAAGCCTCAATAGTTCGTGAGATTATCGCGTTCAAACAATCAAACTCTTCAGCTTTATATTTGTAAAATTATATATATATATATATATATATATATATATATATATATATATATATATATATATATATATATATATATATATATATATATAGATAAAGATAGTCATATAGATTATATTAGTATAGGTAAAGATAGTCGAATATGTTATTGCTTTTAGGTTTTATAATCATGTTTTCATAAAAAGTTGCCATTTTGAAAAATGTACTTCAAGCTAAATTGTAATTGTTTACTTATCTTAAAATCATTGCATGTCAATCATCGTTACTGTTATTAACATAAAACTGTTTTAATTACAGTTTTTGTAAAAATCATAAAACCTACTCATGATTGTGATATAAATACGAGTTATTATTATTATTGTTACTCGAGGTATTCTTGTGCGAATAGCCGTAGTGTGCATGTCTGTTATTATGACACAGTGAAATTCAATAAAAGGATTATAACGAAGAAAATGTTGTAATTATTCAAACTATGTAAAATGACGTCAGCAATGCTGACGTAATTCGTTTCAAAAACAATACGGATTTCGGTCATTCGTATCGATCATGTATAAATTATAAAACTAAAGAAATACTTTCACTACCTTTGGATACGTTAAAAAGCCTAGAGCATTATGATTATTAATTAGATCATTATTATTAGAGCATTATATTTATAGGTAGGGTTGCCATTATTGTTGAGAACCGATACGGGACTTATTAGTGGAAAATAAATAAAAACTGAAAATAGGGGTAGTAACGGTTTATTATAATAGAAAATCAATGGAAAACGACAACAAAAACAATTCACTCCAATCATAATAAATTAATCGAAAACCGAATGAATGAATCGAAATGTTGTAAAGTATGCCTATAAATTATAGGCATACTTTACAACATTTTTTCTTTAAATGTATCTATTTACTAAAAAGGGGACAATGAGCAATTAGGGCGTCATTTTACTATATTTCAATAACATTGCGATGGTAAAACATGACGTAATGCGTAATTTTTGTTATAGGTTTTCAGACACATTTTTACGCCGTTTGGAAAATAACTATGCCTAATGACTGAATTATTAGTAAAAATAATCATTATGAATTTATTGACTGAAAATTGATCGACAATTGTCGCCTACGGTGACGACCCTTAAATAACTTCAACGTAAGTAATGAGTTGTCATTTACATATCAAAGTGCCCATATACATATAAATAGCACTCTTATCATTTATCGTGAGTAAAAATTATTTGTCATATTAATTCTAAAAATAACATGGCAATTTGTAATAATACGACAACGACCGAATGATGACGGTTCTGGTGTAGTGGTGCGAGTAGTCACCTCAACGCCGCACGCCGACGGTCGCGGGTTCGTTTCCCACTCGGAACAGATATTTGTATTTGTACAAATATTTGTTTCCGGTCTGGGTGTATGTCCTTGTTTGTCTCCCCACCATGCGTAAGGTAAAATGCACAGTACGTAAAGCCGTCGGTCCCGGTTGTTATCATAGACACCTGATAACGATCATTACTCATGGTATGGAAATTATTCGCCAATCCGCAGTGGAGCAGCGTGGTGGATTAAAATCCAACCCTTCTTTTATATGGAGAAGAGGCCTTCGCTCATCAGTGGGTTGTTTACAGGCTGATACAATATATTACAGTACAGTGTAATAACAAAAGTGATTTACTAATACACGTCATGTAAATATAAATATTACTGTCGACTATTTATAGCAATTCATGATTCATTTCTACTTTTTTTTTAATAGGTATAATTATATAAAGAAACTCGATATAATTAAAGTTTATCTCGCATATAAGTTACTGATAGGCTTTATCAACAGGAGGTAAAACGGGCTATTAAGAGCCTGTTTCGCCCCAACTTATAAACTACAAATTTTAGATTCACAATTAGTAAATATAAATATCAGACAGATAAAGTAGAGTTTAATGGTGTAAAAGAAAAATATATCTTAAACTTTTATCAGTCGGATACCGTTATAAGTCAGATAATAATAAACACATCTCCGCTCTGGTAGAGTCACACCCTTAATGTTGCAGATGTGTGCTGTCTGCTCGTTTAACCCCTTTTTATAAATAAAAAAATCTAGATTCTCAAAAGAATTTAAAAAATGTGTTTAATGTAATATATAGAAAAAGATACACAAAAATTGCAATTTGAACCTTGATATCTTATAAAAAATAACATAGGATAGTTACTGCAGATGAAATACTCGGTAATTGTTATTTGACGATATATGTATTTCCTCCCGTTTGATAACGCGGAAGGTCAAGTATTATCTGCAATAATGACCACACACGTACAAACGTAACGTTATAATGATGATAATTTTTTTTTTTAATTTAACTGTACATCCACAGGCTTTATTTGCCCATGCCTTTTTTTATGAACATTTTTTGAATATTATTATTATTATCGTTAGATAGTTAAAAATTATCGTTAGATAGTTAAAAAAAATTCAAACAAGAAACGCAAAACAATACTGGTGGTGAAGATGTGATGGCTGGAACTTAGACTTAAAGCATGTAATTAATATTTTAAGGAATGGATGTAAATAGAAAGTAAGGTACCTTTATCATAATACAATCTAAAAGTATGTAAAAAAAAAAGTTATTATTTAAGTTTTAGTTAAGTTTTAGATTAAATAAGTAAATTTATGGTCAGTGCAAGGACTCGCGATATAGAGATCCTAAGCTAGTTTAAGTCTCGTTATCTAAACAAGTACGCACTAACGATAATGATGATAATTAAAAAATCATCTCACTCACGCTGCATATGTATGTGCTGCTTGGGCATCTTGTAGTCGGGCGGGTAGCACCTCTCGTAGAAGTCGACGTCCGAAACCTGGCATACTTCCGGTGTAGGTATGATCAGCCCCGTGCCTGATATTGCCCTCTGAAGATGATGCTCCTGTTAACAAGACGGTTGTTATAGTCATATCTATCTTACGTAATTGAAAATATATTTTACATAATAATAATTGACGACCGTTCTGGTGTAGTGATGCGAGTAGTTGCCTCTACGCCGCGCGCTACGGCGGTCGCGGGTTCGATTCTCGCTCGGGACAGATATTTGTGTTTGTACAAATATTTGTTTCCGGTCTAGATGTATGTCTTTGTGGCTTACCCCACCGTGCCGCGGAGAGCACGTAAAGCTGTCGGTACCGGTTCTTATCATAGTCACCTGATAACGATCGTTACCCATTATAAGGAAATTATCCGTCAACCCGCAGTGGAGCACCGTGGTGGATTAAGCTCCAACCCTTCTTCTACATGGAGAAGAGGCCTTCGCTCAGCAGTGGGTGGTTTACAGGCTGATACAGTACAGTTTACATAATCATGCTTAACACATTTCGTCGTCCAAATAATTAATTTTGGTACGATTTCTTTACTTATTATGTAGTTTTTGTGTGACGATTCAATAAACACAATATAGAAAAAAATAACATACACAATTATTTATAAATGTAACGTATTCTACATTATCATATAGTGGTGGTGGTGTTATCATCTGGTCTAGTAATTTTTTTATAGCTATATATTTTCAACTAGTGTAGCACGTATTTCTTTTTTTTTTATATTACGACAGAGCTTCTTTACAGAATATGTAGTTAATAAATCTGACTATAGTTTTAAAACGATACCTTCATTTTAAAGGTTAAAATTATTTGTTTATACCACTCAGCAAACTATAATTTTGCTCTCTAAGCCTTATATTTAAATTTTAAAAAAATATTAAAAATTTAATCACTATGAGATACATTATTTTAAATGGTCAAATAGTTTTTATTAAATTCTGTGACCTTTGCACTGTAAGATAATTATTATAATCTACATTTAATTAATTATATGTGGTTTTTATCTTTCAATTACTGTCTGTTATTAAGCTAAAAATATACAATTTTTTAGAGTAATAAGTAAAAAGCTTTTATTAGACGCATTATAACCTAATTAAAAACCTGTTAACTTAATATTATTAGATCTTACTTTTGATCTCTTACGATAAAGTAGAATCCCACACATATATTTCAATTATAACTCGAATAATAACAACGAAATAAATAATAACATCGAATAAAACAACGAAAACAAAATAAAAAAAACACCTTCCCACGATAATTTATTTGGATACTTACGTCACTATCTACAATCGAACTGTACCCGTAAACTGACGTAAGCGCAATATTTTATCGATAAGTGATCGCTAGAGCTGCGATAAGATAAATAACTAAACAATTCTGTTTGGGTCGAAAATAGTTCACGGTAAAGTCACGTAATATATGTCGTAGGTTATCAATATATTATATTAATGATACTTCGATATATGGCACATAAAATTATATTATAATAATAAAAGGAATACCTCACAGAACAAATTAAAAATTTAATTTAAACTAACTATTATAATCAAACTATCATAATCAATACTGAAATTAAAGCTGTATTTTTGAAGTGAAAACTTCTTTAGCCGCGTTGAGCCATTTCAATTCTACTAATAGAAGAAAAATTTCGGTTTCGGAAAAATCGGTTCACGTGGGTCGCGTCACCGATGACCTCGACATGCTCGTGACGTATTGCGCTTGCGCCAAACGAGCGACACGCAGTATAGCGGCCTGTGTACAATGTACATTTACATGCAATACGCATATAATATACACAAATACATTGTATATACTCGACTGTACCATATGCGTGTTTGACTTTTTGACTGAGTAAAATCTTGTGACTTCGCGTCACCGACATGCTGTAATAGCGTCGGTGAAGTTATGTTGACCACTTGATAAGTTTGTTTATCTCTCTGTATCTTGGCCGTGTATCTCGCTGAATCTACAGAACGTATTTAAACAAAATTTAGGATGATTTAAGGGCATAAAACATAGCTAAGAAACGGGATCCTTTTTACGGCTAAATTCAGTACAGTTCAATTGGTAGAGGGAATGATGAAGTCAGAATATGTAATCAAAAATGAAGTCGGGAATACGGCTAGTAAATAATATACCCACAACTAACTGAATTGTCTATCCTAATTACATATACACATATTCAAATAAAACGATCAATAACATTAAAACAATTGCTGTAAAAATAGATCGAACCAGCAAGCAACCTTTACTCAATTACCTACAGTACTTATGAATCGATAATGTTATTTCAAAAGCTTATTCAATAAATGAAATGAAATATTCATTTTACCTACATACATATCAACTTAATTTTCCGATAACCGCAACTCGACGAAGCTTTTAATCAGAATCAAATTAACATACAATAATTTATATGAAAAGGCTAGCTTTTCGTTCAAACTTTGTCCGATTTTTATAACGAAATGAAGGCGCTAATCTCAAGATCTACAGATTCGATTAAGAAATTTTTAATTTGAGATTGGCTTTTTATTTATTTATTTATTTATATTCTTTATTGCACTTTAAAAAAAAAATATTTTTACAATTGAAGTTGACAAAGTAAGTTGGCAAGGGCGAACTTATCTCTGAAAGAGATCTCTTCCAGTCTACCCATGATGGTGAGAGATGAAGTTAACGCGGGGCACAGTAGTGCAAAAGACGAGAGAAAAAAAAAAAACCTAAGTATATTGTATAATATATACATATATTGAACATACATACGATAAAAAAACACATACATCCATACATAAATATGTACATACATACATACATATACATACATACACACATACATACATACATACATACACACATACATACACACATACATACATATATACATACAAACATAAATATATACCAGCAAACATTTATACATACATATATTACAGAAGCAACTCCTAATGTATAAGGTGTAGAATTCCACATCTCATATATCGGCAGTTACTTTGGAGAGAAGATGATTCCTCAACCTGTCCCTGAAAGTGCTCAGTGAAGTGCTTTCTTGAATAACTTTCGGAAGCTTATTCCAAAGATTTGCAGCACGCGTAGTAAATGAGTTAAGTAGGAAGTTGGTGTTATGCTTAGGGACTTCAAGCATTGTTGTGATGCAAGACCGCCTAGAGCGTGTTGGGATAGGAAGTAATTTAAAACGGGATCTAAGGTAAGGAGGTGAATTTTGATCATGGAGTATTTTGTAAAGAAAAGAAAGGATGTGCATGTCACGGCGAAGGCGGATTGGAAGCCACTTAAGTTGATTTCGAAAATAGGATATGCGATCATATTTACGTAAGCCAAAGATAAAGCGTATTGCTAGATTTTGTAGTCGTTCTAATTTATTAAGTAGTTCCTGTGTCACATCCAAATAGCACACATCTGCATAGTCAAAGATGGGTAAAAGAAGGGATTGCGCAAGCAAAATTTTGGTTTTGAAAGGAAGAAAATATTGAAGACGCTTAAGAGAGTGGAAGGTGTAGTGCATTTTTCTGCTGACCTCACTGACATGAGCTGTCCAAGATAAATTATTGTCAATAAGCAAGCCCAAATTCCTAACTTTGTCACAGTAAGGTATTGGTGTGCCGCAGTATATGATGGAAGGTACTGCATTCCAATCGATTCGGCTTCTTAAGCGGCTGCTACCGATAATTATAGCTTGAGATTTTATTGGGTTTATAAGAAGTCCGAATGATTTGGCCCATAAATGTATATCAGCTAGGTCTTTGTTCAAAAGTTCGACAGTCTCATGCAACTCGGCCAGCTGAAAATGACGGTATATTTGTAGGTCATCTGCGTACAGGTGGTAGGGAGAAGTAATAGTATATGAGATATTGTTAATAAAAATAGAAAATAGTAAAGGAGAAAGTACGCCACCTTGTGGGACACCAACAGTAAGATTCAACCAGTCCGATGAGTTGTCATCGAACCTAACAGCCTGCTGGCGTCCAGAAAGATAGGAATGGAACCAGTCAATGGCAGCAGATGAAATATTAACTGCACGAAGAGTGCCAAGAAGTATGTCATAGTCAACAGAGTTAAAGGCACTACTGAAATCCAACAAAATCATTGCAGTGAGCTTGGTATTATCCATAGCCCACCGAATATCCTCCGTTACATTCAGCAGCGCTCCAACAGTGCTGTGAGAGGGGCGGAAACCGGATTGAAATGGACATAAGAGGGAGTTAGAAATTAGGTAGGAATAAAGTTGCTTGTGAACAACAGATTCCAGGACTTTAGACAGTATGGGGAGGATAGAAATGGGGCGATATTGAGCAAGAGAGGAGGGATTTGAGGTTTTAGGTAGTGGTATGACAATTGCTTTCTTCCATAGTGATGGAAATACATTGCATGACAGTGAAAAATTTACGATGTGTGTGATCACAGGAGCAATGATTTCCAGCACAGGAAGAATCATCTCAAGACTGAGATTGTCACTACCAATGGCTTTAGTAGAAATGGAACGGACACACTTCTTAACGTCTTCAACAGAGACTGATTGGAAGGAGAATTGAGACCGGTCGGGTGGGACCTGATTGTTTAACATAGATAGAGTGGAAGTTTTAACATGGGAGTCCAGTGTTATGGGTGGAGTAATGAAATGATGGTTTAAAGCATTGAGATCCACTGAGCTTCGGCAAGCTTCAGTGGAATTGCCCACCCCTAGTGACCTATAGAGAGTATAGAGTTTTTATATAATGGTTAAATGATATGTATCACACTTATCATTTATGTGATATCACACTACGGCTCATAGTATTGGAGGAGTAATTATGAGTCTAGTGATGACATGGGCGTAGCGAGGTACGGGCAGCGGGGGTCGGTTTTCTTACTCTAAGAAATGTCATTAATAATATAAGTGAAACGAATAAAAGAACACCTCCTCTACTAATGGGAGATACTCATTTATTACATTTATTAAAACCACGATTTAAACAGTAGTCTAGGATTTTCTTTATCTGCCCCCCTCTATAGAGAATCCTGGCTACGCCCTTGAGTGATGGGCTATAAGTAAGACAATATATAAGCAGCCCATTTTGGAACTGTCTCATAATAAATTTAAAGATTTTATTAAAAAAATAAAAATAGATAAAGCTTATTATTCAATATAGGATTACTTAGTCGACAAAGATGTGTGGACATAGTGGCGCTGTATTTCATGCAAGATATTACTAATTTTATACTAAAATACAGTTTATATATCATTTTCAAAAGAGTAACTGCGGAGTTTCTTGCCGATTCTTCTCTGCAGAGTCTACATTCCGAATCGGTAGTAGCTTTACCACTACAAAATAATAATCAAATTTAAATTTTTAATTTGTAAAATGACGATTCAAAGGTGCTCTTGGGGCCTATTTGAATAAAGTTAATTTTGATTTTGATTTAGTTAATACGTTGTAGTATTTATATCATTATTCCTTAGAAGCTTTTTATTACCATTTATTACTAGATCTAGACAGATGGACTAGATAGGTATTTAACACGACAATATTAAACGTGCCTGCGTGCTTAAAACAAAATTGCGAATATAACATATAAAATTATTAAATATAAAAAAATAAAGACTCAATCTGTGCTAAATTAACAAAATATAAATTATCATGTGTATGTGCAATATTACACAATTTGGGGATAAATATATATTTTATTTTAGATTATAATTAATAAATTAAAAATGTAATAAAATTTAATTTGAAAAATGTATAGTTGATAATAGTTTGTCCCATTGTAAGTATACCTACTGAGCAAAGTTACTCTGTATACCAATCTTTTTACGTAATCATTTCTTAGTACATATTATTTTTCACAATAGAAAAGTTACAATAGAAAAAACAGATGCGGTAACTTTGAAACGATGTCGTACGAATTTAAAAACAGGCTGGTTACAATGAAAATATATTCATATATACAGAATAATATTAGTTCTAAAGTTAATGATAATTAAATAAATATGTAATAAGAATATTAGTTAAGTTTCATTACAGCTGTGGATTTTGAGGTATAAAAATAATTTTTGTTATAAACTGTTCGCCACTTCAAAATTACGTAGGTTTACTTTATGACATGTGACAGGAACGTATTTTCACAGCTGTAATGTTTGAGTTAAAACGTCATGTCTGCTTTAAGGTTCGTTTAATCATACATCTGTTGCACTTTATAATAATTTATGGCACATTTTATAATAACGGGGCGTCTAACACACACACACACACACACACACACACACTATAAAACGGCTGAACTAAAATATAAATAATTAGATATAATAATTTTATTATTAAGAAGTTGATTCGGTTATATCTTTGAACACACCAATCTCGAGACGTCACGTCAGGACAATCTTATATTTTTAAACGAGCAATTCTCATATATATGTATAATTATATATAATCTGAATCTCGGAAACGGCTCCAACGATTTTCATGAAATTTAGTGTGCAGGGGGATTCGGGAGCGATAAATCGATCTAGCTAGGATTTATTTTTAGAAAATGTCGTTTTATCCCTTTTTTACGCAATTAAAAATATCATTAGAATACGAAGGTAAATTTCGCTGTCATTGAAAATCTTATAAAAGCTCGGATGGGAATCGGGCTGACTCGAAATCAGAAAACTCGAGTTCGAATACAAACCAATTTTTTTTCATTTTTTTTTTTCAAGTTTCTCCTTTTGTGAGAAAAACTATTATTGAGAGCTCTTTTTATTTTTTATTTAAATAACCATTTCCTATTATTTTATATCGGTAAGATCGAAAATATTATTTATGTTAGATCAGTATGTAATGTATCTAAATATAATTTAACCGAGCGAAGCTCGGTCATCCAGGTACTTTATACATATATTTATACATACCTACATTTTGTTACAAACTACTTGTAACTAATGAATACTGCATGTAGTATCCAAAATTAGTAACAGATAAAACACGCAAAATATAAATATATAAATTCAAATAATGAAATAAAATACTAATACACTGAACCAAATCAGCCTCTAAACGTCCCACTACAGGGAAAGGCCTCTTCTTCATGTAGGAGAAGAGTTGGAGTATAATCCGCTATGCTGCTCCACTGCGGGTTGGCAGATAATTTCCCCTATCATGAGTAGCGATCGCTATCAGGTGTTTATGATAACAACCGGGACCAACGGCTTTACGTGTTCTCCGAGGCACGATGGGGAAAACCACAAGGACATACACCCAGACAGGAAACTAATATCTATAGAAATACAAATATCCTCCCTCGAGCGGCAATTGAACCATAGAGGTATCTATAATATCCTTATGAATCGAACCCGCGACCGCAGACGTAAAGGCGACTAATCGCACCACAACACCAGAACGTTCGCCGTTTTAGGCAGATAATTCTCATGGATACACGAGGGAGGGTGGGCGTAGGATCGGTTACGTTCAATAAATCTTACATTATCCTAGGGAGATATAGGGCTGACAACATTTAGATTAAATCCGTGAATTATTTCAAGGATGGACATTTAAGCATTATAGTGTTATTAAAAAGTGATAGTTAATACTATTTCAACAATAACTAAGCAGGAATTTTATAAGACCCTGGGGCTCTATTTTTGATTCACTCGTATCGCGTCGAGCGCTCGAATTCTATTGATTTTCGTTCGCCATCTGTAATTCCGTATTTTTGAATCGCTCGACTGCAACGAATGATCCATACCACTCGTCGCGTATGGCGATCGGTATCGACATTTTTTTTTTAATTTCTGCGTGGAACGGATAAAATACAATACTTCAAATTGTAGTGGCAACATTTCAAGCGAACGATTCAAAAATACGGAAAAACGAGATCATGCGACATAAAAGACGAGTGACATAGTCGCATTCGACGATACAATTTCATACGAGTGAATCAAAAATAGAGCTCCTGCTATATAGAGTTAAGCGAATAAAACAGCAAAAACGAGACTGGTTTGTTATGTAACTAATACGTATAATAAAGCCGAAGAGACTTATTGTTCGAATGCGTTAATCGAATTTTTGGTATAATTAACCTTTTTAGAAAATTTTATTAAAACTCAACATATTATAATTACTTAAATTATAAATTCGAAGGTAACAACCCTAAGAGCACTCAGAGATTATGATATGAAACTAATGTTTAACATGCTAGGATATATTATACAATAGTTAATAGTCTGTTATAATCTTCATTCAGTATTATTATTATATATATTACGTTTTGATATATCGGTCTCATGCCTACTTTTGAGCATTTTTCGCTATTCCTTATAATTTCGGATTCAAAAAATCTTTTAAACTTGAAAAAATCTATTATAATATAGTATTTAATAGTTTATATATAATGACATATTTAGTAGGTACGTACTAAGATTATATTTAGAAAAAAAATCTTTAAGATTAAAAGTAATTTAGAAACGATAATTTAAAAAAGACTACTGTCTGTGATAAACTCTAATTAAAATTATTATTAAGTTATCTGTTGTTTGGGTACTTACTACCAGGTATTTGATAGAAAAGTTGTGATTCGTATCCGTAGCCATTTTTTAGAATACGGAATATCTTTGGCCCGATCCACATTTCAGTGCCGATTTCGGTTCGTTCTCGGTCCCATCTCGATCCGGTAAAATATTGTTACACAAGAAACAATGAGAGTATTCATACCATTCGCGATGGTGGGACCGAAGGTCGTGAAGGCGGCGAGTGCGCTGGGCAGACTCCTCCCGAACCTCGGAGGACCCAGCGACGCCTGCAGGCAGCTGTACTCTGGAGTCTGCCGAAGTATGGCGACGTACGGTGCCCCGGTTTGGGCGGATCGCCTCACCGCGAAAAATAAGGCGGCGCTGCGCGCTGCGCAGCGAACAATCGCGGTGAGGGTGATTCGGGGGTACCGTACGGTATCGTGGGCTGCAGCTACTGCTCTAGCCGGCGACCCCCTGTGGGAGCTCGTGGCGGAGGTTCTTGCCGAGACCTACTCATACGTCTCGGGTATGAGTGCTCTTGGTGAGAACCCCACGTTGGACGGGATCCTACGTGTGCGTCGGATAGGGCAGGAAGCGCTAATGCGGAGGTGGGGGGAGGACCTGGCGGTGCAGCCATATGGTACACGCGTAACGGCTGCCATTCGCCCGGTCCTGGAGCGGTGGATGCGTCGAAAACGCAAGCCCCTCGCCTTCCGTCTGACACAGGTTCTCACCGGGCACGGTTGCTTTGGTGACAACCTGTGTCGGACGGCCCAAAAGGAGATAACGACTGAGTGTCACGATTGTGGCGCAGCGGTGGACTCTGCCCAGCACACCCTCGAGGTGTGCCCGAGATGGGCGGTGCTGAGTCAAGGTCTGACGTCGGTCGTCGGAGGGGACTTGTCGCTCCCGAGCGTCATCACCGCGATGCTCGGCGACGACGAGTCCTGGAAGGCGATGGTCTCCTTCTGCGAGACAGTAATGTCCCAGAAGGAAGCCGACGAGCGGATGAGAGAGGAGGCCGCCGACGTGGCTTCCATCCGCGGGCGACGAATGGGGGTGCGTAGGAGGCGCTACTTAATGCGCCTCCAGTAACGCCCTTGTGCCCGTGTCGGGCCGGGATGGGAACCCGGTCCTGCTAGACACGGCGTCGTCGGGACTGTTCAGAGGTTAGCCGGACAGTCCCCATGGAGGAGAAGTCTGGCCTTTTCGCCGAGGCCAGCCTGTCGCTGGAGGGATCCTGTTGCCTGCGGATCCGGGACCCTCCAATTAAATCGGCTGAAGGCTCCCGCAGGGGTTTAGTACGGTATTGCACTCCCAAAGTGCCGAGTCCGACATAGGTCTAGGACTGCCGACCCGGGCGTCCTGGATATCATCCGTAAATGGATTCCCCTGCGTAAAAAAGAGTATTCATACCATCCGTGCCAGTCAAGGTCCGATCAAGTCCCATTTTATCGGACTGAGATCGGACCGAGAACGAACCGAGATCAGCACTGTAATGTGGATCGGGCCTAATAGACATATCAAACGTGAATAAGCATGATATATTCATCACTCGCAATATGAATGAAACAATGCGATAACGTTTCGAAAGGTCATCGAATGAATTATTTCTTGTATTATACGCATATACTTTATAAAACGTATATAAACTAACTGTTGTCCAGGTTTTTTATGCTTTTAAAAGCTGTGTTAAAAATTACAGAACTTCTTTGCCAATTTTATTCGTCTATAGTTTTTCTCTTGATTTTTTTGAAAACGCAATATACGATAAGATAACTTTATTATGGGATTTTAAAAATCACTGAACTTCCGTACAAAATTTCTTGTTTTATATTTATTCTATTAAATGTGTTTTTTGGAAACGATAGAACACGTCTTTTTTATTAAGGGGGGTTTTATTAATGGTTATATAGGCCATAAAACATCAAGCTGTCTTATAAGAGCAGAGCAGAAACTAATATAATTGTAAACTAATTTAACATTGTATCGAAACTTAAAGTGAAACCGGGGCGTCTGATCTATAATTATATTATACAAGCTGTGCATGCGACTTCGTTCGCAATTACAAATTTAGATTTTTCATTCCCTCACCTGAGGGAACCGTAGGTACCTACTGAATTACAGGATAAAAATTATTCACTTTTAGTATGGACACAAATCATACCCAGTTTCGCTTATATTCCTTAAATAGTAGAGTAGTGCATGGCCATGATACAGCCAGACAAACAAGAAAAAAAAATGACGGCTTTGGCTTACGTATTCATTATAGAGTACCCACTAAAAAGATTTCAAAATATCTTCCATGTACAGAATTAGCCCTATAACAGTTTTAGTTATAGGTAAAAGTAAAGATAAAAGATTTGAAAGAAAATAAATTATCCAAAACTAACACATAAATTACAAAAATCACCCTAAAATACATTGTTGGACAGTAGCCATACATAAGTTCTAGATAAATAAGAACCGGATCGAGCGTGATAAATCACGTTTGTCACACGTCCCTGTTTTCACTCTATCGTCTATCCGGATCAGTTTATCCGGATCGGGATGGGAATTTAAAACGGCCCTCGTCCCGGAAGGCCATCGTCCCAAATAAATGAATAGTATTTTTTCCCTTTACACAACTTGTTTGGAAAATAAATATACATTGTTAAACGTTTGTGTTCACCGGCTTTTATATTTTTTGGTCATATATTTTAAAGCAAACATACGAGTAGGTAACTTAGATTGAAAGTAAATAAAAACATACATTTAAAATTAACGTATACGCATGCATTATTATAGTATTCACATGGTATTTATGTAGTTATATAATACATTATAAATATATATTTATTAAACTATTATTTTATATGTTAACTAAGTATGTAGAAGTTTTTATAAAATTATATTTTCCTTATTATACTTCATGCACCAATTACTTTATATCTGAAATAAAATTACTCATGGTTGCCTATAAGAAAACGTTTTTAGTGATAAGTATATTTCTTACAAATCTTGTAAATTGTGTCTATAATGTGTGCAATAAAGTGTTAATAAAAAAATTAAATAAATACATTTTTAAATATTGTTGATAATTATTGCAAAAGGTCAACTGGCTCTAAGTTACAAATACAAAATAAATTTTTGATGACTTGTAACCTACATTAGGCATCGCGGTTCTGGAAATAAAAACCATTTTTATCCATTAGCGTTTATTTTTTGAGATATGGCGCATATTTTTATATAATATCAAAACAAAGAACTCCTAAAAATAATATCAACAACCGCTCTGGTGAAGTGGTACGAAATTTTTCTGGCCTGGGTGTCTGTCCTTTAAGTCCGCTTGCGGTATACCTAATATGGCATTGTTATTTGGTGTCAGACTTTTCTTTTAGGCTTGTTATTAAGTAACTCAATGTGTTTTTTGTCAAATGTAGGACTTTCACTGAGTCAGGTCGATTAGGTCAAAAAGTTTTTTGATTGTCGAAGAAAAAGGCTTTCGGTAAACAAACTTATCTCGTTCAACTCTTTCGTCAGTTTCGATTTGTTAAGGAATTACTGCATATGTTAAGAATTAATACTATTAGTTCTGGTTCTTAAGCTTGTTAATTGGGTCGCTTGGGATATCAGGATAAACCAATTAATTGTGGGTATTTGGATCGATGTAATTTATTCATATCACAAAGGCAAAAATAGTCATAATTAATCGGTTCTCGGAAAATCACCGGGTTATTGGACTTTATGGAATATTTTTCCACATTAGCATTGTCCTTAACAAAAAACTTTCAACTAATAATTTAAGAAATTTACGACTTTTCTAAACTACATACTTATTAGATACTACATAAACTACATGTATAATTAAAGTATGTATATAAAACAAACAATTCTTACGAAATTTACCATCAACATTACACGTAAATCACTTAAAAGTTGGTTAAGTTCAATGTTACTTTATTCAGAGGAAAACCTAAAAAAAAAAGCTTCTGGAATATTTCAAGCGGAAGTGCGGAATATTTATTGGTATGTTTATTACTCTACCATGGAAACAAACGTTTTTATGTCGCTTTTATTGCAAATATAAATTAAATTACTTAATAGAATTTGTGATACAATTACTGTTACTTCCGAGTGAATTATACAATTTAACATAAGTACCTCCTGATACGAAATAATATTTCATTCTAAAATATTTATACAGTTATATGTATACATAATTATATATACATATTTGATTCCGTAAAATCATTTCCGAGTATCGAAGGGACGCCTTCCCACTTAACAAAACAAATTAAAATATTACGGAAATAAATTTCAAATCTTATACTACGTAAAGTTCAAAATTGCCCAACGCTCAATATATCCAATTCATTTTATAAAAATAGACTTAAATACTTATAAATTAAGGTTCACATTTCAATATAGTAGAATTATTTAGAGATATTCCTGGTCGAATTCGATTTTTATTAGAAATTGAGCTACAAAAAGAGGTTGTAAGGCTTCAATTCGATCGTAGGGACGAGGCCTTGTTTTAGTTAAAATATCGGAAGCCGATACAGCTGTGGATCAATGAAGGACGAGGCTGCGGGAATGATTTAAGTGTAGATAGAAAATATATGTACGAGCTTTTAGATAAAAACCGTTATAGGTCGAATAGTATTGGATTGACGGACTTTTCTAGAAAAACATCACGTATCAATCTATATTGTAATTACGACTATCATTGAAACATTATTTTATTTATCACGTTCAAATTAATGCATGTATTATATAATTATATTATAATTCATATACAGGCACAATCGTGTTATCTACTCTAGGGAGAGAGGTACCATCCGGTACCTACTGACGATATTATTGGACGACAGGTTGGGGCAACAGTCGCGCGTTCGATGAATGAGCGGGTTCGTGACAAGTGTTTGTACGTACTACGTATATGCCATACAGATGTTTGTCGTATATGGAAATTAGTGTTTTTGTTGTGCGTGTTTCCGGACCCTGAATAAAGGATTTTATCATACCTACTGGAAGCCTTTGAGTGTGACGTTTAAAGATATTCTGCTGAGCGAAGGCCTCTTCTCCATATAAAAGAAGAAGGGTTGGAGCTTAATCCACCACGCTGCTCTACTGCGGGTTGGCGGCTAATTTTCCTACCATGAGTAACGATCCTTATCAGATATCTATGATAACAACCAGGACCAACGGTTTTAAGTGCTCTCCGAGGCACGGCGGGGAGACCCACAAAGACATACACCCAGACTGGAAACAAATATTTATACAAATACAAATATCTGTCCCGAGCGGGAATCGAACTCGTGACCGCCAGCGCGTGACGTTGAGGCGACTACTCGCACCACTACACCAGAACATTCGTCAGATGTTAAAAACATAATATACCATAATTATATTGTCTCAGTTAAATTAGAAAACATAATTACCTTACTGGATATTTAGGTCTAGTTATTACATTCTATATAGTTTTTTATATTTCAGAGTGGATACGATAACACAAACAAATCAAATCGTATTATTAGGCCACGACATTTCTGTGAAGAACCACGTTTTGCGCAATTAAAAAAAAACACAAATTACTATAAAAATATTTCTACATTATGGGTTTTAAATTCACAACAGGACACAGACGATCATTAATGTATTTTTTCATGATACGTATTGCTTCAAACAACAGTAAACAAAATTTAAATAATGTTTATTTTTAACTAAATTCAAATTTAAATCATTTACAAGCGAGGGTAGATTGCGAGTGGTCCTACAAGGGTGGGATTAAACATAATTCACGTAACGCAATTTCGCGGGCGGAAAATTTTTAAGAATAATACCAGCTTAATCTCTGTTCATTAAAGAAATGGAAAAACGGCACGTAAAACAATTTACATTTATACTGACATTATTAAGAGGAAAGCTTTTTTTATTAGTAATATAAAGACTCTAAAACTGTTGAAGTGTTGTTGTTGTATTGAAGTGTGTTTTAATAATTCTTTATTACTAATTAATAAAATATAAGGAAGCTATATTATAATTAACATATTCCTACTAAAAAATTACAATACGAGTCATAGTGAGAGTATTAAGAAAATGCGAATAAAATGGCGAAAGAGTCTAGTTTATTATACTTTTTAAAACATTATACTTACAGATTTATGTGACAAAATTTTTGGAGTTTACTCCTTAATAATCGATTTTCATATATAAGGCGCCCGGTATGAGAAAAATATGAGAGGTAAAATCTACTATTGAATGACCTCGTTACTTTTTCGGTGCGCGCGCACCTATGGTGCGGTGCGAAAGTAATGTTGCTCTAATTAATATTGAAAAATAATATTTAAAAAATAAATGATAATTGTCAGATAATAATAATTACATAATTTATCAACATTCCTAATGAAATATTTGTGCACATCTGAAATTGACTATTGTGAAAAGTTTAATGTAAAATATTTCGCCGATTAGTTATAATAAATGTATATAAAATGAATAAATATATATTTATATATGTATATTATTTTCATTAATTTGTTAATTTACCCTTTCATATGGTATTAATCTTATTTTCAGTTGGATAAACTCTTTTTGCGTATGTTTAGACAATCGTACTTAAGGAGTAAACTCCAGTCGTGCGTCGGAGCTGACACACACAATTTTTTTTTTAAACATAAAAACAGACAACAAATATGTATAGATTTTTATCTATGAATCATGATAATTTTTTGACGACATAAGATTGCGTATAGGTATAGGTAAAAAAGTAAATGCCACACACTCAATAGCCAACAAGATAAGAATCCTGTGTCGAGGGTCTGTAAACACATACAACACAGACCGCGACTAGTTAACATCTATGTGGCCTATATAAATATTTGTGACGTAAAAAGATCGAATCCGCGACCTCTAGCACAACAGCCGGTTACTATGGCTACTGCGCCAACTATTCGTCCGTAAATAAATTCTTAAATCTAATATGTAGATACTTTATATGAAGAACAAAGCAATCCGGACGGGATTACTTAACTTGTAATAGCCGAGAGGAAAAAAATGCGTAACTATTGTTCTCAATTTGTAATTCAAATGCGACATCAAAGCTAATGGACTAATCTTAGTATGTAATCGATGAAAAAAATATATTACCACCAGTTTTTGGTACTGAATTATTTTGGCATTAGTTCTAATGTATGTATCTGATAATTCATTAGAGATTGACAATAATACATTACGTAATGATGTGATTATATCATTATGACATAGAGCAATCAATCAATCATCGCATACTGTTTAATGTAGATTATCAATTAATATGGATAAGTATGATCAACTACTTTATTACACTTGAGTATAGCTCTTGTAGCTATCTAAGCTACCCAAGTCTAAGGGTGCCTGTTCATTGAAGTGGTGCGTGGCTGCGGAGCGGAGAAACGAAGAAATATCATATTATTTTGATTAATTGACCGAAGGTGCGGGTGTCCTGGTTTAGACACCAGTCCTCCTTACCACTTACTATTTTGATGTTTCCAACCTTAGATTCTCTGTATGCATAATATCAGTTACTTATCAGTAAGTGCCGTCAAAATCGGTTCAGCCCATTCGGAGTTTGATTGAAAAATTAATTGTTTTGTTTAATAAAGGTTTAAATTTTTTTTTTTTAATTTTAATTTACGTTTTATTATTTTGACATTACTAACAAACTCTTCAATTTATTTGTAAGACATGCGCATGTTACATTAATAGTACATTATGTATATGTATATACTGTAATGTAATATGTAAGTCGTTATGTATCTTTGAAATAGTCAACCCAATGTAATGTAAAGCGGAGGGAAGATAATTGGCTATTTGCATGCAGCGGTCTGTTTTGCATGAGCCATATATTGGAACAGCCAACCTGAGGATTTTGGATATTAGTATCGTATTCAAAATTAAGTTTTATGTTTATATTTATGACAAGAGAAGCGAGTCCTCTGCAGGTGAATATGTCTGTACAAATAAAATTGATTAAGGTTGTTAATGTCGTTGTGCGCCAATCACGGAAAACTTCCGATATAGGTATTTTAATTAAGTCTCCAGAGTTTTATTTCTTAGATACTTGGCCCTGATCTTAAAAAAATAATGTGATATCTACATTTAATACGAAGTAGTTACAGTTTACCCATTAAGACGACCGTTCTGGTGTAGCGGTGCGAGTAGTCGCCTCAACGCCGAGTGCCGACAGTTGCGGGTTCGATTCCCGCTCAGGACAGATATTTGTATTTGTACAGATTTTTGTTTCCGGTCTGGGTGTATGTCCTTGTGAGTCTCCCCACCGTGCGTAGGAGAACACGTAAAACCGTCGGTCCGGGTTGTTATCAATGTCACCTGATAACGATCGTAACTCGTGGTAGAGAAATTATCCGCCAACCCGCAGTGGAACAACGTGATGGCTTAAGCTCCAACCCTTCTTCTATATGGAGAAGAGGCCTTTGCACAGCAGTGGGTTGTTTACAGGCTGATACAGTACAGTACAGTATTAAAGTTTCATGAAACAACGATATTTATATAAGCACTACGTGTTTATTGTGTGACTGTGACTCTACACATATAATATATTATCAATATAATAGGCATCATAGACAATGTCGCGAATATTAACTAGTGTAATCTATACTATTAATATTATAAAGCTGAAGAATTTGTTTGTTTGTTTGTTTGAACGCGCTAATCTTAGGAACTAATCTCTCTCAATAGCCCATTTACCGAGGAAGGTTATAGGCTATATAACATCACGCTACGACCAATAGGGGCTTTTTTTACGCAGGGGAATCCATTTACGGATGATATCCAGGACGCCCGGATCGGCAGTCCTAGACCCATGTCGGACTCGGCACTTTGGGAGTGCAATACCGTACTAAGCACCTGCGGGAGCCTTCAGCCGCTTTAATTGGAGGGTCCCGGATCTGCAGGCAACAGGATCCCTCGAGCGACAGGCTGGCCTCGGCGAAAAGGCCAGACTTCTCCTCCATGGGGACTGTCCGGCTAACCTCTGAACAGTCCCGACGACGCCGTGTCTAGCAGGACCGGGTTCCCATCCCGGCCCGACACGGGCACAAGGGCGTTACAGGAGGCGCATTAAGTAACGCCTCCTACGCACCCCCATTCGTCGCCCGCGGATGGAGGCCACGTCGGCGGCCTCCTCTCTCATCCGCTGGTCGGCCTCCTTCTGGGACATTACTATCTCGCAGAAGGAGACCATCGCCTTCCAGGACTCGTCGTCGCCGAGCATCGCGGTGATGACGCTCGGGAGCGACAAGTCCCCTCCGACGACCGACGTCAGACCTTGACTCAGCACCGCCCATCTCGGGCACACCTCGAGGGTGTGCTGGGCAGAGTCCACCGCTGCGCCACAATCGTGACACTTAGTCGTCGGCTCCCTTTGGGCCGTCCGACACAGGTAGTCACCAAAGCAACCGTGCCCGGTGAGAACCTGTGTCACACGGAAGGTAAGGGGTTTGCGTTTTCGACGCATCCACCGCTCAAGGAACGACCAATAGGGGCTGCGCAATAATACAGAATGATACAAAAACGGGAAAAATAATCTTTTTTGAGAGCTTCCGTTGAGTCCTTTATTATTTCTCTTCTCGAGACATTTTTAACTATAGTTCCACTTTTAAAGTAAATATAACATCACTCTTTTACTGAGAATTTTCGAAAAATAAAAAACTCAATAATACGTTGAACGACCCAGGAATCAAACCTGAGACCCCTTGCTCGGCAGTAACGCTTGCGACCACTCGACCAACGAGGCGGGTACCTACTCTTAGAGTAATTGTTTAAAACTATTTAACTAGGTACGTTTTTCTCTGAAATTAACGCGGGTGAAACCGCGGGAACAGCTAGTATAAAATAAGTATATATTTTTTACAATATATTTCAAATTGATTTACGTATAAAAACGCACTTATATAAAATATATATTACAAATTATTGCCCACGCATACTCGAGCGAAATCCGCAGTACGATTCCTCCTAGCGACGCTTTCATTCCATGCCTATACCCACCACCGTTTCAAATCCTCCATTGATCTTAATATTCGATGCGTTCTATGTGCGATGTTATTTGTTTATGTAATATGAGACTGTTACAATTATATTGTATTATATCCAAATCAAATCAAAAACAACTTTATTCAAATAGGACCCATGAGCACTTTCGAATCGTCATTTTACAAATGAAAACTTTAAAGTTATTAATATTTTTGTAAAAGTAAAGCTACCACCGATTTGAAATGTAGATTCTGCAAAGAAGAATCGCCAAGAAACTCCGCAGTTACTCTTTTGAAAATAATATATAAACTGTGTTTTAGTAGGTACAAAATTAGTACTATCTTGCATTATCAACTAAGTAATCCACCGAATAATACGCTTATTCTATATATTAGTTTTCTACTTATGAATTATTATTTATCGTTTCGTATTTATTTGTGTTTTGTAACTAGTTATGCTATCCTTAGGGCCTGTTTCACCGGTTGCGAATAAAGTCACGAATTGCTTATTACGGTCCTATTCAACAGATAAACTACAACTTTCGGTTTCACCGGTTGCGAATACATGTATTCGACAGAAATAACGGCCGGTAATTTATCGGCCGTATCCAGTGACTGTTAAAGACTATTTGACAGTTAAAAAACATTATTTCAAACGTCATGATCGAAGTCTTAAAATATTTTATACGTTTTGCAGTTTATATCATAAATTAATTTTGTTAAATTATGGATTTTTAAGTTTTGGAAGACTAGTTTGATGAATATTTTCAACATGTTACACGTCCATGAAGGAACTGTGTCTTATATTTTTCGATTAAGTGAAAGTGACCTAAAAACTTTATAGTGATTAGTTTGTAAAGAATAAAATATGTGCGCATAATTATTGTTTTCAATTTCTACAATGTTCTGTTTGCCTAACATACTTCTTTATATTAACTAATTGACTTTTAGTAACTTTGCCATTTCATCAATACAATGTTTACTAACTGTGATATTTTTCTACTGGAACGTTTTTAATTATATGCTGTGATAACGATGGACAAAGCAAAGCGTGACAATAGACCAAAATTATGAATATAGTTAGTGGCTAGGTGGCCTGAGTCATGCCATGTACAAACTATTTTCAACAACTATCATATTAACCAAGAAGAATCTCAAAAATAAAACAGTAGAAGTATATCAAACATGAGATTCCTATTCAAAATAATAACAGCATCAGTTGTTCACTAATAATTAAATTATTTAATTTTAATGTGCCATCAAGACTACCTAAGTAACCGTAGGCTTTATTAAATGTTTCCTTCTACAGATCCAACTTGGGGAAATATTCTCCATTAGCTAGACTGGCATGCACTTATAACGATCTGTCCTCAATATTTTTTGCAATAGCTTACCAAACTTTAGGTTTAAGTTAGTTTATTTCTTTAATAATAACTGATTGATTAATTGTTATCATTTTTAATATCATTGATATATAATTGTAAAACTGTTTAAAAATATCATTATCAAATAATTTTATTTCTTTTTAACAATCATATTAATTTATCCATTATTGTAATTCAGTACATAGTTTTATTTTCTTATCATTTTTTAAATATTAATCAATTAATGCATGTTGTGATTGCCTCTAAAAAGAAATTCTATTATACTCTTATTATTTTCTTATGTAAATATTTTTTGTGTTACTATTTTCATTTCTGTTGGTTATTCTAATAAATAAATTAAACAAAGGCTTATTGATAGAGAATTTGGATATAGATATGTTCTCGGAGATAGGGGTTATGAAAACACAAATTTATAATATAGCCACAGACATGGGGGAAGATATATTTGATTACATGCCAGAAAATACTGATGAAGTTTCTAACATTAACAGCACTTTAGTGACTAATAAATATTTAGTGATTGTACCTATTATTAGAAATTCTGTAATAAATTATTTTTTATCACTTATAATAAGAAATTAAAAACTTTTGTTGTCTTTTTAATATACAAATTTAATAATAGTAGAAAAAACCAATTTTCAAATAATTGAAAAACAATTTATACACATACATTATACAATTAACTTTATAATTTTGTTATATGGACTAGAATCAAAATATAAATCTACACAATATATAATTAAAAAACAAATTAAATAACAAGAAAAAAAAATCTATACCTTACAATTAACTTTATAGTTTTGTTATATGGACTAGAATCAAAATATAAAGGAGATGGGGACTTTTGGGCCAAAATGTAATAAGTAGAGATATGGTTTAAAAAATTGGTCATATTTTTTTATCTTACAATATAAAAAATCAATTTAATGCTGAATCTGGAAGCGGAGAAAAATGAAAAAGATTGTTTTCATCAAATTAATCGGGTATCGATTCAACTAAAATCGATTACAGAATTAAAAAAGAAAGGTTTCTACTAGTTAATTAACTCAAAGTATTTAGATGCACAATATTGAAGTTGTAAACGATAAAGTTCATTTAAAATAAATCATATCTTTTGTGACAGCTAACAACTGACTGACATTGATACTAGCCGTTTATATTTTACCTACATTTCCTAGATGACATTTAAATAATAATAGAAGAAGAATTCAGTATGAAATACATTTAAAGGTTTTTATTTTATTCTGAATGATATTTATTAGTGTTTCAAGTTACTGATATTTGTAATGAGTTTTTAAACATTCTTCACTAAATATAAGAAACATGAGTGCTTTAAGAAGTTAGTGATCGGGTTTTTTAATAGACATTGTAACATAACCTCATTTTTACAAAACGTTTAATAACTCCGCTCTCAGATAGCCAAAATATAGAGAATTTTCAGCGAGGGATCTATAAGCCTGAATGCATTAATTGATACCATTTTCATTTCATTACATTTTGGCCCAAGAATGTATGGAATCGTATCCATCTCCTTTACACAATATATAATTAAAATTTACATAATATAATATAAAACAAAGAGTAGTGGGACTAGCCATTTGCAATACTTTGCTTATAATAAATATTAGGACTCATGTCAATTATTTGTTAAATAAAATTATAATCTTTGTTGTTTTATTGTTTTATTTACCATTACATAATAAAGACTCATAGCATACAATCTTATTAAAATAATTTGTCAATCATCTTCAAATAATATGGTTAATTTATTATTAAAAAAATAATTTGTCTTATATCTAATATATAAAATCTTCAGTTTTCTTCTTATTGTTTTTTTTTTTTTTAATTTCATTTTAGGAAGAATATGTTTTTCTAGTTTTAATATATTATTCTTGAGCTCAAACAATTTTTCAAAAAAGTCTGTTAATTAATTTTTGTTCTAATTCTTCAAATTAAATATTTCTTTTTAGTTTTATTTCATTTTCAGTCTTTTCTTTTGGCTCTTTTTCTTTTAACTTATCTAAAAAGATAATTATTGATTGATGGATCTTTCAAAGTTGTATACGGTCTATAATAATAAAGATTCCTAATATATCCACCTTTTCTTAATATGCTTATTTATATTTCTATAATTTGCTTAGACCACCACATGTTATATAGCACAGCTCGGACTAAAGCTTTTTTCTTTTTGTTTCGACACTTTTCATTTTAAATATGTACTTTAATAAAAATAGACTATAGAGCAACTAATAACAAAAGTTTAAATAATTTTTTCAATCTTAAATCGAAGTCAAACGTAAATGTCAAATAGGTGTTCGTTTATTACTCTCTTACATTTCGAAAGCCAAACATAATTATTAATTATAGAATCAAATTTTCTTACTTTTATAGTAAATTTTCACTTAACAACACTACGCAAGTTAATTTATACAGTATTTAGTACAAAATTAATATTATTTTTAAGTTTTCAAAATTATTTTCGTATCACAATACTCCTTGTCGAATTTCAAAACGTAAAAAAGCGCTGTTGCCGCACCGTCAAATTTATGCGTCAAATAAAGTTAACTGCCAATTAATTTAGCGGGCAGTTTGATGGTGAAACAGAAAAAAATTCTTATCCGTTGATAACCGTTACACGTCGGGTAACTATTCGAAACTTTATCCGCAACCGGTGAAACAGGCCCTTAATCTCAAAAACATTAGAATGTAGGCTCAAGTGGTTGAACTAATGGATTTATTTGGGTTCGCAATAAATTAAACTCTTAGGGCCTGTTTCACCGGTTGCGGATAAAGTTTCGAATAGTTACCCGACGTATAACGGTTATCATCGGATAAGAATTTTTTTCTGTTTCACCATCAAACTGCCCGCTAAATTAATTGGCAGTTAACTTTATTTGACGCATAAATTTGACGGTGCGGCAACAGCGCTTTTTTACGTTTTGAAATTCGACAAAGAGTATTGTGATACGAAAATAATTTTGAAAACTTAAAAATAATATTAATGTTGTATTAAATACTGTATAAATTAACTTGCGTAGTATTGTTAAGTGAAAATTTACTATAAAAGTAAGAAAATTTGATTCTATAATTAATAATTATGTTTGGCTTTCGAAATGTAAGAGAGTAATAAACGAACACCTATTTGACATTTAAGTTTGACTTCGATTTAAGATTGAAAAAAATATTTAAAGTTTTGTTATTAGTTGCTCTGTAGTCTATTTTTATCAAAGTACATATTTAAAATGAAAAGTGTCGAAACAAAAAAAAAAAAAACTTTAGTCCGAGCTGTGCTATATAACATGTGGTGGTCTAAGCAAATTATAGAAATATAAATAAGCATATTAAGAAAAGGTGGATATATTAGGAATCTTCATTATTATAGACCGTATACAACTTTGAAAGATGCATCAATCAATAATTATCTTTTTAGATAAGTTAAAAGAAAAAGAGCCAAAAGAAAAGACTGAAAATGAAAAAAATCTAAGAAGAAATATTTAATTTGAAGAATTAGAACAAAAATTAATTAACAGACTTTTTTGAAAAATTGTTTGAGCTCAAGAATGATATATTAAAACTAGAAAAACATAATATTCTTCCTAAAACGAAATTAAAAAAAAAACAATAAGAAAACTGAAGATTTTATATATTAGATATAAGACAAATTATTTTTTTCATAATAAATTAACCATATTATTTGAAGATGATTGACAAATTATTTTAATAAGATTGTATGCTATGAGTCTTTATTATGTAAAGGTAAATAAAACAATAAAACCACAAAGATTATAATTTTATTTAACAAATAATTGACACGAGTCCTAATATTTATTATAAGCAAAGTATTGCAAATGGCTAGTCCCACTACTCTTTGTTTTATATTATATTATGTAAATTTTAATTATATATTGTGTAAATTTATATTTTGATTCTAGTCCATATAACAAAACTATAAAGTTAATTGTGAGGTATAGATTTTTTTTTCTTGTTATTTAATTTGTTTTTTAATTATATATTGTGTAAATTTATATTTTGATTCTAGTCCATATAACAAAATTATAAAGTTAATTGTATAATGTATGTGTATAAATTGTTTTTCAATTATTTGAAAATTGGTTTTTTCTACTATTATTTAATTTATATATTAAAAAGACAACAAAAGTTTTTACTTTCTTATTATAAGTGATAAAAAATAATTTATTACAGAACTTCTAATGATAGGTACAATATCACTAAATATTTATTAGTCACTAAAGTGCTGTTAATGTTAGAAACTTCATCAGTATTTTCTGGCATGTAATGTGTTTTCATAACCCCTATCTCCGATAACATATCTATATCCAAATTCTCTATCAATAAGCCTTTGTTTAATTTATTTATTAGAATAACCAACAGAAATGAAAATAGTGACACAAAAAAAAATTTACATAAGAAAATAATAAGAGTATAATAGAATTTGTTTTTAGAGGTAATCACAACATGCATTAATTGATTAATATTTAAAAAATGATAAGAAAATAAAACTATGTACTGAATTACAATAATGGATAAATTAATACAGATTGTTAAAAAGAAATAAAATTATTTGATAATGATATTTTTAAACAGTTTTACAATTATATATCAATGATATTAAAAATGATAACAATTAATCAATCAGTTATTATTAAAGAAATAAACTAACTTAAACCTAAAGTTTGGTAAGCTATTGCAAAAAATATTGAGGACAGATCGTTATAAGTGCATGCCAGTCTAGCTAATGGAGAATATTTCCCCAAGTTGGATCTGTAGAAGGAAACATTTAATAAAGCCTGCGATTACTTAGATAGTCTTGATGGCACATTAAAATTAAATAATTTAATTATTAGTGAACAACTGATGCTGTTATTATTTTGAATAGGAATCTCATGTTTGATATACTTCTACTGTTTTATTTTTGAGATTCTTCTTGGTTAATATGATAGTTGTTGAAAATAGTTTGAACATGGCATGACTCAGGCCACCTAGCCACTAACTATATTCATAATTTTGGTCTATTGTTTTTTTTTTTTTTTTTTTTTTTTTTTATACCACGACGGTGGCAATCAAGCATACGGCCCGCCTGATGGTAAGCGGTTACCGTAGCCTATGGACGCCTGCAATACCAGGGGCATCACATGCGCGTTGCCGACCCTTTAAAAACCTATTTAGTCCCCTCTTGAAGGACCCCATACTGTAGTCCTGCGGGAAAACCTCGGCAGGGAGTTCATTCCACAACCGAATGGTCCGTGGGAGGAAATTCCTCTGATACCGAACTGTACGGGACCATTGGGGCTGCAATGTGTGAGCATGAATTCCCTGTCGATGGCGAGCGGTGCGATGATAAAAAGTGGCCGTTGGCACCATTTCGAACAATTCTTCGGAACACAACCCATTATACAAGCGATAGAGCACGCATAGGGATGCAACATCTCTTCTTAGACTTAAGGGCTCGATATCGCTCGTCAGTATTGGATCGTCGACAATTCTCACAGCTCTTCTTTGAACCGAGTCAAGAGGGCCAAGTTGGTATGCTGGTGCTCCCGCCCAGAGATGAGAGCAGTACTCCATATGGGGGCGGACTTGCGATTTATACAGACGCAGTCTTTGCCCCGGCGTGAAGTACCGCTTCGCTCTGTTAAGCACACCGAGTTTTTTGGATGCCATCTTGACCTTGTCTTCCAGGTGACATCGGAACTGGACGTCGCTGGATATGTCGACACCAAGGATACCAATACTGTTAGAGATGGTAAGGGTTGTGTCCTGGAATTGAGGGGCCACAGTGAATGGGGTTTTCTTATTGTGGGGTTATTGTCACGCTTTGCTTTGTCCATCGTTATCACAGCATATAATTAAAAACGTTCCAGTAGAAAAATATCACAGTTGTTAGTAAACATTGTATTGATGAAATGGCAAAGTTACTAAAAGTCAATTAGTCAATATAAAGAAGTATGTTAGGCAAAAAGCACATTGTAGAAATTGAAAACAATAATTATGCGCACATATTTTATTCTTTACAAACTAATCACTAAGTATAAAGTTTTTAGGTCACTTTCACTTAATCGAAAAATATAAGACACAGTTCCTTCATGGACGTGTAACATGTTGAAAATATTCATCAAACTAGTCTTCCAAAACTTAAAAATCCATAATTTAACAAAATTAATTTATGATATAAACTGCAAAACGTATAAAATATTTTAAGACTTCGATCATGACGTTTGAAATAATGTTTTTTAACTGTCAAATAGTCTTTAACAGTCACTGGATACGGCCGATAAATTACCGGCCGTTATTTCTGTCGAATACATCTATTCGCAACCGGTGAAACCGAAAGTTGTAGTTTATCTGTTGAATAGGACCGTAATAAGCAATTCGTGACTTTATTCGCAACCGGTGAAACAGGCCCTTAGTGTATTTAAAGTGGAAAAACAAATCATCCCTTGTTGTGGGAACCCAAAACTCTAAAGTAATATTTTAAAGTTGTAACTTTAATTGATCAGAGCATGCACTTCTGTTCGGTCATCTCGCTAGTTTTAATTAAATAATTTTAAAGATTATTTTTATTCTTTTTAAAAAGCCCACTCGTTCTCCAATAAACTTGTCTACCTCTTTCTTATACGTGCTGTGTTTCTTTTATTGACACGAACACTACATATCTTGATTAAGTCAATATTTTCAATTCATTTTATTTTTATTAAAAAACTAGTCATTATTAAGATTTAACAAAAATCATCTGTCCTGTCTGTCGATGTTTATGTTGTTTGAAACTTTGAAGTTAAGATTAGTATTATGAGTTTTAATTTTCATTAGTATTCTAATTAATGTTTTACTTTAACGTTACACCTTTATTTTTATAACAAAAAATAGAGGTTTTTAAAACATCTAAAGGAGACAGTAAATACAATGTAAAATGGTTAGTATTTTTATTAAAAAAACCAATTAATGGCGGAGGCTTCCAAGAATATATTTTTATTTAGTTAAATAACCAAGCGCCCGTCTCGTCCAATATAATTATGCAAGAAAGTTATTATGATTACCTACCATTGTTGATTTGACATAAAGGAAATAAATTAATATAACCTTATTATATTATTTTTATATTATGTTAAATAATGAAACAAATATAGAACGTTTCTTGCGGTTTCACGCGTTTAAGAGTATTTTCCATATATATATATATATATATATATATATATATATATATATATATATATATATATATATATATATATATATATATATATATATATCCATATCCATAACATTTATGCTTTGTGGCTTTGCGCAGGGGTCACAGCAAACGGCTGTTCCGCTAGCGGTCGCGAGTTCGATCACCGCTCTTGACAAATGTTTGTATAGGTCATACAGATTGTCTCGATTTGTCTTGGTGTAGATGATTGTATATGTGTTGTCTGTGTTTCGGAATCCCCAACACAGAATTTTCATTCTACTGGGGGCCGTTAAGTGTGAGGCGTTTATTGTTTAAATCTCGAATAACACTGAAAATATAAAGTATGACAGGATCAGAGTATATTTAATAGCGTTGTCAATAAGGACACTATGTAGTTCCATGTAGTAGACAGTCGTGCGGTGACCGGCAGAGAAGAAAAGTCCCGACCTCTTTCCTGCTGAGGTATCGTAAAAGGCGACTAAGGCCATAGTGGTGAGAAATTGATTGGAATTGGTGTACAGTTGGTACATCAATCAGGATTGTACGTTAATTTTTTTTAAAGATAGTTTTTATTTTGTACGTCTTTTCACGTTTTCTCTAATCAAAACATACGTATACAAACTGACCTTGACATAACTGAGATAAAATTTACTATATATTGCGATAGTCATATTCCCAAGTTCAAGTCTCGGTACGTTTATAAAATATAAGGTCAAAAGTTTAACAGCGTTCTTGCGTGCAAATACAAAATAATCCTTTAATTTAATTTGTCAGGTAATTCTCTAAGTAATCATATTATCGTGCGTTAATATTATATATATATATATATATATATATATAACTATTTAGTGGTACATTTTAATTTGTCTAAAACCTATTTTGATTCATTAAAAAATTATTAAGGAAGGTAATAAAATTTATAATATTATAAATATTCAATAAAAAACGTGGGAAAAAAAAATGTTTCTTAATTTGGAATTCTGGGAATTCCTTTTATTTCTATCATTAGCTTATTTTTTATTATTTTTCATTGTAGCATAAATAACTAATCCTTGAAAGTTTTAAAAGTATATTTATTACAGTTCCAAAGGTATGATCTCTGAGAAGCTAATATATAGTGAAGTCTTAGTAATAGGGTCCTGTTGGCACCCTTTAGGTACGGAACCTTCTATTGTTTTTTAAAAAAAAATCTATTCTTTAGTGTATAGTTCTGGTTTTCTTTGTCAAAGTCAAAGTCAAAGTCAAAGTCAAAATATTTTATTCAGCATAAAATTATTACAATTATTCACTGAACGTCATGAGTCTACCACCAGTTCGAAAAGAAGAAGCCTCTGACCTGAGAAGAACTGGCGAAAGAAACTCAGCGGGACTAATATTTTTTTTTAACGTAATGTTTTTTTTTTTTTCTAATGTAAATTGAAATTAACAATAATTCTCTGTAAATTGAAATAGCCTGGTGGCGATCACATCATTCCCAAGGCGTACTATCTTCTAGAAAATCGTTTATCGAATAGTATCCTTTAGTACACAAACGTTCTTTCACAATTTTTTTAAATTTAGCAATAGAAGCTTTTTGAACGTTTTCTGGAAGCCTGTTGTATAAGCGTATACATTGTCCATAAAAAGAATTACTGACTCGGCGTAAGCGAGTTACAGGCATTACAAGTTTATGTTTGTTCCTAGTATTAATGCTATGCATGTCGCAATTCCTGGGAAATTCGTGTATATTTTTATGAACATACATAACATTTTCGTACACATATTGAGAAGCAACAGTCAATATTTTTATTTCTTTAAATTTATCTCTTAATGATACTCTAGGGCCTAAACTATAAATTGCACGAATAGCTCTTTTCTGCAGGACAAAAATTGTATTAACCGTAGCTGCATTTCCCCATAATAAGATGCCATAGGACATCACACATTTGTGTTAAGAACATTGACTTGCACATTAAAGTCGGCTAAAATAAAAAGAATCGTATATTTTTTTTAAAACTAGAACATAAACTATCAACGTGTCCACCAAACACGTCGACCTTTCTTGACTGATAACAGAACTAGATATAGTAGTTACCACGTTTGACAAATAGTACAAAAAAAAAAATATTTACGATTTATTTTATTACAATACTAATTACTAAATGTATTGTTCGTTTTCACACGCATTAAAAATTGGATTATTGCAACGGTCGTATAAATTGTAGCAAGATATTTTTACAGAAGAATTTTTTAACAGGCCTTTATTTTTAGATGATATGTTTTTAGGGTGTCCAAATAAATTAATAAGATTATCAACGTCTTTTTCCAAAAACATTTTTAAAACCAGAACTAAAAGACTGACAGGTCCCGAATTATTACTAGTTCATGTCTTTAAGCTTAGTAGGTAACAATCCCAGTACATTTTTTATCCCGAGTCTTGAAATAAGACGTTCCAGATTTATTATTCATTACAAGACACATATTATGTCTATTATCTTATTACACGAGCCAAACACACATAATGGTAAAATCATTCATATTTTGGGCTTAACTATATTATTAATGTTATAAAGTGGAATTTTTTTTTGCATTCAAATGCTGTTGAATTTTAGATAAAAAATGTTCATATCGTCGACCTGATAATTTATAATATAAATTGATTCATATTGATAAGAGATTAATTGATAATATATAAGAATAGTAGATTAGCTCCATTATGCTATGCTGCTCCAATGATAAGATGGTTACTACTTCTTCGAAACTCTCCGAACTCTAAACTGCTTTTTTTCATGCGTCATGCTTACGAAATAAATTAAAAAAGATGACAAATAGCAAGTCGGACCCTCACATCAAAGGGACTGTACTGAATTGCACTAACGTAATTTTTAGCGATAACTACTTTTTTTTAAAAACCAAATCACGAAAAAATGACTTGTATCTTATATGGGCATTAATTTCAATTTTGTTATGGACAGACGATAAGCGGAATAAAAAAAAACGAAACTAAAAAATAAGCTTTTTACCCGACTGCGACAGAAGGAGGGTTATGTTTTTCGAGTGTATGTATGTATGTATATATGTATGTATGTATGTCCATTTCTTTGGCACGCCCTACAGCCCAAACGGCTGGACGGTTTTTGACATATGAGGTGTCGTTGGATTTGTCTAAATTGTAGTAGTGACATAGGCTATATAAATTTTCAAAATGGCGCCCGCAAATAGCGGAATGAGGGGGAGAGTTGAATTTTTTTTTCTTACTCTAACAATATGGGTATCAAATGAAAGCTAGTAAATTGTTTTATTCTTTTTAGTTTATAATAGGAGTATTTTACGCAGTCGGGTTTTTTGATTTTTTTAATTAAGCATACTTGTTAAAATTCATTCTTCATCGGCGAAGTCATGCCCGTACAAATAAAATAAAATGAATAATAATTTTTATTTAATTTTTCTTTATTAATGTTTTACATATTTTTATATTTTACACGCGTACAAGCTTATTATTGGTATAGGTACAATAAAGATAATAATATGCATCTATAATACTATAAGAACAAAATAAAGCAATTCTTTAAAATTCTTAGTTGAAATAACTGTACGTATTTTGATAAATTCATTTTTCATTTGAAAGGTCTAAAACCTTTAATAGGACTGTAGCTTTACCTTCCATACATGTTAAATGAACCTGAAATGTTATAAAACAATGCATCTGCAACTTGTTTATTCATTTTATATATTTTAATTGAAATAAATAAAAAGTAAATTAGATTAAACTTTCCAGCGCGATATATATTTTAGCAAACTTTATTCATCGTTCTTTGGAAATTTAAAAAAACGTAATACCGGCACGAATAAAATGGAAAAGCGCAATATTAATATAAAATACAATCTCATCCCTCTCGTACCGGGGGCGCTTTTGAAAAATGCGGGCAATTAGCGCGTTCCCGATAGATATAGACTGAGAGCTGACGAAATAAATGGTACTTCATTTATTATTCTAAGTTGAATTCAGTGGATATTTATGTTTTAATACGCTTTCAAGAATATTCTTTTAATAATATTTTATCATACAATACTAGTATAAAAGATTTTCTTTTGAAAATGTATTTCAAAAGAGATGTTAAAAAGTTACAAGATTTATTAAATGATTTTTTCGCAAGAAACATACAGAAGCGAATATCCAAGTACAATATTTGACTTTACTTTTTTATACTATTTAACATTCGAATAATAAATATAATCATCAAGGTTTCTAAAAGGTGTTTTTTCTTGAGAGGCTAGGTCATTTAAAATATTTAACCAAAGTTAATGATTCATATACCATTTTAAGGCTTACCTATATTCACTGCTTTTGACGAAAAAGAAATTAAACCGAAAGAAAAAAAAATTGGTTGTCTGTAAAGTCGGTTTACGGAGATAATTATACGTGATAACGTCATAAGAAAACATTGATAAAAAAGTGTGTCTGTACTTATGTACGCACGGAAGAAGTTATACTTAATAATAAAACGATGCGCCGAGTTAGTGGCGCGCGACATCTGTAATTTTCACTAACAAGCTTGTAGCGTAACGTAATTGTTATTGAAGTTTTTATTAGCAACTAGCGACAGATGGCGGTTTGGAAATCAATTTTATTATCTTACAGTTTTAACTTTATTTTATCGAAATATCTTTCAACTGATACGAACTACAAAGTAAT
This sequence comes from Euphydryas editha, assembly GCA_036937285.1. NCBI lineage: Eukaryota > Metazoa > Arthropoda > Insecta > Lepidoptera > Nymphalidae > Euphydryas > Euphydryas editha. Next base: position 3,873,782 of record JAUPFZ010000031.1, on the reverse strand, counting down.
TTAATTATCATATTAACACATTGGAAATACAAAATCAAATTTCTGTATATAAATTTTCAAGTTATCTATATCGTGTAACTAATATGATTCATAATAAGATGACAAACAAAAATGGCTATATAGATCATATTTTGTAATAATTTATTTATTTATTTATTTATTTAAGAGGTAATAGATAAAATAATAAAAACTGAGAAATAAAATGCAATACCAATATTATATTATATACTAATCAGTCATCTTTTATCGGTCGGACGGATTTTTGTTTTGAGTTTTTGACCGTTGTAACATTGTACAAGCGTCTATTATTTTCAGTGTTCCTATTTAAACTTTACTTTGAAGCAATGAAAAAGTCTTAAAATTTTCGGACGACGCTTGAATCTTTAGGGACTTTTGTGTTATATATATATATTTTTTTAATATTTTTACAATTATTAAAATAATTTAAATTAAAAAATAATATGTTCGTCATTGCAAAGTTATGTCGATCAGAAAAATTTACATCTGTCAAAAAGATCAAGCTAACTTGTACATATAATAACATTTATTATTTAACTACAATATTGTGCGAAATTTTCGCAAGGGTAATCTAGTAATTATAAATTTATAAACTAAACTTAAGGACGCGTTTGCGATTTGGACAAAATTATGCTGTTTTTCGGTACATATTTTGACAAAACTAAACAAAATCATATAAAACGAATAATTACATCATATATATTGGTTCTTTATCTTCAAACAATATTAACTTTTTCTTTAAAAAAGTAGTTTTTTAATATCGTATTAAACGTTCTCCCATTACCATTTTTCACAAATTAACGAAATCGGGTAGACTTTAGGTACATTTTTGTTCTATTATCTACATATATAAAGATTTCTAAAAATAGTATGAGCAAGGAGATATGTTTAATTCTAAATCATATTAACAAAACAATACAAAAGTGCCATCAATAGTCGTAGAAAATATAAAAACTGGACCTGCTTTTTTTACACATTTTGCTATTAATCATGACTCTTATCCCATTGCAATAAGGTTTATTTTATCGTTAGTTTTTGTTTTGATTTATTGCACAAACATTTTCATTTTTCGAATGAGACCTCAGTCCGCGCTCGGCCGCTGTCGAGGGTGGACATTGTGTCGCCTGCTAGCAGCAGTTCGAATTGAAAAACATCGCTGCTCAAATACAAAATATTCGATAAACCAAATTTGATACTTGACAAGGTAAGATAATTTTATAATCACATATTTTTATTTTATTACTTTATTTCGCAAAAAGTACATAGGTAAGTAGTTTCTATATGCCTTATCCTCTCGGACTTGAGTAAACCTGAAGTTGTACTTCTGTGACTGCTACTGGAACTCCTCGACGATTTGAACTAGGTGTGCCAAGTTTGGATTCATTTTGTTAGTTATGATGAGACTTTACCACCGGACTTGATGTAATGACCTGAAGGTGTACTTCGGAGACTGCTACTGGTACTCCTCGACGATTTGAACTAGGTGTGCCAAGTTTGGATTCGTTTTGTTAGTTATGATGAGACTTTACCACCGGACTTGATGTAATGACCTGAAGGTGTACTTCGGAGACTGCTACTAGTACTCCTCGACGATTTGAACTACGTGTGCCAAGTTTGGATTCGTTTTGTTAGTTATGATGAGACTTTACCACCGGACTTGATGTAATGACCTGAAGGTGTACTTCGGAGACTGCTACTGGTACTCCTCGACGATTTGCACTACGTGTGCCAAGTTTGGATTCGTTTTGTTAGTTATGATGAGACTTTACCACCGGACTTGATGTAATGACCTGAAGGTGTACTTCGGAGACTGGTACTGGTACTCCTCGACGATTTGAACTACGTGTGCCAAGTTTAAATTCGTTTTGTTAGTTATGATGAGACTTTACCACCGGACTTGATGTAATGACCTGAAGGTGTACTTCGGAGACTGCTACTGGTATTCCTCGACGATTTGAACTAGGTGTGCCAAGTTTAAATTCGTTTTGTTAGTTATGATGAGACTTTACCATCGGACTTGATGTAATAACCTGAAGGTGTACTTCGGAGACTACTACTGGTACTTCTCGACGATTTGAACTAGGTGTGGCAAGTTTGGTTTCGTTTTGTTGGTTATGATGAGACTTTACGACCGGACTTGATGTAATGACCTGAAGGTGTACTTCGGAGACTGCTACTGGTACTCCTCGACGATTTGAACTAGGTGTGCCAAGTTTAAATTCGTTTTGTTGGTTATGATGAGACTTTACCACCGGACTTGATCTAATGACCTGAAGGTGAACTTCGGAGACTGCTACTGATACTCCTCGACGAGTAGAACTAGGTGTGCCAAGTTTGGATTCGTTTTGTTAGTTATGCTGAGAATTTACCACCGGACTTAATGTAATGACCTAAAAGTGTACTTCGGAGACTGCTACTGGTACTCCTCAACGAGTAGAACTAGGTGTGCCAAGTTTGGGCTCGTTTTGTTACTTATGATGAGACCTTACCGTCGAACTTGATGTAATATGTATCTTGTTTATAAATTTTAATAAAATGCATTTTTTTGTAACTTTCATAACTTAAACATAATTGAATTGAAAACGTCATGATTATAGTTGAGAACAATTATTGTCATAAGTTATTTTTTACAGAGCTTCTGAAAGTATTTACAATCCTCGTGATACATCAAAGGTGTATCCAGAAAAATGTAATCAAACGGGTTGTAGTACTTCATGAAAATATTTTGGAGACGTCCAACGTAAGTTAATAATACATTTCAAATTACATACTATTGTTTTATATTCACTTTATCACAAACTTTATTTAGCATAAAAAATAACACTTGTAAAAATGTTTTTTTTAGAACTCCAAATATGAAGAAATAAAACCGCTACAGGTTTCAGGACGAAGGATCATAGAAATGGCATAATTTATTAAACAACTTCATGAAATTGCAAATCATACTTCGATGTTCAATTGTAATTTAAGTACTGTTACACACAGTACTCTACCACATTTTCAATTATTATTATTTTTTTAAATATTTGATTTTAAAAATAAATAATTGATTTCGTTTTATTTGTGGTTTTATTAATCATCGATGTTTACCTTTAGCTCACTTCATCTAATCCAGAGGTAAGATATTATGATAAATATCAAAACGAGCCCAAACACGGCACACCTAGTTCTACACGTCAAGGAGTTCCAGTACCAGTCACTGAAGTACACCTTCGGGTTATTCCATCAAGTCCAAGGGTAAGGTCTTATCATAAAAATAAAAACGAGTCCAAACTCGCCACACCTAGTTCTACACGTCAAGAAGTTCCAGTAGCAGTCACTAAAGTACAACTTCGGCCTACTCCGTCAAGTCAAGTGGTTTTATCATAATTATCAAAACGAACCCAAACTCAGCACACCTATTTCTACTCGTCAAGGAGTTCCAGTAGCAGTCACTCAACTATACATTGGGGTTACTCCATCAAGTCCAGGCATAAGGTCTTATCATAACTATCAAAACGAGCACAAACCCCCTGTCTCTACTAGTGGAGGCTTGCTTACAGTGCCTAGTAAATTAGCAGTGACTGAAGTGTGTATTATATATTATACTATTGGCATATTTATAAATAGGTATAATTTAGTAAAAACAAACAGCAATAAAATATATATTTGTAGGTACCTACTTATTACAAAGAAAAAAAAAAACAAATTGTAAAGTATCAAATTAGTTCATTTGACTACAATTCTCGAACCTAACCGTGCATACTGCGTCGTACGCTTGTGTGTGTGAGTTGTATCAATGTAGTAGTTCGATTCTATACCCATCAATTTTGTAAACGCGTCCTTAAATAGAATCTCCGTTCTATTTTGGTTTAAAAATAAAAACGGCAATTACATATTACGAACTCTTGTGCTAAATTTATTCAGACTCCAGTGAAAACAAAAATACAACGGTCTGTTGGTACAAGTTCAAAGAAATTTATTTCCATCTACGCAGCTATGATAATATTATAAATATTTTACATACACTATGATGATACGAATAAAGCAGTATTCAGTGTTACACAATAAAGATTTCATCTTGGCTAGAACAAAAGTACAAAAAAAAAAGATTTTTTAGTTCGTCGTCCTTTTAGCACTAGGGGAGACCGGGGATAGTTGACTATAGGGGTAGGTAGACTAATCGAAAAAAACTCGTCACTGGTACAAGTTTTGCGTCTTCCTCTCACAGTCATGTATTACGCTCCGTACCCCGCTCATTTGTCCAAAACACCACATCGCGGATACACTTCGTTTTGGAGCAGTGACATGTTTTTTGTTTTCTTACAATGAAAGTAAAATTTCTACATTGCATATTTTTTTATCTGATGCCTACACATTTTGTGTAAATCATTTTTTTATTAATCAGAGTCATTAATGAGTACATATTAAACATATCTCATGTCTTATTTTTCATGTCGATGACAGTGTCAAGGTTAACCATGCCTAAAAAACAAAAAATAGCTTCCGGGGTTGGTAGACCTATTTCTTTCGGGGCTGGTTGAATAAGGTAGTCAACCAACTATATGGATAAGAAACAAAACCAAACACGAAGAGAAAGTTTTAAGAAAAGAAAAAAGAGATAACCTTGCGCTACAGAAGACCAAAATTGGAAAAGAAAAAGGATGGCAAGGGAAAAGGAAATTAAAAGAAGGAAATGTAATATTTATTGAATACAAACATTGTATTTCTGCTTTTGAAGACTGATTATTTCATTTTTAATTTTCTGTAAATAAAAACGAACATGATACTGACAATAAGTTTACTTAAAAATATATATATCATTACTTTTGAAAAAACAAGTATTAAGTTACTGAGTTTATAAAAAAAAAAACCTATATTCTTAAATTTAGAAATTTAAACGAACGACCCAATTTCTTTTTTTTTTTTTTTTAATGACAAAGAGGCAATAACGGTCGTTGATTTATTTAATAGCATTAGAAAAGTTAAATAAAAAATGTTATTAAATGATTAAAATTGTTTCAAAAATAAAAGTTGATAATTTTGTTAATAATCTATTAAAATATATATGTGTATCTGATTAAATTTTGTTTTAAGATGTTTATCTTAATCTGTTTAGCTCAGTTATATTCAGATAAAGGTTTATTTTTTTCCCTCTTCTCATGATTTAAGATTTATTGGTACATAAGTCTACTTACCCCGGGCATATAGTCTACCTACCCCGGACCAGGGGTAGATTGACTAAGATTTTGTGTGCTGTAAAATGTATTATATCTTCACTATTATGTTAAAATAAGACCTGGATATTATATTTTGTATTAGTTTAATAGTTTTTCTATCGACTAATGTGGTTTTATTTTGTACTTATATTAAAACACAAAAAATATGTATGATTTAGTTAAAAAGTAGTCAACTATCCCCGGTCTCCCCTACATAGATAACTTAAAAAAACAAGGTTACTATTATCATAAAAGTGGTACCCCCAGATATTCACTTTTAGCTCCTAAACTGTAACGATGACTGGCCAATAAATATCCGGCGATCAATTTGATGAACATTCTCAACGCATTATGATTCACAGCGCACTTTCATTTTGCCTGTAAATTTCAATAAATGTCAGCTTCGAATAGGAGTAACGTAAGTCAAAAACTTAATGTTTATTTGTACTTAATATTATGTATAAAATACAAAAAAAAACATGTTTAAAATATAAACATATTACAAATGGGATAGTTAAATATATTATTATTACATAAACGATGTGAAAGCCTATAAGGTATAAAAAATATATCAAAATACGACAAAAATTAGTAGTTTAGAATGAGGATCCGTAACGTTTTTAGTTGAGAATGCAGATTTATAGAGCTAAGAAATCCTTAAGATACAGTGAAAAAATTTTTGTTCTACGACAAAAATTGACGAAGTTATGATCAAATTACTAGCGGAGTTCACTAACCGGCCGGCACGGTAGGCTGTGACGTCACTGTGTCCGAACCCGTTGTCAGCGATAAGGCGCGTAGGTGTTTTCATTGGTTTATTGTGTCTTTGAAACAAATTAAGTGTCCGATTTGTGTCTAATTCTCCTTTCTAACTATGTATGAATATTGTATAGTACCGTAATGTACAAATACTTCTTTTAAAAAGCCTGAAAAACTCTTTTTATTCGTGCCGAAAGACCCAAAACTACGTGAAAAATACTATGCCGTTGTGAAAAGAGATGATAAAACTTCACCTTCTTCCCGGGCTACAAGACATTGTTGCGAAGATAATTTCGATGTAAGTACCTACATAACTACCTATACCTATATTATTTAGTTAATATGAATATAAGTTGGTACCTACTACAACGTGTCATGTACTTAAGTATTCACTCATTTTAAGCCTGCTGTATTAATAAAAACATACCTACTTACTTTTTCTGTGTTTTGTGGATAAACCTAAGTACTTACCTATTCGCCCGTTCCGATTTCTATATAATATTCCAAGGTCAAAACAATGACACAGGGATGTACTCGGGTAAAAAAACAAAGAGTAAAGGCCGCGGCGCCGGTGTGATTCGAAAAGAGTAAGTCCTTCCGGGCCCTCTCCGCCGCCTCTTTCTGCCAGATGACGTTCTCGCAGAAGATGGCGACCGCGGTCCAGGCCCTATTACCGCCAAACAAAGCTCGCGCAACGGCCGGCGGCGACAGGTCCTCTCCACTGACTGCAGCGAGATCCCGGCGCTGCTCAGCCCAGGCCGGGCACGACACGCTCGTATCTCGCGTATGTTGCGCGGAGTCCTCACAGCAGTCATTATGGTGGCAGTCCGGAGTAGTCTCCCTCCTTGCGACGACGTGCAAGTATTTGCCGAAGCTGCCATGCTCCGACAACACTTGCACGAGTCGGAAGATGAGAACTCCGTGCTGCCGCACCGTCCACTCCTCCAATATCGGCTGAAGCGCCCTGATGGCCCAAAGACCAACCCGAGACGTCTCCAGCCGAGCCTTCCACCGTGTGAAGGTGGTGCGGCGGGTGTTATCCCACCATGCGGTGAATTTGATCGGCGGGGGATTAGTGCCCCCCGTCCACGCCGCCGACACCCGCCGATAAACTTCGGCGAGCGCTTCCATCTCCAAGTCCCATAGGGGGGTTCCGGCCAATGCGCAGGAGGCCTCAGCAACTACCGTGCGGTAGCCGCGTATGGCCCTGACCGCCACGACCCTCTGTGGACGTCACAGACGGGATCTATTGTGGGCAGTCAGGGACTCTGCCTACACGGGGGCGCCGTACAGCGGCATTGACCGGACCACCCCGGCGTAGAGTCGTTGGCACGCTAGACTTTTTCCGCCCATATTCGACATTAGCCGACCGAGGGCGGACGCCGTGCCGACGAGCTTCGGTGCTAGTTGGTGAAAGTGCTCGTCGAAGCACCACCTTCCGTCAAGTACCAGGCCCAGATATTTCATGTAGGCTCGGATACCGATCACAGTATTGTCAACCGTATACGTAACGTAACCGTACCATTATCGAAGTACTGGCGGGTGGATCACATCGAGACCCATGGAAAAGCAGTGCCTCAAACTTGTTAAGGACCACCCTAAGCCCCAGTGCCTCGATCCTCCTGACCACCTCCGCGGTACCTGAGGTGGCCAGAGATGCCACCTCCACGAAGGTCCCGCCCCGAGCTGTAACCAGAGTGTCATCGGCGTAACAAATCAAACCCAGCCCAGGGGGGGGGGGCGGCCACGGAGGACTCAGTCGTACCCGATGTCCCACAGGAGCGATCCGAGAACAGAACCCTGTGGGACGCCACACGACATGGACCTCCTGACAACGTCCCCTTCACGAAGAGTTCACGAAGAGGACATTGCGACCGTCAAGGTTCTGCCACTAGCCGCCTTAGGTAGAGGGCACTCCATGGAACCGGAGTGCCTCCGTGATGCAGCCGAATGGCAGACTATTGAATGCGTTGGCGATGTCGAGAGACACCGCCAACAGCACTCCCTTCGAGGCGACGGCCTCCGAAGCCACGATCTTCAGATGCAGAATGGCGTCGACCGACCAGCCCGAAACTCGAGCCGGACGTCGGACAGGTCAGGGCCGATCCGCGTGAGGTGCTGGACGATGCGAGCAGTGACTTCCCTCTCCAACAGCTTGCGTACCTCGTTCAGCAGCACGATGGGCCTGAAGCCAACGACTGATGTCGAAGGCCTTCCCGGCTTCGGCAGTAGCACGAGATTCCCCTCCTTCCAGCTGTGAGGGAATCGTCCGGACACCAGTCTAGTGTCGAACAGTACCCTGATGCGGGACTTCACGTGGTCGAGGACCAGGACCAGCACTAGAGCGGGTACCCCATTCGGCCAGGGAGCGGCGCTTTTCCGCATACGGCTCGCCGTGTGTGAGTTCCAACTCCAAACCTATAGCAGAGGAAGTTTTGCAAACAGAGAGAATTGGTGCTATAAAAGTTCACATTGAAAGAAGCATATGGAAGTTGAGAGACTTCAAAATGATCGGACCTGACGCATGTGTCGATATTTCATACATAAATTTTTTGGATAATATTGTAACAATAGCCTGTAGTTTAGTTAATTTACAGGATTGTCTATTTAGTAATCAAGTTTAAAAATAAAAATGCTTTTCTTTCTTTTATAGAGTTTTATTTCGAAATCTTGCATAATAAAAAGCACATGTCATATTATTAATAGAAGAGTAATTTCAAATCTCAATTCGTTTCGGAAATATTGATGTTTTCCAAAAATGCGTGGACTCCTCTAAAATATCAGTACAATAGTTTTCATCATAATCTTCGAATATTTCTTCTTTGTTTCTTGCACAAAACCAGCTTCTACTTTATTAGTACGATTAGTAAATACGTTTTATATTTAAATATCAGAAAATTACACTTTATAACAACACTATATTTAAATAAATTTCAAATAAAACGACCAACCGCGTCGCCGCCGCTCCGTTGATTCGTGAACTGCGTTCGTTCGGGCACAATGACGTCACACGCACCCGCGTACACTAACTTTTAGCGGCAGGAAGGCATAATGTTTATAACTTAATATCTTCGTAAGTAATGGTCCGATTTGGATAATTCAAAAAGGAATATCATTCTTATGTCATAGAGAATAACGTGGATACTAGTTCTATTGAATTTGCTATACCTTTACTGATCCTCATTGAGAAAGGAATAGATGTCCATACTCACATAAATTACTACCGAAATACACAGATCTTTCTAGATGGTTCTAATTATAGAAAAATAAACATCAAACACTCAATAAAATCACGATAAAAAATTATTCACTGCTGAAAAATATAAAAGGTTATTGCCCTCGTCCGCCAAAACTGTACATATATATACAAAGCTAAGAATGAAACTGGCGTATTAGTCGCAAATTTTCTTTACTTAGCGAATATTTGCTTTGTTTAATATTTCATCGGCTTATATTTAAGTACACATAATAAGCATATTTATATTTTATATACTTTTATTAAACTTTAAAATGCTTTAAGTTGGTATAAATGTATAACGTCATTAACAATGACAATTTAGGACATATTACAAAATTAAAAATAACTTATTACGCATATTAAATCTAGATATATATCTAACTTAACAACGTTGTGTATTTTTTGGCTACCGTAAAACTAACAATTATGTACTGTTATAAAAAAACTATGTATTAAAACACATTAAGTTATAGTAATAATCATATAATTATGTTCTAAATATAGAAACGCAAAAAAAAACACGTACACGCGACCATGACTACTTTCCTAAATTTCAGTACCAATACCCTCCTATGGACCCTCATTCCCGTTTAGTTTGACAGATCATAATTCATATTCCCATTTTTTTTATATAAAAACAATTCCACTTGAAAACCGGTGCGTTTTGTACAATTATAACAAAAAGCATTTTAACAGAAATATACGATTAAATTTTCAAGTAAAAAACGTTTAATTATGTAAAGCTTTTTATAACTTCTCGATAATTATCTTAAAACAACTATAAAGACATTTAAGTACACGCTTATTGTGACAGTAATAGTCCATAAGATATAAAATTCAAATAAAATTAAAGTGGAAATAACTAGTATTTTAAATTTGTAGAAATAAGCAAAATTATGACTCGTTTTAAAAACACCGTATCTGATGTTGAACTTAAATAAGTACATACGTATAGAAGTAGTTAAATATATATTAAATATTGTTAATATTAATAGATAATAGGTTTTTTTTTATATGTACCAGTGTCTGGACCACAATCTTGTCTGATGGAAAGTTGAGTTGAGGGCTCGGTTTGAGTGTTTGTCAAGGAGGAAAAGTATTCAATTTTCTTTTGAAGGTACCCACCCAAGTTATATATGACAGGAAATATGTTAGTCGCGAGGATGTTCTACACCTTAGCGGTTCGCGGTATTAGAAACGTGGCCAATAAACGTTTATAGTACGAGTAAATGCTTTTGATCGACCACGTATTGAAATATCTGCATACGGTTTTCTGTGGTAGAAAATCGAAGAAGGAACAAGGTTTAAAAAGTTCCCGAGAAGTCTCCACAGTACATCCCGTAAAAAATCGATAGGCAGGCGGCAATATTGCGTCGCTGTTTTATATCTTATACATTCGTTACTATACAATGATTTACTACAAAATACCTATATTATAATAATTTGAAAGCGGAATTTGAGAAACTTTTTTTTTATCTTAAAAGAAATTTATGAAATAAAGAAAATTCGAGTTCGAACGACCCCTTGCCGTATATGTCAACAACAAACATATAGACACAACCTGATAATTACGAACCATTTTTGAAAACAGGTGCCACACAAGAACACTTTTACGATGACCACCTGCAGTTTAACATACTACGAGTAAATATTACTTACATTATGTAAATATATTTTGAAAAATAAAAATTATAATACAATATTACGAACTTGACCGTGGAGGTAGTGTGACAGTACACAATAATATAACTATTAAACTTTTGTCTGTCTTTTTGATCGCGCCAATCTCGAAAACTATTCGAACATTTTTCTTGGTCGGTAAAGTATTATAATAATAAACTCATAAAGGTACACTTATGTAAAGTTTTTGAAATCTTATTCCATGTGTACGAAGTCGCGCGAACTGTGTAAGTAACATTAATTAAATACCATATTAATTTCCGAAAAGCAAATTTACCTTTTACCGTTAGTATTGATATCTCGTAAATATCGCTTTTAAACGGTGTAGTTACAATTAAAAAAGTTATGAAAATAATAAAATAACGTTGTAAACAGGTAATACTTGAAATATATTTAATGATGGCGACCCTTTTGCCATGGAGATAGCGATGCGAATTCCTTAAATTTGGCTGTTACGTAATGTGGGAGGGTTCAATGACCGGGGCCCGGCCGACGAGCGTGAGATTACTATAAAGGTTCTTATTTATCAGTATCAGTGTTCAACGTGTGTTTAATTTAAATTTTTTATTCACATATATACGATAACTTATAATATATTTATTGTTTGTTATTGTAAATGTCTTATTTTATAATCCTAAAACTAGTATTACTGGAATTAAATTGGTATGTGAAAAGTTTAGCCTTTAATAAATACCTAAATTAATCTCAAAATAAAATAAAATAAATGTTTTCTCACTAAGAACTCTTGTTATCTACTTTCAAGAGTATTTGTAAGAAAATTTATAAAGTATGTTTTCATCTTTGAAAATTTAAAATGACACGACTATGAATAACGCATTATTTTTCCGTTATCATAATTAAAATTTAAGATAAGTATTATTTAAGTAATGAGTATATTGTTTTCTTATTATTTTTTCAAACTTTTTCTCACGTCGTTTAAATCTTGAGGCAACCATAAACACAATGCCAATTTAATTGAGCGTAACTGCTACTATTAATATTTTTTTTATCGAGTATTTGTAAATACGAAAGACCTACTTAATAATAAATGTTTTACGTAACTGTATATTATTTTAAAAAATTGTAGCATATAGTTTATTTTATAATACATTTAAATAGTTCATAGTTATTTAATTAAGTATTTATAGTTATAAAAGAGAAAAAATAATAAATAATAAATAAATATTAACCAACAATCACACCACGTTAACCTAGCCCCGTTACGGGTACTAGGAACGGAAATAAATTTAACAGATTTATATAAATACATATATACATAAATACACATCCATGACCCGGTGCAGACATCTATATTCGTCATACAAATTATCTGCACCTGGCGGGATTCGAACCCGCGACCGCTGCGTAAAGTGCCAGTTGCCTGACCACTCGACCAGCCGGCCGTCATAATAAATGTTTGTCATGTCAAAATATTATGTTTATACACATATATGCAACACAACAACATTTCACGAACCATACCTACTTACACATATACAAATTTATGCGTTAATAATTATATCATTAATTTAGACTCCGACGTCGCATTCACAAAATTTGTGGAAGTGACGTGGGAGTATAAATTTTATTTGTACTGTAGTGTACTGTATCAGCCTGAAAACCACACACTGCTGAGAGCAAAAGCCATCCATGATAACAACCGGGACCGACAGCTTTACGTGCTCTCCGAGTTACAGTGGGAAAACCCATAAGGACATACACCCAGATCGGAAACAAATGTTTGCACAAATACAAATATCTACCCCATGCGGAAATTGAACCTGCGAACACCAGCGTTAAGGCAACTACTCCCACCACTACACCAGAACAGTCAGAAAATCTATTGAGACATTACAGATAGATGAAGTAGTGAATAATCTCAAATGATAAAGAATAGTGTAAGAGCCGAGCTATAGGTAATACAATTATGGACTCATTCATATATTGCTACCTCGACCGAGATAATACCACTCTCAAAGAAAATTGACGGTAAAGTCGCTACTAATGTCATACAGCTGAGCAAAGAATTCTTCTTGAATAAAGGTTCTCCTATATAGGAGACATTGTTTCGTTTCCTAAGTGAAAAATACGAAAGCCAACGCCTTTATCATTCTTAGTTCCTTCTTAGTAAGCTCTTCATCACTCTAAGTAGTAACGTGTTCATGGGTGGCGGTGATGGCTTAATATAAGTTGCAGTTACATAGACACCTATTTTACTGGGTATTACAATTATAAAATACTTTAGGTTCCTAGAAAATAAATAAATCGCGCTCTCTTGGGCGGCAAATAGATACATACATGTATGGGGTGTATTATGCGGTAATTTCACGCTTGAAAGAGATTTTTATCTAAAGTACCTAATACTCAAATATATATTACACCCAGGCTCTGACAGTCGGAAAAATTGTGAAAGTTATATGTATCTTTAAAAATTTGTTACGAAGTTTGTGCTCTATTTAATAATAATTAGAGCCGTTAGGAAAATTAAAATTACAAAATTTTGTTAATTTTAGAGTATTATATCGATACGGTAAACAAAATGATGTAGTATTTGATGAATTAGTTTGTCGAGAAGTCAAAATTTTATTGAAATGATAAAATACTTTCACGTGGTTTATCGAATAATTTATATTTACGCTCAATCATTTTGACTAGTCCCATAAAACAGACAATATTACAATATTAACTACAAATAAATACGAAAAAATTGGCGTCATCTTTTATAGTAAGTGTTTCTGTCCTTAGATTATTATAAATAATTAATCAGTGTCCCGATTATGTTTTTATATCAAAAGGTCGTTGACTTATATACTTTTTTTAAGCGATTGTAATTACTTTATTGTAGGTATAAACTATATATATATTTGTTATAACATACATACATAGATAAGTTCAGGTAAAGGTTTGCTAGAAAGGTTTAGATAAGACGGACGCGTGTCCACTGCAAACTGATATGCATATGCATATGCATAAATATATATATATATATATATATATATATATATATATATATATATATATATATATATATATATATATATATATATATATATATATATATATTTAATTTTTGACTTTTTTTAGTCTATTGTAATAATATTTATTTATATATGTATTATTTATTATTCATATTAATCTTACTATATAAATTTGTAATAATTCGTTATAATAGAGAAGATCATTCAGAGATTTTATCTTGAATATTTTTATACAAGAATCGCGCCGACACCAATTCTTATGATATGCCTGTTGTTACATGGCGACATATCCAATGAATACTACGCCAACTCGATTTATCGTAGGTTTCCAGAGAAGCTTATAAAACATGTCCGTAATTACTACATTACTAAAGCTATTTCAATAAAATTAGTAGCTCATAGTAGTAGTATGAATAACATATTAAAACATTTATTTGTGGTTTTCCTTTAAAAACAGAAAATACCTTAAATTCAGTTGGCGTAGTTTTCCTTTGGGGTATCGATAGGTTGGAGGAATAGTAATTCTATTCCTAAAAGAAAAATGTGTGTAAAAAATAGGTATATATCGTTGTCTTTGTTTCGCCAAGTTATCATGAAAAAAACACCATAAAGTAAATAAAATGAAGTGGTGAGATATAATCTAAAATATGGTAAACATAATGAAATCCGTTTAAACATTCATGAAAATAGTTTAATGGTATGTTTACTGATAAAGATAATTTAGAAAGTCATTTTCTGTATATAGTCTAAAAGAAAATATAAAATCTTAAGGTCTATAAAAAAATACTTTTCTTTTTCATAAATTTTAACTATTTTCGGAAATAAATCGCTATTGAATGATACGTTGGCCATATTATATATTATACAAGTATTTTTTTTGTCTAAAATATTTTTTGTTTAAGGGATATCGGACTTTATGTATTACTTGATAGGATTATCGTGTACAATAACAGCTTTTTTAATTAAATAATTTTTTAAATTCTAAAAAATAAATTATGAAAAAATATGTATAATATATATTTATATTTTTAAATATATAAACAATCATTGCAACATATATAATAAATAATATTACAAATTAAAAAATAAATAAACATTAGTAACTTCGAAAAAAAAAAACACATTTAAGTAAAATAACCAGCTGATTGCAATCAAAACGAGAGATTTACAACTTGTTTACGGCAGACTTGCATTCAAAAGTATAAACTTTATGATGCAATTATTCTTCATGTTATAAAATCCCAAGTGACTTTCCCGGAACGAACCCAGCTATTTCTAACTCCTGAATATAATAAAATTACATTATCGCTGTTGACAGGAAGTCGAAAGTACACTTCGAATCCCTTGTGATATTTATTTTATTCAATTCCCACTATTAATTCACTCTCTCTTTCTATACAAGATGACTGGTGAATTAGGATCAATATTTAAGGATAATACTCGGTAGGTACATGATTCTCATTCGAATTCTCCTTAAATATAGATCCTAATTCACCAGTCACCTGTATACGTATGTCTTGTTAAAATTTCAATCGTTAATAAAATACTTTTTGGAGTTTACTCCTTAAGAATCGATTTTCATATATAAGGCGCCCGGTATGAGAAAAATATGAGAGGTAAAATCTACTGATGAATGACCTCGTTACTTTTTCGGTGCGCGCGCACCTATGGTGCGGTGCGAAAGTAATGTTGCTCTAATTAATATTGAAAAATAATATTTAAAAAATAAATGATAATTGTCAGATAATAATAATTACATAATTTATCAACATTCCTAATGAAATATTTGTGCACATCTGAAATTGACTATTGTGAAAAGTTTAATGTAAAATATTTCGCCGATTAGTTATAATAAATGTATATAAAATGAATAAATATATATTTATATATGTATATTATTTTCATTAATTTGTTAATTTACCCTTTCATATGGTATTAATCTTATTTTCAGTTGGATAAACTCTTTTTGCGTATGTTTAGACAATCGTACTTAAGGAGTAAACTCCAGCCGTGCGTCGGAGCTGACACACACAATTTTTTTTTTATTAATCCACTCAAGTTCAAACTATTTTTATTTAAAGTTGTAGTGGATATGTACTTGATGTTAATAGTAATTTTGTTTTTCAAATATTAACTCATTTATCAATTTTTGCTTTATATGGGAGAAAAAAATCTTTGTTGATGTAAGTAGGAATTGACTTTAATTATATTTTTTATTTTTTTATTTTATTTTTTATTTTTTAGACATTAATATTTATATTGATATCTAAAATAACATGACATGACATAAATTCAACAGCATATTTTATAAACTAAGAAAAAAATATGAGTGTGCGTAACCTTTACACGCGGTTGAAGTAAAACATCTTTGATATTGTGACGGATTACGATTAAGTTGAAAATAAAAAGTCATGTTAGAATTTAAAAAAAAAAGTATATATTGATAATATAACAATAGTAATCTGTACACTTATTTATATAGAGAATTATACATAGTTAATAAATAGATTAATTTAATTATCATTATACTTTAAATATTTAAAAATCGAATTCTACGAGTATATAAACCAGTCATCGCCGTAACGCGTTTCCTGCATTTTCGTCGTCCAAAGCATTCAGTTACCACAAGTCGCGCCTAAAGAAGTTTCACTTCAAAAAAAATAATAGTCGTCTTTAACCGTCAATATCACCGTCAACCGTACTTTTGTAACCGTCATATTCAACCTCATCAGTCACACGACATGAATTTTAAACGAAATCACTTGAACATACAAAGTAAATTTACATTAAAAGTCCTCAATTTTTTAAAATGTAAGCCACTAACGACTAGATCTAAATTAGATGATGATAGGAAGTTACAGATATACATTTATTTTTCTTTTATCACGGCCAATGTGTGGCATATTACGTATTCATACAAAAACTAGCAAGAACAGTTACGCTCAAAACGTATTTGACGGTACATCGTGGAGGAGAGTGTTCCTTCGAACTAGCCGTTTGTTAACGTTTAGACTTTATAAAACCTTGAATCTCTACCAAACAAAATAAAAAAAACCACAAACATCTATTAGTTGTTGGACGGAAAATTTATGTTACGTGAATGCAATCGACGGTAAACAAATCTCTATCCCTATTACATAATTAAATATATCGCTATTGCTATCACATAATAAAAATATTACAGGAAATATTAAAACATTTCAGGAACACACACACACAGGAACCGTAAACTTAACGATTTCATTTCATATCTTGCCTTCTGGCTATTTCACTGACCGTACAAAACGTTATATTAGCTTATTTACGTCGATTAGCTCTGAGAATATGGTATTAGTGCGTTCGAGTTATAGTATCTGGAGTCAATATAACGATAGTTTACCATAATATAACATTTTCTTGTAACAATATATGAATACAACATAATTATGCCTACTACAACGTCTAAATTTATTACGTTTATGAAGAACAGTGAAAAGGAAGGATCCTTCGACCAGACGGGAGTTGCGTCTGGTGGGCGCGCCACTTAACGCGTGTCGTCGAGTTCTTGTATATATATACTCAATCGCTTTGAAAACTTTGATAGCGCGATGTAGGATATGTCAGTTTTCTTCTAGTTCGTATATGGCGCGAGATAGATGTCGCTTTGATCACTGGATGAAGAATTAACGGAGTTTTTTTTTCACCAACGACGGCAGTTCATCGAGAATTCGAATAAGAATATTCCGCACGTGAAGGAATGCTTAATTAAAGACAATGGACCTTGTTTTTTGGAGGCGGTAAAAAATTTTACATACTCGGACGGGCTCTACCGGTTTATTAAATGGTTGTCTACTTGCAAATTATCCTTAAATGCATATGACTATCAAATATCAAACTAGAATTTTATTGCCTCGTTATTCCATCCGCATTAACTACTATAAACAAAAAAAAAAAAACTTTAATACAAACCGACTTCGATATATCCTCCGCTTCTTTCGCTGTCAATATAGATTTGCAATTGACGTATCCACATCGTATCGTATTGTATATCTTATGACTGTAATATACATACTTTTACTGTTTTGGATGATATTTCCGATTATAACTGTCTCAGCTAACATCACAACGTAATCTTATAATATAGCTATTCGGAACAAATTTTTAAATCTTTCTACAAGATCCTGCGAGGAGTCCTTTGATTTTTATATTTTTCTCGTCGTATAAAGTATAGGTATTACTATTTCTTCACTAATACAATTAAACCGAAAATATAAATGACATAAAATTATAAATATGACTATGTTATAATCTGGCTATGTTTCAATTCCTCACAACGTAAGGTTGTCTGGAAGAGATTGCTTATTAGCAATAAGACCGCCTTATTGTGCAATAATATTTAGGCATATATCTCTGTGATTTTTGTTTCAAAAGTGATGTACAATAAAGAATTATAAATAAATAAATACAAAAAAGTATCATAAAGACGTAAAGCACAGTCACGGTATATTGTACTATACATATATATGTTAGCTTTGTATTCGAGTGAAGAGTCCGTGTAGGCGTTCCGCTCTGTATAAAACTTATCCTTTGAAACCGGGCTCGAATATTGAATTTTTTATAGCGTATTATATTTATATTCTCGTCGAACTAGATTTATGGAAATATTTAGATTCCTTTTTGTCTAATTTCACGCTATCTATCTGCTCTGCTATTATGAATTATTATTATTGTGATATTCCTGCCTCGATAAACAAGATTATTTCTTTTACCGATGGGAATATTTCGAATCGATACTTTGTAAGATTAGTAGGTGGGTCTAGGGTTTTATTGACGTTTTTATTAATTTTTTATCGACATTATATTGTGTTATTATCATTAAACACACAACTCTTCTGGTTTATAATACGTTATTTAACATTTAATTAAAAGTCTAAAAACGGATTTTATCGCGTTTATTTAAAGTTACTGTTTAACAATTTAATTTAAATTATTTCCCGACGTTTCGGACCCTTTACAGCGTCCATGATCTCGGGGGACTGAGGTGGTGGGTGTCCGACAGAACGTTATTTAACATTTTTTTTTACAATAATACGCCCGTTGTGTAGGCTCCAAAGCCTAACTAGCAAAACCCGCTAGAATGCGCTCCGTTATTCGATGCACCTGGTTCACTGACGAATGTTCGGCTCGGAAACTGAACTGTACGTTGATGAGTGGAAGTTTTGTCTCCTCCATGGCTCTTTTTAATCTAATTAGATTCATTTTCTCATACACTTTTCCATGTGTATTGAGCAAACTACTTGATCTGTAGTTAGTTGGAAGATTACCGGGTTTCCCTGGCTTGCGAATACCTATTACGATTGCTTCCGTCCAAGAGGAAGAAGCAATCGGACAAGAGAGAGTTGTAAATCATGACTAGTAACTTTGCTAAAAAGCTTGCGGTTTCAATAAGTCCTCTCCTGTTAAGAAGAGTTAAAACTGAATAGAGTTATGCTACACTGCCCCAAAGCGTATTGGAATACATGTCTCTTATATTTTTCAAAAACCCTTAATAGCAGAGAAAAAAGGTTCTCTCATAATGGCTGATTGATTTATCATCAAATACGAGAAGAATTTTTATAAGTGCAAGCCCATAGAGTCTAACTTATGAACTTTTGGAACATTTTTTAAAATCGACGTGTTATAATACCATCTACGTCATCTTGTTCCCAAACTGGCATGTGTGTTAAATATATCATGTTATAATACTCTTGCATGTAGTTTTTCGTTTCACCATTTACCATTTAAAATATTAAAATTTAGGTGCTTTTAGAAATAATTAAAATATGTATGAAAAAATTACGCGCTATAAATTAAAATGTATCGCTGTAGTAAATCTGCATTTAAGTTGCTTTAAAGTATTTTTTATTAAAATAATGAATTAAACTTTTTTTTTTTAAATCATAAATTATATCGTGGCCAAGATTTGAAGTTTAGATATTTGTATTGCACAAACATTTGTTTCTAGTCTGGGTGCCCTTGGGCCAACCCATCGTGCCTCGGAAAGCAAGTAAAGCTGTCTGTCCCGGTTGTTATCATAGACATCTGATAACGATCGTTACTCTTTGTAAGAAAATTATCCGCCAACACGCAGTGGAGCAGCGCGGTGGATTAAGTTCCAACCCTTCTCCTATAAGAGGAAGAGGCTTTTGCTCAGCAGTGTGACGTTTACAGATTGATTCAGTTCAATTAAGTTCATTCACATAAGGATAAAAATTCTGTTCCGGTATCCGAAAACACACACAATACATACAAAAATGACCACGACAAATATATATTTGGAATATACAAACAAAACATTTATCATGAGCGAATCTACAACAGCCAGATGTCAAGATCACTGTACCAACCCGTTGTCAATCTACCTACGACCGTACCTTGATTATAAATTTTTATATAAAAAAATCCTATTTTAATATTCACAGAGATTACATATTGACATAACTCCTACGGTAATACTTTTTGTACGCCCAATCCACTTTTTGGGCTCCGCAGTGATCCATAGATTTTAACAACGGGATTACGGCTTTAGGTATGAAACAGGCGTTGCGTTAGACATTTTGATTAAAAATATGTATTACTATGTAAATATTTTTTTAGTATATTTTACATGGGTCAAATATTTTAATCGGTTAATTTTGTAGAATGTTTTTAAAAAAAAATCAATAATAATGTGCCCCGTTATACCTTACCTAAATATTTATATTGTTTTGAAAACACAGTTCTTCCACGCTTAAAAGATTTATCTAAACCTTTAAACATTTATTTTATAACACAAATTAAAATTACATACATTCAAATTGGGTCTTTATTTGACAAAGGTCAATCTTAACATTAAATGGCATCACATAAACCTGATGGCACGTGACTCGACCCGCCCCACTCCCAGCCGTTATTTAATTCACCCTCACATCCTTACTTTGTATAACTTAAATCTAGTTACATAACACTCAATAAATCTATAAATACATTATATGTTTGTCCTTGCTTTGTACTTTTACTTGTAAAATAAATTCTTTCTATTCTCATATGATATATTTAAATAAAAATAGCCCTATATATACATCTGTAGTGGACAAAGATTTCTACCAAAATAGTAAAACAACAATTGTATGAGCTCCTTATTTATCTTTATAGGAAGGAGCTCATTCAATTGTTTTTTTACTTGCTTTGTTCTGTTGGCATCAATGTATTATTTTACAATTGATAATATATTTTATTTTTATTTTAATCCTACGTCAAGGAAATCCCCCGATCTCATATTTTTTTTTTTTAATATCTTTATTTAGGGACTTTTTATACATATGTACATGACAGTCCTATACTAAACTTACCTAAATAACATTCTTACATAATAAAGTATTTCATTTTTTAAATACACTAAATTGTTATTGTTCTTATACTAATATACTTAATTATTCGTATTAGTATTTATTATTATATATAATAGTTATTGCATGATGAACTATATCGATTGGAAAACTGAGACCTACTATATTTCGTCGGAAGATATCTAGGAAGCTTTAATGTTTTGGAAGATTAAATTAAAAAAATATATCAAAAGAATTCAACATTTAGTTAAAAACATAGATCTTTTCCTGATTTTTTAGGATAAGAGAAACTTGTAACACAATGAAATAAATTTACGATAATATTTTATTGTTTTGTTCTTAAAATTTGAAATCACATTTATCTTAACATTTATATAAAAAATTGGCAGACTAAAAATAGGCATTGAACAATATATTTTATGATTTTTCATCTTATCCGCAACATTTTCGTTTAGAGATGTTCTTGGGAGATTTTTCGATAATCCGTATTTTAACGTGCCGAAGAAAATATCTTTTAGATCACTGATAAAAACTAGACGTCTATATTAATATTTTAAAAAAGAATACACAAGTTACACGCTAATTTCGAAACGTATTGGTCCAATTTTGAAAATTCATTATATATTAGAAATGATAATAATCGGAAAAGGTACGTTTGTTTTAAAATATAGAAACAGATTAGTAAACATAAACGAAAGTAAGTAGGTTATAAAATATATAGTGTCGAGATGAAGTGCTTCTAACTAAATATATAAATGCTTTAGCATTTACTGTAAACCTCGTTCTAGCAATAAAAAAAAAATACTCCACAAAACATTACGAAATTCTCAGCCATTTGCTATCCCGCAACTGCGTCGCCCGAATCCTTCTTTAACAGTGAAAAATGAAATATTTTTAGTACTTGTCTCGACAAAATTCGTTATTTTTTTTCGAATGTAATCTTAAAAGACGAAGTTATGAGTCGTAGTAATTTAAGACCGCAACTCCACTCACCTACTTTTCGTCCTTCATGGATCTTAGCTTATATGTATACTCTAGTGACTAGAGTATACTACTAGAGACTAGAGCCTAGTCTCAAATTCACTGAAACTACTTATACTATGTAACTCGATATATCTACGATTTAAGAACTATTAAAAAAATTATAATATAAATAACAAAAGCAGTAGTATGTAAAGTGTACAATCCACTGAATCCTCATTGCGACACAGTATCTAAATATTATAATTTAGCATTAAATTGGCTATTTTCTATATATAAAACACAAGTGCGTCGATAGATGTCTCATTTATCATCAAAGAATTACGACGTTTTTTATAAATTTATTAATTAAAAAATTAAAAGGAAATAATATAGAAGTTTCTCAAAAAAAAAAATTACTGCTGGGAAGCGTTAGATATACGCGAATGCCATGGAAGCCATTAGCCAATCCCAAATATGCCAGACGTTATCTCCGCAGTGTTGTAACGATAGCGTCTGTTTTAGAACGGAATTTGGATAATCTGTTTGCCAACCCTACGTTTAGATTTCGTCGGTAGCATATTAAATATTTAATAATGAAATATTTGCTATTAGATCATAAATTATGATTTAAGTTGTTATATTGTTATCAAGAGATAATTTCACTATACTCATTGTATTCCTGACGTGCCAGTAGGTAATAGGGGTTCTATAAGACAAATTTGTGTCAATTTACTGCTACCACAAGTTATGTATATACCTTAAAATAGTTAAAAGGATGAAAATTATTCTAACATCATGCTAGTGCTAGTACAAGCTGAGCAGTTACAACCATATCAACCGTACAAGTAATAAAACTCCACGCGGGCGCGGGTGAAAACGTTAGGCATTTAGTCTATATATTGTATATAATAGCAAGAGACCTAAATAAAACTACCACACGGCACATGTTGCGTACGTGTTACGTTTACTACGTTACACGTTAAGGCAATGTTGCTGAATGATTTATGTTGTGAGAATATTAGAGAACGTATATTACTGTTATAACTAAATAAATAAATTATTGACACTTTTTTTATTCCGTTCAGTTTTCCGCTTCTTTTTAACTCATACATTATATTTAAGTTTATTAGAACTGACTAACTATTGATTTTTTTGTAAATGTATAGTCTTTTTTATAACACTAGACGACCAGCGCGATTTCGACCTCGTTTATAATAAATGCTACGTTACTTTGAGTCGAAGCGTGATGTCTGAGCCTTATATTTACCAGGATTTAATTTCATTCATAAATTATTTGAAAATTATATTTAACTATTCCGCCTCTACATATCCTTGTTTGATTTTTATATTATATTATTTTAATCAATAGATAATTATTTTATTCCAGCTTAAAGCTTTATAACTTTCCGTTCTTTAGAATATGTTGTAAAATTTGAGTTAATTTAATTACATAATGATTCGAATATTTAAATTAACACGAAATAATTAATTAATTAAATAAATAATTCAAATAAACATTTAAAATTATTTTACATCACGAAAACGTTTTATTTCGTTACTTAATAAGTAAATATTTGATTAATGAATGTATTACACTCTTGAATACCTTAATTCGCCCTCCGCCATTAATCTAATTAATGCGATAATTGAATGAACAACACTTCGCCTCGACAAACGAACCTGTGATGCATTCAATTAACTTTTGAGACGTTATTTGGAATTTCGTAATAAATACTGGATATGATATGACTTCGGACGTTGACCTTTATGCTAATTACTTCCTATGGGTTATATAATAATGATGTTTCACAGCCTAAGCATTTCTTATTTAATAATAATTAAAACTATCCCTACAATATTTTTAATAAGTCGTTAATCTCCATAATTAACTTGAGTTTAAAGTTTATTATATTGTATGATAATATTATAGGCTTTTTATTTCAGTATTGTTATTGCAACTAACCAAAACCACTAGATTCGTCAATCACTTATAGAATGTAACCTTAATATAATTCCGGAATGTTTTTAAACACTAATCTATACTAATATTATAAAGCTGAAGAGTGTGTTTGTTTGTCTGAACGCGCTAATATCAGGAACTACCTACTGGTTAGAATTGAAAAATTCTTTTTGAGTTGGATAGCCCATATACCACGGAAGGTTATAGGCTATATAACATCACGCTACGACCAATAGGGGCTGAGCAATAATAAGATACGTTACAAAAACGGGATTTTTTTTTGAGAGCTTCCGTTGCGTCTTTTCTCTTCTCGAGACATTTTTTTACTATAGTTCCACTTTTGATGTAAATATAACATCATCTTTTTACTGAGAATTTTGGAAAAAAAATAAAATTAATAATAGATTGAACGACCCGAGAATCAAACCTGCAACCCCTTGCTCGGCAGTAACGCTTGCGACTACTCGACCAACGAGGCGGGTACCTACTCTTAGAGTAATTATTTAAAAATATTTAAGTACGTTTTTCCCTCGAATTAACGCGGGTGAAACCGCAGGGCGTTGCTAGATTATTGTTTAAACAACATTGACGCTTTTACCCTTCAATTAATGATGAGAATAATTTATCATATTTACTGTATTGAATGTCACACCAACATTGTTTTTAAACGTGTTAAAAAGGCCACTAATGTTAAAACAAACGTGAGTACACTTTCAAGGACGGTTATTAGTTACATGGTCATAAACATGGACTTATCACAAAAAAAAAAAAATACTAAACACACCTTGCGATTTTACTCGTTTTTTGTATCAATACTTGCCAGCCAATTTCAGGGTGAGTTTCTCAATAAATATGTACTGACTCGTTGCGTTTAAAAATAACATTTCAATCTGACTGGTAGATCCCGAGGGATCGACATAAACAAAATCGACCAAGTACGAACGAATACACTACGAAGTTTCCCTACCAAAAAATACATTTGATATATTATAAGAATCTTGTTATTATGAACTTTATGTTATTTTTTAACCATGTGACAGGCGGACGGACAAACGAACATCATAGTTAGGAATAGGGTTCCGTTGACAAACTTTGTATATGGAACAATAAACAAACAAGCTCACTCGCTTTATAGGATTAGTATAGGTAATGCTCTACATAATTATCTATTGTCTTTTATCTACATTATGTATTAGTTAATATAAAAATATACGTTATAACGTAGTTTTTGTTATCTGTGTTATATTATATCTGTGTATTCTTTTTGTCTGTGGTTTCTCTCTCTGGTTTATACGAGTAACAGCTCGTTAACGCTTCAAAATATTAATCATTTAAAAACAATACTTTATATACGAGTAAATATACATTACATAGAGTATATTATGTGCTATACTATGGCTATGCTATATAAATAGAAACTGAAAATCACTAGCATAATAGAGTCGCGTATCGTAAATGTCCGCTATAAAGGTTATTTTCATTCGAATTTTTAAATTAACGTACGCCCTCACTGCCCCGTCTACTCCCCTTACTAATAGCTTAATTTTTTTTTTGTTTTTGTTTTTATCGGAAACTCCACATACTTTCATTCACATTGGAATTCCCGGTCCGATGACGCATCAGCTTTCCTAAGTCTGGAACGGAATGAACATGAATACTAATACAGCGAATATTTTTAGATAAGATTCGTCGTTCATGACTTGCTGTGTCTGTATTATTATTCGAGTTTTGTGTAGGTACAGTTGTAATTGGACAATGTATTTCTACTTATAGTTTCGTTATACTTTATTGTATCAATTTATAGTTTGTTGTCTAATACTGGGGGGTATCATATGAGATGATGACGCTATAAAATTAATTAGTCATTAAATAACTATATAAACGCATCACACTCAACGCTGAAGAAGGATAAAGTCTTGTGTCCGGAATCCCGTGCGGCTATTACGTAACTTGCGCGATCGCGAGAAATCGCTGTGGTGTCGAATTTCAATACTAATTGAGGCTAATCTAGTCGATCGATCGATCGAGCGATCGCGCAAGTTACATAATAGTCCTACCGGTTCTGGAAACACAACAAAAGCACTAACGCCTAGACCATGATAAACATCTTTATTACCAGTTGTTCGCATATGTCTTGAATTATTATTAACTGAAATCAATAACTCGTTTTGAACAAAGCAAACATGTTTAGAACAGATGTAGTAGATATTGTATTTACAATTATTATATATACAATTTTAAAAGGATCTAATATAGTATGTTTACATTTAAAATTAATAACTACTCTACATATTAAACAAAGCAGTAAAATGCGAAGTTTTTAAAATTTATTAATATCAAATCAAATCAAAATTAACTTTATTCAAATAGGCCCCAAGAGCACCTTCGAATCGTCATTTTACAAATTAACACTTTCAAGTGATTATTATTTTGTAATAGTAAAGCTACCACCGATTCGGAATGTAGATTCTGCAGAGAAGAATCGGCAAGAAACTCCGCAGTTACTCTTTTGAAAATAATATATAAACTGTATAGTACATTTAAATACCTATAATACAATTTAATACCTAATATATATGTAAAAATTACAATATAAATATAATATACTTGTTTGTCATTGTTCAACATTCAATTACAGCGTAACTTTATTAAGTATTATGAAAAGGAAAATAATGTCCATTTATGTTACATTACAGAGACCATTATTAGCAAAAGATAAAACGTTATTATTGATATTAATACTAAATTGATTTACGTCCGTAACCGCGTAATGCTGAGTTTTTTGGGATGTGATTTATTTTAACATTCTCTTATTTAAATTATATTACATAATATGTTTCGCGGTTTTAACGACCTTAAATTTTAACATTTACCTGCCTAATACTCCACTTTTGTGTAATATTTTATGGCCTATAAACTTCATCAATAAACAGACTTTCCAACGCAAAATGAATTTTTAAAATCGGTCCAGATAAATATGAGAATAGCGCTTACTAAATAAATAAACTCTTTCGGGTATTTGGGCTTCATAGTTTTAGTATAAATTTCCAGTAAAAGCCTATCAACGTCTAATTACATAGGGTATAGGCCTCTTATAATTGGAGCTTAATCAATGTCCACAATGCTCCACTACAGGTTTACGAGTGTGCCTCTTTTAGAATTTCTTTATTTCACATTAATAGAATTAATTTATTATATAAAAACATTTATAGAATATTATTAAACGTACGAGAGATATATTAAAATAAAGCTAAACCGTATTCAAAAGAAATATATATTAAATATTTTGTATATTATATAAGACACATATTTTTTAATGTTCATAAAATTCCAATACACCGAGACTCAATGATAATAAAGAGATTTTTTAAACAGTAAAGCTTTGATATTCCGTTATATTAACTTTTTATGCATAGTACACCTACAAAATTAGGTAGACCAATGGAAAAAACTTATTTATATTTGCAACGCATTAAGCGTTTAAAGTAAAATTATTATTAGGCCTAAAATAATCAATCTTTGTACTAAAAATTGTTATTATTTCGCGGCACACATTTTTTCTGTTCTTTCTCCATTTATAATAATTTTAAACCCATAAAATCAATTCAGCTTCAATAGATGTTGAGGTCGAATTTAGAAATAAAGATACACGAGTAAAAATAACTTTATTTTAAATTCTCAAAACGAGAATAGTGTATATAAATCTTAATACAAACTATAATTGTTTGATAGTCGCTCTACTCTGTAATTTTCCCAAGAAAGTCCTATCAGCTAAAAAATGTTATAAATAAGTTATCGGCACGATATCGCAAATGTTATAAATATATAAATTTTTTATCTTACAATCTTTGAACGGTATTTATCGACATATTTACATAATTATTTCTATTGTACTATATTCTAATAGTTTATAAACGGCCGTATAATCTTCTTTTTGTTTTACATAGTCTGTTCATTATCATCAAGGTACATATCATAGTGGATAGTAATCGTACATGTCATCCAATTTGAAAATTATGAACCCAACTTACACTTGTTTCATCCTATTGCAAATATATGCTTATAATTTATAGTGTTGCATGTAATAACATATTCTGGTGTAGTAATATTGAAAAGAACATCAACTCCGATGTCGCATGTTTGATTTCCGCTTGGAGCTGATATACTGTATTTTAATAAAATTATAAATATTCTTTATTTATTTTGTTTCTAGTCTGGGAGTTTTTCGTTGAGTGTTTCCTTTACCGTGTCTAGGTGTGCACGTAAAAGATAAACACCAGATAATGATCGTTATTATGGGTAGATTATTCGGCAATCTACAGTGGAACAGCGTGGCTGATTAAGCTCCAAACCTACTCCTGTATAGGAGAGGTGGCCTTTGCCCAGCAGTGAGGCCTTTACAGGCTGTTCCAGTCCAGTTCATTTAATATCCAAAATTATACGCAGCAAAAATATACAAGTCAATCAAAGTACGAGTTTTGACATCAATCCATTATGTACTTTAAAACCATCAAGTTAAGAACCATTTTACGTTATTTTTGTTTTGCTTATTGGGTATTGCGAAACGTCAAAGGAACTAAGTGGACTGATTTATCGTGCAATTAGCCACCTTTTATACTATTATCTTTCGAAAAATATACCCTAATACTATAATATAATAATATAATAATAGAATTCAATTTTGAACAAACGAATACCGACACTAAAAAGACTATCTGTCATATCGAATAACGAAGCTTTTTAGCTTTCGTGGGGGTGATTGTAAAGTTAGGACTGTTCGAGGCCGAACTGTAAATACCTACGTCAACAAAAAAAGGTTATCGTTTTGTTGATCATATTAATAAAAACTTTTACTCGAGTTTTAAAGGGCCTTTGTATTGAGATAATTAATATACTTTTTACTTTTATTTGTACAATTTTCAACAATACGATGTAATAATTATTGCTTTTTGTTTTATACAATGAATTGTATAGAAACATAAATATAAACCTGCTACCAAACAACAATATACGAAAATAAAAACTACTTTATTTTTACCGAAAAAAATAAGTAGGTATATTTAAAAATTATTTTTATACAACGAAACCAATAAAAAAATCTGTATTTTCAACAAACAATATAGGAATAGTTGTAGATTTTAGTATTCCCTTTCCCTTCTTTACAAGACGGTATCACCTGACATACGATTCTCTATGCTTAAGCTCAGTATTGAGGCCATGAATTCTTCCGTGCGTAAATATATTAGTGGGATTATAGGCTTATAGATAAGTAGGATTAGTTAATAGTGCGATGAACTGAAAGACGTTTTGATTTTTGGAGTTTATTGGAGTTTACTCCTTAAGAATCGATTTTCATATATAAGGCGCCCGGTATGAGAAAAATATGAGAGGTAAAATCTACTTATGAATGACCTCGTTACTTTTTCGGTGCACGCGCACCTATGGTGCGGTGCGAAAGTAATGTTGCTCTAATTAATATTGAAAAATAATATTTAAAAAATAAATGATAATTGTCAGATAATAATAATTACATAATTTATCAACATTCCTAATGAAATATTTGTGCACATCTGAAATTGACTATTGTGAAAAGTTTAATGTAAAATATTTCGCCGATTAGTTATAATAAATGTATATAAAATGAATAAATATATATTTATATATGTATATTATTTTCATTAATTTGTTAATTTACCCTTTCATATGGTATTAATCTTATTTTCAGTTGGATAAACTCTTTTTGCGTATGTTTAGACAATCGTACTTAAGGAGTAAACTCCAGTCGTGCGTCGGAGCTGACACACACAATTTTTTTTTATTATTAACCATTATTGTTTTGTTTTATACTAGCCTTGACTTAACGGGCAATAAAGTCAACGAAATCATTCAGAAATCTAGATTACTTTTACGTCACGTTAGTTTAGGTTAGTATCTATGATTAATCTCTATAACCTTACATTATTTATCGATACTAATAATTCAGCTACCGTAGCAATGGGACAGGTGAACCAAATCCGGATTCGACACCGGCTTAGCAGAGCTGAAATTTGAAGAACTATATTTACTTTTATAACCAGTTTTTGTTTTATATTTAGAAAATATAATAAATGCCTAACACGATGCGGGGCGGCACGACACGACACGATACGATACGATACGACAAGTAACGGATACTTTAAACGCGACATGTCCATTTTTACAGCGGCATGAGATTTCGCTCATTAATCTTGTTACACTTATTTTAGCGAGATACGAGATTTAAAGTTATAAAACTCGTGTATTCCACTTAAAATATAATGCAATAGAATAGGTAACTGTAAAAATTTATAACAAAAATCGGATTTTTTATTTTTATTAGCTGTTAAAACAAACATAAATATATAATACTATATAAAATTAAACATACTTTTACCTCGGTAATCTACACAGCCACGCTGCAAAACACGTGATACGGTGACTCAGTGATAACGATGACGGCACGGAATGATTGTGCGCATTTTAAGCTCTTATCATACGGTAATGGCACATAAAAAACTTAAATAACGTTGTAAAAATTTTAAAATTTTCAAACACTATACAACTCTCAAAATACCTATTCTGTGTACCGGACGAAAATAAATTTTAACAAGCAGGTAACAATAACTATATTTTTTTAAATTTAGTTTTTCAAATTATTTTAAGAATCATCAAAATCGGTACACCCGGTAAAAAGTTACGAGTCCTCCTTAGTAAACCTCTTTTTTATAAGTCGATTAAAAATAGGTAAGGACGATGTCTAGGTTGGAGTTTGCCTATAAATGTCTTAAAATGTTACTAGTGACAGAAAACACGGATACTGACAAGGTGTTTCAAACCTTAGCGACGTATCAGAAGAGTGAATGAAATATATTTTTGTCCGTCTGATGCGTGTGTATGTGTGTGTGCATTTGTGAGTCTGATGTCGACCACATAAGGATGCCGCACGGGTTACAATTTCTCGCCGTTCTGTGGTAGAAAGGCGAAGGAAGAGGAAAAAGATTGTGAAGTTCTTGAGCAGTCTTCAAAGCATATACTTACAGTATAACCAATATATAAATACCCGATAAGAGAACATGGTATCGGAGTCCGGGCCGGCCTAAAGCGAAAATGGCGAGTGTGCAAGACTTATATTAAGGATGTTCATGGATGCCCCTAGGATAAAATTATGCCCCTTTTTATGCTCCAATTGTATGCCCTCCCAAAAAGCTCGAGTGTGCGGCTGCATACTTCGCACATCCCTTAGGCCGGCCATGATCGGAGTTTCGACCTGAGCAATTTCGCCTGTTTTGGCGATTATTTTCGGATAATTATGCTGATACTGATACTTTACTCGACGTATAATATTCATCATTAATAACACCACAGAAAAAAAAATAGCACCTCGACCCTGATTCTGTATATCGTTCACGGTAACGATACGGGTGTATCGTGTGTGTGCGTGTTATTCGATGCGATTTAATAACATTTACATCATGCCATACTCAAGATTTTTTTCTATGGACGCATCGGAAACACGCATAATATAAGTACGCAATATTACGACGGTGACAGTGTTGAATAACAATTTAGCTATCCGGTTGAAGTTATATATGTATAAATAAATAGATAAATATATTATGATTCTGTTTGTTATTCCTGTTACGTATCGTTTTCTAAGCTATTCATACTGAGACCACTTAATAACAAATGCCTATGTAATAACTTTGTGTTTCGTTTACAACTAAATTGATATAAATAATCGTCCCTGATTGAGGAACAAAAGACTGGGATTAGATTAGGTCATTGTAAGAATTTTTATGCCGTCAGATGACAACAATTCATAATAACACAAATGGGGGAAGTGTGGCACCAGTTCACATTTTAACAGTTTGCATTAAATAGTTAGCATAGAAGATAGAATAGAAGTATAGATAGCATAGAAGTTAGATAAAAAATAAAAGAAGAACCCAACAAAGGAAACGACATATTTAGCTACACACATTCGATGGAAAAATTTTATATTTATAATCTGGGCTATACAAAAACAAGTTTTTTCTCAACATCATTAGTATGTCAAAGATCATACATATCTACGTCTGAAATCTATATAATACGTGAAGCAAAAACTTTGTACCCCTTTTTGCGAAAATTGCGCGGACGGAGGAGTATAAAATTTCGCACACTTATAGTTTATAATTTATATGAGGAGGAGATATATACGAGGAGTGCAGAATGCTAATATATTTAAAAAAAAAACATTACAAACACTACCGTGTATTTGACACACACGCATATATACCCTTTTGTTTATTATTATAGAAGTATAGTCTTTGACAACAGAACCTTAATAATGTTCAAACTTATAATTTAAATTAATTATGGTCGAATTTCGATCACTGGGTGACCACTAGTAATACATAAATTTACCAACAGCCCTTTTAAAGGGGTTGTATATGTATTCAAAGCTTTGGATATACATAC
Source organism: Euphydryas editha (assembly GCA_036937285.1). Taxonomy (NCBI): domain Eukaryota; kingdom Metazoa; phylum Arthropoda; class Insecta; order Lepidoptera; family Nymphalidae; genus Euphydryas; species Euphydryas editha. Next base: position 3,841,164 of record JAUPFZ010000031.1, on the reverse strand, counting down.
GGATTTAATAACAATAATGTCGGTGTCAGTTACGATTACGGGTATCAAATTATTTCGGATTATCCTATCGTTTAAGATAATTTAAACTACGGATATTAAATTTTCAAGCATTATACATACGAGAAAGGAGTAAGGTTATAAGGAATATACTAATATGTATATGTTAGGTAATTAAAGACAAGTTTATAGTAGGCAATTCTAGACATTTATTATTATTATATATATATATATATATTTTTAGTAAGTATAATGTGATGGTTACAGTTTTTCTTTGTTTGTATCTCGTTCTTTATCCAAAAATATTTCTTTAAAAACAAAAACAGTATTTTTGGTTTATATGTTACTAGCTTCTGCCCGCGGCTTTGCCAGCGTGGATGTCGGTTATCACAACCAAAAAAAAAATCCTATGTGAAAGCGTAACAAACAAACTAACATTTCACATTTATAATATTAGGGATTATAAAGTTAATGTTTAAAATTAATATGTATAAAATCGCCCATGACTATTAAAAATGTCGGATATGAAAAAAAATAACTTTACAGGAGAGCGATGCAAAGTGTAAATTGCATGCGTCTTTTTACATATTTTTTTAAATACCGACATTTATAAATTAAGTGATTAAAAAACTATGCATAAAATAATATTTTTCTTTGAGCTGATGTTAGACTTGGTTATTTAGGAACTTTTTATGAAATCAATCAAAAAAAATCGATATTGCAGTTCTGACGATGTTAATAGTCACTAGCGAAATAATAACAACGTACATATCAGAACACTTCAAGAGATGCCGTCTTTTCAATTCAACTGGGCGAATATCAGTCATCATAACTTACTTTAAATAACCATATTATACTCGTATATACCATATCAAATTTTGTAATCGCTTCGGACAGATTTTTATTTCAGATATCCGATGGTTTCGGTTGCGGTTAAGAAACCCCATAACATTCCCGTTTATGACTTAAAATTATTTAATTCTTTATCTCTTAAATTTCCCCAAATAAACAGACCTTGGACCAAACATGGCCCGGCTAATTTTGATTAAGGTATTTAAAACATACTTTTCACCTTTATTATATCAATATAAAATACACGGTAAAGGTCAATTTTACTGGCGAGTAGCGTTGGCGTGTATTACACATTGGCAATATCATATAATTATATTAAATTTTAGTAAGAACTTGGATTTTTTTCAAAATCTGAGCATAGTACAACTATTAAACAGTTGAGTACTGGCCCGTTAAGTATGAAAATATGCCACTGCTGGGTAAAGGTCGTCTATCTATAATTCTATATCTATTAAGAACAAAAAAATAAGATTAATATATCTTTTCTGCATCAATTTTGGATGACGACAATTAAAAAATAATGGAATATTAACAAAAATAAGGTGTCAACGTTCTTTATTTAGTATTTCTTATTAGTGTATCTAACACATACATATTTTTTTTAAACATTCTCCGTTTATTCAAGATCTATGTATAATGGTACGCTTTACGAAATTCCTTCGTTTGCTCTGTAAACGAATTCACGATAACGTCAAGGTCAGGATAGTACGTTCAAAAGATAATAACACTTATTCTTAGGATATAAGTGTTCAAATTGATTTGGATAAATACTGATGAGCCGTTAAACTCTTCGTATTTTATTGAATTACATTATTTTATGAGCGTATAAAAATGTATGATAGTTCGAGAAAGGGCTTGCGACTCGATACATTTTGTAGGTATTGAAATTGGTATTACTTTATATTGCACAATATTTTTTGTCAAACTCGTTACAATTTTACGCTTAATTATATATTAAATTATTAATATATACCGGCAAAAGCAGGTTTCAGACCAAAAACACATTTGTCCTAGAATAAACTAGTTTCGGCTGAAGTTGGGCTCGGTCTATAATTTTTTAATAATTATATTATACATATACATATAAAATCATCTTAGTGCAGCTATATTCACGTGGTTTCAGTTTATATTTTATGAAATAACTTCCTATCATCGTAGCGAAAATATAACCACAGACTTTTTAAAAAAGAAATTTAATCAGATATTTGGATTTTTCATCCAATCTTCAAACAAACAAATAATAACGTTTCTTTAAAAAAATACGGTTCTCTGAAGATATATTTACCATCAATTTTCACCTTGACTGATACAATTGAATAATCATACTCAACACGCGGCAGCTTTGAAGTTAGGCTGAACGTATGCCGAGCACAATACGGCACAGAATTGTCAGGGTATGTCCAGCTGGCGTAAATAAATACTAACCTTCGAGTTTCGATAGTTGTCAGTTAGATTGATTTTTTTAGTTAGGTACTGCTCCACTTTTTGAGATGAAGCGAGCATTCATCAATGTGACGCCGCGCGCCGTATTGGTTATAGCAACCGGATGTTTGGCTAGCGGTCGCGATTTCGATCCCCGCTCATAATCAATTTTTGTACAGAAATAAACAAACGTTTTTTATGGTCTGGGCGTTTTTTGTGCTTGTGCTGTGTATTTTCGGACCCCCCGAACAAAATGTTATTATTAGTATATTATAATGTGTTACGGTTTGTTACCTTCGAATATGTCCTTTGAATAGTTAATCTCTTATTGTACAATTGAGATTTTTTCAAAAATATTTGAAATTTTTTATGTTTAAATACCGTAAGTCTGGAGAGTATAAATGTTAAACTTTGTTTTCGCTCTGAGTTTGTATTTTATATGTGTAAAACCCGACTGTTAGTCACCTACCGGATCCAATTATCAATTTTTGTCATCTAATGATCTCAAAAACAAAAATATCCATTCAGTCATTTAGGAATTCTTTGTTTTGTGTACATATATGTGTACGTACAATAAAATTGTACATTATATATAAATATATATAAGATAGTAAACTATTTCATCAGATGTGGGAAATATAAATCATAATTCTTATACTATTCATGTTAGGAAACCAAATTCATCCCTGAGTAGAATGAAAATAGAGGGAATTAGATCCGTTCTCCCGCAATCCGCTCTCGGCCTCAAGATTCTACGTCCCTTGAGATAGCAAACACAAAAGATGAGATATTCCATAGATGGAAGATACGTACTTAGTATTATAGTAAACTAACCAATATTTGTATAGACGGATAATTTGTATATGTGTATATACTACGTAGATAAGACTAGTGACGACGATTTGAGGCAGAAGTCACAGGGACTGGCGATTGCACTAGTAATCGCAGGTTCGATTCCTGATTATGACAAATGTTTGTATAGGACATACAAATGTTTAACGTGGTATGGTTTGTATTGTGGCACTACTGGGGCCCGTTGAATGTCAAGCGTTTATTATAAAACATCAAGTTACAAGTCATAGCTAGAAAATAGTATTTATACATGCGAACTCGAGTGAAAACGCTAAAGGGGTTTATGGTAACGTCATTTTTATATCAAAATTAAATGAAAGTAATTAGTAGTGGCGCCTACGTCGCGCCTAACGGTTTCGCTGGGTTTGATTACGACATTGTATTAAATATCAGATTGATTAACAAATAAGCTTGGCGTTTTTGTGTGATAGTGTTATGATTGAAATTCTTTAATTTTTACATAAACACAAATACACACACAAAAAAACAACACAAATAAAATTAATTATTCTTGTGTATGTATTGTTATCGATTAACGATTACGTTTTTACGGACAAATAAAAAATTATGTGATTAATTGCATATTTAGACATCCAAAATCAACGATGATAATTATTATGACTTAACAATAAAATAAAATAATTTAAAATTAGTCAAAATTAACTTAATATTTACCTATATAAAAATAAAAATTATATTTGTTTTCAAATATTTTTGTTTTTTTAGTAAAGCTCAATACTCGAATGAGTAATCCATTCCCAATAAAAGATTTATTGAAAGAAAATAGGTTACATTACTTTGAGCATTTGCGTCCTCAAGTTACAATGTGTCTTGTTAAATAAAACATTGTAAGAAACTCGTATTTGTGATTTGGATAAACTTTCTTTTACAATTGTTTGCGATAAAAGACATTGAATAGAATGTATTTCTTTTATTCTCCAATATATTTCTACTTATATATTACCTATATATTGTTTGAACTCGTATAAAAAATACCATTCAAATTTAATTACTTTTATCTTCACAGCCTAAAACAGTACTTTATGTAACTTACAGTACCAAAAATTTCGAAATTATTGCTACAAATTGCAATTCAAAATCGCGATACCGTTTACTCAAGTGATCACATTGAATTTATGCAATCGTTCTAATCTAATTGGAACTAAAAAAAGCTAATTAGTAATATCTAATATTTATGACGCTAATTTCAATTTAAAAAAAATGTTTTCAAATTAAGTGAGCAATCAAAAATATATATCTTAAGTAAATACGTTTACAATTGATATCAGTCGATCATGGGACGACTGCATAACTACAGGTGTTTCCATAAATGACTGGAGTGTTATTATAAAATTATCTACTACTCACTATTATAATTATAAAAATTTATTATTTTTAAGCTATAAATATAAAGGTCTCAGCCTGCTTTGTAATATTATATAAAAGGGAAGAGACCTTTACTATCATTAATGTCAACCCTCGATCTCTATACCCATTTGGGTCAACTGGAACGCTTAACTACATAGTAGCATAGTAGGAACTAAGTATCCACTACATCATAGATACTTACTATTTAGTATTTTTTACGAGCTTTGACCTTGAATAATTTTTTTTTTGCACACACGGGATCAATGGGGATTTTTCAGGATTTCATTAGAGTATCCTTTACGTGCCTGTAAATTTCAGCTTGTTGTGAGTTTATGCAAGGGTCGATGTCTATTTTAACCGGGCTACTGCTTGCACTGTATTTGTTACTATACACAAATAGTTCGTAGGCGACCTACTATTGGGCAGAGGCCTCTTTTAAAACGGAGACGGGCTTGAAGATTAATTTGCCACGTAACAACAGTACTACGGGCGGATACAGGTCGCAGAATTTCTTTCGAAGGATACAGGTTCCGTCTGACAAATTTAACATTAAAAACTTAGTTGTGATAATCCGGATTTGATGACGTCTAGTGTCGATAGATACGTCCTACATAGGTTTTATAGGCTACCTCGATCTTACTTCTTGAATTTTACAGATGATATAAAGAATTGAAACGAAAAAAAAAACTAACAAATTAGATCAGTACTGAACTTAAATTTTACAAAAATTATATTCCGAATATTTTAATACAACAATTTTAGCATGACCATATCTCGCATTGCAATCTTACACCAATTTCACCTTTATTTAACGAGTAACATTTTTACGATTAGATTTCAAGTGTGATGTGTATGATATACAAATTGATAGATTGTAAACTTTTTATATAAATACCTAAGCGCTCTGTTGGTGATTTCTTTAAAACATATTTTAATTTTTAAAACAGTATATATATATACTTAGTATGATTAAAAAATATATACATATTTATCAGCAAATCATTTTATGGTTTTTAATAAACTTTGCTAAAAGGTGTTATGCTTCATGGGGTTAATAATTACTGCTACGTATATATGGAGTCATACCGGGATGTTTTATAAAAGCTACCTAAGCTTTCAATAAGTATATATAAGCTATAGTTATAACAGGTTGTACTAAAATCGGTTTAGTATTTTTGAGATTTTCGTTATATCTTATATAGATTGTTTTGCTTTAAATATGTATGCATATGTATGTATATGCATTATGTAACCCATAAAAATTAATTACTGTTAAGTACTGTCCTCACACTCAACTCCACCAATAGAATGTTTCATGTCAGGGTCAAACAAGAAAAACAAAGTCGCAATCAACACTAACACCTGTATGGCTCATACTAACATTTGTCATAAACGAAGATAGTTACCGCTGGCGCAACATCCTCTAATGAAACAACACAATAAATCCTGATACAACTTATAAATAATACAATTTTAAATTTTAATATAATAGAAAATACATTTAATGTATAGAATTAGGCTCGATAAGATTATATGCGAATATATACAAATTCCTTGCTACCTAATGGATATTTATAAACTAATATACTTAAACAACTTTAAAATAACGTACACTTAAGAAAAATATACAATATTACAATGAATTCTTAAGGACAAAAATCTTTGTAAAAAAATCACTAGTGTAAATGCTTTTAATATAACAGACTGATCCAATACAACGATAACACAGCAAGGGTAACATCCACGTTCATATAACACTGTAAGCCAAAGCTGGGGGAGAGATTACTATATAATTCAACTCCCCATGGCGTTTTGTATCGAACCCTTTCACATTGACGCCGCCACATAAGCTAATTACTTACCCTGTAGCTAAATATTATTACTTTCTAATTCTTAATGGATAATCATAATGATAAATAAGATAAATCTCGTCAACATATAAACGCTTGTAACGCTCGCTGGATCTCACTTTTCTAACAGTGTGTTCAAACTAAAATAAAATGAAAACATTTCCCGCATATCACGATAGAATTTTCCTAAAAGAAATTTCTGTTATGGATCGGACTTTGTCGACGAAATGCTTTAAATATCTAACTCTAAAGGTTCTTTGTTCTCATTCTTTAGGTACTTTAGTTGGTTGTTTATAAATTTTAATATTACGTTAAAAAAAGTCAGTTAATGAAATAACTTTTCCTACGCTTTATAGAATTTAATTTAAATCCAATAACGTATTTTAATATATTTAATTATTATTCGAATAATACAATGAGGAAATGCTGCCAGAACAAGTACTGAACTAATAAAAATTGGACTAACATTTTCTACAGGAAAAACTATTTATTTTTGATAGTATTATATATTTATTCGTAATTAAAAAATAAAATAGTTTAAAAACGAGGGATCATAATGATCATCATTCGTTATAATTATTGTAAATACACAAGCCTATGTATAAAACTCAGTTTTTAGATTTTATTTAACGTTGTGAATGTAAAACTTTTGACTGTCAAAAAAATAAACTACGAGAGCGAGGCAAAAACTTATAGCTTAACTTTATGCCTAACAAATTACAAACATTTAACAATCGCACACTGTATAGGTATGTGTTCTAAGTGAAGAGATGGCATTTTTATTATTATAATAAAAAAGAGAAATGTTAGACCGTCCGGCTATTTCTATGGGCACAGTTACGAGATTCTGGTATAACCATATACAAAATGTATTAGTCTCATATAATGTTTTTATTTTTATTATATCATACATAATAAACAAGTTGTAAGTATGGTTACGTAATTATTTTATTTTTTAAGAATACGTACGTAGCAAAGTGTTTATGGATGTAGCTTTAAAAGCTCTTTTTTAAAACGATATGAACTGTTCGTCCCAATAATTTGTATGCATAGCCATTTTATAGACGTTATGAAAATAAAGAAATAAAAATATAGAATATATTTTTTGCAAAACGTCGAATAAGGTGTAACATTTAGTTCGAATGTGTTCTAATAAACATTTTCTTAATTTTTGTGTCTGACAGTACTAACACGTGATACTGAAGCTGCGGTTGTGTTTGAAACGCGAGTATACACCGCAGAAACAGTCAATGACACATAAGTAAAATATACTATAAAATTTAATAATTCTTTGATGGAAGAGATTTTAAACTAACTCTATGATTAATTTTTCCTTCAACTCGTAATTTACTGACTGTACTAATATTATAAAGAAGATTTATTGGTTTGTAGATAGACAAATAATTAATAATCCATACTACAAGTCGCGAGTGAATAGGTTACTTCTAGGCAAGCGTGCTAGGTATCTTATTGATCCTAGACCGTATTTTCACTTAACATCAGGTGAAATAGTGGTCAAACGCAAGCCTATCTTATTATTAAAAAAAATCCTGACAGAGAGAATTCAATAAATATTCCAACTATTTATATGCATATACATTAAAACTAGATCTTAAAAAGAAAAGGACAGAGCCGGACGCATATTCTAGTAAAAATATATTCCGAAACTCAATTTCAGACACAGATTAAAATTCGTTAAAATTGCTATTACGATAAATTCCATCGAAATATTAAACGAAATGTAGTTCTGGAATTTTCGTCGAAATTTCAAAGAGAAATTTTTGTCAAAGGAAGATTAAATTTTAAAAGCAAAACTACTATTCGGAAAAATATTATTTAAAGAGATTAAAAAAAAAACAGGATGTTATTTTCGCAAATATTTTAATAATTTATTATTTAGAAGCCGCATAGCATTTTAAAATATCTTTTTTATTTATATATTTTTTTACGCACACACACACGCACACGGTGTCTGCTCTTAAAATGTAATGCCTTTTTTTAGGCTAGAGCCGACTGATACAGAAAAAATATTTTCAAATAAACTTATAATATTGTCCACCTTAATTTCTGATAATTCTTTCGTATTATATTATTATTGTAATACATATTTAAATATTAGACTCAGTCTCGGGGGCGGGAATCGGTCACTAAACCCTGAAGCAGAAACCAGAATCACTGCCAACTACGCCAAGGAGCCAGTCAATATTAAATGTATACGACTCTTAAATCTAATATCAAAATACAAAAATTATTTTGATTTATTGTATTACAAGGGGAGAGCACGACGTGGAAAATTCATTTATATAATTTTTAATTACCTACTTTCATAACAGTTTGCCTGGTAGAGATTGTTAATAAAAATGAGACCCTTTGTGACTGTAGTTACTTAATAATTTTTTTTTTTTTTTCACTGCAATTTGAGTGTCTGCAGTAATTTATCTATCTGTCTATGATTTCACCGAAGTTTATGGTTTCTTCTTCCGCGTCAACCCTTCTATGTTTGGAAGAGGCCTTGGTGCAGCAGTAGGTAACATTTACAGACTGATTCAGTTTAATCATTCTCCTGTTGAATTCGATATAAAAAAGCATTTCTATTCTTTGATTAATATGTTCAAACAAACAACTCTAGAGCGTTTTTATTATTAGATTTCAACTCTGAAAAGTGATCGATTTTAATAACTTTTTATATATAAGGCTTATTTTAAAAGCTATCGGTTGGAAAATATAACGTTATCAATCGGAATAACGAAAAAGATAAATGAAATATCTTGTGATTACTATCGCCTTAAAGTATATGAGAATTATATGCTATTTTAGGTATTGCAATGGCTTATAAATATCCCACTGTTGGGTAAAAGCCTCTTATGACTTCTGGATGGATTGAAGTTTAATCCTTCGCGCTGCTCCAGTGTGGATTTGTAGAAATATTTCATCCAGTTTTTATTCGAAGTCACGAAGGCTTTCCCATATTTCCCTACATCACAAAGCATGAGACAAAATGTGGTAAACAAATTTAGTTAGGCCAATCTGAATATAAGCCCGCAACCTTACTGTTAAGATTTATGAGTTCTATCCATTTAGACTTCATGGCTGAAGTACTTGAATTATAATTGTAAAGTTCATTCTGTAGAAATAACGACTAATCATTAAATCTGTCACATTGTTCCTATGTGAAGCTACTATTTGAGGATTACTACTGTGGATTTCCTGAGAATCCTACATGTCTATAAATATAACACTCAGTGGTTTCAGCTTTCACTTGTATAGTAACTGCTTTGCTCTTTAAAATTCTAATTCTAATATGTGACATAGACATATACAAATATCATCATCTTCCCTTCCTTAATAACACATATTAATATATAGTAAACACCCTGAGATTGGTAAGTTCAAATAAACAAACAAACACTTTTCAGCTTCAAAAGGAAAAATTCCATTAAGTAAAATGACATATAATTTTACCAATTTTGTATTGTATCACATTATTAAGAAGTAAACATATGCATTATGAAATTGTTAGAATTTTCTCCTATCTGCATGGTCCATCTAACTTTCGAACTATTATTTCAACAAACTTTCAACATCATATTATAGGTAAAGATACATATTTACTTAGTATTAGTAACTTAGTATAAAATAACCTAGATATGATCAAAAGCAACAAGCTGCTATTAGTTTTACCAATACATACAAATAATATGCACACTTAAACAAAGTAATATGACATTCCATAAGCCATATAAGTTCGCTCGAAACTGCTGAAGAACCTTTTAAACATAGCAATGATTCAAACTTTTAGAGAAAAAATGTTCACACTTATCTAATTATTTAGTCTAAAATTATATTTAATAATTTAAACTTTTAAGATTTAATACTAAGTATATGCAATATTTTATCCAGTCAATATTTTTTATAGTATATTAATAAAATTAAAATAACTAAAACCTAAAAAATTCTCGTATCGATAATATTATAATCTCGGTCTTTTAAAGACAAATTATATTAGTTTAGTTCATCATGAAGGACTGTAGATACTCACAACTGTAACTTAATATACTAACTTTGCTACATGTAGTGTATGTAAATGTATTAAAAAAATAGTGCATAATAAACAATTTTTTGTTACTAGTAATAGAATCCTGTTAGGAGACAGATGTTTTCGCATCATTAAACATTATGGACAAATAGGTAACCAAACTCCTTACTGGCAAGCTTTAATTAAAGTATTATTTTTAGTAACAGGGTACAGTTCAATAAAGTTCCATTGTTACCTTTGGGTGCAAAACGGTAATTGGGTATTAAAACGTAACAAATAATATACTTGTCCCAATTACTTAAATATAGGTTGGAATGAACTAAAACAATGTGGTATTTAATTATACATGTCTTATGATGTATGTTTCAATTACAATAAGGTTTAATAGTAAATAGCTAAGCTATATATAGACTGATATGTAGAGCATATAAAATGTTAATAAAATAGTCAATTTAATATTTATAATAATTATAAAGTAACAAGTGTTAAATTAAATATAAAACCACAAAAACTACAATTCAATAAAAATATGACCATTGGGGCAGTCAATAAACCATCTACATTCTACACTAATATTTAAGTTGAAGATTTTGTTTGTTAGTGAAAATGCTTTAATCAAATGTGATTTATTCTTGTTTACCAAGACACTAGAGATTAGCTTGTAATAATTTGTAGAGATTTACTAGTAGTAATTAATTTAGCCAAGTTTAGCCATTTCTGTATTGTACATGTTTTTGCTACCATGTCGTATTTATTTCAAATGTATTTTGTTTTTACATTTGTTAAGTGTATGATATCATCTTATTGCGAAATATTTTCATTTCATTTCTTATTAGAAATCCAGTTAATCCATTTTATAAGCTATAAAATATCTTACTAAATTAAACAAACATATGTGTTTGAGTAAAACTAACGAAACGAACGATAAACTGTTGTATTTGTTTAGTAAATCATAAAGTACACAGATTTCAGTACAGAGAATAATGTTTTGACTCAGTAAGGTGAACTGTATGAAATCCATATGTTTAACATATAAAAAAATTATTAACTGATATTATTCATAAAGTAACCAAACTAACATTGTTTTAAAATTATTATATCATAAGGAAAAGGTTCATAAAACATTATTACTCAGCTAAGTAGCAGTAATTTTATTTGTAAAATAAAAACATAATAGTAAGCAATTGTATTGTTTAAAAAATCACAGACTTTCATAATTAAGTAATTAATGATTCATGATAATTATTATTAATATTTCAAAAAACCATTAAACGCAAGTTTAAGGTAATAAGAGGTGATAATATGTGGTAATAATTTTAAAATTCAGTTAATATATCATTAAAAATATCTCTTAAAACATTCAAAACAATTTCTTGATTCATAAACCAGTCAATTTGTTGTAAAGCAATTTAAATTATTTTTAATAATATACATTATATAGCTAATATTCAATAAATTACAAATATTTAAATATTATGTAAAATTTCATATGAAATAGTCGTTTATTAATAAATAAATATATTAAAATTGAAAAAAAAAACAAAAAGAAAAATAGAGTAAACTAGTCCAAAATAATATTAAAAACTTTAATATATACATATATGTCAAAATTCATATCCGGCAAGTGTTCGCTATCAGTCACGTTTAAAGAAAATTACAATTTAATATTTATATGCTATTGTAATATTGAGAAAATATTCAAATTTTGATTTGATAAATGTTATTACTTTTATTTGAAAAAATTTATTAATTCTTTTGCGCAATTAACTATGTAATAGTATTATACAGAACGAAAAAGTACTTAGCATATATTTTATAAAATTATTTAACTGTGTAGGAAATAAAATTAAATAGTTCATCTAAATATATAATAAAGATAATCTCTTTTATAAGTAAATATTATTATTTATTTAATTAAAGAATCTGAAGTGTAATTTGTCAATCAACACGTACCGGCGTACGCGATTGTTTGTAAACAAATAACATATGATCGGGTGACCGGCGACGGATTTTTTATTTTTTTTATTTTCTATACATATTTCAAAGACTCGCCGCAAAATATCAAGCTTGAACGTATCGAGTTCGGCGAGAAAACGGCAATTGAGTGGAGCTATGGGATCACTGGGGTCCTACGAAAACACCATGCGGTTTTATCGCGCCAAATTTTGACAATAATATAATAATGTTTTTAGGGCCTATTGAAACGTTTTTATCACGACATAAATTCGTAAAAACCTTATACAAATAAAATTTATAGGCACGCAATAAGCTCAGAGCAATAAATTCGCTTAAAATCCGCTATTAAGAATAAATATACCGCCCCTAGCGGTAGGAATATGAAACTGAAACATGATGGCCGACACACAGTAGTTTTGATGACTTAACACCTAAATGCGCAAAATACTCACACTTTCCTCCTCTTTTTCCATACCAGAGGGCATTTGAGGTACAGCACGATTAATCGCCGAGTAGTCCGGTAAATCCGGAAGCTCCTCGGCGAGATATATGGGCATTGGTTTCGACGCATCCAGGGCCCTCGCCCTAAACGAGAGCTTCGACATTTTGTTGACAGAACAAAACACGCTAGCGTCGACACAAAAATGCACTTATAAAACACTTTATATCTCCTCCAGGAGGTCCCAAAGGACCCTAAACTACACTTTGCACACTCTAGTTCGTTCCCATGGTTAATTTTTGCACGCACTCAGTCACAATTAATGAAAAACAATAACGAAACTTTACATATTGAGCGTACTTTACAGAAAGCCATCATGGCGGCTTTCCGTTTGGCGGACGACCATGACCAACTTCCACCTAGTGCGACGTGCGCGGGAAGGAAACACGCGGGAACAAATCCAACATTTTTATATCTCTTTATAAGTCAAACGTTGCAAAATTACTGGCATTTGTCATAAATAAAGTATTATAAAATAAAAATAATTATTTAGTTATATTTACTAATATTTATCCGATTATTTTAAAAAATCAAAAATAAAAATATGAAAATGACGTCGGAGGTTGGTTGTCAAACCATAGACTACAACTTATTTTTTTAAAATTCATTCCATTTAACGAAATTGTTATTAAATATGTATAACAGAAATAATTATACTTTAAATGTATTAATTTTATTGATAATTCAAAATAACATTTAAAGATATTGTATTGATACATGATTATTCAAATAATTTTTTTATTGTAAATTGTGATGTGATGTTTATCAAGTGATTTTTATGACATGAAATATCCAAAGACATCTTTTAAAAGTTCATGTCGAGCGATCAGTTTAGGTTATTTTATGAAGAAAAATCCGGATCATTGAGTATAAAATTAAGGAAGAACTATTTTGTAGGGGGATTAGTTGAAAAAGTGTCCACTTTTTAGCAAATTATTGTTCGAACACTCACCGAAATAGCGCTAGTGTAGCAAATGAAAATGATAAGAAGTTAGCAGTTATAAACGGAGTGAAGTGTGCTGGGTTGAAAAATTTAGTATTTTTTTGAGTTCTGTAGTTAAAAAATAGTCGACTAAATCAATACTTGTGATTTTTTTAACTTTTAATATTTAATTTATCATTGATAATGTTTATATTACATTATATCTTATATTGTTGTTAATTTATATTTTTATTACGTGTTCAGTCCGTGTTATGACTACTTTGTTATTTGGCGCTTCTTTTAAGATTACCCTTATGCTAATGTCGCGCCACCCTAATTTGAGAAATTTCAACGACACATTTCGTAACAGGATATGATATCCTTCAATTCTATATACTCCATGGCCTGAGTTAAACTCAAGTTATATTGGTTATACTCGTTCTATTAATTTATGTATTATTTATATGTACTGCTTAGATTTATTTTAAATATATCCAAAAAAAATTTACTATGTATTTGAACAAACGATTATTTTTTTTATTATCAAAATTTATGTTGTTTAATGTTAACTATTTTCTCGGTGAATAATAAATGAATGAATGAATTATAGAAACTAATAGGGTCTAGACTATTTTTCACCCTTGAAAATGATTTTCTCGAGAGAAATGGGTTATTGCTTCGGGGCGAGTATCTTCAACCGTTGATAGTCATTCACAGCTGGAAATAAGCCTACTTCATAGATCCGCAACACTCGCCTTCGATCTTGGTCACTATTTCTCGGTCTTTCGTCGCCAGAACGAACAAGTTCAGTTGATAGATTAAGGTCATTCGTCCGGCAATCAACAACACATTTCTTTAGACTCTGGTTTTTTTTGGTTCTTTGGACTAATTCTTTGCTATAACGTCGGCTATAACGGATACGGTTCTTCTACGGATGTCTACGATGAGATACGATAAGCATAGCTTTATTAATTAAGCATAGTTTCATCACGTATGCTGGTTTCCTATAAGTCTATAGTTATTAATCATGCTTGGAACCATAACAGAAAGTTACACGTACTGTTTGCAGGCAGTAATCTTAAAGCACTAAGGATTCTTCGACGAGAAAATATCACATAAAGTCTCTTTACTTGTCTAGAACGACTATGCGCCTAAACGTTTCCAACAAATAAAAGGTTAAACAAAACATGAGCAATAGACATTGTTTTGATCGTCATGACTCAACCGTTACGACTTCAACGTTCCTCATCCGTTGTTAAGTCGTTGAGTCATATTTAGTCCCCTCAAATAACGTCTGCTAAGACAAATACATAACCTGGTTTTCAACTGATTTTTTCACAGAGAAAGACACTCTTATTTCAAAAACGTTAAGTTTTAGTTTAGCCTTTTCAGTGTTCTGTATTGTATTCCGTATCACATGGTCGATTGTATTAAGCGTATAGTGTATGGTATTATCCATGATATAAATATCATGAGAAATCATTTTAAGGACGGACGTACCCATACTACATGACTCAATTTCCACCACAACCGCCTCCAGCTTTCGTTGACCACCCATAGTATATGATAAGATCCTGGAATTTTCACGAAAAAATTCATAAATATGGCTAAAAATATTTTGTTGCAAACAGAGAAAAAAAAGTATATATTTGGTATATATTTGTCTTTATTAACACGCCGCTTGCCTTGTGACGCGAAAAAGAGCTAAATAATGCACGCTGTACTTAAATATAACTAAAAAAACGTGATATTTCCATAGAGGTATTATAGATAGAGCAGGGGAGTCAGGCCTTCAGCTGTCCCTCGGTTTGGAAAAAGAGAGACGATCGCGGTACCGGTAATTACATACCAATATAATATTAGGTACTGTGGATATTAGAATAAATTGTTTGTAGTCGAAAAATTTAAATGGAAGTAAATAATTAATATTCACAAAAAAAAAACCATCGAGATTTGAACTTGAGACCGCAATTCCAATGAGGTACCGCGATCTTCTTTCTCTTTCTAACCGTTGGACGTTTTCGCTTACAGGTAGCCGTATGTCTTCCCTACTCTATCTATAATACCTCTATGGATATTTCCCTAGAGGATATTTATTACGTGACGAAAATCTAAGCCCTCACCTGTCCCTGACCAAGCGTGATATTTTTGAAGATCCTCCCAATGAATGTGTTACTTAGTATGCTGTGATTTTTTTCATCACGCAACGTTTTGATATTGGAAGCTTTTTATAGACATACCAAGTCTCATATAGGTTAGCGTCCAGAATATCCTTAGTTAGTATCGGTTAATTTTGCAGCCCTAGCCGAGGCTGTGGACGGTGGGGTTGTAAATTGTCCACCGTCTACCGAAACAGTCTACCGCAAAGGCTGTCGCCTGCGGGCCACGGAGCAACGTACGCGGTACCCGTGGTCCGCCTTGTAAGGGCGAGTTATTTTGCTGGGTGAGGACTCCACAATACCCTGTTGTCTCCCCGGACGACGGGATGTGCGGTCCGGAACATTTTTCCCGCAAAACAAAAAAGAACTATCGATTAATTTGGCTCAAGGATCTTGCAAAACCATCAACAGGTTTTTGTGATGTATAATTAATTATACGCAGAGTTCTCGACCTCTCTGAAGACGTTAGACGTGGAATAGATGAGATTGTTGTCGCTTTTTAGTCACGTCATCGAAATTCGTCCAAACGATCTGATTACTGATCATGTGCGTACACCTTCAAAACTTTATTCTCCTCGATGGTAGTTTTAATATGTTTGATGCTTAAAATACGTAGTCATATATCATGAGAGCAGTCTAAAGATTTGCAAGACGCGTCTACAAATGGCTGGAGTTATATCTTTTTTCCTTTCGTACATAACTGTGTGTCTAGCCGACACAATTTTCACCAGCCTTTTGTTTAGATTCTCTGCAAAAACTTAGTTCCCCGGTTTATTCAAACGGTTTTTTGTTCGTGTGTGTATTTTGTTTTTGGATTCGGTAAGGATTTAAACTTGGCAAGAACAATGACGATGTCCTTATTTATATATGATTACTAATTTTCGGTATGTCAACTACATTATCAAATTAGCAGACTAATTAGACGTGTTGATATCATTCGCAAGCGACTATGCAAAAAAAAAGACTCAACGGCGAATCCCTAGACAGTATAAAGTATGGAAATTGCAATCGTGGTTGCAAAAGTAAGTAATGAATTTATATGTTATGTGGTATCTAATTGTTGTTATTAATAAATAATAAATAAACGTCTCACACTCAACGGCCCCCAGTAGGATATGAATCCTGTGTCGGGGGTCCGGAAACACACACAATACACAAACACAAACGCCCAGACCACGACAAATATCTGTATGGCCTATACAAATATTTGTCATGTGCGGGGATCGAACCCGCGACCGCTAGCGCATCAGTCAGTAGCTGTGACCACTGCGCCAACGCGTCGTCAAATAAATAAATAATTAATAAATTCATTTAGGTAACTGTTGTAAATATATTATAGATAACTGATGTCTGATAAATTCATTCGGACGATTGATCATAGATGTTGATCTTTGAATGCCGTTAAAATTATGGGCGGTTATAACGGCTGTAACGTTATACGTACATATTTTATATTTCTACACTAAAATGCATTTAAACTTAATATTTACAATACTTAAAACTAATTAAAATTACTATAAAATTGAATCTTTTATTAAAATCTATGTTTAAGTATCGAACACAATTTTATTACAACTAATTTTAAAAAATAATTAAATAATATTCATAATCAAAACTGGTCATTTACAATAATTAAAATATATATACAGTTCCTAAATGGCAACATTTTTTAGCGAAGTAAATCTTTTGTTCGATTGAATTAAAACTGTACTACCTACCCGGCGCCGGTCATTTCAACATCGACCTTACCTCGAGTTAGTTGAGTGGACGCACGTCACGGGAATATATTTTTACGGTCTCTAATACGGGATTTCTTTAAAAAGACCGTAACCGTAAAAATAATAATTCCTGTGTCGTCTCTAAGCGTTCCTCAAACAAATAATTACAATTAGAGAGTGTTCATCGGCCCCTAAACTGGGGTACGACGCTAAGGTTCGAAGCTCAGGTACGACGCTCAGGTTCGACGCTCAGTTTCGACGCTCGGGTTACCGAAATAACCGGTAACCTCTCACAGCCCTAACATCACAACGACGACAAGGGTGCTCTCCGCCGGGTTTGGTTACCCTCTCCTGCCGCCACCGGGCGCCTGCGGTTTCCAGAGCGCGACTCCCGGGATCACCTATATATACGCAGGAGAGTACCCGAACTGGGATAAAAATTTAACTTGTGTGAATTAAGTGCCGAACACCGACTGAGAACAATTATTTTCTTTTAATAAATTTATTAATATAATTATTGATTATTTTTTAAATAAATTTATTTGTGTAACGTTTTTTTTTAATTTTAAATTTTGATTTTTTTTATTCTTACGTGAGAACTTTTAATTTTTCTTGAATAAATTCATTTATTAATCGTTTAATTTTAATTTTAATTTTTTTTTTTAACCTAATGTGACACTGGCGCCCCAACGTGGTTAAATTCACACAAGTTCTTTTGTTCTCGGTTTTTGTAGTTAGTTTGTGTTTGTGGCTTATTTTTGTAAAACGTTTTATTTGTTTTTTTTTTTTTTGGTTTTTTAATTGCTACTGAAGTGTACTAAATATTTTAATAATAGCCTAAATTATTGTACTCATCGTTCTAGTTAACAATTTATTTTCTAAACAAATTTATTTCTACCCACATTTTATTTAAAAAAAAAATTGTTGTTAGTTTTTTTAAAGTGTTTAAACTTTTATTTTTATTTTATTAATTTTTTTATTTTAGTTTTGTGAAACATACAATTTTTTTAAACAAGATTTTTTTAAGAAACTTTATTGGAAAGTACACATTAGTAGCACCTTTTATTTTTTTATTTTGCTGCTACCCTATTTTTTATTATTTTTTTTGTTTTGCTAAATTTTTTAATTGATTTGATTTTGATTTATTTTTAATTGATATTATAATTTAAAAAAAAAACCAACGTTGATTATAGTATATATTGTAACAGATCGGAGAACGGTTACATTTGTAGATTTGTGCTTTTATTTGCTTTTTACCACTTGCCCATTTTAGTTATTTATATTTTCATAATGTTACCTGTAAATATCTATCGCTTCAAAAATCAGAGCTTGAATATGAAGTTCGGATTCGTGGTGCTACCGCGGCGTCTTCTGTTGAGGAGTTACGCAAACAAATTGTTAAATTATCGTCAGAATACCCAGCCGAACACATATTGGAGTCTCCATTAAATATTCGACAGGACCTTAAAGGTTGCCTAGAAGTTAGTTAGTTGATAGGACACGCCAATGGCGTAAATAATGCTGTTGATGCTTATATGTTTTTTTTTTTTGAATAATAAAATGAAAGTAGATAGAATGAAGAATGAATGAGAAAATGCTAAGAGTAGTCTAAGACGGGTTTTATTTAAGAACAAAACCCTTTTCCAGACGAGGAGGGGTATATGTAACGTTATACGTACATATTTTATATTTCTACACTAAAATGCATTTAAACTTAATATTTACAATACTTAAAACTAATTAAAATTACTATAAAATTGAATCTTTTATTAAAATCTATGTTTAAGTATCGAACACAATTTTATTACAACTAATTTTAAAAAATAATTAAATAATATTCATAATCAAAACTGGTCATTTACAATAATTAAAATATATATACAGTTCCTAAATGGCAACATTTTTTAGCGAAGTAAATCTTTTGTTCGATTGAATTAAAACTGTACTACCTACCCGGCGCCGGTCATTTCAACATCGACCTTACCTCGAGTTAGTTGAGTGGACGCACGTCACGGGAATATATTTTTACGGTCTCTAATACGGGATTTCTTTAAAAAGACCGTAACCGTAAAAATAATAATTCCTGTGTCGTCTCTAAGCGTTCCTCAAACAAATAATTACAATTAGAGAGTGTTCATCGGCCCCTAAACTGGGGTACGACGCTAAGGTTCGAAGCTCAGGTACGACGCTCAGGTTCGACGCTCAGTTTCGACGCTCGGGTTACCGAAATAACCGGTAACCTCTCACAGCCCTAACATCACAACGACGACAAGGGTGCTCTCCGCCGGGTTTGGTTACCCTCTCCTGCCGCCACCGGGCGCCTGCGGTTTCCAGAGCGCGACTCCCGGGATCACCTATATATACGCAGGAGAGTACCCGAACTGGGATAAAAATTTAACTTGTGTGAATTAAGTGCCGAACACCGACTGAGAACAATTATTTTCTTTTAATAAATTTATTAATATAATTATTGATTATTTTTTAAATAAATTTATTTGTGTAACGTTTTTTTTTAATTTTAAATTTTGATTTTTTTTATTCTTACGTGAGAACTTTTAATTTTTCTTGAATAAATTCATTTATTAATCGTTTAATTTTAATTTTAATTTTTTTTTTTAACCTAATGTGACACTGGCGCCCCAACGTGGTTAAATTCACACAAGTTCTTTTGTTCTCGGTTTTTGTAGTTAGTTTGTGTTTGTGGCTTATTTTTGTAAAACGTTTTATTTGTTTTTTTTTTTTTTTTTGGTTTTTTAATTGCTACTGAAGTGTACTAAATATTTTAATAATAGCCTAAATTATTGTACTCATCGTTCTAGTTAACAATTTATTTTCTAAACAAATTTATTTCTACCCACATTTTATTTAAAAAAAAAATTGTTGTTAGTTTTTTTAAAGTGTTTAAACTTTTATTTTTATTTTATTAATTTTTTTATTTTAGTTTTGTGAAACATACAATTTTTTTAAACAAGATTTTTTTAAGAAACTTTATTGGAAAGTACACATTAGTAGCACCTTTTATTTTTTTATTTTGCTGCTACCCTATTTTTTATTATTTTTTTGTTTTGCTAAATTTTTTAATTGATTTTGATTTATTTTTAATTGATATTATAATTTAAAAAAAAACCAACGTTGATTATAGTATATATTGTAACAGATCGGAGAACGGTTACATTTGTAGATTTGTGCTTTTATTTGCTTTTTACCACTTGCCCATTTTAGTTATTTATATTTTCATAATGTTACCTGTAAATATCTATCGCTTCAAAAATCAGAGCTTGAATATGAAGTTCGGATTCGTGGTGCTACCGCGGCGTCTTCTGTTGAGGAGTTACGCAAACAAATTGTTAAATTATCGTCAGAATACCCAGCCGAACACATATTGGAGTCTCCATTAAATATTCGACAGGACCTTAAAGGTTGCCTAGAAGTTAGTTAGTTGATAGGACACGCCAATGGCGTAAATAATGCTGTTGATGCTTATATGTTTTTTTTTTTTTGAATAATAAAATGAAAGTAGATAGAATGAAGAATGAATGAGAAAATGCTAAGAGTAGTCTAAGACGGGTTTTATTTAAGAACAAAACCCTTTTCCAGACGAGGAGGGGTATATGTAACGTTATACGTACATATTTTATATTTCTACACTAAAATGCATTTAAACTTAATATTTACAATACTTAAAACTAATTAAAATTACTATAAAATTGAATCTTTTATTAAAATCTATGTTTAAGTATCGAACACAATTTTATTACAACTAATTTTAAAAAATAATTAAATAATATTCATAATCAAAACTGGTCATTTACAATAATTAAAATATATATACAGTTCCTAAATGGCAACATTTTTTAGCGAAGTAAATCTTTTGTTCGATTGAATTAAAACTGTACTACCTACCCGGCGCCGGTCATTTCAACATCGACCTTACCTCGAGTTAGTTGAGTGGACGCACGTCACGGGAATATATTTTTACGGTCTCTAATACGGGATTTCTTTAAAAAGACCGTAACCGTAAAAATAATAATTCCTGTGTCGTCTCTAAGCGTTCCTCAAACAAATAATTACAATTAGAGAGTGTTCATCGGCCCCTAAACTGGGGTACGACGCTAAGGTTCGAAGCTCAGGTACGACGCTCAGGTTCGACGCTCAGTTTCGACGCTCGGGTTACCGAAATAACCGGTAACCTCTCACAGCCCTAACATCACAACGACGACAAGGGTGCTCTCCGCCGGGTTTGGTTACCCTCTCCTGCCGCCACCGGGCGCCTGCGGTTTCCAGAGCGCGACTCCCGGGATCACCTATATATACGCAGGAGAGTACCCGAACTGGGATAAAAATTTAACTTGTGTGAATTAAGTGCCGAACACCGACTGAGAACAATTATTTTCTTTTAATAAATTTATTAATATAATTATTGATTATTTTTTAAATAAATTTATTTGTGTAACGTTTTTTTTTAATTTTAAATTTTGATTTTTTTTATTCTTACGTGAGAACTTTTAATTTTTCTTGAATAAATTCATTTATTAATCGTTTAATTTTAATTTTAATTTTTTTTTTTAACCTAATGTGACACGGCTTAAACTAAATTTCCTGTTTACAAGTTTCTTTTTAATATAAATTAAAAAGTAATAAATGTAACGTCTAAAACTTATTATTCCATCAAAAAGTTAAAATTAAAAATAATCTACAGTATCTCAAAGCTTGAGAGCCTCAAAAAAATTAAATTTACGTAGGCGAGGTAGTAGGTAGTAGCTCGTAGAAGTAACGGCCGATGGAGCAGAAATGTTATCGAGTAGAGACCACGTACCGACAAGCACAGCGTCGGACGGCCGTCCGCAAGATGGACAGACGACTTGAGGAAAATCGCCGGAGGCCCTTAAATGGAGGCTGCTCTGAACCAGTCGCTCCGAAGGTCGATGGATTAGGCCTACGTTCAACAGTAGACATCCAACGACTAATATGATGATGATGATGATGAAACCATAAAATGATTTGCTGATAAATATGTATATATTTTTTAATCATACTAAGTATATATAGGTATACTGTTTTAAAAATTAAAATATGTTTTAAAGAAATCACCAACAGAACGCTTAGGTATTTATATTTAAAAAAAATTACAATCTATCAATTTGTATATCATACACATCACACTTGAAATCTAATCGTAAAAATGTTACTATTTAAATAAAGGTGAAATTGTGTAAGATTGCAATACGAGATATGGTCATGCTAAAATAGTTGTATTATAATATTCGGAAACTACTTTTTGTAAAATTTAAGTTCAGTACTGATCTAATTTGTCAGTTTTTCTGCGTACTGTTGTACGTGGCAAATTAATCTTTAAGCCCGTCTCCGTTCTAGAAGAGGCCTCTGCCCTATAGTAGGACGTAACCGAGGGACCGAAGGCTTTACCTGCTCTCCGAGGCACGGTGGAGAGACCCACAAGGACATACACCTAGACCGGAAACAAATATTTGTACAAATATAAATATCGGCTTCGAGCTGGTTTGGAACCCGCGACCGTCGACATTAAGGAGGCTACTCGCACCACTACACCAAAACGGTTGTCAATTTTTCGAATTGACATATATTAGTAAAAGGTAAATTTTATCGTGGAAAAATGTACAAATATGTAACGTGTATAATATAACAAGGAATTTATATACAAACTGGAATGCGCACGTGCACTCAAAAAACGTTCCTAAGAGAGGGATTGCATCTCTTTCTACCATGGATTCAAGGCAACTCATTAGAAAGAGACTAAAATACCAATAGGCAGCAACGAAATGCTCGGAACCATTTTTTCACTTTACATGTTGGAAATAAATGTCAACCTTATGTCAGTAATTTCAAGGTGCATATTTGATTATACAATTTTATTAAGTGAGCGTTCCAGTTATTATATAAAATATTTGGTATATAGTTATAATAATAAAATAATATAATTAAATTATATTTAAAAAAAATAACTTATTTTTATTGTATTTTTTCTTATTTTTATAGATTAGATATGGTATATTCATAATATGAATCTAAAGGCCTATTTTAAGCTTACATAAAACAAAAATTATTACATATAAAGAAGTAGGAAAAACAACACATAAAAACGTGTACTCATACGAGTAAATAACAATGGATTTATGTTTTTGTCATAAGTTTACTAATCATCAGTTAAAAAAATAAATTCCAATAGCCTCGTAAAGTCGTAACCCATCGAAAAATAGTACCATCTTAGGCGAACGCACCCTAGTCGCTGTTATACGTAATTAGTTAATTACTACTTTATTTTTTCTATAGGAATTTTGCTAGCCTGGTATAATGTATATGCTTGTTTGTTTGTTATATTTGTTTTGTTTAAAAAAAAAAATATTGTGAACAATAAAATATTTTTCTTTCTTTCCTTCTTTTCTTTCTTTATCGTGCTTCAAGTGAGGAAATTCAATTAAAGAATTGAACTGTTCTGAACAAAGGACTGTTACTGTTTTGATTATGATATGTATTAATTTCTTGTCTTTTGAAACAAGATAAAGGCGCTGTCCTATGTTAGCGATAGTATGCAAGGCGATACGACATGATGCGATAACATATTAATAGGTGAAATTAATATAATGTGGGTGTGATGTAAGTCCCCTGATGAAACTAAATGAATAAACACGTCCAATACTTCATACGAATATTGATTAATGCTGCAATATAGTATATTATAGATTATAGATATTGTGTATTATGTTTTCGACCCATAATCACGTTTTTCGCTCAACAATTTAATTATGGCAATAAGCAGTTGTAAAAAAATGATGCCTTCAAAGAAAAATAACCTAATCTGCCATTATCAACAGTTATTGACGGTGTTGGCTGGCCTAGAAGAAGGTTTGGCATTTGCTGGCCTAGAAGAAGGTTTGGCATTTTCTGTGGCGTTTCACTATTATCATTTAATAGATTAGATATTATGTCAGTACGTCTCTCTATGATAGAGAAAACACAACAGTGGTGTGATGATGCTTTTTTTATTTAAGAGGGGGGCAAACGGACAGCCGGTTCTTCTGGTGGTAAGTGTACGCGACATCCATAGACACCCGCTAATTCAGAGGATTAGCAGGTGCGTTGCCAGCCTTTGAAATGGGTGTATGCTCTTTTCTTGAAGGTCCCTAAGTCGTATCGGTTTGGAAATACCGTAGACGGCAGCTGGTTCCATATAGTGGTCGTGCGAGGCAGAAAATGCCGTAAAAATCGGGTTGTTGTAGATTTCCTGTCATCGAGGTGATGTTGGTCAAATTTTTCGACGCGATGTCCTGTGGTGGAATTCTGCTGCAGGTATTGATGCGAACAATTCCTCAGAACACTCCCCGTGATAGATGCGGTAGAAGATGCAGAGTGATCCAACATCTCTACGGAGTGCCAAAGAACCAAGCCAATTGGAGAGAGAGAACCTTGTCGTCGAAATCAAGGCGATTGGAGAGAACCTTGTCGTCGATGCTTCTAGAGTTACATATGTCAATCGCACCATTAATCATTAGTACCTATCAGAATAATTTATTAGAACGGGGCTTATAACAACAAAGAGTGGCATTTAGAAAACAGTCAATAATAAAACATCATAAAAATCAAATAAAAACAAAACATACATTTAAACAATAATTTATTCAAATTCATTATCAATTTTAAACAAAGTTATTAGTGTAAAATAAGATTTAATATTTCATAATTGAGTAGGTATTCAAAAATTATAATAACTCGTTTGATTTTTTAATGATCACAACACTGTGAGCAAAATTCGTATTTTAAAATCGTATTTAAAAAAAATAACATATACATTGTACATAAAAACCTGTTTAAAAAGTTCAAAATATATGTTTTAAAGAAATTTATTTGGACCTGTGCTGTTACATTTCATTGTCATCATTAAACAACCAAGTTCTATCAGTTCCCATCATATATATATACACATACACATTTTATTAATTCCCATGTCTGTTAGAAATTGGTTTAAGTTTAATTGATTGTATGGAAAAACATATCAAATGTCATAAAAAAGACAATTTACTGATAGACTTCAAAAAATTACATTGACAAATAATACTGTTGTTGAATTTAAAAATTTTTAATCTGGCAACATTATAATTTACCGTTACAGAGCTAGCAACACTAAGATTCGTTTATAAAATTTTGTCGAATCAAGCATAAACATTGTTAGAGATCATCTTCCATTGTCATTTAATTTTATAAATATAAATAGGAAATATATATAAGATTTTTCTTCAATGTTTTATTACAATTCCTAACATTATAATATATAAGTACTGGGTTATTCGGAGCTAGACAGAGCTAAATAGCGACCAAGAATTAATTTATAAATAATTTAAAACGTATATCATTCATTATTTTCATCATCATTCAACAACTTCTGTGTCTATTTTTCATACAATAAATCTAAAATGAAAATTATTTCCATGTTTAACGAATTCGCGATAATATTTCAATGTAATGTTTAGAAGAAAAATATAACATATATTTCCGTTAAACGCTTATTATAATAAATTGGTTAACTTCTATACAAAAGAAAATCTTATCGTGTTGACATTGGGTGCATATTAGTAAGCTATATCTATAATAATCCTTATTTCTTCAGCTTAGGTGCATTTTACTATATTATTAAATTCAGGCAGACTACGAGTATTATTTTTTTTATAGATTATAAATATGCCGATATTAGGATTTGTCATTTTTGTAGGAATGATTCTATTTTCAATTTTGTCTACTGTGACGTGGATATTTATCTGTGGTAGATGTGTTTTTTTTTTTTAATTTAATTACTGAGCATTTATTTCTAAACAGACAAAACTGAAAATTTGCAAAATTAACATACATTGATACATTGTTGCAGTTTTAATTTACATTTATTATTTTTAAGCAAAGTTAAATATTTGTTCAACGATAGATAAAACTTTTTTTGGTGTTTTTTGTATTTATTTTTTTTTGCTATATCTTATAATATGGTAGCACGATAATGCAAATTAAAACTGACAATTATGAATATATTGTGACCCTGGTTATGTTTAAGACGGTTATATACTATGAGTTTGTAAACAAATCAGCTTTGCTCGACGGATTCCTCTGAATTGGTCCCCGGACAATCTCCTTGAGCGACCTTTGATTTTGCACTTTTACCTACAAAGATTTCTACCTCCTGTAAATAAATTAGAAATATGATAATTATAATAAAAAAAAAAAAAAATAGTAGTTGTACTCTTAGTTTGAAGTAAGTTCGGTTTGTTGGTGTTAATTAGAATGCCAGTAATAATAATAATAACATATATATAGCGGCTCACCTGGTTTCCCTCGCTGGGCGTGTTCCGGTCGGGAAGTGCGCTGCCCGCAGCTTGTCGCTCACGCGCCACACGTCTGTGGACATCACATAAATATATGTACATTATTACTAGAGATGCTGCGAATAGTGATTTGGCCGAATATCGAATATTCGGCTACGCTTTTGGCCAAAGCGCCCAATATTCGGCGACCGAAATTCATGTTACGACTTGTCTCATTGCAATGCGTGCGTGCATTACTAGTTATTACATCATAGTGTGTTAGTGTTACTTACTTACTCCTTACTACTCCTCCTACTAAAAAATATGAGGATGCAGATAAAAGTTCTGTGGCAAATGAGTTTGATTTTTATTTGAAAACTGCTCGCTTAAATCTGACCTTACAAATGGTGGTCATCAAACGCAAAACTATCTATTAATCCTTACAAAATTCGCTAACATTTATCCATCGTCTCCTGGCAGTAGTGTATATAGTGAGAGGCTATTTTCAGAAGCTGGTATTATTTATGAAGAAAAGCGCATTTGTTTGCTAGCAACAAATGCTAAAAAAAAAAATCATTTTTTTTTCATTTCATTCATCACAACTTGCCATTGATAGATTTTAAGTATTAAAATATTCTTTGTGATTAAAATATATATATTTTTAAATAAAATTGGTATTCGACTGAATACTGTACGCTATTCGGCCGAATACCGAATATTTAAAAAAGTAGCCAAATAGTCCGAATACCGAATAGTAGCCGAATATTCGTGGCATCTCTAATAATTACATAAAGAAAGGAAGAGAGATTGATCATCGTACAGACACTAAAGGAGTGGAAACACTCAATATAGCCTTTTTTTTGTGACGTCGTCGCTCACTGAGAAACGAACAAATTTCGCCTCCTATTCAAAGATTTCGTGCATCAAAAACTTTATACACAGGTAACACTTATACGTTCCACATGAAAATAAAATTCCTAGCCTTTCTTTTATTTTACTTTTTCTTAAAATACAAGCTACTCTGCTTGCGTCTACTGCATAAAGCCGTCCAACTGCGGCGCGAAAGTGAGTGAGGGGTACAGTGCGTCTGTAAAGTCATGAAATTAATTGAGGGCGCTACTAAAGCTTATATCTTATTCTTATATGTAGCAACCCTATATAGCGTGACAAAACCGACTTTGATACTTGCAATTTTATCTGCCAACTATTTCTGTATTTCACAAACTACCTAATAAACAACTGACTTTATTAAATAAATAATTCAAAAATCTCATTCTACTAGCTATAGATGGTGTAAATAAGAGGCTAATAGTGAAACATGAAACAATTAATCAAATATTTATTTAGACAACTTTATAAAATAACAAACGAATAAAAAAAAATTAAATCCAATCCAATTTTTAATTTGGCCGCCTTCCAATTTATCGGCTTTAATTTGGACTGTCATATGTTTCGTTTGCATAGAACAATAGATTCAAATATTGTTTTTTTCTAATATTGTAGGGTCAATTACCCTACTAATTACTATTAGGCTACTTCTACGGTAAGCTTACTTTTTCTACTCTGTTGATCCGAAATTGTATATACAAAAAAAAAATAGTAACATACCTGCGGTGTTCCAACATAGCCTTCCTGCTCGCTTCCCTCTTCTCGGCGGCGAGGCGAGCCTTCTCGTTCTGGAGGGCGGGCGCGGGCGCGGGGGTGCGCGGGGCGCGGCGCGGGGACGGCGCCGGCTTCGACACCGGGGGTGCAAGCTGGAAAATAATCATCATATCAGCCATTGGATGTCCACTGCCTCTGTCCATCTCGTGGACGGCCGTCCGACGCTGCGCTTGCCGGTACATGATCTCCACTCGAGAACCTTTCTGCTCCATCGGCCGTCAGTTCTACGAGCTATGTGCCCTGCCCACTGCCACTTCAGCTTGCAATCCGTTGGACTATGTTGGCAACCTTCGTTCGTCTGCGGATCGTATCATTTCTGATTCGATCTTCCAGAGAAATAGCCATTTACGGGTGATACCAGACGCCCGGGTAGGCCAGTCTTAGACCGTATGTCGGACTCAGTCTTGGTGGTGCAATACCGTACTAAACCCCTGTTGGAACCTTAAGCCGCTGTGGAAATTGGAGGGTCCCGGATCTGCAGGCAACAGGATCTCTCCAGCGACAGACTGGCCTCGTCGAAAAGGCCAGACTTCAACTCCATGGGGACTGTCCCGCTCACCTCTGAATAGTCCCGATGACGCCGTGTCTAGCAGGACCGGGTTCCCATCCCGGCCCGACACGGGCACAGGAGCGTTACTGGAGGCGCATTAAATAGCGCCTCCTACGCACCCCCGTTTGTTGCCCGCGGAAGAAGGACATTCTGGGACATTACTGTCTCGAAGAAGGAGACCACCGCCTTCCAGGACTCGTCGTCGCCGTGCATCGCGATGATGACGCTCGGGAGTGACAAGTCCCCTCCAAGAACTGACGTCAGATCGTGACGCAGCGCCGCCCATCTCGGGCACACCTCGAGGGTGTGCTGGGCAGAGTCCACCACCGCGCCACAATCGTGAAATCCAGTCGTCGGCTTCCTGTGGGCCGTCCGACACAAGTAGTCACCAAAGCAACCGTACCCGGTGAGAATCTGCGTTCTCTCTCCATTGCACGCTGTACGACTTGGCGCTTGCTTAAAGGGTCCATAGTCAGAGATAACACACATTGGTCGAAGACTTTCGACTTTAGGCACTGAAGTATGACGGATGAAGATTTTTTTTTAACTTTCCGAACCCTGCTCATCTTAGCTGGATTCGATGATTGAAATCTCTCTAGAAGTTGGATCTACAAAGTTAGACCTTTTGTCCTAGGTAGATGTACGTACTCGTCAACAACTTCGAGAGTAGAATTTCTGCCTGATATCGGGTTGAGCACGACATGGAAATTCGACATGAGTTTTGTCCTTTTTTTTTGTCGCAGGGTAATCCATTTACGGATGATATCCAGGACGCCCGGGTGACAGTCCTGGAACTATGTCGGACTCGGCACTTTGGAAGTGCAATACCGTACTAAACCCCTGCGGGGAGCCTTCAGCCGCTTTAATTGGAGGGTCCCGGATCTGCAGGCAACAGGATCCGACATGAGTTTTGTCCTGCCCATTTTCATTTTAAAGCCCATCCGTTGGGAAACTCCATCGAGTTCACTGAGCATTATGCTGAGGTCTTCCAGGGATTCTGTCATAAGCACAATATCATCGGCAAATCAATAGATGAGTGATGTAGTCGCCGTTTATATTGATGCTTGAGCTCAGCTCTTGGATCTTCAGCCGAACTACGAACAGTTTGGTTGACTGAGGTATACAACTCGATCGTAAAACTTCTCGACCTTCCTCAATATCTCGGCTCTGGTCGACGCTGTATCTCCATCCTCTGTTTTTAGCTTCGACAATCGACGAATCCCTTAAAACACTTTAGAGTGATTCCGCTCTATCGTATCTTTAATAGTATTTCGTATTAAAGACACGTATGTCGTGTCCCAGAGATTTCCATATCCATTTGTTGATCCATCTATATGCTTCAGTGTCACCAGAGGACTGCAGGTTTAATAAGCGTCGTTCTTAAATTTGATAGTTAAGGGGGCAATTTAAAAATGGACTCGACACGACTTTCACTCTTTCGCTTTGGGTTATTTAAACGCAATACTATACCTTGTCCAACCGTTTATTATCTTTTTGACAGCTTACGTCTATAAATTACAGTTTTCTTTTTTTCGGAATAATGTACTACATTTTGAATTTCAGTTTTTTTTTCATTATATGTTTTGATAACAATTTAATAGTGATTACTTCCTAAAACTTATCATTTATATTTCTTAAAGGAACAAAACAATTTTAAAGGTTAAAAATTATGCATGGGGGCATAAAAATTTTTGAAATATTAAGGTGGGGCATGGCCTAAAAAAGGTTGGGAAACACTGGTATAGACAGTGTTCACCAACCTGTTGTTTATATCGTCACAAGAAATGTTATCGTCAAAAAAATCGAAACGATTTGATAATTCGAGCTGAAAATTCTCGGCGTTTTGGATATGTGTGTTAAATGGTCGGATTGTAGACTTTATCAGGTGTGTGGAGGATTGTGGACTTCATCTGCCTTTAACCAATAGTTGATCACTCCCGGTTTTCATCCTAGGGTTTACGTGAATGCCATTGAATATATGTCGACTAGTGCTTATGATAAAGTATGATGAATTAATTATATTATTCTAAACGAATTTAATACAAAATATGACATCCAGTCACTTTCTGCCAAACATTGACATGAGAGTGATCCAAGTACTGTACACCGTTTCTACAATCGTAACACACCTTAAGAAGTCATATTTGATCAATTTACTTCCTGCCAGTCACTGGCACAGAGGCGTGACCAAGTGTTTTTACAACATTTTATTTCATGTTTGTTAAAATTATTTAAGGAAACAAAACATCAACTCACTTCCTGCCAGTCATTGGCACGTAGCTGGTCCAAGTGTTCGTACAGCGCTTCCACGTTCCTGACCTGCAAGCACACCATGTCCCAGAAGCCCTGGAGGTCTTCTAACGTGGTCGGGAACGGCTCGTCACCGCGCTCATTTATGTTGTTGTAACAGAGGCCTGAAAATTATAGTGCAGATGTTAGAATTTACTTTTATCCGATTTAATTTTATAATATAGCAATTTTTGACTATATTTCTCAATAACTGTTAAATCACTTGATATTTATTACTGCAGTATGATGTTTTATCGCCTATTACTATCCTAAATAAACAGGCTGTATAACTAAAAAAATATTGAAAAATTTTATTTATCAAACTTAAGCTTATAATATAACTAATAAAAATTACTGTTATATACATGATCAAACAAGGAATATATTCAAATGATTTCTTTTGAATTATAATATTGACTGAATCACCCTGTAAACATCCCATTCATTGGTTGGCAAAGGATGTCCATATAGAAAGGTTGTAACTTAATCCACCACAGTGAGAAGACCTACAAGAACATACACCCATACCAGACACAAATCCATTTGTATCGAATCCGCGACCACTGGCGTTGAGGCGACTACTCGCACCAATACTACCCCAGATCGGTTCTTTTGAACATGCAATAAACATGTTTTGAAAGTAATTTTTTTTTTGAAGTCAAACTTCTTTAGAATCGTTGTGATTTGAAACGGGATGCGACGGAAAAAGCGACAGATAAGAGACACAAATACAAAAATGTGTATGAGAGAATGAGATAGTATGATGTCGCGTATCCTAGCAACGCGTAAACAATGCGTAAATAAGTAATAGAATGTTTAACTATTAATATTAATAAATTTTAAATTGATTTTGCCAAAGATGTTTTACTTCTGACATGTGTATTGCCGTAGACACGAAATATTTTTTTTAAATATAATAACATTTGTTAATACAAAGTTTTTACCAAATTAACCAAAGATTAAAATTGAAAATCTTAATGTCATTATATATTTTTTTAAACATTATTTAAATAAATGAACCAATGAATTGACAAATTTTTATCTGTCAATTTACACAGAACTAAACAGACCTTACTAATACATAGTAAAAATTAAATAAAAATTGCAATTTCACCTTCAAATTGCTGCATCTTTTGTGTTGCCAACAGTCTCGCTTTCCCGGAAGCTGCGCGGATTATACCCAGCACTTCCTCACTTACATTCTCTTTGTTCTGAAATTTATTTAACATCAAATTTTTATTTTTATCTATTCATTAAAAAAAATTGTAGTACAGTAATTAATAAATTCGTAACGTACTACTACTGTCTAAATCAGGGATTCCCAAAGGGGTCAATATCGACCCCTTTGTGGTAGAAATCGATCACATATACCTTAGTTACTTAACCAACTGCAAAATTTTCAAATTGGTAATAATTTAGTATCAATATTCTATGGAGTACTGGGGATCACTTTATTTTGGATGTGACCTCCTTACCCAAAATAGTTTCGGAATCCCTGGACTAAATAAAAGAAGTCTGATATTATTAGGGACTTAGGGAGGCCTATTTTGCAGTGGCTTATAATAGCAGTAAAGGAGAAGTAAAGGAATTAGATAAAGGTAAAGTAAGTCAGGTGCTAGTTGCTTGATGATAAGGGTAAAAAATTGTTTCATATTAAAAATTATAATCAAGTGTAAATGTTTTAGTAGATTATGCAGAAAAATATAATTTTGACATATTCAGAACAAAGATTAAAAGATTTTTAATATAATTACTAAGATTAAAAATATTAGTGCGGAAGTTTTAGAAGAAAATCCCATACAGTTAACATTAGATCAATTTTAAGAATGATATTTTAAACTTGAAAAAAAAAAACTATTCTAGTAAATGTCACGAGGGCTTTTTGTTATAATACAGAACATTTAAAAAATTACCTGTAAACTCTCCAATTCTTTCTCCGCTCCAACAGCCAGAGCTATTAACCTTTCAGTCTCTTTCTTTTCCAAATCTAAGAAATAATGTCCATCTTTAATCACTTCACCATTGACCTTTTGCACACAGTTTGCTTCACCATTCACACCGTTAACTGGTTCTTTAATTGATTCGTCCAAATTTATCACAGAAACACTATTTGTCACTTCACAAATTTTCTCGACAGGTTCAGTCTTAATTGGCTGCGGAATGTCTTGTTCTATTTTTTGCGGGGAAAGATCGGATTTTAAGCTCTTTCTAGGTGATAAGATAGGTAATTGCGCGCGGAATTCCGGCCTCAAATGCCTTAAAACTGGTAGTACTGTTGGATCCTCTTTAGTCGGACTTGTATATATGTTCTCACTGTCGAAGCTCTCGTTCGATTTGCGCGGCGACACGAATCTTTCGCTTGGACAATTCAGAGATTTCTCCGTCAAGACTTTCGGGTCCTCATCTTCACTGGAATTCTTCAATTTGTGTCTTTTCTGGTTGAAAAATCCTTGAGCCAGCGCCCCTGGTCCATATAGTCTTTCGACCCGTTGCTGTATAAAGCTTTTCATCGGGCTCGTCAATTTTTCTCCATTTTCTTTAGTTATTTCCACCCGCTTTGACACCCCATTGGAGGATATCGTATATGACTCCGAAGTGAACCTCGATTCCTTCCCATTTGTTGTGACCGTTTGCCTGAAGTTAGTCTCTGAAAAACTCGACTTAAACGTCATTTCCTTAGCATTGTCCACTTCATCTTTTTGGTGTAACATAGATGTAGCAAAACTCTTGCTTTCGTTCGTTATATAAGGACGACTCGCGGTCGTCATGCTGGGGCCTAAAAAATCGTTTTTCAGCTGTTTATTCTCAGCAGCCATGAAGGCATGCGCCGGTGAAGCTATGTGAGGATCGGTGTGCGCCTTGGAAGGCGCTTTTGGTGTCAAATTCGTGCGAGTATCATGAGGTCCGAACGTCGGTACAAGCAGTTTATTAGCGCTGACGGGAACCGGTACGAGAAGAGAGTTATTTTCACTTCTATACTGGTATGTGTGTGTGATTGGTCTGATAGGAGAAGCTTCACGACTTTTGTTGATATCTTGACGTAGCTTCGAGTCGTAAGTAGTTAAGTTTGTGTAGCCGTTTACTGAGCAGGCTAAGTTGAGATAGCTAGGTTTCTTCTGAGGTACTTCGTCACGTTTTTTGTGGTGACTTCTCGATCTATGACTTGATGAATCAATGTGTATTTTAGGAGGTGGTCTGAGGAGATTATCCGATCTTCTAGGGGTCGGTGTTTGATCGTCCGGGGTCCGGGCTGGTGATATTGGAGCTAGAGGTGTTGTACTCGGTTGTAAGTTGGACGCCGCACGTTCTTGTATGCGTGACGTGAAATCTCTTATCCGACTAGTTGTTGACGAAGGAGTCAAGAGATTCAAACTGCCGGATGTTGTATCTGTAGCAATAAACGAATTTTGTTAGTTTCGAAACAATTAAACATCTTAGGAAGTTTTGTTAAGGACATACAAAAAATATTTATAAACATTTAAAACACGGAAAAATTTTATAGTTATAATTTTATAGTTTAAAAAAAAAAGCAAAAAATAAATCAATTATACGGTCAAAATACGAAATTACTTTTATGATCGATTTCAATATCTTCCACTGGCGTTGTATATTGATATAGGTAAAATTTTTCATAAGTTT
The DNA here is from genome assembly GCA_036937285.1 of Euphydryas editha. Lineage (NCBI taxonomy): Eukaryota > Metazoa > Arthropoda > Insecta > Lepidoptera > Nymphalidae > Euphydryas > Euphydryas editha. Next base: position 3,806,073 of record JAUPFZ010000031.1, on the reverse strand, counting down.
GACGAAATATATTTTGTAACTAGTTGACAAAATACACAAACAGACACGAATACACAATTGCAACTGGCCGTAAGCAAAGAGGTGATGCTTTAAAATTAAAAGCAAACAATAGAATGAAGTAATAACTTACGAGTATAAAAAATTAGGAAATAGTCACACATTCTAAAAAAACACAACACACAAATTAAGCAATACAATGCATGAATTAAAACTGATAAAAAAAGTTCATATCTGACAGATTAGTTCTTATCATACAAGGTCATTGTAATTGTGATGTCAAAACAATTTGTAAACCTAGTTTTAAAAAAATTATAAACTTTGGTATAGCTAGATTTTTCTAAAAAAAAAGTATTTCTTTAATATCTAAAGCAAACAAGGGATCCACATTCAAATTATACTATTTGATTGTTCACAAGCATATACATAAAACACCTTTAATTACTGTTTAATATTTCTAGAGTGGGGGCTCTTCAACCCAGCTAAGTTCGTGATTATAATCTGTAGTAAATTTAAGTGTCTAGTTATTTAAATATTCACATCTGACTAAAATAGCCAGTCATGAAGGTTTGGGGTCGTGAGGAACAGGGTGTAAAGTTCCTCATTCACCATTGAAAAGGGATGATCCTCCGACCAGACGGGAGTTGTCTGGTGGGCTACTGCCTTGACGGTTGTTGTCGGGTTCTTGTATGTATGTTCAATCGCTCAGATAGTTTTGATAGCGCGATGGAGGATACGTCAGTTCGTATGTGGCGAGATAGATGTCGCTACAAAGGAAGGACCTGGGATGGTTTAGCTGAATAATGTATCCCAATAATGAAGACCTTAATAATATGATTAAGTGAAGTATTGAATGAATAGGATATCCTAATAGAAATTTGGAACATAGGAATGTACTGAAAGTTTTGTAAAAGTTTGAAAGTTTTAGACCACGTATATTTCTTCTTTGCATAGATCATAATTATTATTATTGGTGAATTTAGTATAAAAACGGTTTAAACACTGTTTTATATATTAAGTTACTTTTAAGGAAATTTATTTTCATGCAAAAGCATCTCTATGAAAACAATATCACAGGAACAAGTAATAATAAAAAAAATCAAAAAACCCGACTGCTTAAATTACTCTTATTATAAACTAAAAAGAATAAAACAAATTACTAGCTATCATTTGATACCCATATTGCTACAGTAAGAAAAAAAATTCAACTCCCCCTCTCATTCCGCCATTTGCGGGCGCTATTTTGAAAATTTATATAGCCTATGTCACTACTACAATTTAGACAAATCCAACGACACCTCATATGTCAAAAACAGTCCAGCCGTTTGGGCTGTAGGGCGTGCCAAAGAAATGGACATACATACATACATTCGAAAAACATAACCCTGCTTCTGTCGCAGTCGGGTTACTAGCAAATCAATTTAATAAATAGTTTAAAAAAATCATGACAATTAGAACAATTTTAAGAAAGCTGGAAACTAACATCCTTCTCTCTTTCTACCCTTATCTCTCCACTTTCCTTTATACATTTAGTCTAAAATGTATATTTGTGGCTCTCACATTATGTACAATTGCATAACTACTACATTAACATGTTTAACATCAGTTGTACCACCTGTTCAGTACAAACAACTTTAAATAGGTATATATCATATATATAATAAACAATGTCGACTATTCAAAACAGGTCCTGACTGTTTCATATATAAGGTAATTAGCTTCCGCCTTGACCTTGTTGGTACACAGCCAACTTTGTGACATTAAATAGAATGTATCACATAACTTGCAAATACATACATATCTACATTTACACTTATTATTCTACTTGCAATTTCATATTACAAATATCCTGCAAGAATAACACAAGCGTTAATCATTAACCAGTGTATTTTGTTCTATAAGTATAGACTGTTTTTTTCACATTTACATTTAGTTTTCAATTCGGTAAAACATCTTTAATTAATAAACATACAAATTTTAGTATTTACTCCTCGTATTTTTTTTTTTTTTTTTTAGGAAAGCATTTTTATGTCCTATATATTCTTTTATATAACAACACCGGCTAATTATTTTTAAGTTATCCGAGGCTGAAGTTAATATAAGTAAAAATAATTTTGAAATAATGTTTTCAGCTGGTGCGAGCTAGCTTAAAGTCTGAGATTGTTTTTATAAGAAGCACTGTTGATTTTTTTCAGTCACAAAAACATTTATATGTATAATATTGTATATTTTGACGTGATAACGTCTTGTAAATCGATGAATGCCGGCTGCACCACACGAAGAAGTATGACTCATTGTCACGTTCCGCCAGCGAGAGCGCGGAACAAGCGAAAGAAGCACGATCGACCCAAGTTCGGCTTGTGAATTGTTTTTACAATAACGCAGATTTTTGGAGGATCTTAAATATCACACATGTATATAAGTTGTAAATAACACATTGTTACTTACTTGTAATAAATCTGTATAATTTAAGTAATAAAATATTTGAATTAACGAGTGCAAATAAATGTTAATTTATCGAAAAAAATTGTAATTAATTGAATTAACTCATTCTCTGTATTATACAAAGTAATAATAACTCAGTGATAATAATTCAATTCAATTCATAAAAGTATGGAATTTTTTATCAATATTTTCTTATGACGTTATCACGTAAAATTATCGTCCGTAAACCGACTTAACAGACAAACAACTTTTTATTTTTGCTATATATAAGAGTTACATTGAACACAACAATTAAACGATGTATCATGTGTGTAAAGACTATGAGAAAGGGGGATAGTTATAGTATAAATAATTAAATTACTTTTAGTATTAGATCTATGTAGTTAAAGTTGGTTACAATTATTACTTATTATTATAAATACCTAAATAAGCAATTATGCTATGGATATTTATTATCTAATTAGTCATAGAGAAATATTACAATATAATATTTGAATAGGCAATAAATCCTACAAAACCAAAATTCTAGTCAGTTGTCAATACCTAAACAATACACAATAAACAAAACCAATAGGAAAAACTAATTATATAGGGATCCTAATGATAGCAATAAAGCCGAAGCCGAATTTTTTGAATTTTTTCCGATATGACGGTAAATAAACTCTTTTGCAAAAAAAAACGGGCACTTAAGCAAAGAACTATTTTATAGTTACTATTAGTTTGTTTGACAATTTTAGGTATTGTTATCCTCAGAATTTTATAAATTAATTAGGAAGGAATAGTTTTCATCAGTTTTATCATACATTTTAATTAAATTATTAAGAAATAATGTTTAAGCTCAAAACACTATGATTGTACCTGCTCGCTAAATAAAAATGAAACGCGTTAATTTCTTTGTTTTTCTTGAATACATTAAAAGCAGATAAAAGTTTAGTATTGAGTGTGACCCCCTCTTGCTGAAATCACAGCTTGCATTCGTCTGGGCATGCTAGTATATATCTTTTATGGTTTCTTGGGGAATACGTTCCCACTCCGCGGTAATCACATTCTTTAGCTCTCTGATGGTCTGCGGAGCCGGCTGCACTGATCTCACTCGTCGCTTCAGAACGTCCCAGACATGCTCTATGGGATTGAGGTCCGGACTTCTAGCTGGCCAGTCCAAACGACGAATTCCGACTTCTAGCATATACGCATCCACACCGCTAGACCGGTGGGCGCGAGCGTTGTCGTCCATAAAAATTGAGTTTTCGCCAAGAGCGGTTAAAGCGGGTTGTGCATAAGGAATTAGAACTTCCGTTATGTATCGGTGTCCAGTCAGTGTACCGTTTTCGATGAAGACTAACTCCGTACGATCCATACAATTTATTCCTGCCCAAAACATAACAGAGCCCCCTCCATAAGGTGTGATTTCTTCAAAACATGCCTCTGCAAAGCGTTCTCCTCGTCTACGTAGCACTCGCCGACGTCGGTCTTCACCATGCAGAGATATCCTGGCTTCATCGGAGAACAATACCCTATCCCAGTCTTCATGAGTCCATGACACACAATTTCGAGCGAAGCTAAGCCTGGCAACTCGATGTCCACGGAGTAATTTAGGGCCGCGTGCCGGGCGATGACTGTGTATATTAGCAGCGAGAAGCCTCCTCCTGACCGTCCATAGACTAATTTGCACATTTCTTACTTCTTCGAGGGTGTTCTTGAGGTCCACATAAGAAGATTTGCGATTTCTCAACGCTTGACTAACTAGAAAACGATCATCCCGTGGTTCGGTACATGTCTTTCTGCCAGAACCAAGCTTTCTCTTGACGGAACCGGTCTCTTGATAGCGCTGCCAGGTCCTTTGAACTGTCGACCGACTCACATTTAGCCTCTGAGCCACGAAGCATTGACTGCAACCTTCTTCAAGCAGCGCAATAATTTTGCTCGCTTTTATCACTTTATCTACCATTTTCGAGATTGCTAAACAGCAATAACAATACTTTTAAATGTCAAGGACACCAGATAATTTAATAAAAATTGACAAAAAGTTAATTAGAGTCGATATTAACTATAGGGAATTCGCGCCACAAAATGTAGTTAAAAGTTATTTTCTTTGAAAACCAGGCTCAGTCAAAAATTTGAATTTGGAATGTACTCTTATAAACATTATGGCACTTTTATAACTGGCCAGTAACATGTTCAAATGATTAAAACCTTTTTGGTATTTTATTTTTTTCAGCCAGGAAGAAAATCGAAACCGCCCGTTTTTTTTGCAAATGAGTGTATGATGGACGAAATTTGATACAGTTTGAATCTTCAGAACCATCTTCAATCTCAAATCATCTTCTAGAAGTGGAGTTGTTCTATAAATAATTATAGTGGAATCATAATGAAGGCGTTATGTAGATACATATGATAAGCAATGCAGGTGAAGTGGCGGGGATCAGTTAGTATAATATATTGCAAAGGGATTTTAAAATTGTATTAAAATAAATTGTTAAGAAATACTTTATATACAATGGCCCTCAGTGGGTTGAAGGATCAGTAATGGGGCCTTGAAACACACACAAATGCATGGAACACATGAAACATCTGTATGCTTGTACTAAAATTTTATATGATCGGGAATTGAATCCGTGACCGCTAACTCTGCAGCCTTGTGCTGTGACCACAGCGCCAACCCGTCAATATTAAATATTTTATTACATAGAATTAAACTTATAACTGTAGATTGATAGTTCTTTTATATATGCAAGGTTTTATATAAAAATGATCGTTAATCTATAATCATAAGACACTATAAAGCAATTTACGATTTGTCTGATTGTCCAGTGTTTGAAAACACATTTAGTTTTTAATTATATTTAAATTGAAAATAATGGTTTAGTTTATGATATTGCTAATTCAACTAGCATTCATATTCAAAGACGTTTTATTTATTTTTATTATAATTTTACGACACCAGAATGGTGGTTGTGGTCATATTCGTCCATTGTATAAAATTATTGTCAAAATTATTATTTAAATCAGAATATTGCAAGCAACTATTTCGATTTTATGAGACCAGTTAACCCACACAAAATAAATATTTAACAGAATTATGCAACCGCTTGATGACAAAACATATTTGCTAAAGGATTATCATATTTGGATAACATAATAAAAAAGGGAAAGTTTATTAACACGTTTGGTGCTAGCCACTCGGATCTGAGTGGGGATAAGTGCATTAGCTAGGTGCCGTCCACTCAGAACCGAGTATCTCGCACGTTCATTTTCCTTAGGCGAGTTGAAACTCGGCATCCGTGGATAAAAAAAAACTCATTTCTATGGCACTCTGTTAATATATATGTATATATCTGCTGACACATGCATACAATGGGTTTAGCAAAAAAAAATATATATATACATTTTAAGGTCGTTATTGAGTAATTAATTAAGACATAAGAAATGAAATAATAAATTAAGAATCTAGTTATGTTATCATAAATCACAAAAACATTAGAATTTACGCTCAAGTAGCTGAACTAATGGATTTATTTGGGTTCTAGATTCTTAGTGTATTTTAAGTGGAAACAAAAATCATCCCTTGTTGCAAGAACTCAAAACTCTAATGTAATATTTTAAAGTTATAACTTTAGTTGATCAGAGCATGCACTTCTGTTCATCTTGCTATTTTTTAAAAATCCCACTCCCACTCCCGTTATTCTGTCTATCTCTATAATATTTGTCTATATTCTACTTTTTATTAGTGATTTAAATACAATTATTATGATGCGTTATGTATATGTACTGCTCTTGCAAAAGTGCCAATATATTGGGATCTCAACGATTCAAGACAAACATGGTAAATATCCTGTTTCAAGTCTTAATAATAATGTTAGTGACCAAAAAGGTTTAAAAGCTTTATAAACAAGTTTAGTTAGCTATCAAATTCATACAATGATAATGATTACATAAACATAGTTTTTGAGTATCAATTGTATTTTATTTTGGTTGAAAATATTTTTTATTGTATAAAATATTGCTATCTCATTTTAAGCGATAATTTTCTCATCGATGATTGATGATAAGTATAAAAACGTGATGTCATTTTGTTGCCTTTTTTGGTTGTTTATGAATATCTACAAAATAAATAACTAAAAATATGACTGTTACTAATAACTGTTTCAATTCACTTTAACTATCATTGAAGATATATACTTTAATAAATTCTTAGAATATTATGAGAATTTTAATTTATGGTGGAAATACGTACACGGACATGGTTAATAGAATCATTACTCATCTTAACAATTGGAATCAGACGTATCTCAATCTTGAGAAATAACTTAAAACTTTTATTGAGTCAAAAATAATTGACAAGGAAAATCGTAGGTAGAACTTATTGGTCACTAGAATTTAAACTCGAAACAATAGAAAAAACTCACCGGTGTCGGACAACAAAGACGCAAATTATACAACAATCACGAACAACAAAAGATTACATACGCACTTATTTTTCACATATATTTTTATTTTACATAGAATTTGTAAAAGTATTCCACAAAACTCGCCTATGAAATCGGAGATGTCAAACTTTTATTTTTTTTCCGAAACGTCACCTTGTACTCGACGAGTTACGGCCGGTTTAGTCCGTTCCGTTTCACGGTCGGCGAGCGTGAATCTTCATTATTAATTCATTCACGGAACCGTTTATACATAGATTTATACTATTTATGACTGTATACACGCTAAATAGCTTATTATGATGTGTACGCGCGTATCCGTCAAGTGTTCCGACGCCAATGACCGAACTAGTGAGAAGTGCGTAGGCACAATCGAGGCCGATGTGTTAATGTGCCTGTGTGTAATATGTGATCTTTTGATAGTAATGTGCAATTTTAAATTTGCATTGTATGCGATTTATATATACAACCCAGATATTGAAATATAATCTAAAAATATTTTAATTGAGAAGTTTTGAAATTAAAATATATGATGGATATGCTAATAAAATTAAAAAGAAAACTATGTAGATGAGTAAAATTACGCAAAACAAGTTAAAGTTCATATATTCGCAACTTTAAAGTAAATATTTTTAAATGTCATCGAAATAGATTAAGTAATATTATTTATGATCCTAAAAATATTAGTTTTAAAATATTTCTTCTCAGAAGAACTATGTTAGGTTATGAGTTATCACCTGTATTCTTAAAATATAAGTATATCTATAAACATGAAACAAGTTTATTTTAGAGTTACTGTAGCAAACGTGTTCTAGATTCAATCTTACGTCATCGTGTCTGGTTTGTGTGACATGTTAAACGACGATCGACTCTTCAAAAATCTACCAAATTCAAAAATGTATCGAAAACACTTTTAAAATAATTTTTATATATTTTAAAATATATCTTAAGTACAAATTAATAAATAAAAAAGGCTATAGTTATTACTTTACGAGCAAAATTTTTTTTGGTAAAGCCGAAGGATTATTTTTATTCTACGAGCTTTTTATATAAATAAAACGACTTATTCGACATAGAGTAGAATACAAATGAAATCATAAAAATATGTGATTTTATTATATGATTACACGAAATGAAGCGAAGCAGACGTATAAAGGAACGTAGACAATTAAAATAATTGGGAGTTGACAAAATAATATGGATGAATATGAATTCCTGAGCGCCAAAAATTTGAATAATAGCATTGTAAAAAATTTGCATAATTTTTGCTGATTTTGTTTTTGTTTAACTTATTCGTGTTATAAGTTGTTTTAAAATGAATTTTTGTGTTATATAATCCGTTTATTCTATAAAGGATGAAGAAGACATACAGTCAATCAGGGTAACTTAAGCTTTCTGTTTAACATTACCCCACTAACTCACTTTTGACTTATGTATTTTTTCATTTCAAAACGTGATGCATGTTACCATAGATATAGATATATATTCTAATTAGAAATTTTATTTTGAACAAAAATACGCGCTAAAATTTGACAGTTGTCAACAAACCCTTTTCTTTCTTGCGGTTAATTTTGAATAGATAACAAGGTGCAAAGTGAAACATCGCTGCAAAGTTGTGTATATTATATACTCAAAAGCTTCTTAAAAGGTAAGTTTGTACTTATTGTAATGACTGCAGATTTCAGTTTTATTTTCGCAAAAAAGATTAAGATTTATTTTGATATTTTCTAATTTCTCTTGATTTTAGTTTTGTGTGATGAAATTTTGATTTAGTCTGGGTAAATTTGGCCCGGGTCAAAGTTACCACCGAACTCGAACCATTTATCTATGTACCTGGTTGTAATATATTTTTATCCGAGCGATCGGTATTAATTATTCCATCACCCATTGAAGAAATAGAAGTGGAATCATCGCCCGAGGATATTACAGTAAACTATGTAGAGAATGTAGGGACTTTGAGGTGAAAAGTGGTCGATATTGTATTTTCAACCACGAAGAATGTCTTTTTCTGGGACGAATAATTCAAGAGGATGGTCAAATCTTCAAAATATCTGTGATGCAGAAGACGTATGATGGGTGGAAATGGCCTGATAATCCTGAAATGTTGACATGCCATCAAAAAAGCATAGTAAGTTACGTAGACAATGATAAAATCACTAAAACAAGTGATTTTTACCTAACAGAAGACCAGTGTCTTAATAATTCATGACTTAATGAAAACAGTGTTGCAAGTGGCGTCACAATAATAAATATTAATTTAAATAAATAAATTATATTGTAACGAATGACTTTTATTACTGGCAGTATCAGGATTATAGTTTTAAAAAAGTGGAAATATATTTTTAATCTGTACTATATATGGACATAGGTATCAATAAATTGTAACCGAGAAATTTTTACAGTATTTGATTTTATATTATATATAAAAAGCTATGAAAAATATTTTATTAAAATATGCATGCATCTTATTGTCTGTTAAGGCAAATGAAACACTATCTGACGTCTTTATGCATGTTACATATACATGAAATGCAAAATATATTGGTAGTTAATTATGCTGATATTATGCAAAACTATTGACTGAATTATATGCAACTGAGTTATTAGACTATGACAGACCAAGTCTATGTGTATTCAAATTTCAAACAAAAAAACATAATTTATCAGATGCCAGTGTTATTATATTACCACAATTCAATATTGTATTACGTATGTACTAATAATAATGTAATAAATATAAAATTTACTAGCTTTGCCTCATAGTTTTGCCCGCGTAACATTCGATCCTGTGGGAATGTGGAGATAAAAAGTAGCCTATGCATTATCCCTGCTATCATCATCATCATCATATCAGGCATTGGATTGTCCACTGCTGAACGTAGGCCTCGCTCATCGACCTCCAGAGCGCCCGGTTCAGCAGCCTCCATCCAACGGCTTCACGACTCTCCTCAAGTCGTCTGTCCATCTCGCGGACAGCCATCCGACGCTACGCTTGCCGTCAGTTTTACGAACTACAGCCACTTCAGCTTGCAAATCCGTTGGGCTGTGTCGGCAACCTACGTTCGTCTGCGGATTTCATCATTTCTGGATTCGATCTCACAGAGAAATACCAAGCATAGCCTTTTCCATTGCTCAACTAAACTAACTTCTTTTTAAAACTTTTATTAATATTTTAACCACATTGTTTTTAAAAAGAAAAATACTTTGAAAAAATACATTATAAATACTTTGAGAGACAAGATCAGTCATCATAAATCTCAACGCAGATGAAGCCGCGCGTTACGAAAGTGTAATATAAATACAGATTGAACCATTAAAAAACATACCACATAAAAATGTAATTGTGTAGAAATTGGATATACCTAAACAATAAATTGAAGCCTATGTAGATAAGTAAAACTGTGGGTATTTATTTACTTATTGTTAGATTAAAATCTTTACACAGTAACAGTATATAAAATATTCGTTCAATTATGAAGATATTGAATTTAATATTTTTTATTAAATATCAATTTATATTGTCATGTTACTTTTGTTTAGGTATAAACATAAAATATCTATTCTACGTGACATTGGTTCTTCTGGTGGACTTCTTCATTGGTGCAATATCTTTGCACTATTGAAAACTATTAAACGAAGTCAAGATTACCCTTATTTCAATAAGAATTAGTTATTTTATAATTTGTGTAAAGAAAAAACAAATTTATATACTAACTAGCTTATGCCCGCGGCTTCGCCCGCTTGGACGTCGTCGGTTATCGCAAACAAAAAAAAGTATCCTATGTTACTTCTAATAGCTCCAAGAATATGTGTACAAAGTTTCATGATGATCGATGAAGTAGTTTTCGCGTGAAAGCGTAACAAACAAACTTACATTTCACATTTATAATATTAGGGATATATAAAATGAATTAGCCTATAAACATCCCACTGCTGGGCAAAGATCTCTCCTCTGTATAGGAGAAGGGTTGAAGCTTAATTCGCCAGGCTGCTCCACTGCGGGTTAGCGGATAATATCCCTGATGAGTGAGTAACGATCGTTATCAGATGTCAATGATAACAACCGGGACCTTCATTTTTATTTGCACTCCGAGGCACGGTGGGGAGACCCATAAAGACATACACCCAGACCGGAAATAAATATTTGTACAAATACAAATATCTGTCCCGAGCGGGAATCGAACCCGCGACCGCCGGCGCGCGGCTTTGAGGTGACTATTCGCACCACTACACCAGAAAGGTCGTTTAAACATACATCGTCGTTACTACTCGTAATATATATAAATTATAAAATAAATATTACTTACATAAATTATATATGATTGAAAGTTGCTATGAATAACGCATTAAATTAATAGCTGCTTAATAAAAGACATTAAAACAATAAAATTAAGCTATACTTGCGTTTAAAAAAATTAAAATAGCTCACAATGACCAAAGACAATCAAACTTAAGCACTTTAAAACTGAGAGGAGAAAGTAAAACGCATTAAAATAATAAAAAATAAATAATTTATTAATACTTAAATGAAATAAAATGATAATGTAATTATGTTTATTAAATTTATTTATCGCCATGCAAGGCATGAAATAATAAATAATGAAAGTACTGAACATGCTGAAGAAACACACTTTTTTGCTTGTTCCAAACCAATTTATACAATACAAGACGAGAAAACTGTATATATTTAACTAACACCTTTTTTCTATGTCAAAATTATGTTACGCTGTACTGTGAAATATACAAAATATTATAGTCATAAGGTCAACTGTATAATTTGGAAGTATCCAAGTGAAATAATGGAGTATAAAAAGGCTTACTTTTTTTTTCTTCAAAATGGTTAATATACGTTTTTTGATTCAAAGTATATTTTGTATAAATTGGATTGGAAATATTTTAGTGTACCTGAACAGTCCGTGCTCGCGTCGACGTCCAACGAGCAACTACCGATCGAATCCACCGACTTATCCATCACTTTAACTACAAGCTTCTTCGAGGAATCCTTCAACAGATCTGATTCTTTGACTTCAATTTCATAAGCGCCTATGCTGTCGAAGTCATTCTCTGAAATTCTTACTTCATTAGACTTAGGAGATACTGTCGAACTTGGTAGTTTTATGTCCGTCTCATCCGTATTTATGGTCAAAATTGAATCAGGTTTTAGAGTATCATCTGCAGATATATTCTTTTCGAGTATCAAAGTACTTTGGCTTGTAAAGTTACTCCGTATTGGTTCTATGTACTCCACTTCATCATCATACACAAATAGGTGATTGGAATTCCCGCTAGGACCTTGATCATCAGTCGCATCAGCTGGCACAGCGTCTATAACAGCTCGAGTCTTATTCAAACTTTTGTAATAATGATTTTCTAATTTTTCCAATTGTCTCTTAGTGTCCGATTGCTTTTTACGCACAGAATCTATGATTACGGGCAGATTGAGTAGATCTGGTCTGGTTTCACCGTTAGAAAGATCTCGCCTGAATAACGGCGAGTCATCGCTTTCCAATTCAAATCGTTTATATTTCGAAGAGCAATAATCGTCTATTGATGATGTGTCCGATTTCTTTGAATCGAAAAATGTGTCCAAAGAAAAGAAGGATTTTCGTTTCTTTTTCGGTTGACTGGCCTTGTCAAAATTTGACGTGATGAATGGATCACCAGACTTGTATTGCTGCACACAAATATTACTCGTGTTCACTAATGATTTCGGACGAGATTCCTGCGGTAGACTTAGGACGCGGTTAGTTTCAATTTTACGAGAGTCTAAACTGAGCGTTTTGCGGAATCTCTCGTTGAGATTGGCGAGCAGGAAATGGCGTCGCTCCGTTGATTTCGGTGTCACGTTGTATGAATTTTGCTTGCTACTAGACGGTTGGTTATCTGGAATGTGTTCGGTATATTTGAACTCTATTTCATTTTCCGAATTATCTCTTTTTTGAGCCCTTTCATACGGTTCCGACGGACATAAGGATGATTGTCGATTTTCTGTTCTATGGAAGGAAAAGGAGCCTCTATTGGATGAAGATTTCTTCCTGTCACAGATGCAATTTCCCACACAGCTCAATTTGATGCAAGGTCCTTTTGTCTCTGGTTCTAAGGAGAACTCATGTTTGTTGTTTGGAATGTATTTGTCCGGCTTATGTTTGTGGACAAGTAGGTCTTGTCTGATCTTCTCCAGTCTCTCGTCTCCATTTAAGCCTCTTGTGTACTTCGATTTTGGTGGACGGAAGAATCTTATGGACCCCGATGAGTGGGGGTCTGTTATTCGTCTCCGAACGAAGAATGGGGAGTCGGAGATTTTATTGACTCCTAGAAGAAGAACGGGCGATTTTTTGTCCTCTTCATCCGGTAAATCACTGTAAGAAAAATTATATGTTGTATTTGTTTTGTATAACTTTTTTATACTTAGATATATATTTTTAAATAAACAACTTTAACATATTATTAAAACAAACAAACTCAAGAATGCAATTAGAGGATTAATTACGACAAACAAAAAGGTTAACTAATAAAACGGTGTTAACATAAGAAAAAAAAAATGTTACGGTTATAAAAATGTTATAAATAATAAAAAATAATACTTACACAACAAAACAAAAAAAGCATTTTAATGAAAAGTCACACACTCGTTAAACATAAAATATGTATAAGACCTCGTAAACTACATTTCTGAACCGTGAGAATTTCCTTACTCAATCTTTTTGGTTAAATTAAAAAAATCTGTCTATACTAACATAATAAAATTGTAAATTACGTTTGTTCAAATGCACTAATCTCAGTGTAACTAAGTGAAGTATTATTTATAGTTAATCAAGGAAAAATACAATAGATGTCAGACAAACAAATTAGTCTTATTTAATTATTACATAACTAGCGAAATGCCCCGGCTGCGCCCGGGGTATGAATATGTACTTGAACTTTCCTCATGAATCACTCTATCTATTGGTGAAAACCACATGAAAATCCGTGGAGCGGTTTTTGAGTTTATCGCGAACAGACAGACAGACATACAGACGTGGCGGAGGACTTTGTTTTATAATATGAAAAACTAATATGAAAAACTGAGCCAAAAATTTTTTCAAGAATGATATCTATTATCTACACTACACTGTACGAGTAACTTTATTTTCTCATAAATATTACCACTTTTTTTTTGTTTTTGTTTTCTGCTCTGAATTTATCTAATAAGCCTTTACATTTATATATATTCATATTAATCAAGCCTATCTCTTGTACTCCGATACTATACCTACTTATGTATACTAAAATTGTTTATATTTATCATGAATGTCACTTTTTACCATTCTATATGTGGAAACTTGTAATTGGCCTTTTTATTCACATTATTTTTTCTCTTACGAAACTTGTAATTAGCTGTAAGTTTTCCTAAGAAATAAAATAAATAAAAATAAAATATGTAGTGATGGACAATTGGCGATGTCTATTGTAAGATTTTAAAAATTCTTTTCGTTCCTGTTAAGCTGTTTATTCACGTAGGTTTAGGCAATAATACATCAAAGATTGCATTGCATATTGTATAACAAGTATAACGATCAATATAGGTGAAATCGTGTGTTTTGTATAGTATCTTCACTATAAATTTGAAGGTTCTGTTTGTAGGTTTGTAGGTATACTCGTAAATTATTATTTTTTATAATTTAAGACTAGTTGAGACTAGTAGGTATTTAAGATTTTTAAAGACGGAAAAAATTGCAATTTGCTGAGTCTACCCTGTCCCTCAAATTAAAAGAAAAATAGTTTATTAAGGCACATGAAGTAGAGAACGGTAGTATGTTTCAATTTGAATTATCTCATGACCATCTTGGTAGGTTATGAGAAGTTTCATTTATGTGAGTAATATTTCTTGAAACGTCTGTTTTTATTATCTAGATATGCCCGCGAATTCGCTTGCGTAAAATTAGATAATTGTCATATGCTTTGACGATATTTGAAAGTGTTTTTTATAGTCTTTTTTCCTCGATAAATAGGCTATTTTTAATTGCAATTCCTGAGATTAGCTATCGAAAATAAACTCATCTAATTATAGATCGAAATTGCAACAAAGTCTTAAAGTAAATTATTTTGAAGAACAATAATTAAAACAAAAAAAAAATAGTTTCACTATTAATACAAACACTTAATTTTTCAAATTATTTCTTTTTCCAAAAACAAATAATATTTTGTTAATTTTACTTACAAAATATTATTTATTACTACTTTACTACTTACTACTTTATATCATGTACTTCTAGTTTAATTATTAGTTAACAAGTTACAAAACATAGCACTGACTAATCAGGCAAGTATTTAACTTGAGATCAGGTAAAACCGAGTGGCACATTTAGTTTTGAGATAGGAAGGAATGCAGCAGTCATTTTAAAATCTTCCTTGTCATTTCCATCAGAAACACCCGTTAGAGTTCGTTTTACAAGTTGATAGAGGCTATTGTCATAAAAATGAAGTCTTATGAAACTTTAGTTATGAAAAACTTTCATAAGAAGTTTAGTTAGACGACGGTTCTTTTGTAGTGGTGCAAGTAGTTGCCTCAATGCCGCGCGCAGGCGGTCGCCGGTTCAATTTCCGCTCGTGAGAGATATTTGTATTTGTACAAATATTTATTTCTTCTGGTTTGGGTATATGTCCTTCTGGGTCTCCCCAGCGTGTCTCGGAGAACACGTAAAGTCGTCGGTCCGGTTGTTATTATAGACACCTGATAACGATCGTTATTCATGATAGGGAAATTATTTTCCAACCCGCAGTGGAGCAGCATGGTGGGTTAGGCTCCAACCGTTCTTTTATATGGAGAAGAGGCCTTCGCTCAGCAGTGGGTTGTTTACAGACTGATACAGTACAATACAGTAAAGTTTAGTTTAGTAAGTAAAATTAAATAACGCGGTTTTATTCGCCCGATTTTGTGAAAATTTCGGGGTAAAAGTGTATGTGTCAAACGATGTGCCGCATCGATCATTTATCTCGTACCAAGATACATCACAATATTTAGTAACAAGGGGAGTGCACGACTTGGGAAATTCACTTTACGATGAGTCTCTATGAAGATGTAGTACTTCTTTACACTAGGCTTGGGCTATTTCAACGATAGAAAAAAAAATGTACTGTGTAAAATGTTTGTGAGTATGAAAGTATTAAAGCACTTTTTTTATTCACATTGACTGGCCATTCAACGCTATTACATTGAAGGATGAACACCATAAAGTATCTATTTACACGGAGTCTTTTCCAAAAATTAATTTCCCGCGTAGTGCCTTAACCTTGTAAGAAATATGGCGTTTACGAATAAAAAAGCAACTAGCCATCCTTAAGAACTTTCACGTTGATTGTACGCAGCTCTCGCTAGTAGCTCTTAAGAGAAAAATATTATAAGCTATCTTTTACCTGCGACTTCGTACAGGGGAATTTACTTGGTTACGATTTCATTACAATTGTTTATAGAGTAATAATATACAGACAGACAGACAGACAAACTTAAAAAATTCTGATATAATTTTATCTATTGCTCTCATAAATAACTATAGTTCGTTATTCTTAAATATCTGTCATGTATAGACATCGGCCAATTACAATTTCATTACATGTATAGATATACATATATTATTAATACGTGAAGCAAAAACTTTGTAGTACCCTTTTTTTACAAAAATTACGCGGACGGAGAAATATGAAATTTGGCACAGTTAAAGTTTATATGGATAAGAAGTGCAGAATGCTAATATTTTTTTATAATAATGCTCAAAAAATACATTAAATTAATAAAAAAATAAAAAACAAAATTCTCACATACTACGGCACACACACATTATGTACAATGTACATATATACATATACTAAATTTTGTTTATTTTCGAAGTCGTTGTCAACACGGTTATAAATACAGGTCTTGTAAAGAATTTTTTATCGAACACGGTTTTAAATACAGGTCTTGCAACGAATTTTTTATCGAAATTTTTCATTACAGATCAGGTTCAATGACTACTGCATATGCTCACTATGTTATGTGCAATCATATTTTTATGATGTTGACAATGCTGTTTATTAGAGATTAGGTATCACTAGTACATATAAATACGTCGCATTAATTTAACCACAACTTTTTAAAATTACACTGTGATATTGTGTTGCCAAAAGTGTTTTTCTTATTTGCAACACTATGAAAAATCAATTTTAGCGTAAACAAAATCGCGTGCGCGTTTCCATTAATGTTGAAAAAAGTGTATCTAATTCCGTAATGCGTGTGCCAAGCAGTGTCAGGTAATTTAGGGAGGTATTTTCTTTAATATTATCAATAATATGGTATATATTATATAGTTGTATAAAAAAAAAAAAACGAAAAATAAGACTTAAAAAAAACTTTTCTCGAAAAAAAAAAAAATTTCGAGAAACAACCTAACATTCGAGAAAAAAAATTTCTCGAATGTTACGTAAAGTAAAATAATAATAATGTTTTCATTATTTAAAACACAAAATCACAGGATAAATAATTTTTTTTTATTCATTTTTTCTTGCGTTAAGTTTATTTATTTGAAAACTCGCAAATTATAACTCGTAGAAGCGAACCTATATGTATAAATGTTAACTTGACAAAAAATAAACACGATGGAAGTCGCGCGGGATGGCTTTCTTAATTTAATTCCATGTATATATTTTTTTATGTATTTGGATAGGCAAACTGGCAGACGTGCCACCTGATGGTAAGTGGTCGACGTCGCCCATGAACATAAACTAGTTTACCTGGAACTAGCCCAGCCAACTCATTTATGTGTTGCCTATCCTGAGACATATGATGTTAAGTCTCGGTGCCAGTAATTACACTGCCTGTCTTGCCCTTCTTTCCGAAACACAGCAAACCATTTACACCCATTCTATTTTCCGTGACATATTTATATTTAATAAGTCTACAGTACCGTCGGGAATAAGAACTTTTTTATTTCAATGGATATTAAAAAATACACACGCTCATATAACATTCAGTAATAATATGTATTTACGGAATAGGTTGAATACATTACAACTGAAAGTTTTCAAAAAATATTTTAAAAGATTTTTATTATGGAGTATCAAGTCGATCATATACAAGTTGGTTTTTATAAACTATTTATCTTTAACTAGTGGTCGCCCAGTGGTCGAAATTCGACCTAATCTATAATTAACAGCATTGTCAACATCATAAAAATATGATTGCGAATAACATAGTGAGCATATGCAGCAGTCATTGAACCTGATCTGTGATAATAAATTTCGATAAAAAATTCGTTGCAAGACCTGTATTTAAACCATGTTGACAACAGACTTTGACAATAAACATAATTTTGTATATGTACATTGTACATAATATGTGTGTGTGTGTCGTAGTGTGTGTAGTGTTTTTTTTAATTAATTTAATCTACTTTTGAGCATTATTATAAAAAAATATTAGCATTCTACATATCTTCATATAAACTTTTTCAATTTCAAATTTCATACTTCTCCGTCCGCGTAATTTTCGTAAAAAGGGGTAAAAAGTTTTTGCTACACGTATTAATATATAGATTATACATATTCGAGATAAAATTTTGACATAAATTCCATAATGATATGAATTGTGTCAGAAAACGATCGGTAGTAAGCAGAGACATATACAGTTTTGAAACCGGTCGTAAGTGGTTTACTGTACTGTACTGTATCAGCCTGTAAATCACCCACTGCTAAGCGAAGGATGCTGAAGCATAATCCACCATGCTGCTCCACTGCAGGTTGGCGGATAATATCCTTACCATGAGTAACGATCGTTATCAGCTGTCTAACAACCGGGACCGACGGCTTTAAGTGCTATCTGATGCTCGGTGGGGAGATCCACAAGGACATATACCCAGACAAAAACAAATATTTGTATAAATAGAAATATCTATCCTGAGCGGGAATCGAACCCGCGACCGCAGGCGCGCGGTTTGAGGCGACTACTCGCACCACTACACCAGAACGGTCGTTGGTTCTATAAACTACCTATCTTATATTAAATCGTGAAATTCCATCATCACTACTGGCCTTATTATAGAAATTGGGGTCCATGAAATACATATATAATAAAAATCCAAAATATGTTAGTTTAGGTTTTTTTTTTTTATTATTGATCTGGCCAAGGCAAATTATGATGTGGCTAATGGACAGTGAAACAATTCATGAAATGCGACCATATCATGAAATTCTCGAGCATTTCAATTCTACGATATGGCCGCGACATACATAATTCTTCAATTTGTCCAAGTATTATTGTAAACTATAAATTTTTAATTAAATTGAATTACACTCGACTTAAAAATAGACTATTCTATGTATATTATACAAATGTTAGGAACCGGTTCTATTATATTTTAGCATTCCTAACCGGGCGACTTGGTCGGAACAAGTCTTTTAACCTTAGGATGTAACATTTTATAGATGAAACTTACACATATGTACGTCTATTTTAACCGACTTAAACACAACAACTTAAAATTATGATTTTTTGTACATATAAAAGCAACAAAGCGATATATTAGCATTAGGTATACCAAATAAATTAGGTCTTAATATTTATTAGGTTGGTATACTCGTACTTAAAAAGTTATTACTTATGAAAAAAAAAAAAAGTATATCTGTGTGTTTCAATGTGTATCTGTGTGTTTCAATTAGAATAAAATGGTTGTTTACAAAGGTGGACTTATCTCTACAAAAGATCTCTTCCAGCCAACCTGTGGTAGTAAGAGATAATATAATTTATAATGCGGGCAAAAGAAAAAAAAAAGTCCAGTGATATGAATATATACCATTATATAATATATAGCATTGACCGGCCCGATGCCGCAGTTGCCAGTGACCCTGCTATCTGCTCCAGAGTGTAATATATATGTATATTTATTACAAAAAAAAAGTATATCAGTCAGCTGTTACCTAAAACACAGGCATTAAGCGTCCTACATTAGGAAGAGACAACCGTGTGTATGTTAAATATATTTATTTATTTATTATAGTATGTATATGTACATATATTTCGTAAATAATTAAAAAAAATCAAAAAACTAAAAAGAATAAAACAATTATAACCAATTATAATTACTATCTTTCATTTGATACCCATATTGCTACAGTAAGAAAAAAAGAATTCAACCCCCCGCCCCTCATTCCGCCATTTGCGGGCGCTATTTTGAAAATTTATTTAGCCTATGTCACTACTACAATTAAGATAAATCCAACGACACCTCATATGTCAAAAACCGTCCAGCCGTTTGGACTGTAGGGCGTGCCAAAGAAATGGACATACATACATACATATACATACACTTGAAAAACATAACCCTCCTTCTGTCGCAGTCGGGTAAATACGACGCTCAAGTTTCATGCAGACAAAGTCGCGGGTATCGACTAGTTTGCATATTATAGATATTACTTAGCGGTCGGTCGAAGATACTGAAACTGTTCTTAGAACCGTTGGACCATTTGTAATCCATTATTGCGTGCGATTCGCTCTTTGTCCGATCAACGGGACGTAGTGATTTCTTATTTTTTATCGATATCGGCAGATTTTGTAATTATTTTTTTAATTATGATTTAAATTAACTGACAATAGAGTACGCTCTGGTTCTGGTGCCTTAAACGTTAACACTTACATAAGTCAGCTGTGTCGATAATATTGAAAAATAATATATAAAACTTCCAGTTAATAATAAAAGTGCGATAATATCCTGAGAAAATCGTCACAGCTTCATAATTAAGAAATTTGGTGAAAGAAGTAATTTCATTGCATACTTAAAATATCAGTCAAGCTAATAATATCGGGATCGGGACCTCTTTTGCATAAAGCAGTAGGCAAGAACGCGCTAAAGAAAAGTGCAGTGATTAATTGGATGAAATCGTTCAAGGAGGGACGGACAAATACTGAGGATGCACCGAGGTCGGGTCGACCGAGATCGCCTTCCAGACAAGAAAGGCAAGAACGAATCCAGAAACTGTTGCAATGCTCTAGTAGAGTGAGCATTAATGACATCTCCGCACAACTGAACATACCTTTCGCATCGGTAGAAAGAATATTAAGAGACGATTTATGTCTGGTGTCCAAGCTCGGCGAATATGTTCCTCAATCGTTGTCGCCTTCCCAGAAGGAGAAGCGAGTTAATATTGCACATATGAACTTAGCATGGCTTAGTCATCGCAAAGATGACTTACGAAGATTAATTTGCCTGGAAGAAAGTTGAGTCGAATTTTTCACCCCCCTTCAAAGACATCAAGCGCGCTCCTGTGTTAGACCAGTCACATCAGCCGAGCCCTTACCACGCGCAGAGTTGCATGAGAGGAAGGTCTTGCTGATAGTGGGCATGGATGTTCATGGCGTGGCGTTTTGGAAAACTTATGAGGAAAATATCACTATGACAGCTGAGCGCTATAAATCGTTTTTAGAGGAATATATCCCAAAATGAGCGGTACATCGCAACATCAGAGCACCAGTTCTACTACATGACAACACTCGACCCCACAAAGCCTACGTAGTTCAGGAGTTAATCGAAGACAGTAGTTGGATTGAATTGCCACATCCACTATATTCACCTGATATAAATCCGTGCGATTTCAACTGCTTTGGCCATTTGAAGCGTCGGTTGTCTGGCCATCGATATAACAACAAACCAGAATTGGATTCCGCCATTAACACCGCAATTACTAGCCTTAATGAAAATGGAAAATTGAATGGGGTCAATGACCTCCCGTCAGTCTGGCAGCGTGTCTTTGATAGCGGGGGGGGACTACTAATTATTACAAAAGAATATCATTTACTATTAAATAAAAAATAAAAGATTTGTTGTAAAATAAAAGTGACCACCGACTTATGATAGGACCTAATACAACGTTTGGGCTTGGTAATACAAGTTAAGCTACGTCCCACTGCTTCCGTGATACTTTAGTTGCCTTCGTTGGTGGAGATTACAATGAATGACTGATTGTGAGAGGAATATGTGTAAAGTGACAGTATAAATTAAATGAATCAAATATTTTTGCTTCAAATTTTTTTAAACAGAAGATTTTAACAAAAACCGATGGTAAAGCCGCTTCGAAAAGAAAAGTCGAAACTTAGTGTACATACCATTAAGCTGTGTTTATTAATTTTACCGCGGCAGTAAAACTGTACTAACAAGAACCTGTAGTACAAACTTGTCTTCGTAACGAACAAGAAGTTTTGGGTTAATGTGACCTACCGTTTTATAAATCATATACGTAATACCCAAACTGGTTTGTACAAGTAATGACGAGTAGGTGTGGTGTGACACATGAATTACTAAAACGTGAATGATAAATTAGTAAGTGCTATAGATTTATTCGTTAAAAGCAAATTCCAATGCGTTTTAAAAGTTTCTTTTGTGTATTTATGTACTTTCGTTTCTTATAATAAGCGAGCGAAAATGAAAATAGAGAAAACAATCTTTCCCAGAAACGAGACAAAAATAGAATTACCCTTTTTAAAAAATGGAGAAAACGAACTTTCCCAGATATGAGAAGTTAAATCGGTTGTTCGTCTCCGTAAGCCCCTTTGTTTTAAATTTCATCGAAATCGTTGGAGTCGTTTTTATATGATTATAAATATATAGTTTATAATATAGTATGTCGGCTATAACAGTATAAATGAAATATACCTATACGTATTAATACTGTACTGTTAGACCTATTAAAATACTAAATGCATAACATATCAGCTAAAATATGTCTAAGTGACCTTATCTCTTTTATACAAACAAAATAAACGACATATCGATATCTGTTAATCGTCATCACATCACTAGTGCCGTCATAAATAAATCTGAAACGGTTCGCACAATATTTTTCACGTTAAGCGTTGCTCATCCGACGATGATTGAAAGAAACTATCTGTTAAAGTGTTCGTTCACGATTGATAGAATGAAAATATAAAGAATACCAGCAGTATAAAAACCGCCTACACATAATTATTGAACGATTGACAAGTTACTTTGATAATTTTTTCCGATAATTTTTATACAAACAGGGTCTGTTTCACCTGTTCCTGATAACGTTTATCTTACTCGTAGTTATTAATAGGTTATCAGAGACGTTATTATCAGGAGTTAAAACGCCTGAACGAATAAACTACATGTTATGGTTTCAGAGGTTGCGAATAAAAATATCTGACAGATAAAGTGGAGTTAGGTGGTGAAAAAATAATCAAAAACTAATCTGTCGAATATCGCTATACATCAGATAACTATCAAAAACTTTATATATACAATGATTTGCACAATGTTTTGTAACATGTCTAGATGTGTAATCGATAATTTCTATTTAATAATCTTGTAGTTGAGCTTCTAGAGTCATCTGTAGTAGAACGCCGGGTTGACGCAGTGGTTACAGTAACCGATTTTTCGGTTAGCGCTCGCGGGTTTGATGGGCGAGTCATCACAAATGATTGTAGGTACAGGCGGTGTGATTGGTTGTCATAGTCTGTTGCATTTGTGTCTGTGTAATGTGTTTCCGGATTCCCGACCCGAGACATTTCCCTCTTCCCACTGGCTGCTTTTGAGGGTAAAGATTTTTTAAATTTATTTAATTTTGCTTGTAACTATTAATAATTATAATTAATAAAAAATAACATAATATTCGTGTATAATGCATTTAATTCTACAATAGTACTCTTTTCTAAATTGAAGTTGGCAATTCTTCCTGTGTATGTGGAAGGACATTTAAGAGATTTACATAACAGTATTGTATATAATATAAATACACTCACCGGCACGGAATCTTGGCCAAACTCATAACATGCGATAAAATTTTTTTAAGTGTGTCTAACTTTGTTTTTATTGTATAAGTGGGTAGAAATAATGTTTACGTTAATCCTAAGAGGGTAATTAACTAAGTTGAAGTGCATTATGGTTTGGGTTCTGAAGTTTAGTTGAATTGTGTCATTTATCCGACGAACTCTACATTTTGAATTGTGTTGTGGAATTTGTAAGTGTTAAGTTGCCGAAGTTCTTTGGTTTTATTGTGATAAATAAACATCTAAAGGCGCCTAAGGATCCATAAAAATGCCTTTGTCACCAAGTCAGATAGCACAAGCAGTGTCATTAGTGGAACAAGGGATGACCCATCGTGAAGTGGCTACTATCCTTAACGTACCACGTTCTTCAATGCAATATGCATTAAAACGGTACCAACAGACTGGCCTCTGTACACGCAGACCAGGTAGTGGTGGTGTACGTTGCACGTCAGCTCGTGACGACCGCTTTATCGTGTTAGAGACTTTAAGAAATCGCTTCCTTACTGCGGTCGAGATCCAGCAGCGGCTTCAAATCTCTAGGAATGTAAATGTTAGTGAGCGTACGGTGAGAAGACGTATGGAGAAAGTTAATTTAAGAGCGAGAAGACCAGCCCGTGGCCCACAGCTCCTCCCACAGCATAGAGCAGCTCGACTTCAATTTGCCCGCGAACATGCTAACTGGTCTCATGAACAATGGGCAAGAGTTTTGTTTACGGACGAGTGCAGGATCGCTTTAAATGCACCTGATGGTCGACAACGTGTGTGGAGAAGGAAAGGTGAACGATATCTGGCGATTACTACCACTCCAACAGTGAGTTTTGGTGGAGGCTCTATAATGATATGGGGTGGCGTTAGTTCTGATGCACGTACAGAATTGGTCATCGTCAATAACGCTCTAACTGCAACACGATATATCGAGGATATCCTTCAAGAACATGTTGTACCCTTTGGAGGGTTTATTGGATATGATCAATTCATTTTAATGCATGATAATGCACGTCCACACATCGCTCATATCGTAAATGAGTACCTTCAAGAGGTTGGTATTCAAAAATTGCAGTGGCCAGCTCGCAGCCCCGACTTAAATCCAATAGAGCATATTTGGGATAAGCTAAAAAGGACAATTAAAACAGCATCGAACCCACCACAAACTCTTAGCCAGCTTCGAGATGCCGCACTGACTGCATGGCGCGACTTATCGCAATTGGACATCAAAAATGTCATCCAAAGCATGCCAGATCGAATGCAGGCGGTCATAAGGGCTAGAGGAGGAAACACGCGATATTAAAAAGTTAAAAAGTTTACCAAAGATGTGAAAAAGTGTTTAATTTTGTGTAAATGTGATTTTGTGCTTAAACTTCATTATAAACTTAAAAAGAACATTATTTATGCTTAAAAATGATTAAAGACGTTAACTGGATGAACAACGATCAAAATTGGCCTAAATTTGTAGTGTAAACTGAAAAAAACTGAAGTTATCACAAATTTTATACTTGGCCAAGTTTCCGTGCCGGTGAGTGTACTATAAAAATAGACATAATTTCCCTACGAAGAGTAACGATCGCTATCCGGTGTCTATGATAGCAACCGGGACCGTCGGCTTTACGTGCTCTCCGAGGCACTGTGGAGACTCACAATGACATACATCCAGATCAAAATAAATATTTTTACCAAAACAAATATCTGTCGGTATTATTATAACTTTCGCCGAGTTATTTTTTGTTTTTTAAGTTTCAGTAATAATACGTAATACATGTATTAAGTTATATATATTTTAATACGTAAAGCATAAACTTTTTACCCCTTTTTACGAAAATTACGCGGACGGAGAATTATGAAATTTGGCACGGTTAAATTATACCTATATGGAGAAGAAGTGCAGAATGCTAATATTTTTTATAATAATGCTCAAAAAACACATTATATTAATTTAAAAAAAAACTACACACACTACGGCACACACACATATACAATGTACATATATACACAAATTTTGTTTATTGTCCAAGTCTGTTGTCAACACGGTTATAAATACAGGTCTTGCAACGAATTTTTTTCGACTTTTTTTATTACAGATCAGGTTCAATGACCTGCATATGCTCACTATGTTATTCGCAATCATATTTTTATGATGTTGGCAATGCTGTTAATTATAGATTAGGTCGAATTTCGACCACTGGGCGACCACTAGTTGTTACAATTATACAAATAAGCAATTCTATCGCCGAGTTGCACGAAACAAATTTTAAATTTAAGTGTTTATTAAACTAATTTAATCACAAGAATCGTGATTATCTGTTGCACGAAACCTACATCTGATTAAGTTAACAAAAAAATTTAGTTTAATTAAAGACCTATCTAACGGATGATTAATTCCAACAGCTTTAAATTAATCATAAGATCAACTAATTTTAAGATTAATTGCAACTTAACTAACGGAAAGTTAGCGACGGTTTCGTGCAACTCGCCGTAAAAGTATTTAATTATTTTAATTATTTTGTTTATGATAAACAACATCGATAAAAACTATATTAATTCAATGCACCATGAACGGCCGAGAACGCTGCCAAGGCTCATATCCTGTCTAGACATTTTCGTCGAGTCGGAAGCAGTTAATATTCAATAAAGCGTAGTACGAATATTGACCGTCATATTTAATAGTTTTAAAAATTGTTTGATCATGAATGAATTTTACTATTATCCGCTTGAGTGTCCAGGCAATGACCTTTTAGTTTACCAACTGCACAAAACTGCCCAAGGCCTCTCACGTTTTGTTACGTAATTTCCCACCGGTGATAATTACGTTAATCAACCTGTAGTTGACAGGTGCACTTCGCGTACTAATGCCCGTGTCGAAAAAAAGTTGACATCGGCAATATAGCTATGGCGACCATTAATCGACACGGGCGCTTGCAGTTATTGCGGTTAGTTTGTAAACTCTTGTCAAGTAGTAGTTGACACGGGCAGTGGAGCGGATAAAAATGAGAAAATTTGGATGGATGTTTGTTACTCCATCACGACAGAACGACTGATCGGATCTGAATGAAATATGGCACAGAGATAGATTACTACACTGAATCCTGTAACAACCTGTAAACAACCAAATGCTGGACGAACGTCTCAATATAGAAGAAGGGTTAGAGCTTAATCCACCACGCTGCCCCACTGCGGGTTGGTGGATAATTTCCCTACCACGAATAGGTAATGGTCGCTATCAGATGTCTGTAATAACAACCGGGACCGACGGCTTTACGTGCTCCCCGAGGCACGGTGGGGAGATCCACAAGGACATATACCCAGACCAGAAACAAATATTTGCAAAAATACAAATATCGACCCCGAGCGGGAATCGATCCCGCGACCGCTGGCGTTAAGGCGACTACACGCACCACTACACCAAAACGGTTGTAAATTTTTCAAATTGAGGAAAAATGTACGATTCCTCGAAAAGTATCGGTTTATTTTTTTACAGAAGTGTTCGACACACATTTTTCGATAGTTAGAGGTAGTGGTAAGTTCGGGGTCAGAGAATGATAAAGATTACTTTAATCCCGAAAAATGCTCGGTTCCTACGAGTCAAACTTTCCAAGCGAACGAACTAGCGGGCAACTGCTAGTGAAATATGCACATAAAAGATTAATAAAAAACAGTAAAAAGTTAACAAATAAGAAAAAAGAACAAATAATATAGAATAACATAAATTTTACAACAATGTAAAACTATGTTTAATTTTATACAATATAATTATATTAATAGTGTAAGTACGTGCGGAAGGATTTTACATGAGACTGAAACGTTGATGGAAAACGTGGTATGGTGGTGGTACTTTTTATCCCGTAAAGAATATGGGAACGGAAATTACGCGGGGAAAACCGTAGGGTGAATCTAGAATTAATTAAAACGTATCGATCGTCATACTTATGATTTTTAAAGTTGTTTGAATATAAATAACACATAAGTTAATTAAAAAACTATAAAACCCGACTGCGTTTGTGTATAATTTGGAAATGAAATTAATTTGGCGCCATTTTGTTTTTATTTTTATTTTGATATACCTAGTATCACTCTAACAGTAAATAAGAATCTAACGACACCTCTCAAGCTAAAATCTATCGAGCCGTTCAGGCCGCAGAGCGTACCAATACATACTCTCGAAAAACATAACCCTCCTTCTAGCGCAGTCGGGTAAAAAAGGTTAAGCAATAAATGTTTATGTATAAAGAAATATATTTACATAAAGGAGTTGGGTGATATTGTCCATATAGCCAAAAGATAATAGAAAAAAGATACTGGAACTGTATTTATTTTTTTGCTTTCTTTCTGTATTTTTCTTATTCTGGCGTAGATAATGCATAGATAAATGATTTTTCTAAGATGAAATTCGAGTTCGTAAGTCAACGTAGAAGAAAAGATCGACAAAAACTTCATAAGCATTTTGTTAAATTTCCATTGTAAACAGATCGATGTATGCGAGGCTTTTATTATTATTGTTATTTCATAAAACATTCAGTAAATAAAGTAGTATATTATTACCATTCTTTCTAAAAACTTTCTACCCCTTTCTATAAAAATTACGCCGACGGAGAAGTATGAAATTTGGCACAGTTAAAGTTTATATGGAGAAGAAGTGCAGAATGCTAATATTTTTTTATAATAATGCTCAAAAAATACATTAAATTAATAAAAAACAAAAACAAAAACAAAATTCTCACACACTACGGCTCACACACATTATGTACAATGTACATATATTATATACTAAATTTTGTTTATTTTCGAAGTCGTTGTCAACACGGTTTTTAATACACGTCTTGCAACGAATTTTTTAACGTAATTTTTACGACTACTGCATATGCTCACCATATTATCCGCAATCATATTTTTATGATGTTAACAATGCTGTCAATTACAGATTAGGTCGAATTTCTAACACTGGGCGACCACTAGTAATATAAAAACGGCTTTCTTCACTGCGTCTGTACATTATTTTCAAGCAATACCAGTCATTCTTGCTAATGTTATAATGGCCAGCATTACATTTAGCGTAAAAAATTCTAATGCTTTCTTTAACAATTAATCAATTATTGAAGGCAATTAGACATTGCAAACACTTCCTTATTTCGATAATAATCAAATTAAGCGTGTAGTGAATTACGAGTAATATTTTACATAAGACTGTTATGGAGTTTTAATGAATTTAAGAATGATATATAGTCGTATACTTTTATAAAATCTCGTAGTCTTTGTTATTTTGTTATTTATTACTATTTTATTGCAAAATACATTAAAGTACTGTACAAAAGGCGGGCTTTATGCTAAAAGCATTCTCTACCAGCCATCATTAGAACGTAAAAGAGCGGACGTGTAGATGAGCAAAATTGAAGATTGATAAAATTCACTATAAAAAAGGCAAAGATAATAACGTTAGGAACAATAGTTATCTATATACATATAATAAAATGGTAGGAAAGTCAAAACTGTACATTGAATTTTTTTTTTCAAACAATACTTGGGGTGTGATCTACAATCGATACCGCAGCCAAAAATATAGTTTTTAAAATTTTTGTTTGTTTGTCTGTATGTATATCCGGGATAAACTCAAAAAGTACTGCATGGATTTACTTCAAATATGGCACGAATATTATTAAGAAGTCGGATCAACATATAGGCTACATATTATCACGCTATCACCTACGTGGAACGAACAGTGAACCTTTATTTCTTCAACGCATTCTGTAACAACGTGTAATCAATCTAACTTTTCATCATCAAGTTAGTTCTAACGACGCATAAGACAGTCAGTCTCTTTTACTGCATTTTCTGTAGATATGAAATGGAAAGAAGAAACGGGTAAATGAATGTTATTTTAAAAGGTATCTTAGGTATTTTTTATTCTGTATAGTGTTCACGCAGACGACGTCGCGGGCAGCAGCTAGTACGTATATAAATAAATACATACATATATAAATGATTTATATATTGCTATTGTATTATGGCTTATTTTGCCAGTCATCATTTCTTATTCTTATAAATATTAGATGTTTGTAATAAGTAACAGCTAGTTAGCTTTGTCTTGCGGTTTTACCAGCGTAACTTCGTATCCTTTACGAATTTTAGAATGAAAAGTATTTGTTTTTCTTGATAAGGATATTAATTAAAAGTCGATCGGCTCGTTTTAAGAGTTTCAATGATCAACGAATAAACTGTCTTATACATATACTAATAATAGTAAGGGCACAAGTTCTGGTGTAGTTGTGCGAATATTGGAATTAACGAGTGCAAATAAATGTTAATTTATCGAAAAAAATGTATTTAATTGAATTAACTCCTTTGTATTATACAAAATAATGATAATTTCGTGATAATAATTCAATTCAATTAATAAAAATATGCAATTTTAATCAATGTTTTCTTATGACGTTATCACGTAAAATTAATCGTCCGTAAACTTTACAGGCAACCAATTTTTTTAAGATTTAGTAGGTATTCCCTGGTTTTATTATTTCCCAGTAAACTCATATCGGCCTTAACGTACTTTTATATTAAATCGCAACAAAATGTAATGCTTTTTGAACCAGGAATTGACAAAAACGAGCTAAATTTTGGATATGCCTACAATATAAGTTTATTATTTTTTTTTATATCACAAGTTTAAATAATGTTAGCCGATCTTCAAGTAGTTTCAGCTACAACAATATTATCATAATTTACTATGATAATATCAGCATCATCCAAGGCGCTACAGGCGCGGGTGAGTCCTATGCGAGTTGCAGACCAAGAGCTAAGCTATTCCGAAGCCAATCTAAGCGAGCTTAGCTAAGCTAAGCTAAACTAAAAATATGTCCCGTGCACACCAAGAACTAAACGAAGTCTTGCTTGCGAAGTTCGCTTCGACGGACGTTGCGGGGGTGCGGGGTAGGCGGGAGGGCTTAGCTTTAGCTCGTGCAGCTCCGCATCGGCATACACAACTTTTTTTTTTTTTGTGTCGCAGGGGAATCCATTTACGGATGATATCCAGGACGCCCGGGTAGGCAGTCCTAGACCTATGTCGGACTCGGCACTTTGGGAGTGCAATACCTTACTAAACCCCTGCGGAAGCCGTCAGCCGCTTTAATTGGAGGGTCCCGGATCTGTAGGCAACAGGATCCCTCCAGCGACAGACTGGCCTCGGCGAAAAGGCCAGACTTCTCCTCTATGGGGACTGTCCGGCTCACCTCTGTCTAGCAGAACCGGGTTCCCATCCCGGCCCGACACGGGCACGGGGGCGTTACTGGAGGTGCATTAAGTATTGCCTCCTACGCAACCCCATTCGTCGCCCGCGGATGGAAGCCACGTCGGCGGCCTCCTCTCTTAGAGCTAAGCTAAACTAACTAGCTTAGCTCTTGGTCTGCAACCCGCTTTAGCCTGGTCAAGAATATTTCTCCAGCCCGATCTGCCTCCGGCTTTCTCTCTACACCTCCTCACACCAATAGTTCTCCTGCCTTGTTTCACGCCATCCAACCAACTGAGCTGTGTCCTAACGCGATACCTTCGGCCAGCTATCTACTTAGTAGACGTAGGTGTCCTGGCGTCATCTATTCTTATCACACACTAATCCCTAATATTATAAATGTGAAATGTAAGTTTGTTTGTTACGCTTTCACGCGAAAACTACTTAACGTCTTAATCGATCATCATGAAACTTTGTACACATATTCTTGGAGGTATTAGAAGTAACATAGGATACTTTTGGAGTTTACTCCTTAAGAATCGATTTTCATATATAAGGCGCCCGGTATGAGAAAAATATGAGAGGTAAAATCTACTGACGAATGACCTCGTTACTTTTTTGGTGCGGGTGCACCTATGGTGCGCGACTTTCTAATTTGGTTGTGAGTGTATTAAGGTGGACATGCATAGGTCGACTTTCATACATTTTTATTTTTGATTATTCTTGAAATGTATACATTTTTTTAAACAATTAATTTGTTTTATCATTTCTTTAGAGCTTTTTATATGAGCAATGTTCATGTCAGGCAAATTAAAGCGGAGCGGATTAAAGTATAAAAAAAATTTTAATTGTAAATAAGCGTACAGTTGTTAATTTTTTATTCTAATTTGACCAAAACATTCAAAGGCAAGAGATATAGCAAATACGACTGGGATCGCTTTTATTAATTTTACTATCAGATAAAGCGATAAATTTATCAAAATTATTCACGAAACTTAGTTAATATACACAATGTCTATGTATATATGCCTCATAGATCGATATTTAATGATATTGTATTATATTTTTTTTAAAATGGTTGACATTTTAACCAATTTTTTTTTAATATTTAAAAGTTTTAACTTTTTATGGAACTTTAATATTTCTTGATTTAGGTGGATGAAAATTAGTACTTTAGTATTAGTAATGATTAGATGATTACTGAATTAAATTTCTATGTTCTAAGTTCTTACGGGTGAAACCGGGTAACACAGCTAGTATTAAAAAAAAAAAAAAAATTATCTACGATCGAATAACAACGAAATAAACACAGAAAAATGTATATATGTGGGTGTGTGTGTGTGTGTCTGTGGGAAATATGATACTTTCTATACAATAATGAAAGTTTCCGAGTGTAATGAAACAGTAGATTGTTAGTGGAAACACTTTCTAACGTATTATATTACACTTATTGACTGGTTCCGTTTTTACTTAGTTTCTCATTTAACGACGATGGAATTATATCTATACTATCTACATCACTACATATTATAAAACAAAGTCCTCCGCCGCGGCCGCGCGCTTCGTCTATCTCTCTGTTCGCGATAAACTCAAAAACTACTTCAGCAATTTTCATGTGGTTTTTACCAATAGATAGAGTGATTCTCGAGGATGGCTTAGGTACATATATATACACCGCGCGCAGCTGAAGCGGTCTACTAGTATATAACAAAGTAGTAACATGAGACATATTTAGGAAAAACTAATTATAGGCTATATACTATTATTATCTAAGAGTTAAAAGCGTATTGTTTGTTTGTACGCTATAATCTCCGGAATCGTTAATCCGATTTAACAAATTAATTTTCGATTTAGAAAGACTTTCAAAATAATAGCTGTTACGTTGTTATTATGCTACAGTGACTAAAAAAATATTTTCCAACACTTCATATATAAGAAGCCATTAAATAGGGGATAATCAATACTTAAAATAAAACTGTAACAGATCAAATTGTTTACTGAAGATATTTTGAAATAATTTTTTGGAGGGCATTCTATGTTTGAGGCGACCGGTTCAATGCAGCCTCCATCCAACGGCCGCCTGCGAATCTCCTCAACTCGTCTGTCCATCTCGTGGACGGCCGTCCGACGCTGCGATTGCCGGTACGCGGTCTCCGCTCGAGAACCTTTCTCGTGTAATTGCGATGTCGCGGGTAGTTATGAAAATAAAACTATTATAATTTTTATTAGCAAAGATATTATTAAAAGCCGTTAGAAGTACGAATGCAACACAAGTTTATTGAAGGCAATTGGTCAAATCGCTGTCATTATATCAATAGACGTAATTGAATCAACGTTCACTTCGCGGTCAAAGTCACTCGTAAATAAGGAACGAGAGGGCCTATTAAGTTATCAAGTACTTTAAATAAAACCACTTCTATACTTCATATCTTTGAACTGAATCAGCCTGTAAGCGTCTCACTGCTGAGCAAAGGCTTCTTCTCAATGGGTTGGAGCTTAACCCACCACGCTGCTACATTGCGGGTTGGCGGATAATTTCCCTACCACGATTCAATAACAACCGGGACCGACGACTTTACATACTCTCCGAGACACTTAATAACTCCATTTTTGCATTATATACAACAACAAAAAAACTGTGTTTAGTATTACTTTAAAGCGATATATTTCCTTGGCAATATAAATAGTGTATTGACTAGAAATAAAATAAAATTATTTAATTAGAATACGGTTGACAAAACTAAACTAACAGTATGCAAACCCAAAATAAATATTATAATCTAATACTAAATCTTATATAGTAAGTTTGGCAGCCCTAATCTGTATTAATATAGTAAAAGAGTTGTTCGTTCAAGTAAATTCCAATTTTGTCAAATATTTCAAAATATCTATTAATAATAATATGATATTTTTAGACATTCCTCTAATTTAGCGAAATAAAATCTTCATCTTTAATTCATAAATACGAGTTGAAATACTTATCAAAAAAATCATATAGTACCTATTTTTAAGTCCTTTACGCTATAGGTAATAAGGTTTAAAATTAAATGGATTTATTTAGAGACGCTTACAAAAAAAAAAAAAAAAAAACACCTGCGAGTCACGAAGCCAATTACAAGTTCAACGACCCTGTCAAGCTATAATTCGTTTGAATATTATTTTCTTTATGTAGTAAAAGATAACAATATATCTATTTATTTATTTTTATTTTTGTTTTATTGTACACCACAAATACATTATTAAACATAGCTTAAAGATGGTTGGAGATAGTGTAGTACAATTGGCGGACTTATGGCTAACTAGCCATGTCTTCCAGACAATTAGAATGGTAAAAGGAAATTTTAACATTCGAAAGCTGATGCTTGTCATGTGGTCCCTTTTACTCGTAAATATGAGCAAGATCTGATGAGTATAGAGTATTTATCCCTAATAATGCGAATTTAATTGACTTCGACTATGTTGATGATTTTCTCATTTTATTAGATACTTGTCGATGTAAAATGAACAAAAAAAAACTTTTAGTTTAGTGATGTTCTGATGAAGATTTTCGGAGACATGCAACGGAACTTCAATAAATGACAGTAAATCTGCCGTGGGTGCGGTAATCACATCTATATATACATATATGCATTGTTTACACAATCACACAATATAATGTTTTGTTAAAATTATAAAAAACACACCTGACAAATATTGGAACTAAGCACGAATGATACGTCCGTCCCGGCGTATAGCTACTGTACTATAATATCGTAAGTACTTAAATTTTTTTCTAAATAAATAAACAAATAAAATATAGTAATTTAACTGTAGACACATTTTTAATTATTATAATTTAATAAAAGTATAAGTTTTGCGTGTTATTTTAAAATTTGTACCATTATTAATTAATTAATTATTTCATTCCACCCGTTTATTATTATTTATTATTTATTATCTGTGGCGACAAAATATTTAAACGCCGATCAAACAGTCAAAGCGGTCATGGCTACTGCACCAACCCAACTTATGAAACAAACTGTAAACTGTTATATTAATAGATATTAATGTACAATTAATGTTTTGATACGTCACGCGTTCACCTTGCGGCTAGGTGGGTTAAAATAAAGTTATTTTTCAATCTAATTCAAGGTGAAGTGGTTTCAGGTCAGGTTTCTAGCATTTTTCTTTCACGTTTCAGTTTATATGTCATCGTAGAATTATGATCTTTAAAGGTCTGTTGCACCGGTTGCTGATAAAGCTATCTGACGTATAACGGTATCCGACTGATAAAAGTTTATGATAAATTTTTTATCAAACTGACACTTTATCTGTCAGATATTCACTAACTGTGAATACAAAAGTTAGATTAGTTTATTAGTTGAGATGAATTCAATGCTGCACGCCGATGGTCGCGGGTTCGAGTCCCGCTCGGGGCAGATACTGGTATTTGTGCAAATATTTGTTTCCGGTCTGGGTGTATGTCCTTGTGGGATTCCCTACCATGTCTCGGTGAGCAAGTAAAGCCGTCGGTCCAGTTTGTTATCATAGACACCTGTTAACGACAATTAGGTACTCATGGTTGGGAAATTATCCGCCAACCCGCAGTGGAGTAGCGTGGTGGCTTAAGCTCCAACTCTTCCCCCGACGTTTACAGGCTGATTCGGTTTAGTTTGGTATTTTTTTTTATTCACAAAATTTACATAGTAACAGTGATAGAGATTTTAATGATAATTGCCATGATACGGATCGAATAGTGGTATCAACGAACTCAGTTATAACGGTATGAGGAACTGTCGTTAAAGATCGAGTCAAGAAATAGATCACAAGATTATCCTAAACTAATCTATTATTACCTTTTAATTATAAATAAATAAAAAATATGTTTAATATACACACACGGTCGTCTGCTCCTAAGGTAGGCAACCTAATGTAGGTATGTGTTTTAGGTAACTACCAACATAAATAATACATTTATAAATAAACATTACACACAGAATCGCAGTAGGAATCAAACCCATAACTATGGAGCGGAAAGCAGGGTTATGGTCAACTGCACCAAGGGGCAAGTCAATTTATTAACTACGAATTTCATTTAGCTTTTATTTGTCGTTAATTCTATCTCTGTTCTGTATTGTAATAACTTGCTAATGTCAAATAACGCAAAGACTTGCAGCTTTATCCACCAAGCTACTCCATCGTGAATTGGCGGCTACACATGTCTCGGAATTACTTCCGAAACATTCATAATTATTACCTCACGTTTTTCTTCACCGCTCAGACATTTTTTTTTGTTTTGAACTCAGGACCGTTGGTATCTATTGACGTCTTCAATGCACTAGGCTATTTCGGTTCACTATGTCTATCTACATTTAGTTTTCCCTAATATTATCTAGATTTATAAATATGTCGAATTTATATATACTTTTTGGTTACATGACACATTCTCATTAAATGTTGCTACACTTAGCAACTTGTTTCGACAGAGCAGACAGACAGAGAAAACTGCCAATACTTACACATGCCATATAAAAACATTAGGTAAAAAAAAGAAAAAAATAGTCCCGCAGAGATTCTTTCGCCAGTTCTTCTCAAGTCAGAGGCTTCTTTCCGAACTGGTAGTAGACTCATGACGTTCAGTAAATAATTGTAATAATTTTATGCTGAATAAAATATTTTGACTTTGACTTTGACTACTTAGAATTTCTAAATGAAAAAGTTTTCCTTCATAACCGAGCGCAAGTTGACTTTGGATAGAAATGTCGTAAAAAATTCATTTCACATTCCAATCTCGGCCTATTGAAACTCTATAATGTTAAAAAAATAAATATTTCAACTTTCAATCAAATAAAGATAAACTTAATTTAAAACTAATTTTTTATTAATTATGTGATAACTATCAATGTATGTATATAAGAAAAGTAATTATTAAAGATATGAAAAAAATAATGATATCGTATAAAAAGTATTTAAAAAAAAAAAAAAACAGACCGAGAACGTGTCGGGCCACGCACAGCGTGGTTCTATAGTTGTCCATTGCAATATACCAGCATTAAGTACACGGCAGAAAATAAGGCAGTGGTATCAGACTTTGAAATTCACTTAAGTGATTTAAAAAAAATTTAGGAATTGGTGTAATTTTCCAGTTATCCATTTAATAACTCTCTTGATCACGGTGACATCTATGAAATAGCTAAAAAAAGTCAGATATATTTCAAATGAATCTTCTGTGCGATATATCCGTAAAAGGAAGATCATCCTCTGGACTGGACTTCTGAGCATTGGTTGCCAAATCAGGCGCAATGTTCACACTAATAATATTATAAATAGGTATTTAGTGACTAGCTACTAATAATTCAATTTTATGTTTTTCCTTTTATTATAATCACTATAAAAATATGTAACTATACTGTTTTATTACAACTTTCCCTATGTACATATGTCATTGGTAGATCCCACAAGTTTTCGTCGGTAAAAAGTCGATCTTGACGGTAAACAAGTTGGCCACCCCTGCAATATACGGATACTGAACGTACATTTACTATCTGTTGCACACAACTAACGTCTTCTTGTAGGTAATTTTCAATGAAACACACATGATTATGATTTATGTATATGTAAAACGGGATATATATATTTTTTTATTATATTTAATTATTAGACTTCAAATACTAATTAAAATAAAAAAAATAATAATTTGGATATGAATCCTGTGTTAGGGGTTGGAAACACGCACAACACTTCTGTGTTGTGTATTTCTATACATATATGTATTTCTATACAAATGCCCATACCGCAAGGTAGGTACATATGTTTGGCTTATACAAATATTTGTTATGTGCAGGGATTGAACTGGCGTCCGCTAACGCATTAGCCAATGTGACCATTAATGACGACGATTTGTCAAAGAATCAAAAAAAATATGAAAAAAAAGTATCTAGTAATATTTGGTCATATACTATAAGGTAGTGATAACATGTAAAACTAGGTACTCCCGTAGTTTTATACGCTTTTAATTTCAACACAAATTGACATTTATGCTTACTTTCCCACGACGTTTTATAGCCTAGTCATAAATAGACTTTCTAACGTGAAAGCATTTTTCAAACCTCAGTGGTTTCTGAGATTAGTGCTTATAAACAAACTCTTCAATTCACATTAATATAGATAGCCGACATAGCTTTAGAGCTTAATAGAAAATTTATCTTATCGTACGAACATTTCACATTTTCTACATATAACATTGCGATAAAAAATTAATCAATATAACAAAAGTATTTCTTTTTAAAATAAATATGCACCAAATTCAATAGCTTCGCCTATTCATGATACATCAACAAATAGACAATAAATATATTTGT
The DNA here is from genome assembly GCA_036937285.1 of Euphydryas editha. NCBI lineage: Eukaryota > Metazoa > Arthropoda > Insecta > Lepidoptera > Nymphalidae > Euphydryas > Euphydryas editha. Next base: position 3,767,868 of record JAUPFZ010000031.1, on the reverse strand, counting down.
TTAAAATTAAACCTTATTTGCATTAGAGTTAACATTCATATTGCTTTAAGTTATAATATCGACCTAATTACTTTTTACCGCTTAGTCATTAGTTAAACGATCGTATTTAAACAAAAAACATATTCAAAACAATTATTTAAAATAAAAACATTAATGTAATACTTACACATATCTTGCATTTTGATTTTGAATAAAAAAAAAATCTAAATCATTTTGAAACACTAAAATGTCACAGATGTACTTTTAAACTGAAATTTCGAACTCATTAACAAATTTTTAATTTTCGAACTCATTAACAAATTTTTAATTTTCGAACTAATAAACAAGAAAAACAAATTTAAAAAAAAATATGTAAAAATAACACTATTTGATAAACAACACAATTATTTTCATAATGTACGATTTCAATAGATTAAAAAGGATTTTGACACTAAAACAATCCCTTGCACTACTCCAGACAATTTCACTGGCCAGCCCTTCAAACTCGGGCGCACGTCCTCTTACAAGTAGGCGGCACAACAGTATGACGTGGTCTCGGTACGATTGGAATTAACCAAATACCTCGCTTACAAATTGAAACCATCGAAGGAATCGTGTTACATGCAATCCAATGCTTGTCACAAATCCACATTCAATATACGTTGTAGTTTCGAACGGCAATGTATGCTTTGTTTAAGTATCGTCACTTATCGAGAACTTAAAGTGGATACGTGAAAGAAGGGGGGACATGGGCCAGACGTACTTTTTATTAGTTGGCACGTGCTTTAGTTTTCTATGTGATGATTTTACTTCAACAGATGCTTTCGTTTTGTTATTGTTCACACAACTAATACCTATCTTTAACGATGCGCTTTTACTATTTTTTCCACGTGAAATTACTTTTAAAAGTATACATTACTTGTTTAAAACTCGACTGCCAGGATGCAATAAAATAAATCAGGCGTTAAATTGTTCGACATTTATTTCTTCTAAGATAATTATCTTGTTAACCGTGAAAAAAATAACTGTTATGTAAAAATGTGAAATATAACGAATCTGAATGTTTTATATTCTTTTTTCTAAGTTATTTTTTATTACTATGAAAGAACAATAAATTATATACGTGAAACTAGAGTTAGTAATTAGGCTAAAAATATTAAATATATATGACAAATTCATTTTTAGATTCTTAAGTTGTGTGATATATGACTTAACCGGATGATAATATGGCGGTGAGCGGATAACAGAACTTATTGAGGTGTTTGTTTCATTAAATAGGTAAATGTAGAGTTCAGCAAATTTTTTTAAATATTTAAATCATAATTTTATAGAAGAAAAAAACGAAAACCATTCCATATAATTCATTTAAATACAATTAATAATAATTACTTAAATTGCGAAGAAAACGAGAAACCAAATCGATATTATTTTAATAATTAATTTTATAGTAGTTATAATTTTTGTACGTAAGTTCAATGTCAGTAGCCAATATACAAGATAATGTTTTATCAAAGATAACAACAAGGTTTCCTATTTCGTAATCGGATTGTACTAATACTTTAATGACATCAATAATTATGTCACACAGAAGTTAAATAAGACCTATGGCGCTTCAGTTTACAGCGTTGATTTTTTTTAAATATAACAAAACCTCATTTGCTGGTTGTAAGTTAACCATTAAGTTTCATCCAACAGAAGGAAGGCAATGTATAATTATATATACATATTTCAGAGTCTAAGGGTGCCTATCCATTGAAGCGGAGCGAGGCTGCAGAGCGGAGAAACGGAGAAATATTAAACAATAGCCCTTATTCACTGGAGCAGAAGGGAGATTTTTTGCAATCCTATTGGTTAATATTTCTCCGTTTCTCCGATCCGCAGCCTCGCTCCGTTTCAATGGAGAGGCAGCCTAAAGGTAGCGCGGTGCAAGCTCATAATGTGTTTGAGATTGTGTGCACTGGGCAGTCTCAGTTCTAACCGTAGACTACATATAAATGTTTATTTGAAATTTTAAACAACTATCTATAATTTTAATCTGTAGCAAGCCCTTGGCTATCAGCGAGTATAATTGCACTATGAATGGCCGGATACATTACAATACTCAATTACATGCTTATGTCATAGTCATTGTTTAATTCTAATCAAAAGTACATTCCGAATGATGGCGGGAAGCGAGACTGCGGGATACAGGATTTGAATACTTTGATACCATCCTATTGTCTATTAAAGTTTGACACATCTAACAGCTAGTAAACTCCGGTTGTTTCATCCGCTACTGCTCTGCTCTTGTGATCCGCTGTGATTGATGATTTTTGAAATCTATGACATTCCTCGAAATAGAGTCTGTCTGATGTATGACTAACAAAAAAAAAAAAAAACTGGTCCCACGTATGACAGGATTAGCACAGAAAGATGACTCTTCCACAAGTATAACAATATTAGAATTGTCACATAATATAATCGTCAATTTTCTTTTAAGATTATGACACTTATTGTTAGAGCGTAAAACAAGATGGCCGGCTTTATTCCTAGACGCTCAGACAAATCCGCCCTAATTCTTTAATTGGTTTAATATTTTATTTCATTACTCGGTAAGAGAAATAAAAGTAAAAATATTACGCTATAATATTACGGAGTTTTTGACTTACCAAAGTCAACGTTTCTTTCATGCCAAGATATCTTATATATATAATAAATCTAACAGGTTTAGGGTCAGTTTCACCACTTGCTATTAAGTTCCGGATAACCTAGCTGGCACTTATTTTGACAGATAACCCATACCTGTCAAAAAAGTGCCAGTTAGGTTACTTACTGGAACTTAATAGCAAGTGGTGAAACTGGGTTTTAATTATGTAAATTGATATATTTTTTTGAAAACTTTTCTATAATCCATACCGAGACAGACAAAAATGAGTATTTTTACCCGACTGCGACAGAAGGAGGGTTATGTTTTTCGAGTGTATGTATGTATGACCATTTCTTTGGCACGCCCTACAGCCCAAACGGCTGGACAGTTTTGACATATGAGGTGTCGTTGGATTTGTCTAAATTGTAGTAGTGACATAGGCTATATAAATTTTCAAAATGGCGCCCGCAAATGGCGGAATGAGGGGGGGAGTTGAATTTTTTTTTCTTACTGTAGCAATATGGGTATCAAATGAAAGATAGTAAATTGTTTTATTTTTTTTAGTTTATAATAAGAGTATTTTACGCAGTCGGGTTTTTAGATTTTTTAAAATTATTTCACTATTGTCAGTCTGAATCTTGGCAGCGCATAAACTACTTAACGAGTTTTGAATGAAACTTGGCAGGAGTTGAGTCCGTACTTACGACCTTGAACACTGGATATTTTAAATTGGAAAATTTGGTACAATTCCTTTAGGAGAGAGGAAGAAAATCAAAATGTGTTAATGTAAAACGGGTACAACTAGATAATTTATATAATAAAAATGTGTAATTTTTTCTAAAATTATCAATCAAATATACATAATTTATTTTAAAAGGTATTTAAACACTTAAACATAATTACAATTGGAAAAATACAATAATATAAATGGAGACACCATTCGCGCGGTTAATGCTCCACTCCTATAAGATGTAGCGTGAAAATTTCGACCATATACACCAATCATATCAAATTTAATATATGTTATATATATAATACAGGATTTCTTATGCAACAGGAATTTATGGAGAAAATAACTTACAAATCGAATCGGTAAATGTTGAAATGAGCTCGTTCAGTAATTGAGTTGGATTCCATTACTTAAAATCGGCTTAACTCTCCACTGCATTATAAATTATAACTTCCTTTTCAAGAATTCCTTAATATCACAGTCATGCAATGGCATGTCCTATATTTAGAAGGGGAATCAGGAGCACATATAAATTCTGTTAATCTGTTTAGATTTCTGATTTTGTACCTACAGTAACATATCCAAAGATTTTTCTTTTTAAAAGTAGGTATAACTAATAGTCGTGATTTTTAATTTCCACGAATATAATGTCCTCTAGCGAATAATCACTTTGTCTGCGTTGCTTATTATGTGTTTTTTTTTTCTTACATACTTATTCTGTGTAGTCTGGGTTGTCTGGAAGATATCCCTACTTAGCGATAAGATCGCCTGTGTGCATTAAAATAATTTGTATATTTAACTTTTGTGCGTGTAAAAAAAAGTGGTGTACAATGAAGTATATTATATCTATTTATTTGAACACAAAATGACTTTTTACTGCAATTATTTATTGAATAATAACTTCATTGGTAAACGGTGTATTAAGATAAAACCTACACCTGCTTTTAAGTTAGACCTTCAAAATGACCCACCGGGGGCTACCCTTCAGGTCGGAGAGGGGAGAGTCAGGATGAGCCCGCAAATGAAGTATCTCGGGCTCATCCTGGACGGAGGGTGGACCTTCGGCCCACATTTCGCGATGGTGGGACCGAAGGTCGTGAAGGCGGCGAGTGCGCTGGGCAGACTCCTCCCGAACCTCGGAGGACCCAGCGCCGCCTGCAGGCAGCTGTACTCCGGAGTCTGCCGGAGTATGGCGACGTACGGTGCCCCGGTTTGGGCGGATCGCCTCACCGCGAAAAATAAGGCGGCGCTGCGCGCTGCGCAGCGAACAATCGCGGTGAGGGTGATTCGGGGGTACCGTACGGTATCGTGGGCTGCAGCTACTGCTCTAGCCGGCGACCCCCCGTGGGAGCTCGTGGCGGAGGTTCTTGCCGAGACCTACTCATACGTCTCGGGTAGGAGGGCTCTTGGTGAGAACCCCACGTTGGACGGGATCCTACGTGTGCGTCGGATAGGGCAGGAAGCGCTAATGCGGAGGTGGGGGGAGGACTTGGCGGTGCAGCCATATGGCACACGCGTAACGGCTGCCATTCGCCCGGTCCTTGAGCGGTGGATGCGTCGAAAACGCAAGCCCCTCACCTTCCGTCTGACACAGATTCTCACCGGGCACGGTTGCTTTGGTGACTACCTGTGTCGGACGGCCCAAAGGGAGCCGACGACTGAGTGTCACGATTGTGGCGCAGCGGTGGACTCTGCCCAGCACACCCATGAGGTGTGTCCGAGATGGGCGGTGCTGCGTCAAAGTCTGACGTCGGTCATAGGAGGGGACTTGTCGCTCCCGAGCGTCATCACCGCGATGCTCGGCGACGACGAGTCCTGGAAGGCGATGGTCTCCTTCTGCGAGTAACAGGCCGACGAGCGGATGAGAGAGGAGGCCGCCGACGTGGCCTCCATCCGCAGGCGACGAATGGGGGTGCGTAGGAGGCGCTACTTAATGCGCCTCCTGTAACGCCCTTGTGCCCGTGTCGGGCCGGGATGGGAACCCGGTCCTGCTAGACACGGCGTCGTCGGGACTGTTCAGAGGTTAGCCGGACAGTCCCCATGGAGGAGAAGTCTGGCCTTTTCGCCGAGACCAGCCTTTCGCTGGAGGGATCCTGTTGCCTGCAGATCCGGGACCCTCCAATTAAAGCGGCTGAAGGCTCCCGCAGGGGTTTAGTACGGTATTGCACTCCCAAAGTGCCGAGTCCGACATAGGTCTAGGACTGCCGACCCGGGCGTCCTGGATATCATCCGTAAATGGATTCCCCTGCGTAAAAAAAAAAAAAGACCTTCAAAATGACAACTGTCAAATTCTCATTCAATTTCGTGCCACATATTTTATGTGAAACCGGAACAAACATACAGACAGATATACAAAAAAAAAAGTTCTAAAAATAATTATTTTGTCTTCTAATCCCTTCAATAAGACCCAATATAAGTAGTTTTCTTAAATATCTCCCATGTACAGACATAGGCCGGTTACAATTTTTTTATATATACTAGCGGCCCGCCCTGGCTTCGCACGGGTATTTAGCAAAAATTTCAAAAATTATAAATTTATATTTTTTTATCACCTGCATCGATAGGTACTGGAACATATTTTATAATAGATGGGTTGAGTTCTCAAACATATGTCAAAATAAAATGTAATTTAAATCAAAAGCACTGAGTATTGATATCAACTTCGAAGCAAATAGCTTTCAAACCCTTTTTAATACGAATACGAAACACGTCTTCAATTAATTCTGTTAAAGAATATTTATGCAAAATTTAAAGTAGATTGGACCAAGGAATCACGTTGTCCCATACAAACTTTGCCCCCCTTTTTCACCCTATTAGGAGTAGAATTTCGTAAAATTCGTTCTTAGCTGATCCTTACTCGACAAAAGGAATATTTCTACCAAATTTCAAGTCTCTAGGTCTTAAAATTCCAGAGATATCGTGATGAGTATAATTATTAAGATTACAACTTAAATAGCTATAACCATTCAACTTTGTACAATCAACAAACAAATAACGACCAAATATTTTAACAACAAACGAACAACCAAGACCTTAGTACACTAAGATATTAAATGCAAAAAAAAGCGTTTTTTTTTTTAAATACGGGCGAGCTTCATTATTTTGGCCGAAGTTTTGGACAGCGCGATTCAAAAAATTATATTACGTATACTGCGCCATCTATCGTATAAAGTAGAATATCGTTTTTATATTTAGTGACATTTTACATAATTTAAGATTATAGTATATTAATTGAAAATGATGTTTATCTAAAATATTAAAACGATTTCTATTCCTATTCGACATATTTAGTAAACTTTTAAGTTTAACAAAATAATAACTCAAAAATAAATTTTGTGTTTTTAAGATTCGTTAGACCAGCAGTTAATAGATAGCGTTGCATGTAGGTACTCGTACCTATTTCTATTTTCTTAAATATTTATTTTTAAATTTAATTACAATGAAACAAAAACTAAATGTTACTGTGAGTTATGTATATTTTTACCCGACTGCGACAGAAGGAGGGTTATGTTTTTTATGTATTAAAGTTATTTACATTTTTTTTGTACTTTTTATTATTGTAGGTACTTTTTATTGGTTTTGTAAAATTTATTCTTGATCCTATATAGTGTATTATAAAACGGACTCGTTAACAGATTTATTATATGTATAGATGAATTACAAGTGAGGTTGAACTGTGACGTCTTTTTCAATTAGGAAAAAGATTTCCTTGATATAGCCAGCGCTCATAAAACTAAAGCTATGAGAGACTATGAGTTCTTTATAAACAACTTTTTATCGTAATGAGAACTAGTCGCACCGTTTAATTTAATCAACAGGAAATCATACGACTTTGAATGTTATCTAGAAAGTCGGAAAGTTACAGGATAAATTCTGAGTCGACAATCTTACTTCCTACTAATATTAAATGGGAAAGTTTGTGAGTATGGATGAATATTTGTTACTCTTTCACGCCCAAAAGCTATATATTTACGGGATGTTCTTTAGAAAAATTAGAATTTCTCCTGTATAACAAAAAAAAAAGTTGAAATATTTCCTATAAAAACTATTCAATATTGTATCGACATTCAGTACCTACGTATGGTACCTATTATTTAGAAAAACGTATAATTACAATGCACAACCTTTTTTTTTTTTGACGCTGTGAAATGCGTTTACGCATCCCGCCGACGAACCGAAAGCAACGGGTATGTGGGACTCGCTGACTACGAAGTCCCACTAAAACACAGCGGTGCCCTCGTCGTCGTACAAGGACGCCACGGGATCGCTAGCACATGCTACCGTGACTACAATTCACAACCTGCCGATTTTGAGTGGTAAAGAAGTTGAAAAAAAAAGTTTTTTGAAAACCGTTTGACATTTGAAATTATAGCAACCATATTGTTTGTCCCTACCATACTTTACATATTCTTTACTAGAATCCATCCTGCACAGCCCTCCCAAAACGAATCCTCTCAAACCAAGATAAACTTTTTATTGGGAATATTTTGCATCACAACTCCTTTCAAACTGAACGTTTTAGCAAAACGAATCGTTTTCTGAATATAGGAACGGAGCTTTAGTCTAACAACACTGACTTCACACTGGACGCGTACTAAGCGTTGTGCTAGAACGTTAATACGTTACACACTTCTGGCGTAGTTATTAGAATACAAGTTATTACAAGTAATAATCCGTGACGCCAGTCAGTGCTAGATTAAGTTAGCGCGGGGCCAATTATCAGTGCAAGGAAATTTTCCGATGTCCGAAAAAATTACCCTCAGGTAATAGATGAGTGGATTTAAATATGCGGGGCCCCCAGTCGCGCGGGGCCCGTAGCAATTGCTACTCTTGCTATGTGCTTAATCCGGCAGTGATGCCAGTATAAAAGCCTTTTGATGTGCGTAAATTACGCGCTCTTTTTGACAAAGACGTGTCAGACTCGAGAATAAGTTTTGTTTATGTAAAAAAATTATGATAAAAATTAAAAATGTATAATGTATATCCTCATTTATATTTAAATACACGTTTAAAAAGTGTAATACCAGTATGCTTTACTGGATATTTCTATTATAACTATCTAAAATGTAATTAAAAAAGTCCAGTGTAAATTATTTTTTATTAATGTAATAGGAAAAATCCCAACGCATTATTAAAAGTGAGTGATTAAAATATAAGTATTCGCTGTTAATTGGTCACACTCATTAATTTCAGAGCTTAAAAAATAATCATGCATCTGTTATTTTTTTTTAAATATTAATAACACAAAGGGATTATATCACAAAGACAAACAATCTTAATAAATTACCTTCTTATCCAGCGAAAGAATCTATTCGTGCCTTTTTTTCCGTTTGGTTTCTTCTTCTTCCCCATTTTTAATAGCATAAACTTTTCACATAAAATCTATATTGTCTATGTCGAAACACGGCCACTTAACTCATCACTTCGTTTTTTATTTATGGAACTAGTTTAAATTTGGAACGCTCTGCTCGACACAGGACTCTATGCTTGGGTTCTATAAAATATTTTAATATAAACTTTGTATTTAAAACTATTATTATAAACACCACTAAATATACCACAAAATTAATTATTAAAAAACTTGTTAATAAAGAAAAAAAAAACACGTTAAAATGGGGGATATTTATACATATTTATATCTAGAAAGGTAACAATATTTACCGGTGAAAAATGTTGCCACAGATAAAAAATAAAATAATCAAAACGGTAAGATGCGCGTTCGGATGCGTACGCGCCGATACTGGAGCGTGCCCGCGTACAGAATTAGAACTTTAAAAAAAAAACACTGCACTGAGAATGCATTGGCGTTCGTTTTATTTTCGTTGTCCGTCTGTGCGTGATTATTTATGGGGTGACATTTATTTTGTTTTTAGCTTATAATTGTACTATAATTTTTTTTTATTAAGACAAAGATAGGTCATTTTTCGTCCATAACACTCGATAAGGTAGAGTTTGTAATTGTATTTAGTATATAATAATTAATGTATAATTCTTAATTCAGTAACCACGGACCATATAACTGGTCCGAAACATAGACAAAATCATAAAAAAAAAAACTGTATCGTTGTATGTACTCGTTTTTATATTTAAAAATAAACTATGTTTTTAAGTCTAAAAAGAGTAGGTATATAAGGTCATATTGTATTTTTTTTTTATTCTTATCTAATTACATAATCAGCTTTTATTTGTATATACTTTTTACAAAAATAATAGTACCAAAATCTTTTAATTAACATTTTATTTATATTTAAATAAAATTAATCGATAGGCACTTATTAAACTATTCAGAATTGAGACGAAACAAAAATTTAGAGAGAGTCATTTTTTTCACAGGATTTTTCATGTGACATTTTGGTTTCCTCACAATTTTCTTTCTTATCGCCTAGTTTAAGATAAATTATCACACGCGAAAACTTACGACCTTTCAGTTTAGATCAAGAATATCTATCTTCTGGGCAAGCTCGGCTCGTCTCAATGTATGTTATAAGATACTCTCACTGTTATGTGCTGGTGTACTTTGTACGATAATTTAACAAAACTTGAATATGTTGTCAGCTGGTTGGGTCGTTGATCCTCCTGTCGTTACCTCCATATGTTACTTTTATTATGGAAGTAAATATGAGACAGTGACGCTGCTTTCCACTCCAGGACTGTGAAATATTCCACTAGATCTATAACTAGGAAGAAGTTGTTGAAAATAACTATAGGCAATAAAACATCAAACTATGACTCATAGTAACGGTACAGTAGGCGTAAACGTCAATGCAAGTAAAACCGAAATTTTTAATTATAAATTTTTATTGATTAAACCAAATATGTTTTTTAAATACTATGTGTTACAATTTACAATAAATCTCAGAAACACGCACACAACGAAAGCCACATACACAGAAATAAACTACTACTAACGTATATAATACTGTATGTCTGTCTGAGTCAACCGATCTATATTTAAGGAGATTCCTATCGAAGTGCTAAATGTAACGAGATCGTGTTGTCACTACGTTGAAAATTGTATGTAATATTTTAATAACAAAATGATTGCTAATTTGCAGCAATAGACAAGCGATCGACGACGAGCGAGGTTTTTTTTTTTGCAAATTTTTATAAACGTTTTAATTGTTAAGTAAGCTGTCGTTTGAAAAAAAAATTGTGTGCATATTTATTTATTGTAAAATTATAATTTTTATTGAACTGTATTTTTGTATTACCATTATACAATATAATACTGTGCTATTTAATGACACTGTCAATTTATTTTTATCGCTTGAGTAACAATCAATTGACAGTCACTGGATTGGATGTAATCGTTAAAAGGGCCACAAATGTAACACAGTAACAGACACTTGATGCTGAGCTTTAGAAAAGGACAGATGAGTGTTTTTACTCCGATAATTTTTATGCAAGTAAATTTTTAAGATCGGCTTATAAATTAATTAGTAAGAGACAAAATGAAATGTCACACGCTCTATGTAAACTGGAATTTACACATACAGTTATTAGTGTTGTGGTAGAGCCTAGTAAACTACAAAAATATTTTTTATATGGCAGAGCCTCTTTACAATCAGTATAAAGTGAGAACTATAGCTAATATGTGGTATGCCGTATGAGAGAATCGAAACCTACAATGCCCCTCGAATGTTCCTTCCCAATTCCTAGCCTTACGTAGGTATATTATACTAGCCGCGCTTCAAGGTTTTACCCGTAACTTTCGAATGTCGGGATAAAAGTTAGGCTATGTGTTATTCTGGATCTCAAGCTATCTATGAACCAAGTTACGTTGCAATCGGTTAAGTCGTTTTCGTGTGAAATGTTAACAGACAACCAACCAAACTTTTACATTTATAATAATTATGATTCCCGTTCAACGCATCTGTGTCCTCCTTGATGCTATAGTATTGTACATGATCGTCGGTGAACACGTCTGATTAGATGACTGTTCCTGTTGTCAGCTATTACCACAATAAACAATGCTAATCATGGCTATGTTCAAATGCCGAACACTAGTCTAGAATATTCTAGACCAGTGTCCGGCAATTTTTCAAAGCTATTGAAAATACGTAATAAATTGTAATTTTTTATGTATTTACTTATGTAATTAAAATATTTATTTAGTAACTATATTTAGGTATATACCACTGTACTCGAGACTATAAGACTTTTATACAAAGTTATTAACCCATATTTTTTCAGAAACTTTAATACATTTTCACTTCTCACCCCCCTCTTACCTTTACGGAAGAGGAAATTACTAATACACGATGACATCCTAAAAAAAAGTAATTTGACGTAATCGCTTGGCAAGATACCAAAATTAAAATGATATTTCGTTGAAGTCATAGACATGATGTAGTTTGGTTTGCGCGATATGTATCGTACATACAAATTGTATTATGTGTAAATACTTGAAAAAAAAAAAAAGAAATATGTAAAGACTTAACCCACTACGAATATGCCTCACACTCAACAGTCCTCTGTGAACGTGTGTGAACGAAATCGTGTATCGGGGATACGGAAACAAACAGCACAGATACAAACGCCCAGAACACTAAAAATATCTATATGGCATATACGAATAATTTTCATGAGCGTGGATCGGGTCCGTGACCACTAGTACAACAGTCAGTTTCTATGACAACTGCACAAACCCGTCTTTAAGTTATAAATACAATAACATTTTAATTTTTGCATGTACATATCTTGTACATATGCATATACAACGTGTACAACAATTCCTTTGGAACATTTTTTTTTATATTATATATACAGTACCGGTCAAAAGTTTTCGATCACATTCTCCAAATAGTTATATGTACAGAATTCAATGAAAATCGTACCAAAATTTAACATTATTTATTAATACTGAATGCAACATTATCGAATATGTTCAATAAATATGCATTCTTTGTAGTTTGCCGCCTCAGCTAAGCAAGGAATCGCCAAGTGTGTTAGTGTCACTTTAAAACGTTAACGTCGCAGTTTTGTTCGAGTGTCTCTGTATATGAAAATTCCTAAATTACGTTTTTGAATATTTTGGTTCTTATACAGATAAGAAAGTTTAACACGTATACACTCACGAATTAGTATTATACGTTGATTTAACATAATAAACATTATTATTTTATATTTTCTCAGAAAAATAATATTTTGATCACTTGTTTTACATTACCAACTTTGGATAGAATCAGGCGTTACTTTGCGGAAGTTCATGATTAGCAAGAAAAGGTTAAAATTATTTTGCTATAATCCGCCAACAGCAGAATCTGTATGGTCAAACATGTAATTAAAAGCTAAGCACCGCTCACCTTCCCAACCAAGCAAGAAAGCCAAGTTCCCAAGCAAGCAATACCACCACCATTCACATGCACCACCACACAAGACTCTAACACTACTCTCGACGCACGTTTCGCTCCGACACCGGAGCATCCTCAGGAGATATCGACTTTACAATGCTGTATTGTCTAGTGACTGTTGACTAGACAATACAGCATTGTAAAGTCGATATCTCCTGAGGATGCTCCGGTGTCGGAGCGAAACGTGCGTCGAGAGTAGTGTTAGAGTCTTGTGTGGTGGTGCATGTGAATGGTGGTGGTATTGCTTGCTTGGGAACTTGGCTTTCTTGCTTGGTTGGGAAGGTGAGCGGTGCTTAGCTTTTAATTACATGTTTGACCATACAGATTCTGCTGTTGGCGGATTATAGCAAAATAATTTTAACCTTTTCTTGCTGATTACCAACTTTTTTTAAATGGGTCGAAAAAAGAAATTAAGTGGAGAAAAACGTGCTGTTGTAATAGCATTATACAAAGAGGGCTATAGTACAAGAAAAATAGCATCTAAATTGAAGGTAACTCTATCTACGGTAAGGTATACGCTGTAGAGAGAGCGAGAGATCGGATCCTGCAATAGTCGCCAACGATCTGGGAGACCTAGAGTCACATCTAATAGTGAAGACAAATTCATCTGTATACTAAGCAAACGGCAGTTAACACGCACGGCTCCAGAAATATGCGAAGAACTGAATGCTAGACGACAAAAACTCTTATCAGTATCAACGGTACAACGCTGATTGCGTGAACATGGGCTTAAAGGACACATAGCAGCGAAAAAGCCACTTTTGCGTAAACAAAATAAACTAAAGAGACTACAATAGGCTAAAAAACACAATTTTGTTGATGATTGGACATTTGATCAGTGGTTGAAAGTTTTATTTACAGATGAATCAAAATTCGAATTATTTGGTTCAAAACGTAGGCAGTACGTTCGAGGTTTCGTTGGGGACCGCATTGAAAATTAGTGCATAATACCAACAGTGAAGCATGGTGGTGGATCGGCAATGGTGAGGAGTTGTTTTGGTGGTAATAGAACTAGAGATCTTGTTCGTATCGAGGAAATATTTAATAATGAGTAATATCACAGAATTTTACAACATTATGCCAGTCCCTCTGGAAAACGAATTATAGGCCGAGGTTTTATACTACAACAGGATAATGATCCTAAACATTCATCTGCACTGTATAGAAATTACCTAGCCAATAAAGAAAAGCAAATCGAGCTTAAAAATATGATTTGGCCTGCACAGTCTCCGGATTTAAGCCCCACAGAGTTGTTATGGGATGAATTAGATAGAAATGTGAGAAAAATGCAGCCAGTACATCAAAAGTAACTTTGGGAGTAGCTACAAGTCTGTTGGAGTCAAATTTCAGAGAATTTTTTAAAAAAACTGATAGAAAGAATGCCGAAAGTTTGCTCTACCATGATAAAAGTTAAGGAGGATATTTTGAAGAATCTAAAATTGGAAAAAAAGTGTGATATATTAGTTATTACGTTTAATTTAATATAGTTTATTTTCTTGTAGATACAATGTGTAAATGAATAATATAGTAATAATAAAGTAATACTCAATTTTCATTTACAAAATAATGTGTATTCCAAAATTTTACACGTGATCGAAAACTTTTGACCGGTACTGTATTTTAACATACACATAGGGTCGTCTGCCCCTAAGGTTGGCACGTACGTATTATTTTTAGTAATTGTACATATACATACATAATATACAAATATTACACCCAGACTCGCAGTAGAAATCGAATCCACAACCCTGGTTTAGAAAGCATAATCACTGCCAACTGCGGCGACGGGCCAGTCAAAATATTACTTAAAGATCTTATTTTTTTGACAGACTCTTGATTGTACATCAACAAAAATTTACACAAAGAGAATAAAACAAATAAAAAGAGACGCACATGAGGTGGCCAACGCTCAAACAACTACCTTCTAGGCAACCTTTGGTAGGGAATAGAGATAATACGGTTGCGATATAAGAAAAATGTTTCTTAAAACACATAAGTCTATTAATATCTTTAAATTATATATATTGATTAAGATCTCTCATTCCCACCTTTTCTGATCATTACAATAGAACGCTTGATCCCTTCTATACATTTATGACGTAACTATCAAAAACACCTGGCAACACGCCAGCCGGAGCCACATTTAACAGGAATGAGGAAACAAAACGCGTGATCTTCATAATTAGAATTTATAATCTGTAACAGATCTCATTGATATATGGTCGCCATTTTTAAAAGATCAAAATGGGACGTAAATCGGACATTTAGTGGTTAATCTGTGCACAAAAAATAGTATACATTTTTTGTTGTCATTTGTAAAATATATTAAACATCATCTTAATTCAAATAAAGTTTTTGAGATTATATTTACAAGTAAGATAAATGAGTACCTACATCTTTTAAATAATGCTATAGATATTGTTTATGAAATTGTGTATCAGTATTAATGTATACATTAATATTACAAAAAAAAAAAATAAAAAAAAAAACGATATAAAATAAATAAACATATTTAAGGACAAATAAAATTCAAGCTAATAAAAATTTCATCCTATTTTTTTCACCCTTGGGGCTAGTTATTTAATTCGAATTGAAAAAAAAAGACGAATATCTGAAAAAAAAAAGAAAAGCGAATTTAGTAACTCCTCCTTTTTCGAAGCTATCTAGTTAAAAATACTAGTTTTTAATAGTTGGGTATTAAAATTATAGTTACTAAACTAGCATCTTAATTGTTGTTTATTTTTATAAGATAATATATCCTAACCGATTGATTCATCATTTGATAGATAATTATATAAAATTTCGGCAGAAAATAAGTTTCATTACGCTACTCGTCATGCCTCTCGTCCTGGCCGGCGATTTTGTCGGTTTTTGTGGCGCGAGTCAAAGGAGCGGCAATACGAGCGCAAGTAACTAGCTACACATTCGCGCACTTACTTCGTCCTGTTACGATGAATCGATGTCATTCACCATCTCCTTTAACGAAGACGACGTCGTTTCAATACATTGTTTTATAAAAACTTTAAATACTTCGATAAACTATAAATGCATAAAGCGCACGCTGCCGCAATGTTGTCATCCATTTCAACCTACTGAAATGCGGAGCAACGCGATGAATGTCGCGAGTATGGAATAGTGTGGCCGCTAGGGCAACTTTCACGGCAGAGCGACGAGCAGCGCGAGCAGCAGCGCGAGGAGCATAGTGTGGCTGAGGGGTAGCACTCAAAACAAATGATTTTGGTACCTCTTCTCATAAGTCGGTAAAATAGGGTATGTAAGTGTGTATAGTAGTCCTATCATTTTTGGAAGCAAAAACATTATGCATAGTTATTTCATTAAAAATTAATTGAATAAACAATTCTAACCTTTTAAAAATTCACGGCGTGAAAATAATGATTGAAAAAACTTCGCAAGAAAAACTACCTACAACAAATAGCTAGTATTTATCTAAACATTCATTTCGTATGACCAAAAATATGGCAACATTTTAAAAACCTCTCATCATTCGATCAATTAAAAATTACGAAACAAAAAACACGATAGGGCAGTAATATCTTTCATCTTGTTAATCTTAACCGAGAACTAAACAAAGCGTTCCATATTCAAACGGTCTTCAAAACAAATGCTGGCTGGATGTTGATACAACATTCTTTTTTTAAATTGCGTTAATTCGTTAAATATGAATCCTATACGTAAATGGAAATAGACTTGATGCTTTACAAAAAATAATCCGTCAGGATCTTTAGTTTTCAAAGGAATCAGAAATTTTATTGAAATAATATAAGCTTCTATAAGTTTTTTTTAAAATGGTGATTTTATAATATTTTGTGTAAAAATCATAATTAATGCTATTTTTTTGCGTTATAAAGTCTGTTTATTGACGAAAGTATGCTACGCGGCGAGGCTAAGAGTCAACGTTTGAATACACATATTATAGTAGATGATTTTTACAATGGATTTATTAACTAAAATTAATAACAAATCTACATTGAATTAAAAAAAATAAAAATATGTTACGATAGTAAATACGATTACTATGTATGTTTTGTAACTAAAGGGCTCAAGTCTCACAAGAACTGAGTACACACACTAATAACACACCATGTCAGGGGTACGATACACACAAACACAAATATCCCATACACGACAAATCTATATGGGCCATACAATTGTTTGTCGTGAACGGGATTTTAACCATTTTTATTTTATTAAAATGTATTATGAATACCGTTTAATGATAACCCACTATCCCGAGTCCCGTGACAAGCGCGAGCGTCACACAAACGCGGCTACTGACTTCAAAACACTATCTTTAACGAAATGTTAATTATAGTACGGTGAAAAATTATATAGTATATCATAAGTTTTAAGATGAAACCATTGGTTTGTGAATGACGTGTGATTTATTTATCATTTGCTAAAATGAAGTTAACTGAAATTAAATGAAGTTACCTAAATAACCTATAAAGGTCTCACTGGCGGGCTAAGGCTGACTCAATATTATATCCTTACCATAAGTGACTATGGCTATCAGGTGCGTATGATAACAAAAAATGCCTATGTCTAAATACTATATATAATACAAAATATTCAACACTTCCACATGAGTAAAGAAACCGTAAAACTACCGTTCGAAAATTATTCAAATAAATTTTATTTATTTTTGTCTGCTTCATCTCAAAAATTAACGTATACTGATGATTTAGTGACAGTTTATTTCCTGTAAAATTTGGCATGGCTCTTATGAATCACTGTTATATGAAGGGCGACTAACACACATACTCTGTGTTTCTCTTGTGTGTGTGTTCGACTTTATGTTTATTCGTTTATGAGTAACAATGAAATATTGTAATATATTTTTATGACGACGATTTGGTGCGGTTGTCAAAACAACTGGCTGTTGTGTAAGCGGTCATGACAATATAAGGATGTTCATGAAAAAAAATTATCGATATTACTTTTGCTATCGATAATTAATTATCGTATCAAAATTATTGATAATTATCGGATCAAAATTATCGATAATTATCGAATTAAATATATCGACAGTAATCGATAATTATCGAATGAAATTTATCGATAGTAGTCGATAATTATCGAATGAAATATCGAGTATTTACGAATTATCGATAATTATCGCACACTCCTATGACAAACGTCTGTTTAAGCCATACAATTCTTTATTCGTAGTTTGGGCGTCTGTGTTTGTTTCTGAACCCCGACACAGGATTTCGTCCTGCTTAGGGTTGTTAAGCGTGAAACGTTAATTTATGATGTAGAATAATACAATACAATTTTTTTTTTAACGATTTAGTCTAAAAAAATATTTGTTCGAAAACGTATTGAAAGAAAAAAAAATTATTCGAAATTTAAATTAATTAAATCGTTAATTAGTTTAAATTTCGAATAGTTTTTTTTTTCTTAATCGTTATCTAACGACATTCTGGTGTAGTGATTCGAGTAGTCGCCTTAACGCTGACGGTCGCGAGTTCGATTCCCTCGGGACATATATTTGTACTAATTATTTGTTTCCGGTCTGAGTGTGTTCTAGTGGGTCTCCCCACCGTGTATCGGAGAGCACGTAAAGACGTCGGTCCCAGTTTGTTATTATGGACACCTGATAACAATCGTTACTCACAGTAGGGAAATTATCCGCCAACCCGCAGTATAGCAGCTTGGTGAAAGACAACGAATATACTTGTCAAGAGACATTTATCACAAGTATTTCTTGTTACATGTTTATATCCTTTTATGTTATATATTGTTGTATATCATGTTATTGTTATCATGTTATATATCACTGTGACATAGTGATTGTGTATCATATATACAAATAATAAATCTGTTAAAACCTCCGTTTTATTAATACACTATATGTATATCATCAAGAATAAATTTTAAATGCGCGTTTTTTTTTGTATCAGCGCCATATCTTATCGTTTTTTTCTGTGTTCACGTATCACGTAAAAAGTACAAAACCAATGTAAATAACTTTAATACATAAAAATTATACATAACTCATAGTAACATTTAGTTTTTGTTTCATTGTAATTAAATTTACAAATAAATATTTAAGAAAATAGAAATAGGTACCTACGCCGCCAACGCCATCTGGTCTAAGGAATCTTAAAAACTCACAAAACTTATTTTTGAGTTATTATTTTGTTAAACTTAAAAGTTTACTAAATATGTCGGATAGGAATAGAAATCGTTTTAATATTTTAGATAAACATTATTTTCAATTAATATAGGTATAATTATGTTAAATGTCACTAAATATAAAAACGATATTCTACCATTATACGATAGATGGCGTATGTAGGTGATAAAAAATATAAATTTATAATTTTTAACATTTTAGTTAAATACCCGTGCGAAGCCGGGGCGGGCCGCTAGTGTTATATATTACTGTGAAAGAAACGATTGACAAAATACTCGTCCAAACATTTGTTCAAATATTTGTCCAAATATTTGTGTAAACATTGTATTCAAATCTTGTAAGCGTTACTAAATTTCGCCTTGAAAGTATTGTTCGATATTACGTCTTTTGGCGAACGTGCCAAAGTTTTGTTTTGTTTTTCTTGAATAAATTAAATTTGTTTTGTTATTCAATATATAAATTTTCAAAATTTTATTAATTTATTTTATCAAATCGGCTTTAAAAGCAATTCTGTTGAGAAGAACCGGCAAGAAACTCAAAAGTTACTGTTTTAAAATAGTCAATACATTTGATTTATTTTGATTAATTCAGCCTCCTAATCTCCTGGCCATGACGGTCTGAGAATTGAACACCTAAGGTATGCGGACGGCGGCCCAGTGTTTGCCGTGTCATATAACTTGTGCATGGCACACTCGTACTTGCCTCCAGCGCTGATGAAAACTGTGGTGATGCCAATTGTGAGGAATAGAAGGTTAGGGATAGTCCCAGTGGCGTCCTGAGTGCCTTTACTGACAGGATTGTCAGTACTTGAACCACTTCCGTATGGTGCACGTGCTGACAAATCAGGACTGTCTTAGATATAAAGTTTAGATTAGGGTAGTTTTAAGTTTACTAACATAAGACTAATGTTTTCTTATATATTACTAACACGATATAATTTTCAAGGTCGAAATAAATAATTTTTATTATTATTTAACTTTTTTATAAATATATTTAATCCTTTGAGGGTATAATGGAAAAATCCACCATCACATTAGCTGGCGAAGTTTTCCAATACTCCTCAGTCGCCACGCTTGGCAGGCGGGTTGGCGAGAGTAGTGTGTTGTGGCAGGATAATATGGTGACGCTGCTGCTCATCACTATCCTAATTGGTGTACAGTTGTTCACACTACTATAGCCTTAGTCGCTTTTTACGACACCTCGACAAGAAACAGGTCGGGACTACTCTTCTCTGCCGGTCACCGCACAGCAATACATTAATTAATTATAATTTAATCATATATCCTGCATGGAAACCAGTGTTATTAAACCCATACATGCCTATAATCTATATAATTTTATAAAATATAAAATAATAATTTAATGGTTCCTTAATTGATTATCAATTATAAAAACGTTATAAAATCTTTTCACTATAAATACTTCCTTTATTGCATACCAATTAACTACTTATTTTTTAATTTACATAAACAGAATTCACGCTTTTACGCACCAAAACATGAAAAGCAATCGAACCTCTGCCTTTTAAATATTTTTTAGTTTACAAAAAAACACAAGAACAAACATGTCCATTACGATAAAGTCCAACCTTTTACGATCCCAAAAAAAAACACTCGACAGCCAATCCGCAATGAACATAAAATGGCTACACGAAAGAAAAAAAAAAACACGCTAGTTCATCGAACCCGTTGGCTAAAGTCCAACATGCAGTCTAGTCTATCTAGATGACTTGTGTTTAGGAATTGAAAATAAAACGAATCTGGCTAAGGCTGTAAGGATCTTTGGAATTGAATTCTAATTCTGAGACAACTTATTTGTGAGTTTACATTAATATAGGTATTAAAGTTATTTATTTACACTTCTTGCACACCTAAATTGATTTATATGAACTACGAGTAAGTGAACAAATATTAAAATAAATATAAAAATAAAAATCAAAAACGAAATATAGTGATATTTATACATAAATACATACATAAACACACACACACACACACATAATACACATACGTACATACACACACATATACATATATATACACACACACACACATACATAGATACAATAAAATTGATCATCGTAATTCAGGATGATAAATACATTAATGATAAATGATAAAGATGATAAATACACAAGTTACACATTTTTATATTTAATTATCTATATTTCTTTACAAATTTATGCGTGATTTCGGTTAGTTCGCTAATTGGTTTTTGAAACAACTCCAAAATAATATATAACTATATTAATACTTACTACACGATACAAGTTCCCCATAAGATTTTATTTAGTGTTGACTCCGTTGGCAATTTTAAGCTAAATTGTAGATGTGTAAATTTCGTATTGTGTAAAGTATACTTACTAACTCGTTTTTTGGACATAAATATTTTTATTTATTCATTTTATATGTGTGTAAATTCGAAATTTGTTTTGTTGTTTCAACGCACTAATCTTAATAATTACCAGAACGGATTGAAATTTTTTTGTATAACAACTTCACACTCAGTTCGCTTCCGGTGCTTCCGGTTGGATGAAATCCACACAACAGAAACACAATCACCCAGACGACAAACACCTGTGTAGCCATTACAAACACGCAGGTAAAACCTAGGTTGGTGTTGCACTAGCGATTGGAATTTCGATTCCCGCTCATGGCAAATGTTCGTCAAAACTAGGAAACTTCATAATTCCGAAGTAACATAGGCTTTAATACATCACGCAGTTTACACGAATACCAACCATAAATGTCAAAGGTTGTAAAATCGCAAACGTGATAATATTAATATTATTATTAATATTATATTTAAGTATATCTCTGTTCAAAGTTTTTTTTCTATTCGACATTTCGACAGATTTGTATCCGTTGTGGTCATGTGGTCTCAATAACCTACATCCTACGTATTTCTAATTTTGCTGACTAGATAGAATTTTAATTAAAGAACTATATACGGATTGTATAAAAATCTATCGCTAAGCAAAATCAGAGATTGATTTCGACTAAGCCTTGACACAAGAAAAAAATTTTTTAAGAGCATTTGCTCTAAAAAAAAAAATCCTTCTCAGCCTTTCCAACTTGATTAAAAATATCTGTTAATTAGTTATTCATAGGAAACATTATCACTATTAATATTTTTTTTGTAATCTATTTACTTTTATTGCCATAATATGCCGTGCATATATAAAGCCACTGCGGATGAAACCGCGTTGCGTAGCTAGTGTTTTATATATATTGTTTATATATCACAGTGTCTAACCACAATCTCGCCTGATGGAAAACAGAGATGAGGTCGTTGGACTGCGTTTATCTAGAATTTTATTTTTGTAATCTATATTTCTATACATCTAATTAGATATCAAATCTCTAAACAAATTGTGATTAAATTTCATTTTAATTATAAAGATAGTTCGATGCCTCGAGAAGTACAGACGGGTATAGTAAAAAGTGAAAGTCACCACGGACAAAGTCCAGAAAGATTTTTTAGAGGCTAGTTTTTTTAATATAAAAAAAAAAGTAACGGAAATCCATTTAAAAAAAAGACATTACAGATTTAAAAAAAAGAATCTGTATGTACACAGATTCACAAATACTGTACAAAGACGTCACGCTTGAACGCTGAACTTAACAAAATTAATATAGCCTATTAAACCAAAATAAGAAGAAGATAATATAAAAAAGGGAAGCGACGTCCATCCCAGAATAATTTAGTATTAAAGAATGACTACAGACCGCACTATTACGCTTAAGAAAGTAACGCAAAAAACGAAAATAAAGAGAGAATGATAGATGAACTGCATTATTCTTTGTTACTTGCTTTATAATTTATTTATAAAGTATGAAATGCTATCGAACTTAGCTTACGAATGATTAAACAGAGATTATCCAATAATTTAGAAATTAATATATTACTCGATAACAATAGTACTACATTTTGTTTTATAATAGGTACGTAATATATTTGTAGACGACAACTCTTTCATTACTGAACGGAATGTACCTAATACCTATTCGTAAAGTAATTAATTTCCTACATGTTTGTTAAAAATACAATAACTAAAAAAGATTTCAATTAATTCATTTTGTATACTTTTTGGCAATTTTAGTGTAAAATTATTTATTCCAATGTCACTTTATTTTTTAGTCCAAGCACAGAATCTTTATACAAACAAACACTGACCATAAGCAAATACTAAAAAAAAAAAATTTAAAAAAATCTAATATCGAACGCGAAACCACGCGCGCTGTTTCGCATTTCGCGCCATGCACTGTCAAAAACAGTTGGCGGGAAACGATGACAGGTGGAACGTTTATGGTAACGTAATGAATTTATTTATATAATTCATAAATCATTATATATATAATAAAGAATTCAATTTGTCTTTCTGTGGTTAAGTATGAAGCAGTGATTAATAAAAGTAAAACAGTACTCAACTTATTCATATTAAATGTATTTTGTAAAGAGTGTACTGCCCGGCTAGCATGCGCGCACGACAAAATGTTGTCTACCCCTTTTCTCGTATTATCTCTCTATGTATACAGTAGCTAATATGCGTGGACGTGATACTCTTCTCGTTACGTCAATAGAAGAGATAACATTAAGTTTTAGATATATGTTTATCATGACATAGTAATTTTGTCGAATTTTGACGTGATTTTGACGTTTGAAGAAGAATATTATCGACGAGATAAAGTAATTAGAATTAATTTTCTTCGGAAGAGAATTTTGTCTCTCGCAGTGCGCATGTTAGGATAATCGAGAAAATACTTGATGTAGACACATTATCTCTCTCTCTCGTCAAGAGATATCTCGGTACGCATGCTAGCCCGGCTGGGATATTATGATTATTTCTATCCGCCAATTAGTAGTGGAGCAGCGTGGCAGATTGCACTTCAATCTTTCTCCTTAACATTTACAGACTAAGATTGACCAGTACGCAAAATATCGTATCTCATCTGATTCTGAACTGCTATGAAGACATAACTTTGTAAACTTTCATGATCACTGACATTATTATTGAAACGGGCTATCACTACATATTATAAAACAAAGTCTCCCGCCACGTCTATCTGTATGTTCCCGATAAACTCAAAAAATTACTGCATGAATTTTCGTGCAGTTTTCACCAATAGTTAGAGTGATTCATGAGGAATGTTTAGGTAAATATACTTACCCCGAGCGCAGCTAGAGCGGACCGCTAGTTAACCATATTTATCGTTGGTCATTCTGAGTTCTGTTACAATTCTGAGGCACTGGTGCAAGAGTCATGTACACGACTACACTACAATGTACACTTCACGACCAACTAACGACAAATATCGTTAAAATCCCGCTTTACCTTTTAATAATAATAAGAAGACGTCTACGATTTGATGTAGACTGGATCTTCAAAAGAATTGTGAATCCGAATTAGGGCTGTTCTGAAAACGAAGCGAAACGACGTGAAATTATAGGACATCAAGGGTATATCACGTGACATGAATTAACGAGTAGGTAGTTGTAGTACTGGTCTATACATCTATCGTCTTTTATTGTCTTCATTTAGATCTCTTCTATAAAATATACATACGTTCTATTATAGTGTTTTTTATCTGTGTCACAAGCGTCACATTTTTGTTCATCGCAAGCAAATCGCAATTGCATCGCAATCGTTTTTTGTATGATATCAAAAAGAGCGGCAAAATGTTTTAATAAAATATTAACTATTAATTACATGAATTAAACACGCAAATGAGTGTTACGAATGACGAATCGAAAAGTATTATATTATAAGAATGTAATATAAGAATACAGAAGCATTGTAAATCAAAGTCTCCCAGAACCAAAACCCTGTATCCTCTATTTTCTTTCTAAGTCCCATTCAACACCTTATGAAACTAACTACTAGCCGGTGAAGTTTCTATTGATTGGTTCCTATTGGTGGTCCATTCCTATGGTGGAGAAAGTTTAAAGCTTAACCTCCCTATACTTAGTTTTTACTACCCCCTTACTACTGCGCTGCAGGTTTGCAGATCTTACCCTCGTAACTCTGTTTAAGTCATCAAACACTTGAGATTCCTATTGTATAAATGGCTAACCGACATTAATTAAAAAAAAAACAGGAAAAACCGCGTCAACTAAGCAGTCAAGTAAACATCTATTAAGATTCAAGTCGTTCACTTCACCAATTCAGTATAAGCAATGCTTTATGAATTAATAACGCTTTCATATGGCGAACTGGATAAATAATTGAGCTGTCGTCACTCGTCACTCATCAGACAAGTAATAAATTACGAAACTAGCTCTTACCTCCGTTTGCGTTCGATTCACAAGGAATGTTCTAGATTTTACTAGAAGAAATCTATTGTAATTCTATATACGTATAAATATAAATTAAATATTTATTATAAAAGTATTTCTAAAGAGGTTTAAATGAGATGAGAAGGTTATCTTATATAATATTTTCTTGAGAAAGTTTTAGAAACAGTCCAAAAGGTTGGTGGTATTGAAATAGTGGAAAATATAAAAGCTGAATCTTTGTTAGGTCACTTTATCCCATATAAACAATTATTAGAATGATATAAATAATTCTGATAACAAATTGAAATATACTTACAGTAATGTTAAAAAAAAGCCAAAATAATATAAGCCAATAATAATAATAGGACCAAAATGTCCCTATATATTTTCACTCTCATCGACTGAAGGGATCCCATATACAAATACATTTATTAAATTTGAAAAGCGATAACTTAATATTTTATATATATTTGTAATCACGTTCTAGATAACGGCTCTAACAATTTCGATATATTTTGCATTATAGAGGTTTATGGGGATGTTAAATTGATCCAACTACGTCTCATATGGTCCGACTGACCCGTTAGCACATTTGACAGTGTCCCTGCTTTCTACTCCAGGTCTGTAGGTTCAATTCTCGCCGTGAGTCTGGATGTAATTTATTTTTATATGTATTATTAATATGTATAAATATTATTTAAAAAAAAATGTAGTAGTAGTATGTCAGCCGGCTGTTTTCTAAACAGAACGGCCGTGTGTGTATATTAAACATATTTATTTATATATTTATATGGGAAAATTCGTTTCGTCCATATTATCAAGCAAAAATAATGTGTCTCACTTCTGGAAAAGTTAGTTTTAATATTTATAATATAATTAGAGTTCGTAGGCAAAAAAAGCTATTTTTTTTTGTGTATAATATCGAAAAAAAAAAGATTTAATAGCAACATTCGGGTTTAACCGTTAATTACAAAATAAAATACACTTTTCTCTTCGTCTTCTCTGCGTCTTCTGATAAAAAAATACAATAATTGAAATATACTAAGAAAGTAAAACAATAGCTTCGATAAGCTACGGAAAAAAGTAACATTCTTACGTCCACGAGATAAAGTAGGACAGGATATTACGCAACAGATAATAGCATATTTCCGTTATCAAGTTTTTAAATGGGTTCGTTGAAAGAGATACGGTTAAAAACACTTGTTAAAGTGCTACAGTGTGAGGCGGAAGGAAATTAAAGGCAATATGTTGTAAGAGCGTTGTATTTCCCGGAGTTTTCTTTCTTAAGTAAAGTTAATATATACACGAAATAATTAATAAAACGCTACACGGTCACTGTCTCCAACAGGCCCCAGTAACACTCAACAAACACTAATAGATCAAGAGCCCGTGAACCCCAGACCTTCATTATTTTATAAAAGCTGATAGTTTCTCAGCGCATGCTTCCAACACAGGTTCTGGTTTGACGACCGTTCTGGTGTAGTGGTGCGAGTAGTTGCCTCAACGCCGCGCGCCGGGGTGGTCGTGGGTTCGATTCCCGCACGAGACAGATATTTGTACAAATATTTGTTTCCAGTCTGGGTGTATGTCCTTGTGGGTTTCCATAGCGTGCCTCGGAGAGCACGTAAAGCCGTCGTTCCGGTTGTTATCATATACACCTGATAGCGATCGTTACTCATAGTAGTATATTATTCGCCAACCTACAATGGAGCGGCGTGGTGGATTAAACTCCAACCCTTCTTCTATATGGAGAAGAGGCCTTCGCTCAGCAGTGGGTGGTTTACAGGCTGATACAGAATACTTAAACGCCCCCCAATAACAATTCATAACGTTTTTGACAGCCGTTTGACATTTGAAAATATTTATGGCAACCATATTGTCTGTTTCTCTTATAAATTTTTACTGCACTTCTTTCTACGTAGCCCTCCCAAAAAGAAACCTCGCAGTAAACCAATTGTTTTTATAGGGAATATTTTGCGTCATAACTCGTTTTAAATTTAACGGTTCGTAAGCAAAACGAACCCTTTTCTACAAATAGGAAACGCGTTTAAATTAATATAAATTAATTAATAAAATGTCCTGCGTGAGAGCCAGCACTATTAAACTCACACATCAATCATTATATAATGTTGTACTAAAATATGCTTTGGATTGAGGACAATTTTTTTTAATAATATAATTTTTTTAATAATTGTAAACGTAACACCGTGACTTATCGTAGCGAAAAAATAGTCTTAAATGTCAACGAGGGCGAAACCACGTGGGACGTCTAGTTCTAGTTTTATTTTGAGTGCGATAAATTTCGCGTCCATCGCGATGTCACTAGCGAACATTTTGCACACACGGGACCAATGGGGTCTCTTCAGGATTTCATTAGAGTGGTGTCCCTTACGTACCTGTAAATTTTCAGCTTCTTGTGAGTTTATGCAAGGGTACCTCTATTTTTTGTTCTTATTTGACTGTGGTATTATGACCTCACTATAGAAAAAATACTGGTTAGATTTTGATTGAGTATTATTTCTTATACACTTGGCCTTATTAAAAAAAATTGCCCTTTCTTCATTTAATAAAAAGTTATTAAAATTTGAAGAAACATTGATTTTTGCCACTATATACATATAACATCTTATAAAAGTTACTCCTCATATAATATGCAATACTAAGAGGTATCTGTCGGTAAATGGTTAACACTAGGTTTACTGGACGCGTCATTTTGACGCATTTCGATTTTTTTAAGGAAAAAAACAGAAAACCTTCTCATTTTTATTTTATCTCTTGTGCTGACTTTTATCAGTTTAACGTGGAAAATATATATTGAAGCCTATTTTCTTCAAAAGTTTTGAAATATTGAAATTCTCTATGTGGTATACCTATCTCTACGGATGTGCGTCAATTTGACGCCATCGTAATGTAAATGTAAAAAGCTCGAATCTCATTCGCGCCGCAGTTTTTTGCCGAGGAACGAAAATTCCTACATAAATATGAGTGCTCAGGCAACAGCTTGATTCCGCTATCTCAAAAGAAATAAGTCCGATAAGTAATAGTTACGTAGAGTGTAAACTGCAGTCAGTGTGCAAAGACATTTTCAAAGTTTAGTTGGTAATAGTTCGAGTATTGAAATATAAAATACTAGAGTATTTTTTGGATTAGTGATATTATTGTGAAATTCAATTTTATTATATTTAGACAAATAGCCCTTCTTTATCATCTAATCTAAATATGTCTAGAAGAGGAGATAAAAAACATGGTCAGTGTTAGTGAGGAATTTTCTGGTTCTGAAGAGGATGAAAATGGAATGATTCAAAACAAGGATGAAATTCAAAATTTGGAATCTGATGAAAGTATGCAAGCGAGAAGAAAATCAGCAGAATTTAGGTCTTCGCAGAAAAAGGATGCGTATCCTATCCAATTCTGAGTCTGAGAATGAGAGAAGTATTCCAATATTGTCCCAAAATTCGGATGCATTCTGTGAAACAAAAATAGCGGTCGATGGAACAATTTGGACAAAGTTGAAAGTGGGCGGTTCAAGTGGTTGATCACCTGTCCACAAAATCTTCAAAGACATCGCTGGGCCTACTGGCTACGCTAAACGGAATGTGATGGAAGGTAACGTAAGCAGTGCCTTTCATTTGATTATAACCAAAAACACAGTAGAACATATAAAATTTTGGATTTTGCAAAAGAAACAGAAGCAATAACATCTGTACAAAATGTGAAAAGATTGTTTGTGGAAAGTGTACAAACAAAATTGAGTATTTGTGTAAAACATGCGCCGAATCAATATAATAAACTAAAATATTATTGAGTAATAAAAAAAATTCACAAATGTATATCTCGTATTTTCATTTTTTACTTATTGTGTATGATTATATTGCTTTACAAGGGATTTTTTTTTCTTTACATACATGTTTCGGTCATGCGTCAAATTGACGCGTGCCGTAGAGATAGGTATATAAAAAATCTCCGTAAACCTAGTGTTAAGCTGTAAATGTTGTTCCATAAGTTTATACACAGCTTAAAAAAATCTATGTTGGTTATTCACCTTGATATAAAATTTATTATTAACATTCAAACATATTAAATCAATTTTTTTTTTATTATTTCATATTTCCTATGTCATTGGTAAGAATTTACAAATCTTTATTTAATAAATTAAATATAACTAACAAAATTAATTTTGGAAAATAACATTTGACAGACAGACATTTTTTTTCTTTTTTTTTTTGGAGTCGTATGTATCTTTTGGAATGGCTATCAATTATGGCTTTTCAAAATATCTTTTAGTAAATTAGATATAAAGCCATCTATAAAACTGATTTTTTTACAAATATTTATGTATTATAATTTTAGTATGATACAATTATAATTTTTAGATAGTCTATTTAAATAGTAATTCCTTTAGTTCAACAAAAAATAATAATCCCTTTAAAAAAACCTCACTGGCCTTGTGTATGCAATTTTAAATGATTAGATAATAATTTAAAAAAAAAATTAAACAAAAAATCAACGAAATTAATTCTTCATTATTAATAAGTATTTAAAATTATACCACTTTTAATTACTGTTTGTTAATTAACGTTATTTTGAATATCTTTACAACTGCATACCATATTGTATGCAAGAAAAAAATATTTGATGCTTAAGTTAGCATGATAAAATGTTGCAGAATTCTAATAATGTAATAATAGTTTGACATATGTACTTCATTATCATTAAATTCAGTTTTAAATGCATTTTTTGAAAGTATAGTTGATTAGGAGAAAGTTTGTGACTGTTATAAAATAATACTTAGTAAAATATTATCTCTATTTATCATTTTATTTAATTATTAAAATATTTTTTATCTACCTATATTTACTACTTATATAATAATATATTATTCATATTTTTCTATAGAGGTCAGTGCAACAATTCAAGATTTATTCGCTTTTTTTTTAATTGCATGGAGTTCAATGATATATTACTTATTTTAACTTTAAAAACTGATTAAGTTTTAGATAAGTAAATGATTTTGAATTATAAGATTTGAGTGAAATAAAGTTATATATACTAATTTTTTGTTTTCAAAAATAAAATATATAAAATAATGAACAAAAAATAATACCGAATAAGAAACAAACAAAAAAAAAAATATTTTATTGCCAAAAATACATTAAATACTTCCAGAAAATTATTTTCTAATTTATTTTAAAATAAATAACTATTTAAAATACTGAAGTAAGTATTTATAATCTTTTTCTCATAAAATAACGTGTTTATGCTTCAAAAATAAATTAAAAACAACACCTACCTGTCGCCCTTCGCCTCAACGATTACTTATTCTATAAACGTCACAACACATATAATTATTATTAATTTAATAAAGTTATTAATTTTACTTATCACAAATTCATAACATACATTACTTCAAAAGTTCAAACGTTTAACAAAATAAACAATTAAATACGCAAAAACATCTTCATTTGACTCGATTGATTTGATTGATTCAGTAACTGTGTTGCCATATACGGAGATTTAATATGAGATGAAAGCTCAGAAAGCTTATAATTTTTTTTACAATATTTATCTGCTTCGTTTGAAATTGATAAAAACTTACTATATTTAAAATATATACATTTGATTTCTTCAAAAAGTTTTTTTAAGTCAAACAAACAAATGATAACAATAAAAATAATTTCAAAAAATATTGTAATAATATGGTGAAACAAAGAGAAAATAAATACTCTTTTGAAACTCGTAGTTTATCTGAATGAATATAGGTACTCATTAATTTAAAACTGAGTTTCTTTTATAACAAACAGTCATATTTCCGACTTTTCTCTTGGGGTATTTCTTAACTTTATAAAGAAAACATATTTTCACTGAATAACTGAATTTACGATTACTATCAACAATATAGTTTACCGTTGCAGTTACAGTTGCAATATCATTGCCCGTTATGTTCGGACAATTGGGAATGATTAATGTTTATATAGAAAGTAATGTATTATAATATATTTCCTACTCAATAGCTGTGGGCGAGCGGGGTAATCATCTAAATCTAAGGTATTGCGCTTACAATGTCTATTCTCTAAGATAAGATGATATTTTTTGCCCAGTAATTAAGTAATTGCAGTAAGATAAATAATAGTCTTGTATATGGATTTATCAAAAGCTTAATGCAATGTAGTGATTTGGAATTTTAACACGAAGCTACATAATTAAATAAAGCGCAATTAAGATTGCTGAATCGTTTCAGCAGGTTCAACAACTATCAGTGTTCCAAAAAAGAAGAAGAAGAAGAAGAAGTTGTCAGTGTTACAAGCAAGCCAGCTAAAAATTGGTTGCCTGTAAAGTCGGTTTACGGACGATAATTTGACGTGATAACGTCATGACAAAAAATTTGATGAAAAATTGCATACTTTTATTAATTGAATTGAATTATTATCACTGAATTATCATTATTTTGTATAATACAAAGGAGTTGATTGAAAATTACAATTTTTTCGTCAAATTAACATTTATTTGTACTCGGTAATTCAAATATTTTTTCTCTTCTACTCGGTCGCATCTGCCGATGGAGTGGAAAAGAGATAAATACGTTACAGGCCGAACGCTTAGGCCAATCGTGCCTCTCTAACTCTTGTTGCATGAAAGACTGTGTAGTTCGAATGAATCATCATTGTGCTTTGAACATAGATGTGCGTGCGTAAATGAGGTCATTTACGCAGGCAAATCTGTGTTCAAAGCACAGTGGTGCTCCCAACCGGAGACCTACATTAATTCGAAAACTTTCATTATCTAAGTGTCTCTCGTGTAACCAGTGATCTGACTCTTTATTTGATGAAGCTAGAAGCCCTGCACGGTTTTTGTCACTTATAAAGTTTTGCGCCAAGTGTTCATGTGTATTGTGACTCAACGGCGTATTCCAAAATTTTTGTTTTGTAACTTCCTTGGGGATATTTCCATGAGGACACACCAACCTTCAGTTTTCTATTGCATACGTAGCATCTGTAATTTGTGTACTTTTTTCCTCTCTATTTTATTCTGAGCCATTTCATTCTTTGCTTCAATTATAAGGTAAAATTAAACACATTTATAATTAAATAATCATTTATTATTTTATATTGCATCTTTGTTTACTACTTATTATCTAATAGATATCATTAGAATGGAAAGTTGCAGTCAAATTATAAGCTCATATAATATAATGTGTATAAACTTGACTCAGTTACATTATATTTTAAATTAAATTACTTTGCATTATATACTTAAACAATTACGAAATTTCGATTTCGTTTATATAATAATCAAAATGTATGAAAATAACAAAAAAAAAAAAAATCTTTATCCATTCATGTATTTTTATTTACCAAATATTTACGACTGTATGTCCCACCGTGCTTCGGAAAACACATAAAACCGTCACGCCCGGTCATTAACAGAGGCACCTGAGTGTTACTCATTGTAAGGAAACTATCAACAACAACTCGCAGTGGAGCAGCGTGACGAATTCAAGCTCCAAACCCTTCTCTTATCTATGGAGAGGTTTTTGCCCAGTAATGTTTATAAGCCGATTCAAATGTGTATGAAATTTAATATAGTTTAAATTGTTTATCAATTAGGATTAATGAATTTCCAAGAATACTCTCTTAGAGGTGTTTGAAATGCCCTACTTCCAAGAGTAATGTAAAAAGTATTAAGAAGCAAAAATATCTGAACTAAATTAGTCTGTAAACATCGTGCTACTGTGCAAAGGCTCTTCTCCATATAAAAAAGGCAAAATATTATATACTCGATTTTTAAAATTTATCAATCTACAAGCATATTTTATTTAAAATAACGGTTTTTAGTCGGTAAATATATATTATTTTATAAATGTTAAAAATTGTTACTTTCATACAATTTTACTAGTTGACAAACGAAATCGACAGCCCATAACTCATTTAATGCAAGCCATATATATCATCTAAAAATTATGAATTTAGTCGAAGTTATGTTTTAATGATCATTAATTAATGACAATATTACAACATAAATAAGTTTATACATAGTTTTCATATAAGGTAATTGGAAAGACGATATATTTATATTAACTATTTAAATAAGAATTAATGTGATAAAATTTAAATTGTGATAATGTAAGCAATTATTTAATTTTGTACAATATTAATTGTATTGAAGAACGAAATAATATTTTTAAAAAAAAAGGAAAAAAAAAATTATAGATTCTATCAATAAAGTTATTTTTGAAATAATTTAATTTTTGTTTATCGAATTATTTTTTTTTTTTTAAATTGAGATGCTCTTTATTGTTAATGAGTTTTTAATTTGTGACTGGCAGTTATGGAATTAAGTTTTATCTAGTGTAGCCTCAATAAAAATGTTTTGTTCCAAAACATAGTTGTATTGTAAAACAATTTTATTCAATTATGTTTCATTTCTATAAAAATTTATAACATCCATCTTGTAATTAGGCACTAAGAATATTCCAGTTTCTAAATACGATTAATTCTCGTAGTTATTTATTTACGGTTCCTAAAATTTATAACTACATTATTTTATATAATAAAAGTAACATCCATAACTATTGTGACATAAAGATTAAAAACATGAATAAAGTATAAAATTTATTGACTGTTAATTTTTTTTTATTGTTTTATTCAGATACTCGCCTGCAATAGATTTTATATATACCTATAAAATCATCTTACATTTTTATACATGTATTTTTTATACATATAAATACCAATTTTAACGAAAAACCAATTTATTCGAAATCTAATACTATAAAAAGATAAAACTAGCTTCTACAATCGAATTTTGTATAGCTTGTATTAAATTGTTCATAGTATTTTGATACCATATGATATAGAAACATGATTCTTCCCACACTCAACATGGTAAATTATAATCATGATTCTGTACCATACATTATGGGTATAAACCATAAATCGATCACAATATTGATTGTTGCCATCGCAAAAAAATCTGTTGATATAACAATACAATCAAACAATTTTTTATTTTATTTTGGGTAATAATTTTATTTTTATTCAAAGTTTTAAGGTTTAATTACCCTAAAACCTTACCTTATTGTAGTGTATTTATTACCAGATAGTTTATACAGTACAATGATATAATAACAGATTTTTTAGCGATACCAATAATTTTGTATAATCAAACCATGTTTTTATTCGCATAGTTTAAATTCTCTTATTATGGCAGTATGTAAGGTAATCTGCATGTTATCAATTAAATATTACGAAACTTTATTACAATTGTTTTCAATATAATTGCATTTCAAAAAAAAAGCTTCTTGATAAACAGACTTTTTAACGCAATGTTTTATTTTTTTTAAATTGTAGTTTGATTCTGATAATAACGGATTCTGAGATTAGCGTTTAAACACATAACTAACTCTACATTATAATATTACAGATTTTCGAGTAAAATTAATTGATAACACATCTAAATAACATTACAAACCACCACATAAAGTTTGAAACTCCCTCACCCAGAAGCTATTCCACAAAGTGTACCACAAGAATGTAGAAAATTTTAATGGTGGACCTGCCTTATACGAAGTTCGGTCATATAATCGAGTCAACAAGTGCCATTTTGTTCAACTTTTTTTCAGCAGTCTCCGAAAATTATGATTGAGATGTCATTCAATTCGGAATGACATCTAAATGATTTTTGAAAAAAATGAAATTTCAGTTGAAAAAAAAGAAATTTTTCAGTTTTTATTAATAATTTTTTTTCGATCATTAATTTTTTTGATTTTGCAACAACAAAAAATATTATTAATAAAAAACCGAAAAATAATTAGTTTTTACTTTTTCCAACAGGAATTTATTCTGAAGCCTTTCATTTGAATTGCTCCAAGAAAGGAAAAAACCTCAAATTTATAGTTTAACAATTAACACACTTACAGTGTTCATGTTCAAGCAGAAAAAAATGTGTTAATTAACTATTGCATAACTAATTGAAAAACTGTGATAAAAACTTTATTCAGGCGACTTATTGTTTGTTTATCTATCCAGTAAGCCCCTGAGTTTTTCGTTTTTTAATTTTATATTTAATATGTTAAAATAATTTTTATTAATAAAGAATCCTAAGTAGGAGTGGCTTACGCAAGCCAGAGCACTCATTTTAGGCCGTATTTTCATCTACAGTTCCGGGAGTCGGGATTTTTTTAGGAATTTTCTCCTATTTTTGAATCTTATTTTTAAATTTGTAAAATTTTAGTTAGTTTTTGAGATATTTGCAAAAAACTTAGCCCCTTGTTTAGTTATTTGTTGATAACTTTTTCAGTTTTTGCAAGCGGAACTTCATTTTCAATAATCATCTGAAATGATGCCATTCCGAATCAAATGATATCTGAATCATAATTTTCGAAGACTGCTCAAAAAAATTAACCAAAGTGGCACTCGTTTATTAGACTTATGTCCACAATTACGTGAATATTAAGTTAAAATACATTTATCGACGCACTTTTTCCAATACTTTAGAAAACCAAGAAGATTTAGCCTTATGAAAACTTTTAGGTTTCTAATGTATCACAAAAAAAAAACTCGACAAAAGGTAATAGTTTATAATTTTTCATAGTCGACGTCGAGCAGACATAGCCCGCGGTCGAGACAGGCGCGCGTGCGGCGAGCGAGACGGGCGAGGCGCGCGAGAGGGACGAAGCGAGCGAGGCGCGGACGCGATCACGCTCGCAGGTCGGCGGCGCGCGCGCACTCGCTCGCCCAGTACACGTTGCCGCACGCGCTGATGAGCGCCCACACGTACGGCGTGAAAAACTCCTCCGGTCTGTCTTCTTCCACGTACCGGAATTTAAGGTCGGGAAACTTCTGGAAGGGACGTTTTTTTAGATTATCTTTCAGCCGTT
Organism: Euphydryas editha; assembly: GCA_036937285.1. Classification (NCBI taxonomy): domain Eukaryota; kingdom Metazoa; phylum Arthropoda; class Insecta; order Lepidoptera; family Nymphalidae; genus Euphydryas; species Euphydryas editha. Next base: position 3,731,868 of record JAUPFZ010000031.1, on the reverse strand, counting down.
ACTTTTAGTGAAATTACACTTCCTTCGAAAAAGATTTTAACGTAATCTCAATTGAAATTTTGACATATATCTTGTAAAAGTGGCACAGATAGTTCATAGTATTTAACACTAAACCTACCAGAGCGGTAATTTGACCACTGTGTTATAAAAGACAAAAGATTTCTACCTTGAGCCTATCGCTTGACCATTGCTCCGCCCCTTTTTTGATACACTGCAACACTTCCGTGACCCCGAGATCGCCCCCCGCGCCCTCCTGCACCCGCTGCAGTCGCGTTGAGAAATATCCTATCACCTGTAGAAAACATTATTAATTATTCTAAATTTTGGCACTGTACTGTACTGTATCAGCCTGTAAACAACCCACTGCTGAGCAAAAGCCTCTTCTCCATATAGAAGAAGGGTTAGAACTTAATCTACTACGCTCTCTTTGGCTCAGTTGTGGATGACAGTGTAACAATGGAGATAGTCACCATTTCGATGTTCTGCGCGATGTGGTGGTGCGCGTGCTGCTGGAACAGCTGCCGCTTGTGCAGCAGCGCGTACACCAGGTTCAGGTTGCTGGCCAGTTGGTGGGTCAGGCACGAGTTTATTATTTCGAGCAGCATCCGTAGCACTTCGTCCAGGACTGCTATGTGTTCCATCTGGACGGAAAACACGTACAAACTGTATTAGTACCTAGCTGTACTAGGAACTTCGATCGCGATAACAATCCCTTTCATTAAAGATATAAGTTATATACACCAGCTCAATGTGAGCTGGACATTCAAATGATTCTATACCTTCTGGATTTCAAGTTATTTGAACCTTGAAATATCTATCTTTTTTTAGAAATGAGATACTTCAAGTATCTTGTATACTATAATTGGGCCAAAATTCTTTTTGATGCCTAAAAATCGGTCCCTTTCGATGTATTTCATTTTTCATGAGCAAACAGTACAAATTTGTGAAAAAAATAAATTAATTGATAATTGTAACAGTATTTTCCCACTCAGCAATATAAAATATATTCATAATTTTATATTTTTTATTCGTAATTTACGGTAACAACATTGTCTTTCTTAGTAACGCTGTTGTATCTCATACAAAATATTGCTGTCCTAGAGCATGTGTCTCATGTTATGAACAGAAATTTCTCATAATATTTCCTAGGTGGCGTTGTACATGAATATCGTCGTTAAAATCTTGTATTTTGAACTTTATTACAATTCCAATAGATATTTATTACCTAAAATATTAAGTAAAATAAAAAATATTTCACACTGTGTCCCTAACAAGGATTAAAATTGTAACTACCTTGCGTTCTTACATGAAAATAAACCTTAAAGCCGGTGTATTATAATTGAATGTACCTCATTTTGTTCGACTTGTTGTAACTCATAAAACAAATGACAGCCGCCGCGCGGGAGAAACAAACTAGACGAATTAGTTGCCTCACAGTCATTTGGAGAGGTGCGTGTGTTTATTGCGTGTCTGCTGAGTTACCGCAATAGAAAGGTAAGTACTGTCGATATTTGCATTATTATTATTCTTATACACAACTGTTTAGGTGTTGGTTTTGACAGTAACAAAATGTTTTCGTTTTGTTTTCCATTTAGTTCACATTTACGATATAATGAAATATTTACTACTGCGTTACTGCTACACTGCGTTACTATAAAAAAGTAACGCAGTTTTTGTACAGGTAACACAGTTGTTTTATGTGTATTTTTTAGTATCAATGCATATTCAAAACCAAAATTTTACTTCTTTTTGTTTCTTCAGAAAGAAGCTTCTATAGTAAATGGCTCTGACACCCGCAGAAAAGCAACGAGGCATTAGGCTGAAGTTGAAGCTGGACCCCGTAAAAAGGCAGAAGCCAAAAGGAAACACCTGGAAAGATGCCACGTGAAAAAAAAACTTGTGAAAGATATTACAGAGCGAGAACATAAAGCTACTAAGCGTAAATGGAAGACTGCAAAAAAAATACACTATTATTAAAACATCGATTAAAGTTACAACGAACTACAAGAACTTTTATATGATGTTACTTGCTGCTACGAAACCCTTCATGGGCGAGTCCGACTCGCACTTGTTTAATTTTTTTTTTTAGTTTTCTAATCTATTTTATGAAAGTATAGCGACATCTATCTCGCTATATACGAACTAGAAGAAACTAACGTATCCTACATCGCGATATCAAAGTTTTCAACAAGATTGAGTATATATACAAGTTCCCGACAACAAACGTTAAGTGGCGCGTAGCCCACCAGACACACATCCGTCTGGTCGAAGGATCCTTCCTTTTCAATGGCAGCCTCTTCACGCCAAACTGGTGGCCCCGACGTGATTTTCAATGGTGGATGAGGAACTTCACACCCTTGTTCCTCATCACTTACTAAACTGGTGACCCCGAGCATGAACGTCAACCCAGCTTTCGCAAATCGCACGATGACGTATCATCGTAATGTCATCCTCACTTCCTCAAGCTTTTGAGCACCGAGTCGTACAGCCAGCCAGCATCCACGGCTACTAAGGGTATCCTGACCACAAGCATGCAGCGGACGCACTTTCCTGGTCATCGCCCACAGCCTTCTCAGCGACCTTGGCACAGCACACTGCACTTCGGCCGGTCAGCAAGCAGAGACGCACTTCTCTCCTGGTCGACGCAGCAGACAGCCACTACGCATCACTGCACCACCCCGACTCACTGGGGCATCACCGCAGACAGTTCCGACTCACTGTGAACTATGCAGCATCTGGTTCCAACTCACTGGAACATTCCACTGGCCCGGCAAGCATCACAAGATGTATGGACGACTCAACCTGCTATCGACCTCCGGTCTCGGAGGGGGAGTGATGTAGCGACATCTATCTCGCTATATACGAACTAGAAGAAACTAACGTATCCTACATCGCGCTATCAAAGTTTTCAACAAGATTGTGTATATATACAAGATCCCGACAACAAACGTTAAGTGGCGCGTAGCCCACCAGACACACATCCGTCTGGTCGATGGATCCTTCCTTTTCAATGGTAGCCTCTTCACGCCAAACTGGTGACCCCGACGTGATTTTCAATGGTGGATGAGGAACTTCACACCCTTGTTCCTCATCACTTACCAAAAAAGTATACAAGTGTTTGTAAGAAACTACTGTGTTATAAATATTACTACTGCGTTACTTTTTGTCCCCAGTTTCTTATAGCATTTACTGTAATATTTAGGCTTCTGATTAGTTAAAAATGTGTTAATTTCATATTTACATATTGTTTATCATAAGTCGAAGTTTCTGTCACCAGTTTGTAATATTTTTTGTTATTTTTTTGTCTTTTTTAGAAAAGTTACAATTTTTAAGTATGTCTTTGGTAACGCAGTGACCTAAGCTATTAAGAATATTTTATTGGACTGATTATTTCTGTGATTCAACTTTATGGAAAATTAATATTAGTACAACAGTTTAAATTGGCACATTATTGGGTTCAATTGTACGATTATATATATGGAACTTAAATTTGTATTAAAGTAACGCTGTTGTTTAATTTATCTACCACTTAGTGAACAAATTGCCATAAATATAGTGATATCATTCAAAACATCGCTGCAAATGCAATTATATTATAGATTATACTATAACTCTTTTATATCAACAATAGAAAATAAAAAAATATTAATTTGAATTTCAAATTTTTTTTAAAAAACTTCGCCTCAAAATAGGCATAAAAAAGAATTTTGGCCCAATTATGCACTCGTATATTTTAATTATCACGTTTCCAACAAAAAAAGTAAATGAATTTGGACTACCAATTAAAGAATTATATATAACTTAGGACACAAAATTCTCCCAAGGGAACCGTGCCGAATATCAGGACAAAAAATACCCAGTAAAAAGTATCCCACATCTTAGTTTGAACTCAAATCGCGCCCAATTTCGTGTCAATTTTTGAGAGATAGACAAAATTGTAAAAAAAAAAACATTTTTGGTTGCAGTGTCGATTACAGAGTGCCTTGCAAATATTTTTTTTCGAAACATCTTCAATATACAAAATTGAACCTGTTACAGATCTTCTCTTGGTTAACTTCAAACAAGAGGACATATTTTATAGCTAGTTTTTAGTCGTACTACTACAAGTCATAACATGTTGAACATGTAATATCGATTTTGCTTACTAGAGATAGAATTCTGACATTAACTCTATACAAGTTATGGTTTAATAAACTTCTAGATAAAGTAATAAAACATTATTAATTTTTTGTTTATAGTAGTATACAATTAATTAAAGGATGTTTTGTTTTTTTGCAAGCGCTAATCTGAAAAATTAAGTAGAAGATATAGGTTTAATTAAAAAAAAAAGAAAAAAAAAAAGTTCGACAAAGCCTGTTTAGCACGACTATAGGCTATAAAATCGCACGTAATTCAATATGCATATTTTTTAATTTATCTTCAATATACCTAATAACAACATTTTAATCCAAGGATGAATAACTAGAATATTACGGTGTTAATGGTAAAGCTCTTGATCTCATTGCTTCATATCTATCTAATAGAATACAACACGTATCAATAAACGGAACAAATTCGTCTGGATCTGTGCTAAAAATGGGCGTTCCACAAGGATCGATTCTAGGTCCTTTTCTTTTTTTAATATATATATAAATGATCTGCCATTTTATGTTAAGGATATTTGTGATATAGTGCTATTTGCAGATGACACATCGCTTATATTTAAAGTTGATAGGAAAAAAGTAAATTATGATGACGTAAACAGTTCTTTGTCTCGAATTCAGGATTGGTTTAAAATAAACAACCTCGTTTTGAACGCCAAAAAAACCAAGTGCGTTGTATTTTCGTTGCCTAATGTTAAACATCCACATTATAATTTAGAAACAAATAACGAGAGGCTTATTGTTGGTGATACTACAGTATTCTTAGGGATAAATTTGGACTCAAAACTTCAGTGGAACTCCCATTTGTCATCCTTGAATGGTAGACTCAGCTCCGCAGCATTCGCAGTTAGAAAAGTGCGACAACTGACCGACGTTACTACTGCGCGTTTAATATATTTTAGCTATTTCCATAGTATTATGTCTTACGGTCTGTTACTGTGGGGTAATGCTACAGATATTGAAACTGTATTTATTTTGCAAAAAAGGGCTATTCGTGGCATCTACGATCTTGGAGCTAGAGTCTCCCTACGGGATGTTTTTCCAAAGATAGACATAGATACATATTAACAATTGCGTCGCAGTATATTTATAACAATATTATATATATTCACCAGAATATTCATTGTTTTGAAATAAATAGTATTAATCGCACTGTAAACACTAGAAGGAATAACAAAATTGTAACTCCAGGCTTCCGACTGCGCAAAGTAAACGGTTATGGTATTCGCATGTATAATAAAATCCCACAAACAATTTTGGAACTGTCTCATAATAAATTTAAAGATTTTATTAAAAAAAAATTAATAGATAAAGCTTTATTATTCGGTGCAGGATTACTTAGTCGACAAAGATGTGTGGACATAGTGGCGCTGTATTTCATGCAAGATATTACTAATTTTATACTAAAATACAGTTTATACATCATTTTCAAAAGAGTAACTGCGGAGTTTCTTGCCGATTCTTCTCTGCAGAATCTACATTCCGAATCGGTGGTAGCTTTACCATTACAAAATAATAATCAAATTTAAATTTTTAATTTGTAAAATGACGATTCAAAGGTGCTCTTAGGGCCTATTTGAATAAAGTTAATTTTGATAAAAAAAATAAAAAAATAAAATTGAATCATAAAAAATATTTTATGCAATTTTTTTTAATGCAAATTTTTTTATTATTTCAATTATTTCTTAGTTTTTTTTTTTTTCCTCAGTTAACGTATGTAATGTACTTTAAAATGCCGTTATATCAAAATAACAATATGAATTAGAAACATTTTGATTACGAAACTTACGATTTCTTCAGTTTTTTCTTCAGCATGATGTGGCAAGTCTATGGTGTTTATATCGCCTCCTAGAAAACAGTAAAGTTATATTTAGATCAGTTTATGATTATTATTAAAGATAGTGAGATATGTCATAGACCGAACGATTGATAATAATAATTCATATACAAAAAGAATAAGCAAAAAAAAAAAAGAAAAGAAATAAGCAAAAAAGGCAGCCTCATCGCTAAAGAGTGATCTCTTCCAAGTAACCTTAGGGCAGAGGAAATGGTATATAGATACCATACCCCACTACCCAATCCTGGGCAATCTGTATCCCCCATCTCTTGCCAATGGTGAAGAAGGTGATTTCAAATTAATTCTTTGTCTGATTTTATGTATTTTTATTAAATATCTGGATATATAATATAACAAAATAAAACCCGATTCACCTTCTATTTCGCTACAAAGCCGTGCTCTTCGTTTCGTTAACGTTTCGAATAGTGATACTAGTCTCTGGGCGACGTACGGATGTAGATTTCTGAATTCACCTGAAAAAATATACGTATTTTTATTAAATAAACATATTTTATTGTTATTAGTATAAGACCTTAGTTCTCGAAGTGGTCCAGGTGGACCCCTAGGGATCAACGGGAGACTCGACGGGAGTTCCACGGTGGCGTGACGAAAAAAAATGGTGGTTCACAATTCGTATGCGGTATAATGAATAATATACACATCCCCCTCGCTCACAGTCCTCAAGATCTTAGTCTCCCTTTCTCCCAGCCCACGGGACACTAGTCCCCCTCGCTCCCAGTCCACAAGACACTAGTCTCCCTCGCTCCCAGTCCACAAGAAATTTGTTTCCCTCGCAACCAGCCCACGCGACACTAGTCCCCCTCGCTCACCACACCGGCCCACACCACACACCACACACCACACACTCACAGCTCATGTTGGCGACGGCGGCGAGGCAGTTGGTGTGCAGGTACTTGTCGCGCACGCGCGCCATGTTGTACTGCAGCGGCCCACGCGACACTAGTCCCCCTCGCTCACCACACCGGCCCACACCACACACCACACACCACACACTCACAGCTCATGTTGGCGACGGCGGCGAGGCAGTTGGTGTGCAGGTACTTGTCGCGCACGCGCGCCATGTTGTACTGCAGCGGCCCACGCGACACTAGTCCCCCTCGCTCACCACACCGGCCCACACCACACACCACACACTCACAGCTCATGTTGGCGACGGCGGCGAGGCAGTTGGTGTGCAGGTACTTGTCGCGCACGCGCGCCATGTTGTACTGCAGCGGCCCACGCGACACTAGTCCCCCTCGCTCACCACACCGGCCCACACCACACACCACACACCACACACTCACAGCTCATGTTGGCGACGGCGGCGAGGCAGTTAGTGTGCAGGTACTTGTCGCGCACGCGCGCCATATTGTACTGCAGCGGCCCACGCGACACTAGTCCCCCTCGCTCACCACACCGGCCCACACCACACACCACACACCACACACTCACAGCTCATGTTGGCGACGGCGGCGAGGCAGTTGGTGTGCAGGTACTTGTCGCGCACGCGCGCCATGTTGTACTGCAGCGGCCCACGCGACACTAGTCCCCCTCGCTCACCACACCGGCCCACACCACACACCACACACCACACACTCACAGCTCATGTTGGCGACGGCGGCGAGGCAGTTGGTGTGCAGGTACTTGTCGCGCACGCGCGCCATGTTGTACTGCAGCGGCCCACGCGACACTAGTCCCCCTCGCTCACCACACCGGCCCACACCACACACCACACACCACACACTCACAGCTCATGTTGGCGACGGCGGCGAGGCAGTTGGTGTGCAGGTACTTGTCGCGCACGCGCGCCATGTTGTACTGCAGCGGCCCACGCGACACTAGTCCCCCTCGCTCACCACACCGGCCCACACCACACACCACACACCACACACTCACAGCTCATGTTGGCGACGGCGGCGAGGCAGTTGGTGTGCAGGTACTTGTCGCGCACGCGCGCCATGTTGTACTGCAGCGGCCCACGCGACACTAGTCCCCCTCGCTCACCACACCGGCCCACACCACACACCACACACCACACACTCACAGCTCATGTTGGCGACGGCGGCGAGGCAGTTGGTGTGCAGGTACTTGTCGCGCACGCGCGCCATGTTGTACTGCAGCGGCCCACGCGACACTAGTCCCCCTCGCTCACCACACCGGCCCACACCACACACCACACACTCACAGCTCATGTTGGCGACGGCGGCGAGGCAGTTGGTGTGCAGGTACTTGTCGCGCACGCGCGCCATGTTGTACTGCAGCGGCCCACGCGACACTAGTCCCCCTCGCTCACCACACCGGCCCACACCACACACCACACACCACACACTCACAGCTCATGTTGGCGACGGCGGCGAGGCAGTTGGTGTGCAGGTACTTGTCGCGCACGCGCGCCATGTTGTACTGCAGCGGCCCACGCGACACTAGTCCCCCTCGCTCACCACACCGGCCCACACCACACACCACACACCACACACTCACAGCTCATGTTGGCGACGGCGGCGAGGCAGTTGGTGTGCAGGTACTTGTCGCGCACGCGCGCCATGTTGTACTGCAGCGGCCCACGCGACACTAGTCCCCCTCGCTCACCACACCGGCCCACACCACACACCACACACCACACACTCACAGCTCATGTTGGCGACGGCGGCGAGGCAGTTGGTGTGCAGGTACTTGTCGCGCACGCGCGCCATGTTGTACTGCAGCGGCCCACGCGACACTAGTCCCCCTCGCTCACCACACCGGCCCACACCACACACCACACACCACACACTCACAGCTCATGTTGGCGACGGCGGCGAGGCAGTTGGTGTGCAGGTACTTGTCGCGCACGCGCGCCATGTTGTACTGCAGCGGCCCACGCGACACTAGTCCCCCTCGCTCACCACACCGGCCCACACCACACACCACACACCACACACTCACAGCTCATGTTGGCGACGGCGGCGAGGCAGTTGGTGTGCAGGTACTTGTCGCGCACGCGCGCCATGTTGTACTGCAGCGGCCCACGCGACACTAGTCCCCCTCGCTCACCACACCGGCCCACACCACACACCACACACTCACAGCTCATGTTGGCGACGGCGGCGAGGCAGTTGGTGTGCAGGTACTTGTCGCGCACGCGCGCCATGTTGTACTGCAGCGGCCCACGCGACACTAGTCCCCCTCGCTCACCACACCGGCCCACACCACACACCACACACCACACACTCACAGCTCATGTTGGCGACGGCGGCGAGGCAGTTGGTGTGCAGGTACTTGTCGCGCACGCGCGCCATGTTGTACTGCAGCGGCCCACGCGACACTAGTCCCCCTCGCTCACCACACCGGCCCACACCACACACCACACACCACACACTCACAGCTCATGTTGGCGGTTGGCGACGGCGGCGAGGCAGTTGGTGTGCAGGTACTTGTCGCGCACGCGCGCCATGTTGTACTGCAGCGGCCCACGCGACACTAGTCCCCCTCGCTCACCACACCGGCCCACACCACACACCACACACCACACACTCACAGCTCATGTTGGCGACGGCGGCGAGGCAGTTGGTGTGCAGGTACTTGTCGCGCACGCGCGCCATGTTGTACTGCAGCGGCCCACGCGACACTAGTCCCCCTCGCTCACCACACCGGCCCACACCACACACCACACACCACACACTCACAGCTCATGTTGGCGACGGCGGCGAGGCAGTTGGTGTGCAGGTACTTGTCGCGCACGCGCGCCATGTTGTACTGCAGCGGCCCACGCGACACTAGTCCCCCTCGCTCACCACACCGGCCCACACCACACACCACACACCACACACTCACAGCTCATGTTGGCGACGGCGGCGAGGCAGTTGGTGTGCAGGTACTTGTCGCGCACGCGCGCCATGTTGTACTGCAGCGGCCCACGCGACACTAGTCCCCCTCGCTCACCACACCGGCCCACACCACACACCACACACCACACACTCACAGCTCATGTTGGCGACGGCGGCGAGGCAGTTGGTGTGCAGGTACTTGTCGCGCACGCGCGCCATGTTGTACTGCAGCGGCCCACGCGACACTAGTCCCCCTCGCTCACCACACCGGCCCACACCACACACCACACACCACACACTCACAGCTCATGTTGGCGACGGCGGCGAGGCAGTTGGTGTGCAGGTACTTGTCGCGCACGCGCGCCATGTTGTACTGCAGCGGCCCACGCGACACTAGTCCCCCTCGCTCACCACACCGGCCCACACCACACACCACACACCACACACTCACAGCTCATGTTGGCGACGGCGGCGAGGCAGTTGGTGTGCAGGTACTTGTCGCGCACGCGCGCCATGTTGTACTGCAGCGGCCCACGCGACACTAGTCCCCCTCGCTCACCACACCGGCCCACACCACACACCACACACCACACACTCACAGCTCATGTTGGCGACGGCGGCGAGGCAGTTGGTGTGCAGGTACTTGTCGCGCACGCGCGCCATGTTGTACTGCAGCGGCCCACGCGACACTAGTCCCCCTCGCTCACCACACCGGCCCACACCACACACCACACACCACACACTCACAGCTCATGTTGGCGACGGCGGCGAGGCAGTTGGTGTGCAGGTACTTGTCGCGCACGCGCGCCATGTTGTACTGCAGCGGCCCACGCGACACTAGTCCCCCTCGCTCACCACACCGGCCCACACCACACACCACACACCACACACTCACAGCTCATGTTGGCGACGGCGGCGAGGCAGTTGGTGTGCAGGTACTTGTCGCGCACGCGCGCCATGTTGTACTGCAGCGGCCCACGCGACACTAGTCCCCCTCGCTCACCACACCGGCCCACACCACACACCACACACCACACACTCACAGCTCATGTTGGCGACGGCGGCGAGGCAGTTGGTGTGCAGGTACTTGTCGCGCACGCGCGCCATGTTGTACTGCAGCGGCCCACGCGACACTAGTCCCCCTCGCTCACCACACCGGCCCACACACACACACCACACACTCACAGCTCATGTTGGCGACGGCGGCGAGGCAGTTGGTGTGCAGGTACTTGTCGCGCACGCGCGCCATGTTGTACTGCAGCGGCCCACGCGACACTAGTCCCCCTCGCTCACCACACCGGCCCACACCACACACCACACACCACACACTCACAGCTCATGTTGGCGACGGCGGCGAGGCAGTTGGTGTGCAGGTACTTGTCGCGCACGCGCGCCATGTTGTACTGCAGCGGCCCACGCGACACTAGTCCCCCTCGCTCACCACACCGGCCCACACCACACACCACACACCACACACTCACAGCTCATGTTGGCGACGGCGGCGAGGCAGTTGGTGTGCAGGTACTTGTCGCGCACGCGCGCCATGTTGTACTGCAGCGGCCCACGCGACACTAGTCCCCCTCGCTCACCACACCGGCCCACACCACACACACCACACACTCACAGCTCATGTTGGCGACGGCGGCGAGGCAGTTGGTGTGCAGGTACTTGTCGCGCACGCGCGCCATGTTGTACTGCAGCGGCCCACGCGACACTAGTCCCCCTCGCTCACCACACCGGCCCACACCACACACCACACACTCACAGCTCATGTTGGCGACGGCGGCGAGGCAGTTGGTGTGCAGGTACTTGTCGCGCACGCGCGCCATGTTGTACTGCAGCGGCCCACGCGACACTAGTCCCCCTCGCTCACCACACCGGCCCACACCACACACCACACACTCACAGCTCATGTTGGCGACGGCGGCGAGGCAGTTGGTGTGCAGGTACTTGTCGCGCACGCGCGCCATGTTGTACTGCAGCGGCCCACGCGACACTAGTCCCCCTCGCTCACCACACCGGCCCACACCACACACCACACACCACACACTCACAGCTCATGTTGGCGACGGCGGCGAGGCAGTTGGTGTGCAGGTACTTGTCGCGCACGCGCGCCATGTTGTACTGCAGCGGCCCACGCGACACTAGTCCCCCTCGCTCACCACACCGGCCCACACCACACACCACACACTCACAGCTCATGTTGGCGACGGCGGCGAGGCAGTTGGTGTGCAGGTACTTGTCGCGCACGCGCGCCATGTTGTACTGCAGCGGCCCACGCGACACTAGTCCCCCTCGCTCACCACACCGGCCCACACCACACACCACACACTCACAGCTCATGTTGGCGACGGCGGCGAGGCAGTTGGTGTGCAGGTACTTGTCGCGCACGCGCGCCATGTTGTACTGCAGCGGCCCACGCGACACTAGTCCCCCTCGCTCACCACACCGGCCCACACCACACACCACACACTCACAGCTCATGTTGGCGACGGCGGCGAGGCAGTTGGTGTGCAGGTACTTGTCGCGCACGCGCGCCATGTTGTACTGCAGCGGCCCACGCGACACTAGTCCCCCTCGCTCACCACACCGGCCCACACCACACACCACACACCACACACTCACAGCTCATGTTGGCGACGGCGGCGAGGCAGTTGGTGTGCAGGTACTTGTCGCGCACGCGCGCCATGTTGTACTGCAGCGGCCCACGCGACACTAGTCCCCCTCGCTCACCACACCGGCCCACACCACACCACACACCACACACTCACAGCTCATGTTGGCGACGGCGGCGAGGCAGTTGGTGTGCAGGTACTTGTCGCGCACGCGCGCCATGTTGTACTGCAGCGGCCCACGCGACACTAGTCCCCCTCGCTCACCACACCGGCCCACACCACACACCACACACCACACACTCACAGCTCATGTTGGCGACGGCGGCGAGGCAGTTGGTGTGCAGGTACTTGTCGCGCACGCGCGCCATGTTGTACTGCAGCGGCCCACGCGACACTAGTCCCCCTCGCTCACCACACCGGCCCACACCACACACACCACACACTCACAGCTCATGTTGGCGACGGCGGCGAGGCAGTTGGTGTGCAGGTACTTGTCGCGCACGCGCGCCATGTTGTACTGCAGCGGCCCACGCGACACTAGTCCCCCTCGCTCACCACACCGGCCCACACCACACACCACACACCACACACTCACAGCTCATGTTGGCGACGGCGGCGAGGCAGTTGGTGTGCAGGTACTTGTCGCGCACGCGCGCCATGTTGTACTGCAGCGGCCCACGCGACACTAGTCCCCCTCGCTCACCACACCGGCCCACACCACACACCACACACCACACACTCACAGCTCATGTTGGCGACGGCGGCGAGGCAGTTGGTGTGCAGGTACTTGTCGCGCACGCGCGCCATGTTGTACTGCAGCGGCCCACGCGACACTAGTCCCCCTCGCTCACCACACCGGCCCACACCACACACCACACACCACACACTCACAGCTCATGTTGGCGACGGCGGCGAGGCAGTTGGTGTGCAGGTACTTGTCGCGCACGCGCGCCATGTTGTACTGCAGCGGCCCACGCGACACTAGTCCCCCTCGCTCACCACACCGGCCCACACCACACACCACACACCACACACTCACAGCTCATGTTGGCGACGGCGGCGAGGCAGTTGGTGTGCAGGTACTTGTCGCGCACGCGCGCCATGTTGTACTGCAGCGGCCCACGCGACACTAGTCCCCCTCGCTCACCACACCGGCCCACACCACACACCACACACCACACACTCACAGCTCATGTTGGCGACGGCGGCGAGGCAGTTGGTGTGCAGGTACTTGTCGCGCACGCGCGCCATGTTGTACTGCAGCGGCCCACGCGACACTAGTCCCCCTCGCTCACCACACCGGCCCACACCACACACCACACACTCACAGCTCATGTTGGCGACGGCGGCGAGGCAGTTGGTGTGCAGGTACTTGTCGCGCACGCGCGCCATGTTGTACTGCAGCGGCCCACGCGACACTAGTCCCCCTCGCTCACCACACCGGCCCACACCACACACCACACACCACACACTCACAGCTCATGTTGGCGACGGCGGCGAGGCAGTTGGTGTGCAGGTACTTGTCGCGCACGCGCGCCATGTTGTACTGCAGCGGCCCACGCGACACTAGTCCCCCTCGCTCACCACACCGGCCCACACCACACACCACACACCACACACTCACAGCTCATGTTGGCGACGGCGGCGAGGCAGTTGGTGTGCAGGTACTTGTCGCGCACGCGCGCCATGTTGTACTGCAGCGGCCCACGCGACACTAGTCCCCCTCGCTCACCACACCGGCCCACACCACACACCACACACCACACACTCACAGCTCATGTTGGCGACGGCGGCGAGGCAGTTGGTGTGCAGGTACTTGTCGCGCACGCGCGCCATGTTGTACTGCAGCGGCCCACGCGACACTAGTCCCCCTCGCTCACCACACCGGCCCACACCACACACCACACACTCACAGCTCATGTTGGCGACGGCGGCGAGGCAGTTGGTGTGCAGGTACTTGTCGCGCACGCGCGCCATGTTGTACTGCAGCGGCCCACGCGACACTAGTCCCCCTCGCTCACCACACCGGCCCACACCACACACCACACACCACACACTCACAGCTCATGTTGGCGACGGCGGCGAGGCAGTTGGTGTGCAGGTACTTGTCGCGCACGCGCGCCATGTTGTACTGCAGCGGCCCACGCGACACTAGTCCCCCTCGCTCACCACACCGGCCCACACCACACACCACACACCACACACTCACAGCTCATGTTGGCGACGGCGGCGAGGCAGTTGGTGTGCAGGTACTTGTCGCGCACGCGCGCCATGTTGTACTGCAGCGGCCCACGCGACACTAGTCCCCCTCGCTCACCACACCGGCCCACACCACACACCACACACTCACAGCTCATGTTGGCGCCGGCGGCGAGGCAGTTGGTGTGCAGGTACTTGTCGCGCACGCGCGCCATGTTGTACTGCAGCGGCCCACGCGACACTAGTCCCCCTCGCTCACCACACCGGCCCACACCACACACCACACACTCACAGCTCATGTTGGCGACGGCGGCGAGGCAGTTGGTGTGCAGGTACTTGTCGCGCACGCGCGCCATGTTGTACTGCAGCGGCCCACGCGACACTAGTCCCCCTCGCTCACCACACCGGCCCACACCACACACCACACACTCACAGCTCATGTTGGCGACGGCGGCGAGGCAGTTGGTGTGCAGGTACTTGTCGCGCACGCGCGCCATGTTGTACTGCAGCGGCCCACGCGACACTAGTCCCCCTCGCTCACCACACCGGCCCACACCACACACCACACACCACACACTCACAGCTCATGTTGGCGACGGCGGCGAGGCAGTTGGTGTGCAGGTACTTGTCGCGCACGCGCGCCATGTTGTACTGCAGCGGCCCACGCGACACTAGTCCCCCTCGCTCACCACACCGGCCCACACCACACACCACACACTCACAGCTCATGTTGGCGCCGGCGGCGAGGCAGTTGGTGTGCAGGTACTTGTCGCGCACGCGCGCCATGTTGTACTGCAGCGGCCCACGCGACACTAGTCCCCCTCGCTCACCACACCGGCCCACACCACACACCACACACTCACAGCTCATGTTGGCGACGGCGGCGAGGCAGTTGGTGTGCAGGTACTTGTCGCGCACGCGCGCCATGTTGTACTGCAGCGGCCCACGCGACACTAGTCCCCCTCGCTCACCACACCGGCCCACACCACACACCACACACTCACAGCTCATGTTGGCGACGGCGGCGAGGCAGTTGGTGTGCAGGTACTTGTCGCGCACGCGCGCCATGTTGTACTGCAGCGGCCCACGCGACACTAGTCCCCCTCGCTCACCACACCGGCCCACACCACACACCACACACTCACAGCTCATGTTGGCGACGGCGGCGAGGCAGTTGGTGTGCAGGTACTTGTCGCGCACGCGCGCCATGTTGTACTGCAGCGGCCCACGCGACACTAGTCCCCCTCGCTCACCACACCGGCCCACACCACACACCACACACTCACAGCTCATGTTGGCGACGGCGGCGAGGCAGTTGGTGTGCAGGTACTTGTCGCGCACGCGCGCCATGTTGTACTGCAGCGGCCCACGCGACACTAGTCCCCCTCGCTCACCACACCGGCCCACACCACACACCACACACTCACAGCTCATGTTGGCGCCGGCGGCGAGGCAGTTGGTGTGCAGGTACTTGTCGCGCACGCGCGCCATGTTGTACTGCAGCGGCCCACGCGACACTAGTCCCCCTCGCTCACCACACCGGCCCACACCACACACCACACACTCACAGCTCATGTTGGCGACGGCGGCGAGGCAGTTGGTGTGCAGGTACTTGTCGCGCACGCGCGCCATGTTGTACTGCAGCGGCCCACGCGACACTAGTCCCCCTCGCTCACCACACCGGCCCACACCACACACCACACACTCACAGCTCATGTTGGCGACGGCGGCGAGGCAGTTGGTGTGCAGGTACTTGTCGCGCACGCGCGCCATGTTGTACTGCAGCGGCCCACGCGACACTAGTCCCCCTCGCTCACCACACCGGCCCACACCACACACCACACACTCACAGCTCATGTTGGCGCCGGCGGCGAGGCAGTTGGTGTGCAGGTACTTGTCGCGCACGCGCGCCATGTTGTACTGCAGCGTAGTGATGCGACTCGAGTCACTTTTACTCGAGTGACTCGAGTTGACTACGGAAAAAATCATACTCGAGTCAAAAAAATAAAAAATCGAGTTCACTTGGACTCGAGTTATCACTCGTCGAGACAAACAAGTTTAAATATGTACGAGTGTGGCAAGCCGTTAGTAGGGGTGTGCGATAAAGATCGATAATTCGTAAGTACTCGATAATTTTTCATTCGATAATTATCGATAAGTGTAATTCGATAATTTTGATTCGATAATTATGGATAATTTTGTGCGATCCAATAATTATCGATAATTTCGTGTTATTCGATAATAATCGATAATTGTTTTTGGATTGGATAAGTATTGATGTGTGATTTGAATTTTTTTTGTTATTCGGATAGGGCTACGGCATAATCATTGGTACTGAAGGCCGGATGATCTTTTTTTTTTGTTTTTTTAGGTATTCGGATAGGGCTAGGGCATAAACGTTGGTACTGAAGGCCGGATGACCTTTTTTTTTTTTTTTTCGTCGTCCGACAATTTTAGCGATCCTTATCGAGAAGTAAAAATATCGATATACATCGATAACAATTGTCCGACGGACATCCCTAACATCCATATACATAACTTTTTTTTTTACAAATTACTCGAGTCATTTCAGTGCTCGAGTGACTCCAAAACCACTCGAGTGACTCGGCCACTCGAGTAGTACTCGAGTAAAATTGCAAAATGACTCGAATGACTCGAGTGGTAAAATTGGACTCGAGTCGCATCACTACTGCAGCGGCCCACGCGACACTAGTCCCCCTCGCTCACCACACCGGCCCACACCACACACCACACACTCACAGCTCATGTTGGCGACGGCGGCGAGGCAGTTGGTGTGCAGGTACTTGTCGCGCACGCGCGCCATGTTGTACTGCAGCGGCCCACGCGACACTAGTCCCCCTCGCTCACCACACCGGCCCACACCACACACCACACACTCACAGCTCATGTTGGCGACGGCGGCGAGGCAGTTGGTGTGCAGGTACTTGTCGCGCACGCGCGCCATGTTGTACTGCAGCGGCCCACGCGACACTAGTCCCCCTCGCTCACCACACCGGCCCACACCACACACCACACACTCACAGCTCATGTTGGCGACGGCGGCGAGGCAGTTGGTGTGCAGGTACTTGTCGCGCACGCGCGCCATGTTGTACTGCAGCGGCCCACCCGACACTAGTCCCCCTCGCTCACCACACCGGCCCACACCACACACCACACACCACACACTCACAGCTCATGTTGGCGACGGCGGCGAGGCAGTTGGTGTGCAGGTACTTGTCGCGCACGCGCGCCATGTTGTACTGCAGCGGCCCACGCGACACTAGTCCCCCTCGCTCACCACACCGGCCCACACCACACACCACACACCACACACTCACAGCTCATGTTGGCGACGGCGGCGAGGCAGTTAGTGTGCAGGTACTTGTCGCGCACGCGCGCCATATTGTACTGCAGCGGCCCACGCGACACTAGTCCCCCTCGCTCACCACACCGGCCCACACCACACACCACACACCACACACTCACAGCTCATGTTGGCGACGGCGGCGAGGCAGTTGGTGTGCAGGTACTTGTCGCGCACGCGCGCCATGTTGTACTGCAGCGGCCCACGCGACACTAGTCCCCCTCGCTCACCACACCGGCCCACACCACACACCACACACCACACACTCACAGCTCATGTTGGCGACGGCGGCGAGGCAGTTGGTGTGCAGGTACTTGTCGCGCACGCGCGCCATGTTGTACTGCAGCGGCCCACGCGACACTAGTCCCCCTCGCTCACCACACCGGCCCACACCACACACCACACACCACACACTCACAGCTCATGTTGGCGACGGCGGCGAGGCAGTTGGTGTGCAGGTACTTGTCGCGCACGCGCGCCATGTTGTACTGCAGCGGCCCACGCGACACTAGTCCCCCTCGCTCACCACACCGGCCCACACCACACACCACACACCACACACTCACAGCTCATGTTGGCGACGGCGGCGAGGCAGTTGGTGTGCAGGTACTTGTCGCGCACGCGCGCCATGTTGTACTGCAGCGGCCCACGCGACACTAGTCCCCCTCGCTCACCACACCGGCCCACACCACACACCACACACTCACAGCTCATGTTGGCGACGGCGGCGAGGCAGTTGGTGTGCAGGTACTTGTCGCGCACGCGCGCCATGTTGTACTGCAGCGGCCCACGCGACACTAGTCCCCCTCGCTCACCACACCGGCCCACACCACACACCACACACCACACACTCACAGCTCATGTTGGCGACGGCGGCGAGGCAGTTGGTGTGCAGGTACTTGTCGCGCACGCGCGCCATGTTGTACTGCAGCGGCCCACGCGACACTAGTCCCCCTCGCTCACCACACCGGCCCACACCACACACCACACACCACACACTCACAGCTCATGTTGGCGACGGCGGCGAGGCAGTTGGTGTGCAGGTACTTGTCGCGCACGCGCGCCATGTTGTACTGCAGCGGCCCACGCGACACTAGTCCCCCTCGCTCACCACACCGGCCCACACCACACACCACACACCACACACTCACAGCTCATGTTGGCGACGGCGGCGAGGCAGTTGGTGTGCAGGTACTTGTCGCGCACGCGCGCCATGTTGTACTGCAGCGGCCCACGCGACACTAGTCCCCCTCGCTCACCACACCGGCCCACACCACACACCACACACTCACAGCTCATGTTGGCGACGGCGGCGAGGCAGTTGGTGTGCAGGTACTTGTCGCGCACGCGCGCCATGTTGTACTGCAGCGGCCCACGCGACACTAGTCCCCCTCGCTCACCACACCGGCCCACACCACACACCACACACCACACACTCACAGCTCATGTTGGCGACGGCGGCGAGGCAGTTGGTGTGCAGGTACTTGTCGCGCACGCGCGCCATGTTGTACTGCAGCGGCCCACGCGACACTAGTCCCCCTCGCTCACCACACCGGCCCACACCACACACCACACACTCACAGCTCATGTTGGCGCCGGCGGCGAGGCAGTTGGTGTGCAGGTACTTGTCGCGCACGCGCGCCATGTTGTACTGCAGCGGCCCACGCGACACTAGTCCCCCTCGCTCACCACACCGGCCCACACCACACACCACACACTCACAGCTCATGTTGGCGACGGCGGCGAGGCAGTTGGTGTGCAGGTACTTGTCGCGCACGCGCGCCATGTTGTACTGCAGCGGCCCACGCGACACTAGTCCCCCTCGCTCACCACACCGGCCCACACCACACACCACACACTCACAGCTCATGTTGGCGACGGCGGCGAGGCAGTTGGTGTGCAGGTACTTGTCGCGCACGCGCGCCATGTTGTACTGCAGCGGCCCACGCGACACTAGTCCCCCTCGCTCACCACACCGGCCCACACCACACACCACACACTCACAGCTCATGTTGGCGACGGCGGCGAGGCAGTTGGTGTGCAGGTACTTGTCGCGCACGCGCGCCATGTTGTACTGCAGCGGCCCACGCGACACTAGTCCCCCTCGCTCACCACACCGGCCCACACCACACACCACACACCACACACTCACAGCTCATGTTGGCGACGGCGGCGAGGCAGTTGGTGTGCAGGTACTTGTCGCGCACGCGCGCCATGTTGTACTGCAGCGGCCCACGCAACACTAGTCCCCCTCGCTCACCACACCGGCCCACACCACACACCACACACCACACACTCACAGCTCATGTTGGCGACGGCGGCGAGGCAGTTGGTGTGCAGGTACTTGTCGCGCACGCGCGCCATGTTGTACTGCAGCGGCCCACGCGACACTAGTCCCCCTCGCTCACCACACCGGCCCACACCACACACCACACACTCACAGCTCATGTTGGCGCCGGCGGCGAGGCAGTTGGTGTGCAGGTACTTGTCGCGCACGCGCGCCATGTTGTACTGCAGCGGCCCACGCGACACTAGTCCCCCTCGCTCACCACACCGGCCCACACCACACACCACACACTCACAGCTCATGTTGGCGACGGCGGCGAGGCAGTTGGTGTGCAGGTACTTGTCGCGCACGCGCGCCATGTTGTACTGCAGCGGCCCACGCGACACTAGTCCCCCTCGCTCACCACACCGGCCCACACCACACACCACACACCACACACTCACAGCTCATGTTGGCGACGGCGGCGAGGCAGTTGGTGTGCAGGTACTTGTCGCGCACGCGCGCCATGTTGTACTGCAGCGGCCCACGCGACACTAGTCCCCCTCGCTCACCACACCGGCCCACACCACACACCACACACTCACAGCTCATGTTGGCGACGGCGGCGAGGCAGTTGGTGTGCAGGTACTTGTCGCGCACGCGCGCCATGTTGTACTGCAGCGGCCCACGCGACACTAGTCCCCCTCGCTCACCACACCGGCCCACACCACACACCACACACTCACAGCTCATGTTGGCGACGGCGGCGAGGCAGTTGGTGTGCAGGTACTTGTCGCGCACGCGCGCCATGTTGTACTGCAGCGGCCCACGCGACACTAGTCCCCCTCGCTCACCACACCGGCCCACACCACACACCACACACCACACACTCACAGCTCATGTTGGCGACGGCGGCGAGGCAGTTGGTGTGCAGGTACTTGTCGCGCACGCGCGCCATGTTGTACTGCAGCGGCCCACGCGACACTAGTCCCCCTCGCTCACCACACCGGCCCACACCACACACCACACACCACACACTCACAGCTCATGTTGGCGACGGCGGCGAGGCAGTTGGTGTGCAGGTACTTGTCGCGCACGCGCGCCATGTTGTACTGCAGCGGCCCACGCGACACTAGTCCCCCTCGCTCACCACACCGGCCCACACCACACACCACACACTCACAGCTCATGTTGGCGACGGCGGCGAGGCAGTTGGTGTGCAGGTACTTGTCGCGCACGCGCGCCATGTTGTACTGCAGCGGCCCACGCGACACTAGTCCCCCTCGCTCACCACACCGGCCCACACCACACACCACACACCACACACTCACAGCTCATGTTGGCGACGGCGGCGAGGCAGTTGGTGTGCAGGTACTTGTCGCGCACGCGCGCCATGTTGTACTGCAGCGGCCCACGCGACACTAGTCCCCCTCGCTCACCACACCGGCCCACACCACACACCACACACTCACAGCTCATGTTGGCGACGGCGGCGAGGCAGTTGGTGTGCAGGTACTTGTCGCGCACGCGCGCCATGTTGTACTGCAGCGCCCGCAGCAGCACCAGCACGGCGAGTCCGCCCAGCGACACTTCCGAGATCGAGCGCTCCGTGTACCACGGGATGTTCTTCAGCATCTACAATCATTTGACAAATTTGACACTTAACTATTGCTGAGCTGAGCAACTTTTTGTTTGTTTTTGTTTGTTGTTTGATTACCATCCAGTTTCAATAATTAAACCAACTCGTCTCATCACCTCTTTCTGAGCATCGAAGTTTTTGATCCTCTCAACGGTACCTTTCTAATTCAAGTACTAACTTTTAGTCTGCGAGGCTGTATGATTAGGCTAATTGCAACTTAAAAAACAGTTAACTAAATGGAATTTTTTTTTTAAATTCCACCAAGATACATTTAACACCTACAAATTTTTGAACATATAGCATTTTAATACTTATTTCACTTTTGTGGTATCGAATAGTAGCAAATTATCACCACTACCACCACATCAGCCGTTGCATGTCCATTGCTGAACGTAAGCTTCCCCCATGACCTTTGGGGTAGGGGGGGGAGATGGGTTGCCATTACTCGCCACGATTGGCAGACGGGTTGGACAACGCAGTGTGTTGTAGCAGGATATTGTGACATTGCTGTCCATTAGCAAAAAGTACTCACAATTAGATGAACGTTCTTAATCAAGCAGTCATCCTCGGTCAGTATCAGTAGAACGATGAGAGACATGTAGATGTGGTGGGACGTGCTGTCTGGAGCATTATACAACACCTGTAGAATCGGCACCAGCTGAAACGAATTATTACTAACTTTATTAGGTGATCAAATTCTTAGCAAGCAAGAATATAAAATATTTTTTTTTTTAATTATTAATAAATTTGCAATAAATTCGCAGTAATCGCGCGATCGATCGCTGTATTGACATACATTTATGATCTAAATGAATGGCTATGTTCGCGGTCCCTTTCTAAGCGAAGATTTTCTTCATTTTGATAGGAGCACATGTGCACGTCATATCCCATTCTCGGACATGTTGAATGTATGATGTGCGCATGTGCTCCTAATAAAGTGAAGAAAATCTTCCTCCCTCGGGGCCTCGAAAATTGGCTTGTCCATTATTTATCAAATATATTTCGCATTGTAAGTAGCGAAAAAACAATTTACTAGCGATAAGTCACATATTTATTATATTATTTATAGTTCACTTATCCCTCACCAGAGGGAACACTATCTATTGCTTGAATGTCGCTATCGAATTCGACAACAATAACTGTTTTTTTTTTCAACATATCTTCCTTCGAGATGTTACAATGGAGACTTTCTCACTCAATCAATATTCAACGCTGACAAAGTCCCGTGGGACTATTACGTAACTTGCACGATCGCGAGAAATTGAGGCTCAGCTAGTATTGAAATTCGACACCACAGCGATTTATCGCGATCGCGCAAGTTACGTAATAGCTCACCGAGTACCGTTTAGTTAAGTAACATTAGTAACTCACCAGATTCTCGATGTGGGGTCCATTACTAACGTGTCGTTTGTACGCTTTGCAAGAGTGAAGCATCAGGTACAGCAGCAGAGTCGAGTGTTCGCAGCCGGCCGTCGCGCACAGCGCCTTGTGGAGCTGCGGGAGCGATACGTATATCCAAACTGAACTGAATCAGGCTGTAAACCCACAGCTGGGCAGGCCTCGACTTGTAACTTGATGTTTTACAATAAACGCTTGACATTCAAGGGGCCCCAGTAGGGCCACAATACAAAAGCTCTGACCACGTCAGTATGTATATCCTGTACTGTAGTGTATCAGCCTGTAAACATCCCACCGCTGGGAAAAGACCTCTTCTCCGTATAGGACAAAGGTTGGACCTTAATCGACCAATATAATTTTCAAAATCAGAATAGTCAATACTGATATTATCGCGTTCAAGAATAAATTCTAATTTATAAAATTGGCTATACTCGCGGCCCCCTTGTAAGTGAATATTTTCTTCACTTCGATAGGAGTGCATGCGCACGTCATACATTCAACAAGAACACAAATGGGACATAGCCATTTTTCTTTTTCATGTAAGAAAACTAAACTGAACCGAATCAGCCTGTAAACGTCCCACTACTGGGCAAAAGCCTCTTCTCCACATAGGAGAAAGGTTGGAGCCTAATCCACCACGCTGCTCCACTGCGGGTTGACGGAAAAATTACTTACGAGTAACGATCGCCACCAGGTGAGAGACCCATAAAGACATACGCCCAGACTAGAAACAAATATTTGTAAACATACAAATAAATGCCCCGAGCGGGAATCGAACTCGCGACCGCCGGGATCGAGGCGACTAGTCGTACCACCACACCAGAACGGTTGTCACTATTTGTTAATTCAGATATAAGATTTATCGGCACGTGTGTTTGTCACTGAGCAAATCGGAAGGACTAATTTTGGCGAAAATCTTTCTAAGCTCTTGATGTTTTTGGACAGGGCTGTCGAGTAAGTAGTTAAACTATAAATTGTAACATAAATATGGACTTACAGCGGCCATGTCTATCCGTGGGGGTGTCAGTTCTGTGATGCTGCCGTTTGTGTCTCTGTGTGGTGTTGTCGTTGATGTGTCTGAAAATTATTTGATTTGATCAAATAGAAAAATCGACAAGCAGTGCAGTATTGAATACTCAAGGCTCTCAGCCCTAGACCAGAGTGTTCTGAGTGAAAAACCGGATTATGTGCGCTAATTGTTGAGCAAGAATATAGATCCTTTTTTATCCTACCTGTCCTTATAAGGAGCTGATTCCTAGTAAAGGCAAAGGTTGGAGCCTAATCAGCTTAGAATGGTAAGGATTAATAGCACATTTATATTTTTTTTATAGATTAGGGGGCATTCAGGTATTACGTAACGCAATTTAGTTGGGAGGGTGGATCTTTTAAAACGTTACGATGCGTTACAAGGGCGGGAGGGGGGTCATACAACGCGTAATGTGACATTGGTTTTTATTTTTATTTAAATAAAAATACTAGGAAATTAAAGTCTCCCAAAGTTGGCAATCTTTTTTGTTTATGTTTTATGGCGAGACCCTCGATTGTATTGTACGTCGTTGTTATTTTTACGTAACGTTAGAGAGGGGGGGGGGGGTATAGAAAAATGTTACAGCGCGTTAAATTTCAAGATCTTTCAAAAATTGAGTTACGTAATACTTGAACGGCCCCTTAAGTGTTTAATGCATATGACTATTTTGGGTCAATAAAAGCCAAAGGCTGGTTGGCCACCGGGTGATCCCTCTCCAGACGTTCCAATAGCTCTAGAGTTAGTGCAGCTCACCCTGTGAGTCCTCGCATTGTAACAGAGCGACTCTGTACAGGTTGTCCTCGTGTATGCAGTGGTTGGCTAGTGCTAGCAGCAGCAGACAAGATTGGTTCGCCACCGGATGATCCCTCTTCAACCGTTCCAGTAGCTCGTGTCTGTCCGCTGGTGGGTTGTTGTATATCGTCTGCCGGGCTGTCGGGCTGAATGTGAGCATGTTCCATAAGCTCGCTGAAAAAAACATTTTTATTTAGTGTTATATTATGTAATGTTACATGTAAATTAATAATAAATTAATCCACATTTTAAATACTTTTTTTTAAATTATGATTTTAAATTTTGTATCTAAAATGTAAAAAAAAAAAACGTCGTTTAAGTATTATTTTAATTATTATTACAAGTCTGTGCAAAAAATGGGCAGTTATGGTTTTGGTGATAATGTATGTTTGTGAATTGGTGAATTGTTTTCTCGATGAAAATATTGGTGAAGCTTATTTTTTTATATATAAAAAATACTTTATAACTAAATTAAATAACTATTACAAAAAAAAAATAAAAAAATAAAGGCGCTTTAAAATAGAACCCAGACGACAAAACCATCGACATTCCTCCATGGTTAAAGACCTTAGTAATAACTTAGTGAAACAGTTTGGTATAAAATAATATAAAACTTACAGGCAATATTAATCAATAAACTGCCAGGCCCCTGGGACCCGAATTGTGGGGGGGCCGCCAACATAGCGGACAAATTAGTTAACAAGGTTTTCACTAGTAATGGTGCGTGCATACTGTATCTGCCTTGGAATAGTGTTCTGAAACAATATAAGAGTTACAATTATTTAGCAAAAAAAAAAAGAGGAATTAAACCAATGTTTACATTATATAAAAAGTCTTTAAATATTGGAAAATAACATGGAAAGAATATTGGCATAATATACAATAATATTTATCTCATCTTTAAAATAATTTATTTTCATTTAAAAAAAATTAAATTACAGTAGAGCGTCGATTATCCGAACTAATTGGGGGGAACTAATGTGTGTACGGAAAACCGGTATTTTCGGATAATCGAACTACCTACAGTATATTGATTTAGCCATACATATTTACGTACAGGTAAATGAAAACCTTATTTACATTTATATATGACATTGACAAATAAGAATTAAATAAAAATAAAATTTTAACAAAACAAAAACCGACTTCACAGTCGTGATGTTATAGTGTGTGACTGTGTGCATGTGATTTCAGTAACCACGGCTAATTTTCTGTCATTTATTGAAGAGTTCCGTTACATGTCTCCGAAGATCTTCATGAGAACATCATTAAAATAAAAAGAGACTACAAGATGTACTTCCAAACCATTCTATAGTTCTTTTTCTTTTATCGAAAAGTATCGATATATTTCATCCAATAATTATCGATATATTTATCCGATATATCGGATCGAAAAAAATATTGATATATCGCAAAGTATCGATACAACGATACTATATATTATATCGATAAAAATATCGAGACTTCTTTTACATGAACATAGGGATGTTTCGCTAGGGAGCGAGCACTGTAGCGCGGGAGTGTAGTGTGTGTGTGTGTGTGTGTGTGTGTGTGTGTGTGTGCGTGTGCGTGTGCGTGTGCGTGTGCGTGTGCGTGTGCGTGTGCGTGTGCGTGTGCGTGTGCGTGTGCGTGTGCGTGTGCGTGTGCGTGTGCGTGTGCGTGTGCGTGTGCGTGTGCGTGTGCGTGTGCGTGTGCGTGTGCGTGTGCGTGTGCGTGTGCGTGTGCGTGTGCGTGTGCGTGTGCGTGTGCGTGTGCGTGTGCGTGTGCGTGTGTGTGTGTGTGTGTGTGTGTGTGTGTGTGATCGAGCGGGCGTAGTAGTTCGGATAAACGGTCGTTCAATTAAGCGACGTTCGGATAATCGACACTCCACTATACTAAGTTACCTTTTCATTCTTCTACATAATAAATATTTACCTGAATATCAAAGAAGTCTCGACTAATTGTGTCTGTCCGTGTGCTCCAGCAAACATGTAAACTGACATTAGAACTAGTAGTGTATTGAGACATTCCAAGTGGAGGTAGTATGTGTTGTCACTGGAAAGTAAATAATATTATTTAGTTATGTACACACACATATAGAGCAATGCTGATATAGAAGTTCTCTCTATGGAAACAAAACTTACATCCAGTCATCGGGACGGGAAACGCAGAGGTGCAGTTTTTTTTTTTTTTTGAATTGTATTGAAATAATAATATAATACAATACACAAAACTAAAAAATATTATATAGAACGACAAAATAGCAAAGTAACTTAAGGTACAAAAGGACGCTAAAAAGCAATCTCTTCCAGGCAACCTTAATAAATTAGTTTAAAATGGTTTTGGTTATTCGCCCTTTTGTCTGTAGTAAAATATTTTTAAAATAAATATACATATAAATAATGCATATATAAGTTAACATATATTACACCCAGACTCGGGGCGGGAATCGAACCCACAACCCTTGGAGCAGAAAACAGGGCTACTGCAAACTGCGTCAACGGGCCAGTCAAATAACCCGATTGCGATTAAACGTTTTATATAAAGAGTTATACATAGACCCGGATTAACATCCACTATTTTTATTGTTTTTTGGTCTTGAGATTTCCACAGGATCGTTAACTAACTAAATTTGAAACCACGGGACAAAGCTATATCAGAGTCAACCATTACAAATCATAGCCTTTAACATTCAAAACTACATTAGTTAGTTACTCACGTAATAGGCACATCAATAATTAATCCTATCAATGCATCAATCAGCATCTCGACTCTGCTCTCTCCGGTAACAGATTTCGTTGTCTGTATATCGGTGACTTCTTGTGTTGGGGACAATGGAGGCGACTGTTCTTGAGGTGTGGGTGACTGAAGAATAATCAAAATGGATAACAGTGATATTATTAACTTGTTATTATCATTAAAAAAATAATCTCATGAAAGTTGTTTGTGTTTATTGTAAAGCGGTAAACATTTTTTAGTTTAACTTTGCTACTTCATAAATTACCATTCTGTTATTTCCAAGTCTGATTTTTTTTAATGTTTCATAACGAACATAGCGAACATAGCGAAGTCATAGCGAACTATCCTTTTTTTTTCAATTTAGGCCCATAATTTAATAGATTAGAGTTTTTTTTTTTTTGTTATAAGAATTTATCATTTAATTCATATGAAAGTTAACGCTTGTTTATTGTATAGGTACAATGCACTATTCCTAAGAAAACAAACAACTCACAGATGCAGAATCTAGGCTAGTCAACAAGTTAAAAAATTGAAACAAGTGCGAGTCGGACTCGCCCGTGAAGGGTTCCATAGCGGCAAGTAACATCATATAAAAGTTCTTGTAGTTCGTTGTAACTTTGATCGATGTTTTAATAATAGTGTATTTTTATATATATACATATATACTTACTGGATCTCGTCCAAACCAATTTGCGGTAGAAGTTTGCATGGTAATATACATATTTTTTTTAGTTTTATCATTCTGTTATCCTAGAAGTTACAGGGTGGTGGGGAAGCACATTTTACCACTTTGTAAGTGTCTCTCGCGCAAACTATTCAGTTTAGAAAAAATGATACTAGATCTCATCCATCACATATGGCTTTGATGAAAAAAAAAAAAAATTGAGTTTCAGTTCTAAGTATGGGGAACCCCCAAAATGTATTGTTTTTTTTTTTGTAAAAATCTTAATGCGGTTCACAGAATACATCTACTTACCAAGTTTTAACAGTATAGTTCTTATAGTTTCGGAAAAAAGTGGCTGTGACATACGGACGGACAGACAGACAGACATGACAAATGCATAAGTGTTCCGTTTTTGCCATTTAGCTACGGAACCCTAAAAACGTGTTAATTCTTGATAAAAATCCTAAAAATATTAGCGATAGTTCAGTCGATTCGGAATGACGTCTAGAAAAATGTATCGAGTTGAAAAAAAGATACTATTTAGTTTTTTGTTAATAACTCAAATATATATATTTATGGGATTTTGAAAAAGATCCTTAAAGAGGAGGACGTTTTTGAACTTGTTGACTAGCCTTATCTTTAAAGTTAAGACCTTCAAGCATTCCTTAAATTTAAATTTTATTAAACAAAATCATACTTTGAAAACAAATAAATTGATTGATATTTTTATTTTTATATTTTAAATACAGACTCATAAGAATTGGAAAATTATTAAATGACTCACATTAACATTTCTCCCTTGCACATCCAAATGTTTACACAGTTCATATTCCGGCACCAGTTCAACTAAATACTTTGTGACTGCTCTGATCACGAACAATGCGTTATAACTCTGCCACGCTAGCATCACACTGTAAAATAATATTTATTAAAATTATATATTATAATATATAATATTTTCATGTCATTAACACTATAATGGAGACGTAAAATGGAATATTTAAAATGTTTGTTATTGGTCATTTTGGGTTCCCCCTTTTTTGCACTTGGCACCATGGCACTTGCAATAGTGCCGATTTATCGGAAATTTAAAATGATCAATTGTAACCATGGTAAATATCCCGTTTAACATTTTAATAATAATGTAATTATATTATTTTTATGGCAGGTTGTCGTTTAGTTTAAAAGCGCACTAAAATGTCATGTCTGTCGACATTATTAAATTAATTGTATTATAAATTATTATTATTATATTTATATATTATCATTAAATTTATCCAATATATGTAATAAATCATAATCAACGGAAAAATTTCAAAATTATGTTAAATTATACTCAAAAACATTCAAAGCAGTCTGTCAAATTGCAAAGAAGAAATATATTAGTGATAAAATATTAAATAGTGTCGACAAAGTTAAATCTACTTGGAAAATTATAAATGCGGAAACGGGTAAATTAAAAAGTAATGAGAGCAACTATAAAATTAATATTAATGGCAAAATCATTACTGAAGACCTAGAAATTGCCAACGAATTTGAAAAATTCTTCACTCGCATACCGGTAGAATTAACTAAAACTCTAAACTCATCTACTCCCATTGCAGAATCATTGTTGAAAACTAACGTACCACTATGTAATGTAGAATTTAAATTTAGTCATGTGAATAAGTATTGTATTTTAAAGACTTTTAAATTGTTAAATATAAAAAGAACACCAGATCTCTGGAGCATTTCTGTACATCTTATAAATTCCCTAATTGAAATAGTTGCTCCAGAACTGGCTTTAATTTTTAATAATTGTATTGATAGTGGTGTGTTTCCTGACTTGATGAAATTTAGCAAGTTAATGCCTTTATTTAAATCTGGAAGTACCGCAGATCCTATCTTTACTCCTATGATCCTATCTAACTTTCGTCCAATATCGGTACTTCCCACTTTCAGTAAAATCTTTGAAAAAATTATCCTAAATCAACTTCAAAAACATTTTGAAAGTAATGAACTCTTACACAATAAACAATTTGGTTTTACTCGCGG
Organism: Euphydryas editha; assembly: GCA_036937285.1. Classification (NCBI taxonomy): domain Eukaryota; kingdom Metazoa; phylum Arthropoda; class Insecta; order Lepidoptera; family Nymphalidae; genus Euphydryas; species Euphydryas editha. The sequence continues at coordinate 3,701,364 of JAUPFZ010000031.1, read as the reverse complement.
CCGGTCTACTACTGATGCTGGAATTAAACTTTTAGAGACTATTTATGAGGCCTGGGATCAGTCAGACGATGCCTATGGTGTATTCTGTGACCTTTCTAAGGCATTTGATTGTGTCCAGCATCAGAAATTAATCAGGAAACTACAGTAGGCGCGCGAGTTCATGTCCATCCTGAGGAATGCGGTAGTTCTGTGACCTATCATAATGTCGATATCGATAATCTCATTTGGTCAACCATAATATCTATTCCATATTTATTGCAACTTTAAGTAAGTAAATATTTATTTATTTATTTATTTTTATTTAATACTTTATTACACACGTTATTAAATAATAGCATTGAAGAAAAAAAAATTACAGTAAATGTGCAATGGCGGCCTTATCATGCTTATGTATTATAAAAGTTTTTTTCTATTTGAAATTGGTGAAGGCGAAGTACTCATGGTTTCGTAAAAAAAAAACAATACAATAGCGGTCAATAGTTTTTAGTATCGACAAGCACGCGTCACCGTCAACGGACAACACTCGATTTCGGACGAATTCGGCGAGGTGGGTGAAGGCGGGGCGCGCTGCTCCCGCCCTTTACCTCAGGCCCCGATGGACATGAACTCGCGCGCGTACTGTACATCATTATGGAATCCAGGGTACCACTCTCGATTTTGTCACTTCTTATTTGAGTGGCAGGACAAGCGGTCCCCCGGCTCTCTTGTAACAATGGGAGTACCTCAAGGTTCAATTTTAGGTCCCTTTCTATTTCTGGTATATATTAATGACCTCCCTCACCTTGTTAGAGATGATCATGAGATAGTCTTGTTTGCAGATGATACATCTTTACTGTTTAAGGTTAAACGTGGACAAAATTCACTCGACGATGTAAACAGGGCTCTCTCTAAGGTTATTCACTGGTTAATGTAAATAATCTACTATTAAATGAATCCAAAACAAAATGTGTGAGATTCACTTTACCGAATGTTAAGTTGGCTACAACCAGTATCAGGATTAGGGATAAGGAAATAGAATTGGTCGATCAGGCTGTCTTTCTGGGTATAACCTTAGATTCAAAATTACAGTGGGGTCCTCATATTGGGAAGTTATCTGGCAGACTCAGCTCCGCAGCTTACGCAGTAAAAAAAATACGCCAGTTAACGGATATCAAAACTGCGCGATTAGTATATTTCAGCTATTTCCACAGCATCATGACTTATGGTTTACTGCTGTGGGGAAACGCTGCTGATATTCAATGTATATTTATTTTGCAAAATAGAGCTGTCAGAGCTATCTACGGTATGGGCACCCGTGAGTCTTTACGAAATAAATTTAAGGAAATAAAAATACTAACTGTTCACTCTCAATATATTTTTGAAAATTTATTATACACACATAAAAACAAAAATAAATTTGTCAAGAACTGTGACAGACATAATATAAATTTAAGAAATAAAAATAAATTGGCCATTCCTAATTTTAGGCTCCACAAAATAAGTAGCTCTTTTGTAGGTAACTGTATACGCATGTACAATACACTGCCTGGTAATGTGCAAGACTTGTCCCTAAATAAATTTAAACACTTCATTAAATCCAAATTATGTAGTAAGGCATATTATAGCATTAAAGATTTTTTAAATGACAAGCCTGCTTGGCAGTGACATGATTTGCTCGTTCTTTGTAAATACATTTTTTGTATCTACATAATATGATGACTTTAATTGTTAAAAAGAGTACCGAGAGTTTTTTTTCCTCCAGCTTTTTTTCATTATTATAACATTATTATATTATTGTAATATTTAGTAAAGCCGATGATGAAATACATGATGAAATTGTAGATGTCTACCGAGACTTTTTTTTTTGACGTTCGTTGAGTGTGTGTAATCACCTTATAACGAATAAAATATTTTGATTTTGATTTTGATTTTTGAATCAGGGAATCAGAAAGTTACTACTTTTTTTTAATGTGTCCCCTTGGTCAAAGTAGCAATTAGCAGTTTTCATTTATTATTATTTTAATACTTACTTATCAGAATTAGGTGCAGCGAGTAATTCCGTAGCTCGTGTTATAAAAACCTGTACAAGTGAACCTAAGTTGCCAGTCTGTGGATTGTTTTGTAAGAACTTTTGTAGTAAGGCTTCAGCACTCGAATCTAAGATCAACTGTTCCTCACTGAAATTAAAGAGGAAGATTGTGTTTAAGATTGTGTTATTTATATTATCTTGGTATGAAAAAATTTTTAAAGCATTTACTGTATGGAAAATGGTGCATACTGTGCAACCGAGGTTAGCGGATAGTTTAACTACCATGAGTAATGATCGTCATCAGGTGTGTGTGATAACAACCGGGACCGACAGCTTTACGTGCTCTCCGAGGGACGGTGGGGAGGTCCATAAAGACATACACCCAGACCAGAGACAAATATTTGTACAAATACAAATATCTACCCTGAGCGGGAATCGAAGCAGCAAATGCAGGTGTACAGTTCACTTCAGTTCAGTCACGTACGTTATTTCCTACGTTATTTTCACTATATAAATAAATAGTCTACTACTTACACATTAGCCGGTATTTGTATATTAAAAGCGAGTAGTTGGTTCCAGAACGGATCATTTGGACATATTATTTCATTGGAACAGAACCTCTCCACCAACTCATTGGTCGATATATCAGAATATTTCGTTACTGCAATACCCATCTTTCCTGTAATAAAATATCTATTAATGTTATAAACTTACAGTATATATTTATAAAGAATTATATATTGTTTTGTTTTCATCAATATCCACATATATAACTATATTAAAAAGGAGAAATTTTATTTAACTAGCTGCTTTACATAGTTTTAACCATAGACATAGAGAATGGACTGAGTGTTTACTACCAGCTAAATAGGGACAAGAGAGTATGAAAAAGATAAAGTGAAAATGTGGCCAGTAGTTGTCTCTTTCTAGACTTCTGATTGGCCCACGTCATATGCTCGCAGGATGCTACAAACCTACAGAAAAGAAACAGAAAGAGACAGGTATTGGCCGTACTGTAGCTTTGTCTCTTTCTCTATTGTCTATGGTTTCTCCCGAGTAACTTCCAATCCTGAAAGAATGTCACGATAAAAAGTAGCCTGTGTTATTCTAGATCACTAGTTATCTACATACAAAGTTTCATTGCATTCGGTTCAGTTGTTTTACTGTGATAGATGACAAACATCCATATGAACTTTTGCATAGATAATATTATTAGACTTTATTGACTATGGGAATATGATTTTAATAATTGTTTATTTTTCAGCATTAAGAAAGTATGTTACTCGGTCCAGTAAATTCTTGAAACATCACAAGAAATCAAAATAATCACAAATAAATTTTATGACACCTTATCATAGATTAGAGCTCCAATCATAGCATAATAAAATCATTTTTTTATACTTATCATTTTTATATTATCTTATATCTTTAAACGAGCAATTCTTGTATATATATAATCTGAATCTCGGAAACGGCTCCAACGATTTTCTTGAAATTTAGTATCCAGGGAGTTTCGGGGGTGATAAATCGATCTAGCTAGGATTTATTTTTAGAAAATGTCGTTTTATCCCTTTTTTTACGCAATTTAAAAAATATCATTAGAATACGAAGGTAAATTTCGCTGTCATTTATAAACTTATAATAGCTCGGATGGGTATCGGGCGGATTTGAAACCAGAAAACGAGGGTTCGAATCCAGGTCTACAGACCGATTTTTTTTCATTTTTTTTTTTCAAGTTTCTTTTTTTGTGAGAAAAACTATTATTGAGAGCTCTTTTTCTTTTTTTATTTAAATAACCACTTCCTATTATTTTACTATTATGTCAGTCAGATAGAAAATATTATTTATGTTTCATCAGTATATAATAATATCTAAATATAATTTAACCGAGCAAAGCTCGGTCATCCAGGTACTACCATTTAAATGACATTCATAATACAACAACTTTAATTCAATAGTTAGTGTATACTAAACATTGGAATAATACACAACAATTTCTAGTTGATAAATATTTTCTTTAGGTGAATCAAATGCTTTTTAAATTAATCTAATTATATAAAATTTATGATTATAGTTGAGCTACATATACATGTATTCACGGGCTTGTATCCGCAACTCGACGTCTACTGTGCGCCTATTTTGCGTTTAAAAAGCGGGCAGCTAGTCCTGCTAAACCAACTCCTCCAAATATTTAATCAAACTAGTTGAGCTATTACAACATGCAAACTGAGTCAAAAATTATTTTTATCAGATCTCTCGTTCACACTTATAGGCATATCGGAACTCTCACTCGCACTTCTAGTGTTTTGTGTAACAACAAAGAAGGGATTTGTCGATAGTCAATTGCAGGTGATCAAGGAAAGGTTAAGGAAATAATGCAAAATATTTTTATAGCTACCTGCGTCCGAGCGGCATCCCTTTATCGATAACGAGTTGTGCGGCATTGTCACATTCCTTTGACGTAATGTTTTATGACTCAGTTTGCACATTTGTAATGGCTCAACTACAGTTCCAACTTATTTTGAACTGTGAGCTCTATAAATAAGTAATAAGTACTTTCTATGCAATTTTGTCTATAATTGTATATCAATAACTATTTTTTTTTCTGTTTGTGGCCTTTTCTTAATTTGTATTAATTATTATCCATTTACTTGTCTCAATGGTTTTCAATAATACCAAGAAAGCTTGGTTGATTTCACCAATTTTGTATACAACGTAAAAGTCTGAATTAATCCTTGGTGTGTAATGTAAGTCTGAGTAAGTCTGAATTAATCCTTGGTGTATATTACATACAATTATTCATTCAATGTTAAATTAGCATTTTTAAGTTATTTACTATACAACATGTATTTTCTTACATTGCAAATAGTCTTTGGCATCAAATATTTAAATATGATTTGTATATTTATTTATAATATAATTTTTTATGGTATAAACTAAGTAGATAATCTTATTATAAACAAGAAAGAAGTCAATTGTAATAATGCCTTTGTTGTCATAATATTACTTCTGAATAACGAACCGAATTGGCAATAGTATATCTTATGGCCATTATAATATTTTTTACTGACAAAACGTTTTTTTCTAAGTAGAATTATCTTTTTTTCGGCCGGTGATACATCGCTATGTAACTTATAGAAATTAATATATGTTTAATTACTTCTATTAGTTAAACTGATATTTTTGTTATAAGATCAACAATATACTCTAATTTTGAACTTACCTTAAATTGTATGCTTGTGGTTATATATAACTATCATTAAATAAAATTTTATTAAAATATTTGCAATTTTGTTTCTCTACGCCACGAACTCATTGTCAATTTGACAAACGTCAAATATATCTTCAATGCGCCAAGTCGATCATTTAACATTTATTTAAAAAAAATTAAAACTTACTTATTATACTTCAATAACTTACGTTTGAATTTTTTTTCTAAGTTTTAAATTTTTTATTGTGCATTCCTTTGCAACTTAATACATTATTGTAAGGCCGTGTTCCGAAATACACTGCACCTTACGACTTACGAGGAATGCTCAGCTGTCGCAGTCTCTCTTTCTAACCGTTGGACGTTTCCTCTTACAGGCAGCCGATAAACTTTAGAGTTTAACATTTCACCTCAGTCCTTCGAGACCATGGACGCTGTAAAGGGTCCGAAACGACGGGAAATAAATTTTAAAAATTTTAAAAATTGTTAAACTCTAAACACTCTAAAGTTTTTTAATAAACGCGAAAAAATCAAATCAATAAATATTTGATGTTCACAAAAAAAAAATTGGTTGTCTGTAAAGTCGGTTTACGGACAATAATTTTTACGTGATAACGTCGTAAGAAAACATGAATGGAATTGAATTATTATCACAGAATTATCATTATTTTGTATAATATATATATAAGCTACAGGTAATTAATTGTATTTAATATAAAAGCGAAATAAAGTTAAATACTTTGATATGTAATACAAGAAATAATCAAGTTGAATAAAGAAGTTAAGTTTAATAATTTAAAGTTAGCAAAACAAATTAGATTATCATTAACTACTTATGAAAATTGTAAAAATATACTAAATAAAAACAGTTTACTTTTTATACGATCGTAATTATATGAGTCCTAATAACTTTTTTGTCAAAGTTGTAATATAACCTATTATTACTGCACTCGCCCACCGATGCTACTTATTTTATAATCAAAGAACAAATATATGAGATTATATCGCTAATCGGATTCTTAAAATGCAAGAATTAATTACCTTTTTTGCTGCAATTGTTGTTATAATAAACTATGGTAACCATTTTATGATTTTATTAACTTTTATATTATTACATTACATTATATTATCAACTTTTCACTATTTGGCATTACTTCAATATTGACAAAACAGTTTGCCGCCATTTGCCGCTGTCATTTCTACTCGGACGCGTCGTAAGTTAGGCCGACCGTCGATCGTGAGCCGATCGTACCTCTCTACCGTTTGTTCCGCGCTCTCGCTCACTAATTGTGACAATGACGTCATCTTGTTCGAACTGGCACCCAGTAGCTTTCATCAATTTACTAGACGTTATCACGTCAAAAGAAAAATTATTTTATCGAGATTTGAACTTGAGACCGCAAGGCCAATGGGGTACCATGATCTTCTCTCTCTTTCTAACCGTTGGACGTTTCCTCTTACAGGCAACCGTATATCTTCCCTACTCTATCTATAATACAACTATGACGTCACACCTCACAGTGCTCCAGTGTATTTCGGAGCACGGCCTAAAACTGTACTGCTGTTGTAGAATTTAATTAGATTTTTTTATAGACATACTCTCTCTACGACTACTGTCAAGATACTGATTTGTCTCTGGTTCTTTAATTAAAATAGAAGAGGGTACGTTCGCGGGCCCTCTTCTAATTGATAATTCATCACTTTTATAGGATTTTTTAATCTGTCTTGGATTTTTTTATGTGGTCTTTGGAATGCATAGATTAAAAAATCCTATAAAAGTGATGAATTATCAATTAGAAGAGGGCGCGCGAACGTACCCGAATATAACATTTTTAGTCTATGTATAGATTTGAAAATGAAATTTTCAGTTGAATAGGTCATGAATAGGTGATACATAATATTAAATTACATATATTAAAAAATCAGTTGTTTCGTAAAGTAAAAGTCATGATCATTGCCGGTATTTGAGTATTCTCTTTTCGGACGGTATATGTTTTTCATCCTAGGGTCCGCTTGCGTTAGCCGTGGTCACGTGTTGGAGAGATCTTGGTGTTTTTTCGTTAAGTTTTCATATGTTCTTAGTGTTATGATAATAATAGTGTTATAATAGTAGATTATCTTGGGATTTGTTGTTAACTAACATATTACAGGTACGTATTAGCTTTTAGTCTGTTGTGTTTTGATTTTTTTTTTTCACATATTTTATATTTTGTTAAACGGATCCTGACCATCCTCCTGATCCCCGGATACTGGTGGTACGGCTGACGGTCAAATTACTTCGGATTCTTCCTCCTCTTAACAAAGTTTGAGAAAACGTCCTGTTATTTATAGCCCTTCCAGCGATTCCTGATCCAAGAAAATAATTGTACATCCATCAACAGCTAGTCCGTCTATACAATTTTTACTCACCCATCCTTTTCCAAAGGCCCTAAAAGTTATTCTAATAACGACCAAGATCCCTTCATTGTTCATGTGTCACGTGAAACCCCAGACCCAGCCTCAGGAACTATCGTGCCTTAAAATTTGGCCAGTTCTTATGCACTCATAAAATTAAGTCAGTAGTTAAGGACGGCGTAAAAAATGTAGGTAGAAATAAAATTTCTGTTGACTTTAATTCGGCTCAAGCTGCCAATACATTTTTAGAAAATCCAGTCATTGTAATATGTAAATACAATGTCATTATACCAACCTTCAATATTACACGGATGGATTAAAGCTATTCCCATGGATTGGTCAATGGAGGAACTAGTGGAGTCATTAGAGCTACTATCTGACTGTTGTATTATTATGAAAGCTCAAAGACTGAATCGTAAGACTTTCCTGGAAGGCTCAGTAATTTGGTTTCCAACTCAGTGATATTAACTTTTAGAGGTCAAATGCTCTCAAACAAAATCTTCTCCGACCACACATCCCTACCAGTGGAAACCTATAATTTACCTACAATATAGTGTCTTAACTGTTTCTGTTATGGCCACATAAAGACTCAGGGCAGGTCTCAACCCAGGTGCTACAAGTGTTAACAATTACATACATCTGAGTCTTGTAACATTTCTAAAGAAAATGCAACTTGCTTGCACTGTTCTGGCAAACATTTTCCCACTGAAAAGGACTGTCCAGAATACCTCCGTCAACTTAAAATTAAAATTTATATGTCCCAAGATAACATATTGTATATAGAAGCCGCCTCTCGATATCCCCCTGTTCATAGGTCATATGCAGAGATGGTAAACTAAATGTTAACTCCCATATATTCTCCTAGCACCTCAAAACAACCTCCTTTACCTACTAGGTCATATCATCAAACTGTAGCCTGTTCTCTTCATCCCAGAGCCCCTCTAGGCAAAGGGTATGATAAACAAGCTCATCAATCTATTGTCAGTAACAACTCTTCCTCTCTTCCTAATGCTTGTGCTCTAAGTAATAATCATAATCCTTCACTCTCTCCTAACAACAATCTCCAAGAAAACCTTGCCAAAACAATCCTCAGCATTGTTACTACATGAAGTCCATACCGAACCATGTTGCCAAATCACTTACCCAACTCTTCCAAATCCTGAAAAATGACCCCAATCAGCTTCCTACTGTGGAACTGTACAAGTAACGTAAACTAGCCGATCTTCGACCATCTTCCTAATTCTGTCCATTTTTAAATTTTGTTAATAATTATTTTTTTGAACAAGCAATCCAGTTAATACATGTTATAATAACAAGTAATACAAATATTCATGCTAAGATATGCGAAGTTGCAAACAGTTCACTTCCATGTGTTGAATTGAATGCAATGATTTATAATGAAAAATTGATTCTCTGAAAAAAATTACCTAGAAATCCTTAAATTTTGAGTATTGATTTTTAGTATTTTTTAAAGGGTTTTTAGGCTTTCAGATGAATACTTCTTTTTTTTTTGTTCATATACATCTTTAACTTTTATGAGATGCGATAGAAATTATTAATTGTTTGTAATTATTAATTTACTTCCAAAAAATAAGAAAATATTGTGGACTTCTGTCCATCGTGTTCGTTGTCTGTTTGTGTGTCTGTGTGTCATTCTGTCTGTCGTATTTTTATACGACATCGGAATAATGCACATGACCGTATTTACGACCACTGGTCGGAATTAGGTAGAGGACGGATTTTGGTTATTGGGGTATTTCTGACCGACCTAGGTAGAATGGAAGTCTTTAAAAAAAATTAACACAGCATTGTATTGTTTATTTTTTCTGTATTTTGTAAGTAGTAACATCATGGCGCCTTCTAAACGGATCAGTTACTCCGATGCAGTTTTGAATCAGGCCTTAACGGCGATCAAATTCAACATTATGAGTATCTGCAAAGCATCAGCACAAACGATTAAAGTTTCTAAAACCCTAAAATGACCCTAGTCATGGATAAATTAAAAATAATTTATACTTTATTGTTATGTTTAAAAAAAAAATTCTAAGTCACCATTTTTTATTAATATAATTGTATAGAAAATAATATTTGTGTATCGACAAACGATATCGAACGATATCAATATCGACGACCGTTCTAGTTCGTAGTGGTGGGATTACTCGCCTCGAACCGCGCTACGGCGATCGTGGGTTCGATTTCCGCTCGGGATAGATATTTGTATTTGTATAAATATTTGTTTCCGGTCTGGGTGTATGCCCTTGTGGGTCTCCCCACCGTGCCTCGGAAAGCACGTAAAGCTGTTTCGTTTCGGTTGTTACCAAAGACACCTGATAACGATCGTTACTCATGGTAGAGATTAGAGAAATTATCCGCCAACCCGCATTTTCATATTCGCATATTCTTTCTTGGTCATGGTGTAAAGTGTGTTCAACGAGACAAGATACCAAACGTAAACAATCCCGACGGAACATGAAAATATAGTCTATTTCTTTCTATTTTGTTTGTTTGCTATTTGTTGCACGGTTCTCGGTTAAGGACGGGCACAGTCCAACGAGACTATTGCGGGTTTAAAAACATTCGCGCGCTCATTTGATTTCGTAGTTATTTATTTATTTTTATTTCATTTCGTTCGTGAAACGCTCGGGGTGATACATAAATTTTGTTCGTTCTCTGTTATTTCCTGTTAATATTTTCCTTAATTATTCTAATTTGTACTAGTTTTAGTTATAGTTGTTATTTGTAGTATTAGTTGTTGTTTTTGTTATTTGTTGCTGTTATAACAAGTTTTAATAAATTTGTGTAAGTAAAAAAGGTTACAAAACTCTGCACAGGCGAATGACCTGGCAGTTGGTTTGTTTAGGTTTGGTGTCTTGTCTCCTTGAACGAAATTTACACCTCTTCACTTGGCAAAAATCAGAATACTAGACCACGCATTGTGTAAATGTGGCCTTGACGAAGTTACAATTTCTCATATGCTCCTTAACTGCCCCAAACTCCTCCGTCCTATATATGACGTCCTCCCTAGTGATATACCTCGTCCTATAAATGTTCAATGTTTGTTAATGTTGGTGTTTATTCTTTACTGTTAACTTCTGTGTAATATAAATTTATTAAATACATTGCATGTAATAAAATTAAGTTGTAGATAAATCATGTGTCCATCCTAGTATAATCAAAATCAGAAACAACTTTATTCAAATAGGTCCCACGAGCACCTTCGAATCGTCATTTTACAAATTAAAACTTGAAAGTAATTATTATTTTGTAAAAGTAAAGCTACCACCGATTCGGAATGGGGCCATTTATTTATTACGTAAGTCTATTATTTATGTCTAGTATTTAGGAGGGGAGGGGGGTCGACCATGTCTCATTTTCTCTTACAAGGGGGTGGGAGGGAGTCTCGATATTTCTTACGTAAGGTCACAAAAATGTGCAAAGTTAAAATTATACTTTGAAAAAGCGCGGGCAAGCGCGGGCACCGACCAAAAATTGTTAGTACCTTTGTAAGTACAAATAAACATTTCTGAAAATTGTTACTTTGAAACCTAAACATTAAAACAAACCAAATGTGTTATAATTTTTCCTTTAGATTCTTACGTAATAAATATTAAACAGGGGGGAGGGGGTCGGCCTATTCTTATTTTTTCTTATAATAGTCAGGGTCGAAATGTAGCAAAATTCATCTTACGTAATAAATGAATGGCCCCAATGTAGATTCTTTAGAGAGGAATCGGCAAGAAATTCCGCAGTTAATCTTTTGAAAATAATAATGGTTAGAGATATATTACTAATATATTTTAGTTTTAGTTTAATATTAAATGTTTGTATTGTTTTAGGGTTAAGGCTTAACAATGAAAGTCTGACTATTTCAGTTGTTTTCAAAATTAAATTGAGATTGATACCAATTGCACCAATCAATCTTCTCCGTGTCTTTTCCATCCTACGTGAAATTGGCGGAATGAACCGTGCTTTATTGGCATAACAGGAAGCCATAAAACCAGTCGATCAGTTTTTCATCTTATCTAATAAAATAACTAATTACATTTAAAATGCCGCCCGACTATTACAAAGTTGAGGTGATTTACTATATAAATCCTCATTTAATATGGGTCGAAGTTTGTGACCCTAATGTTGTAAAGGATGAATATGTTTTTGAACAAATTGGAATATACGGTGTATTGCCGCTTGAAACAACGTTGGATATTGAGAAAGAAGATATAAAGATACAGCAATGTGACAATTGGATCACTGCAGCATCGACACTGATGAAAAATGTTTTTGTGGACAGTACAGAAGTTTGGTTTTCCCCAACGTACATAGATAGACGGTAAGTAATAAACATTCTTGGTTCTTCGTTTTTTAAATAAATATAATATTCAAACATTGTAATGGCTTGAAATAATTGTTTTATAAAAATGATAAAGAAAGAATATTGGTTTACATAATATATAGTTTTGCGCCCCTTCCCACATATTCGCTAGTTCTTCTTTTTTTTTTGACGCTGTGAAATGCGTTTACGTCATATTAAATTAATTATTATAATTATTAATATTCGCTAGTCCTGTGTCCAAACGTTGCCTGGAAGAGGTAGCTGTGTTAGAGAAAATGCCTGTTGCATCTGATACAATTTCATTTATTTGATTTCCATGCATTGTCTCTAAACACAACAAATAAGCAATATAGATATTGTATTGGTGTGAAAAAGTATAAATAAGGAAGATGTATAAGTGACAGTAATGGGAATTATTAAAATATCATTGCATTTATATTTAAGCCAAATTCGATTTAGAATGCTTCCCAACACACAGTTGCCTAGCAACCAACCATAGGCAGATGTTAATAACTTCCTGGAAATTAATTATAATAATTATATTGTTTAATATTTATACACAGTAGTACAAGCTACATAAAACTTGAAATAAATAAGTCAGTGGGTTATATATTATCTATCATTATCAGTTATAGAGGTAAAATTTACTTGTTAATGTGGGTATAGGTAACTAATTTTCTACAGAATTATTTGACTGACCTGTTGGCGCAATTTGCAGTGACCCTGTTTTCTGCTCCAAGGGTTGTGGGTTCAATTCCCGCCCCGAGTGGGTGTAATATATGTTTATTTATATATTATATATGTATTATTTATATGTAGGTATATTTATTTAAAAAAAATGTATATCAGTCTGCTGTTACCTAAAACACAGGCATTAAGTTGCCTACCTTAGGAACAGACTATCGTGTGTGTGTGTGTTAAACATATTTATTTACATATTTATTTATTTATTATTTCTAATATTTTCATAAATATATATAATTATATATTATATACATATGCCTATATTAAAAGCTACACTATCCCTGAATAGCATTCAAAATAAAATAACATTTGTTTTAAAATGGATTTAATATGATAAAAATTTTGAAACTCTATGTTCAGACACTCTCTTTTATTATTTATTTTACTTTAGTTACGTTGAATAAATATAATATTTGGAGCTGTGTATAAAAATTAATTACAATTTATCTCTAAAAATATAACGACTGATAAAAAAAAAAAAAACAAAAAATTACGTATCTGCAAAATATTCCCATCAGTGCTAAAACTTAGGGTTGTCAGATGTTTATTAGTAATAAAAAATTTGTTAATTTTTATTATATGCTAATTTTCTTGCATATTACATATTTGGTGGTTAAGCTCTAGGAAACAGTGTTAAAGTAAAATTTTTAATGTATAACTAGGATATTGGTGCAAAATTAAAATTTTTCATTAATAAAAGTGTGACAACCCTATACCCGATGATTTATGGTATGTTTACAAAAAATCCATATCGACTTTGGCTTAAGTAAAGTTGCCTATCTTAGAAACAGAGGATGGTGTGTGAATGTTAAAGATATATTATTATTATTATTACTTGTAAATTTTTATTAATTCTATTTTCAGAACTTCTATATTTGATGACAACATACACAAATATGGGGAATTGATAATAAAATACAAAAATGGTGATTTAAAATACCTATCGAAGTTGTTAATCAAATCAAATCTCGCCCATTTTGATGTTTGCGATTTCCACCAACAACTGAGTTCTGGAAATTTAAAAACTAAACTCACTTTAACGAAAACACAGAAGATTGTCAAAGAAATCGAGAAATATTACATGACAAAGGCTTCATCGAAGAAGGAGTGTGCAGCATCTTTTAAAAAAAAAACAAGTATATTACAATTAGCTCAAGATATCGAAACAGCGTTAACAGTGACGAATCTCGAAAAGCATAACAACCAAATGTTAAATAAGATGCTTGAAAATAAAATGAAAGATTTGGAACTTTGCAAAGATATTGATGAAGAATCATTGGGCCGTGGTTATGTTAAATCGAAGGAATTATCAACTATCGAACATTCTGTTATGAACAAAAATCAATCAATTACTCAAACTTACAGCCAGGTAAAAACCATTTTAGACACTGCTACCATCAGTGACAACGACCAATCTAGTGGAGTTAATCGGGAAAGTACGACAGAAATAAAAGTTCACGGGAACAGTTTGAGTAAGAAACTAAACATTATAAATCAGATTGAAAGAGAGAAACTGATAAAAATTCAAAAGAAACATAAGTTAAATGTGGAAAAACAAAATGTAGATGAAAAATTTATTAGTCATGAAAAACCATATCAACAAAAAATTAAGAGTAACAAAATAAATAGTGACGCTACTGGTGAGTTGTAATAGTACTAAACATTTTTGTGATAAACATATTTAAATACTTTACATGCAATAGAATTAGGAAACCTATGTTATGGATCCAAATATATAGTTAATAATAATAAGCACCACACGCGCACGCGCGCACGCGCGCACTCGCGCACGCGCACGCACACGCACACGCACACGCACACGCACACGCACACGCACACGCACACGCACACGCACACGCACACGCACACGCACACGCACACGCACACGCACACGCACACGCACACGCACACGCACACGCACACGCACACGCACACACACACACACACACACACACACACACACACACACACACACACAAGACATAGACCTCAACAAACATCCATAAAATCTAATAAAATATTTTATAAGTAGGAATAATTGAAACCACGATTGTTGTGCCACAACCATCACCATGACTGTTATTTGTGTTATGTTTAGTAGCTGTGTTTTGTGGTTTTGTCCTCTTGGCAACATATGTTGGGCGGCCTAGGAAAGTGCAGATAAATAAACAATTTCAGAAAAAAAAAACATCCACTTTGTTATTTTTTTTTAAATTAAATTAAAAATAATTAAAAAGTAAATTTACAAATATGTATATAGGTTATTTTTATTGTGTTAACACTGTTTACTTTTTACTTCTATGGTTTTTTTTTTTGTATTCACAAGTGCCTCTACTATATTAGCCGTTGGATCTCCACTACTGAAAATAGGCCGCCATATAAAATGTTTTCTGGCATTGTGGCAGGATATGGTGATGATGATATGAGACAAAATTGCCTCAGAAGTAGTATAATTTATCTACCTAAGCATGTATGTTATATGTAAATGAAAAGCAGAAAAGCTTTTTTTTGCCATAAGCATCAGAAAGAGTATACAGTGCAACCTCGATATAACGAAACTGAAGGGAATTAGGAAATATTCGTTATACCAAGTAATTCGCTATAATGAGGTTTGTTATATAGAGGTTAGACTGGACTGCGATTCGTTTTAACGAGGTAAGAACTTGAAATTAAGTGGAAATAATTAATAGGATACGTTATATCAAGGTTTTAAGTTGAAAAAATTCGTTAAATAGATGTAAAAATACCTTCTACCTATATTCTGTAATGATTGAAAAATCGTTATGAAGAGGTTTTTGAAAAATGTTATTCGTAATGTAGAGGTATATTTTGTATTATCTCTTACGGGCAGTTCTAGGGGATTTCGAAAAATTCGTTTAATCGAGGAATTCGTTATATTGAGGCTCGTTATATCAAGGTTGTACTGTATTTTGCTACTATGTATACACATATGCATTCTTTTAGAAATAAACACTTCATATATTGTAAATTATTATTTTATTTTTATTCAATAGGAATAGTTGTAACTATTCCTATTTGAATAGGAATAGTTACAACAGTTATAGGATATAATATGAAGGCTACAGATAAATAAGCATGCATAATACAATATAAATGCAAGAATCTTATTTAACACTGAAGCCCTATTATAACTAAACACAACATTACTTACAAATTCAACTCATTATGGTGTAATAACTATGCTATTAAAATAAGATCTAATATTTATAACAATGTCAATATATTTGTTTATTTTATATTGCTAAGTTTTTGTCAAATATACAATTACTTTGTTTTTAACAATTACAGAATCAACAGCTAATGTATATGACAAAGAAGAAACTACTAAGAAGGATGTGAAAAAAATTGCATATGGACCACCAGGGTTAAATCCTCAGCGTTGGAAAATACTAGACATAGAATCTTATAATCAGGGTGCTGTGTCGCAAGTTGAAGAAGCTGTTGAAGAAGTTAAAAACCATGATCATATTTTTGCTGATGTTGACTCTGAAGCCAGTGATGAATTAAAAGTTTTGTCTGAATATTATAATAAAATTAAAATGTTTAAAAAGAATAAGAAAATATTACAATTAAAACAAGACGAATTAAATATCAATGATAAATGTAAAGTCGAAACAGAATCTATTGAAAATGATAATACTAGCAAGAAAAAGAAATCTTCAACGAGATCATCACTTCTAAGTATGAAATTAAAATCATATGATACTGTTAAAGAGCATAACAGTAGTATATCAAGCTCGGACACATCTAACAAAGACACGTCAAGCTTTTCTGATAACAATAGAAGTTTTGATAAAGATCCAGATGAAGAAGAAAAGATAGAAGAAGTAGTTAAAAGAATAGAAGAACAATACAAAGTTGTTCCGGTAATTAAAAATAAAGAAAAATGTAATGATATGTCACTAGTGAAATTGAAAAACAATGTTAATCCGTTTAAAAATATTGATCCTAATATATCAGTGTTCGTTGACAAACTTGTCGCACCTACCCTTATGGTGCACACAAAAAAGAATAAACGTATTCAACCAGTATATGAGATGAGAGATGTGTTTTTCAACTCTCATATCCGTATCGTACTTAAAAATATGTCTTTTGATCATCCGATGATAGTGCAGAGTGTATCGTGGAACACAATATTGCGAGGTTACAGTTTATTCATGATAAGTCCTCCCAATAGTGGGAAAACGTTGGGCTACTTACCAGCAGTTTGTCGTTTTATAAGTGATGCCAATAGCGACGGTGGTAGCGTAGGTCCACTTTGTATAATCGTTTGTGCAACAGCTAAATCAGTTGCTTATATTGAAGACTTGGCAAAAATGTTCTTAGGATTAGATAGTAAGGTCTTAGGATGTTATGCGGGTGTCGATGACCTTCACATAACTACTCAGTTATTAAACGGTTGTGACTTGTTAATATCAACACCTTCATCACTTATTCGCTTAATGCAATTAACTGACTACGGTGTCGACTTGCGACGCCTGTCGATTTTTGTGTTCGATGATTGTGAACATTTAGCCCTTACGTACGAAGACGAAATCAAGTATTTCTTGCTTAAAATCAAAGAAACAATTAAATCTAGAGCGAATAATGAGTTAAAAGTTCAATATATTATCGCGTCTCGTGTTTGGTGCGATTTTATGGGACCGTTAGCGAAGAAAACACCAGACACAGTCATCTCGTTTAGTGCGTTCCAAGAATGCGTCCTGTATTCGAAAGCTAGTACCTCGGTTAGTTTTGTAGAAAACGATAATAAACTAGATGTCGTATTCGAGTTTTTGAATCAAATCGATACATCTAAAAAGACGGTTATAGTTTGTAAATCGGACGACGAAGTAAAATTGTTGGAAACTGTTTTAAAACGATCTAAATATGTAGTATTCGCTTGTAATAATAATATGACAGTCCACGATTTATACAATTTAAGTCTAGCCTGGGCGGATTACGAGGAACCTTTAGTTGGACCGATTCTTATCTGTTGTGATGGGAATTTGACCCATATGAACATTGCAGATGCACACCATTTAATACATTTTTCTTTACCGCAGTTTTTTTCGATGTTTTGCAAACGATTCTGTGTTCTTAATGACAATTATCCGTCTATCTTCAAAGTTGAGAATGAAATAGTTAAAATAAAAATAATCTTAGATACAAGCAATGTAGAGAAATTACCAAAAATTGTCAATTTTATAAAACGATGTACCAACAATATCCCCGATTTCTTGGATGAGATATGCAATAAAGTTTTAAAAGAGAAAGACGTAATTAAAGCTCAGAATTTGATTCCTATTTGCGACAAGTTGCTCATTTTAGGTTCATGTCCTGATTTCTATAATTGTCAAGAAAGACACACGATTTTGAAGGAATATGATCATCCTAAAGAGTGGATGCCTAAAGAAGGTCACATTACCTTTAAAATTCTACACTATCATAACGCAGTTTCGTATTCTGCGAGGCTTTTAACTAATATTGTTAATGGCGTCACCACTAAGTACCCGCAGACATACAGTTCACTTTCTATGAAAATGGGTATGTACTACGGCAAAGAGTCTAACAGAAGACTTCATGGTATTCCTAAAATCGGAGATATTTGTGCAGCATCCAAGAAACTCAATTTCTTCGTGCGTTGTCAAGTCGTTAAAATTATAAACCATTATCCAAACGGTAACCCCAAAACGGTTTTAGTAAATTTAATAGACGAAGAGAAATATGAAATAACTAGTGATATCCTTCTTTATTATTTACCAGAAGAGTTAAGAGAAATCAAAACGTCTGTTGTGCTCGTAAGGCTAACCAATATTATACCAAAAGACAAAGATATAACCTTTTCCGATCTTGCGAGTAAGCAACTCCAGAAAATAACGAGAAACGATGACATTTTCATCAAAGGACGCGTTGCTTTGACGCTTGGAAATTGCGTTTTTGTTGATACATTGGAAGCCTGTCAAGACTTTACTTCTCTAAATGAGACAGCTGTGAAACATAATTTAAAGAAGGAACTGTTAGAAAACCACGCACAATTAAATCCTGATCATATAAATAGATTCGAAAAATTATGTATTGAAAGTGGTGTTATCATGAAAAAAGAAGCAGAGCTACTTCAATCTAAAAATCCAGTTAAAAACCTTCCGAAAGGTACGTGGGCACATTTAGACAGT
This sequence comes from Euphydryas editha, assembly GCA_036937285.1. Classification (NCBI taxonomy): domain Eukaryota; kingdom Metazoa; phylum Arthropoda; class Insecta; order Lepidoptera; family Nymphalidae; genus Euphydryas; species Euphydryas editha. The sequence continues at coordinate 3,682,504 of JAUPFZ010000031.1, read as the reverse complement.
GAATTATCTACCGTATTCTTAGCGTCGGCCATAAGTCCCGATAAATTCTTTGTGCGTCTTAATAAGTTTGAGTCTTGTATGAGTTTTTTGTTGCAAGATATTAAAAAATATGTTGAAGCTTTTAATGACACTACTAAATGTATTAATGTAAAAGAGGGTGATTTAGTTTTGGCAGAATTCCCTGACGATGCGACTTTCGAACGAGCTAGAATTGATGGCTTAAACGAAGATAAGGCAAAATGTTTCTTTGTAGACCAAGGCGATTGGAGAGAAATTTCTTTAAAACGTTTATTACCGATAACAGAGAATTTCATAAATCAATTACCTTTTCAAGCAATTGAATGCAGATTGATGGGAATCGAGCCGCCTGGTGAGGATTGGTCGGATTTTAGTAAAAATTGGTTTTTCGATAACTGTTTCGAAGATAGGAACGGTGGTTTGAAACTATTATATATCAAATATTATACAAAAGAAACGGCTGAATTCACAAATGGATATAAATATGGAGTTGCTTTGATAGATACCAATACAGACAGAGATGTAGTAATAAATCAACAAATGATTGACTTAAATTTAGCTAGAGAAAACATTAGTGAAAGAGAATATCTTAACAAAGTTTACTCTGAATTAAAAGAATCAGATTCCAAACAATCATCTGTAGGTAATTCATCAGAAAACGAAGATGATCTTGAAAAAATATCAGATGTTAATAAAGAAATAATCAGCGCTAGAGAAACTATATATCAGCTACCGAAACCAATTAGATCTGCTCCATTAGTTGATTCTGACAGTGACATAGATAAGTGGGATGTTAATATAAATAAAGAGGTTATAGGTACTTTATTGAACGGAGCAAACGCTAACGTCGAAGACGTCAATGTAGCTCAAGAAAAAGAACATCATTATAACACAGGTGAAAATAAAATTGTACCTTTTTATTCGATAACTAAAGAAACACGAGATTTAGATGCTAATGACGTTAAATCACAAAAACAAGAATTAGCTTCCGATGATATAACATCATCAGAAATATCACAAACATGTAATGCTATAGAAAAACCATTAACATCAGAATTAGAACGGAAAAGCCGACCGAAATTACTATGGCGTCAAACTAAATATATTGTTTACGTAAAGATTCAATTGATTGCCGTCGAAGATTACGAAATTGAAATAAATTCTCGTTCCTTGAAGTTTAGTTCGAATGTTAATGATACGGAATACGGATTTGACATAGAATTATATGGTGTTATTGATAAGGATAAGTCTACGCATGTTAAGAATGGACTTTATATTATGCTGAAACTTGTCAAAGTTTTAAATACGAAATGGATTTCTTTAACTAAAAAATTCGATACTAAAAATTGGATTGCTTATGACGTTGAAAATATTGATACGTCATCAGATGAGGAAGAAGTGGATAAGACTGCTATGAAAAATATGAATATTCATGATGTTGATAGTGAATCGGATGATGCCGAATTTTGCGACGATATTAATCGTTAAAATATATTTTGACTTGCATCACATAATGACAGCTGTGCTGAATAAAACCGGTTCTAGTCTAAGTAAAAATGTTGAACAACATTGTTTGATTAAAATTTGAACTTTGCTATACTTCAGAAGTATATTTTAAAATGTAATTTTTTTTATAAAATAAGAGGAATAGGATGTTCAAAAGTGGTTGAGATAATTTTGAAGTCTTTTAACTTGATCTAATTATATCTGTGACCATTACATTTACATCGTTTTATTACTATTTTTTTTTTTTTAATTGAAATAGCCCGTATAAGATCAGTGGACCGATGCTATTACATTTTTAGTTTTTTGTACTCACGTATTTCTCTCATTCTAATAAAAGTGTTAAATAAAGGAATGAAAGAAAAACTGAAATGTTATCAACAGGGTCTCTTACAATTTAATTGGTTTCTATGCTGCTTTTGTCTCAATCTATCGGATCATATTGGAGTTTTTCAATAGGAATGCGCTTTTTATTAAATGTAATAATCATTATCAACTATTTATTTCATAATTGTATTAATTTATTTGTATATTAAACATTATATATTTAGTATGTGTATACAGGACCGTCCTAAGGCAAAAAGTGCAAGTGTGCAAGACTCACATTTTATGCCCCTTACCGGGGGGTCACATTTTATGCCCCTTACCTTTTTCTTAAATTTAAGGTCTAAAAACACAGTTTTTGTGCACTTTTGCGCTTTTTAGAATTTGAGAAAATACTGAACCAATAATTACAGACTAATAATGGTGCACACACAACAAAAATTTACTGTATTTCAGAACTCATTGGGGTAGAATGGTTTTATCTCGAAATTCAACTGTAATAGTTTTAAGACAAAGTTCTTTCTAGTTTAAATATTTCTGCCCAACATTTAAATCAATTACTTTGTTATTTATTAACAATTTTTTTTTTAAAACCATAATCGCCCAATTTTATGCTCCTCCAAAAGGCTCGAGTGTGCGGTTGTATACGTCGCACACCCCTCAGGCCGGCCCTGTGTGCATAAATATGTATTTGTAATATATTTTTTTCTATTATTTATTTAATATTTTATTCGACATGTCTTGCACCGCTTTAATATTTACATTGATTATTTTAGAAACTTGCTTGGAAGTAATCACCACTTTGCACTAAAGCGACCTTATTGTGCATCTTAAGTTAATTTCTAGATCTTAAGTCAATTATATTATTAAACTTTTCTATTGGATAGAAGTCGTCTGTGTGAAGTGGAAGTAATGTGTAATAAAGTATACATAATATTATGTTAGTATCAGTCATATCTATTTACACTAGATGAACCGCGTTCAACAATACTACGAAAGACTGATGAGTTGTCCCATCAACTTTTCCTTACTTTTAAGTCCAAAGGTTTTCTGGAAGAGATTGTAATTTAGCGATAAGACCGCCTTTTGTACATATAATTATATTTTTGCTTTTATTGCTCTTTTTTGGAGGTTACTCCTTAAGAATCGATTTTCATATAAGGTCCCCGGTATGAAAAAGGACTAAAATCTACTGATGGTATGAAAAAGGACTAAAATCTACTGATCGAATGACTTTGTTACGTTTTTTGTGCGCAACCTATTTTCACTTTTCAGTCATGAGAGCACGCTTATCGAGTTTTAATTAAGAAATATTAATTCATTTATATATTTTTGTCTTTATTTAATTATTTTTTTTATAATTGTAAAAATCACTTAGTTCAGACCACGGTCTAGTAGATGGATCAGACGAATCTGACATTGAACTTGAGGAAGACGAGATTATTCGTAACTTTGATGAAGCCAAATTAATAACGGACAATTTATTGCCTCAGAAATCTAAAGAGGCGATAAGTGTTATTCTGTGTCACATACAAATTATTTGTGCCTATTTAGAGAATCGTTCTTAAGGAATAAACTCCAGTCGTGCGTCGGAGCTGACACACAGTTTTTTTTGTTTATTTATCTATTGATGTACAATAAATAATAGTTTTATATGCTTGGACAAAAAGTCTTTTAAACTTGTGAGAGAGAAAGCGTAGCGCGCTGGGTTAGTCTAGATACTTGTAAGTATCCTTTCGGACCCAATTCGCCGCCGGTGCGCGGGGCGGCGCAGACGCGCTCACATGCGCCTGATGCCGCCCTAGTCGAGGCTGCGGACGGTAGGGTCGGGGATTGCCCGCCGTCCGCCGAAACAGCCTACCGTGAAGGTGCGATGCCCGAGTGCGCGGGGTGTCGCACAGAAGAAAGTGCCCGATGGGGCTGCCGCCTGCGGGCCACGGAGCAACGTACGCGGTACCCGTGGTCTGCCTTGTAAAGGCGGGTGAGGGCGCACGGCGGGTTATTTTAGTGGGTGAGGGCCCCACACTACCCCGTTGTCTCCCCGGACGAGATACTTGTAAGTAATGATGAAGTCGTTCAATGTAGCAGCAAATGATTGATAAGCTTACGAGTACAATGACCCTAGATAACTTAATAATATAATCAACGTATCTGCATACTGATCAAAGTTAGCTGCTTGATATTATAATAATAATTTTGGATTGCACTGTTAAAGGATCAACTATTTTATTGAATTTTAAAAACCGACCGTAAAATATTTACTTCAAGTATAATATTTATATTCCGAGATTTTTCCTTTTATCTTCGTCATTATTTTAATATATGTAGATGTCAGTTCTGCTGGCGGCGATGATGCGATGGATGGCAATCAATTCCATATTTAAGTTAAAGACTTGATTTGGAAATAATTTTTAACTTTTTTGCGTATAGTTTTAAGTACATACCTACAAACGCACACACATCCTTTTTTAACATAAATGGGAAAAATAAAAAATGGGAATAATAATAAATGGGAAAGTTCAAGTTGTGAGTAGGGATGGATGTTTTTACTCTTTTACGCAAAAGCGACTGAACGGATTTAGATGAAACTTTACAGTAATATAGCTTATACATCAGAATAACACATAGGCTACAATTTATACAGATGTTGTGCAATGCGGGGGTGAAAGGGCGATCCGAGTAACGACGCGTTATCGCAGAGTGTGCGACTTGAACGCTGGCAGACGCGTAAGGGCAGACATCTTTGCTGGTGTGTTCATTTTGAGTTTTTTCTAATAGCTAATCCGATTCCCGAAGCGATTTATGACTTAGTACAGTAGGCATAATAATTATTTTTAGTTAGTATATTTTAAGTAAAAATATAGAATAATTTTTATTTTAATTTCAGTCTTATTAGAATTGTTTTTTTATTTACTTATAGAATTGTAGTTATTCAGATATAGTTTTAGTTATTTACGTTGTATTTGTGTAAATGTATGTTTCATGGCCAATCTGATGAGCCGTTTGTGATGAAATATGATATGGATAGTCTGATAGCATGGGGAAGGACATAGGCTATTTTTTATCAATACATCCACGCGGGCGGAAGCTAGTACATATAATTATATATATGCTTATAAGTACGAGGTGTGTCACTGGTACACCTTTCTGTATTATTTTTTGATTTATGTCCTTTATCCAAATGTCTGGACTAGGGATCGCTTTTTTAAAGCGATAGCTTGTCGTAGGGGTATCCTGACTTTTGAAGAGATAAGGTTGCGAACTCAGTCTAACAGTTTTCACATAGCTGACTCTGAAATGCAAACTGAATGTTAATTCCAGCTGTGTCGTTCGCGTACGTCGGTCGGTCGGTCGGGTCCTTGTCGAAATCGCTTTCGTCGGTCGGTTGACAACATGAAACTAAAAGCGAAACGTAACGTAACAATTTCGTTATACGTTTTTAATAAATATTTTTAATAAATAGTTCTTTTTTTCAAAAAAAAAAAACCTAACAACCTATCAATAATAGGTTATTAGGTCTATTTTTAGGTTGTTAGGTTTTTTTTAAAAAAAAATAGAACTATTTATTAAAAATATTTATTTAAAAAAAAATTGGCGACCTAACAAAAATTTTGGTGGACCTATACAGACCTAACGTAGACCTTTCGATGAAGGTCATTTTGATTTCAAAAATCATTCAATGGGGTGCTAAGTTTGTGTAGCTCATTTCAACCGCGTTGATCATTCTGCATCGTGTTTTCTTCATGCCGCATAATATTTGCAAAATTTCCGTAATTTTAGAACAACTGACTTGACAATATATATATAAAATAAACAGAAATAAAACAGGCCCGGTCTGCGTTCAACTTTTCTTAAGCTAGCTTAAGAAAAGTTGAAAGCAGACCGGGCCTGTTTTATTTCTTTTTTAATTAGGTTTAGTTACATAATAATAGATTATATTTTTGCAGTCAGATTGTTATTGTTATATCATTTTATATCTTTTTGTTTTTTTATATATATTTTTGTAGTTTACTCCTGAAGAATCGATTTTAATATAAGGACTCCAGTATGAAAAATTTTGATGATGAAGGCAAATTAATTATAGACAATTTATTGCCTTAGAAATCTAAAGGTGCTATATTTTCGCGTAAAAAAATGTAAAATAGGCGATAAGTGTTATTTTGTGTCACATACGAATTATTGTGACTATTTAGAGAATCGTTCTCAAGGAGTAAACTCCAGTCGTGCGTCGGAGCTGACGCACATTTTTTTCTTTTGATTTGTTGTTTGGAAAACAATGCTAAGTTACCATAGAGATAAAATTTATAGTAAATACTTTGTTCGTATTATTATTATCACCCAAAAGCCAAGGCGATGATGGATAACTTATTTGACAAACATCGGTACCTACACATGTTCAAACTTGTTTGCCAAACACGTATGCCTTCAGATTCGTGTCAAACAACAGCTGCCTAACGACTATCACATATTTAAACAAACAAAAATGATAAACTATGTAAATGTTTGATGAGGGCGTAATAGTGTAAACCCTGACTTGAAATTCGAAAAGAATTCAACTTTTGTTTCTATAGCTTAAAATAACTTCAATTTCGAATATAGAAATAAGTTTAATATGGACGACAGGTATTATATTTGTTTTTACTTGTATACAGGGCCGGATTTAGGGGAGGGCAAGCGGGGCAACTTCCCCGGGCCTACACATAAGAGGGGCATCTACAATAGAGTGATGACCGACTTAGAGTTTTTTTTTAGGAATACTAATAGCCCGGACGACTTATAGACGGAGGAAACAGCAGCGGGTCGGACTTTCGACAACCTTTTTTATTTTAAGGAATACGAATAGGTGATGACCTTTTTCTTTTTTAAGGAATACATATTATAGCCCGATGGAGTAAACAACAGCGGTCCGGAGTTGGGAAGACCTTTTTTTTCATCGTCATTTTCGTCAAATAAATATATTAATTGCGAAACAATTTGAAATTTGAGATCAAGAGGCCTCCACTCCTCTACTGCTCCGAGCCTTCACACCTCTAAATCCGGCCCTGCAGTTGTATAGTTGATAATAAAAATTAAATATAATATGAATCATTGATTTTTGAATGTCGGTAGAATCCACTGTCAAATCTGGAGGTAGCCTCGTCTAGAACTAACGTGATTTTTTTTTGTCTCAACCAAGTGTTTGGTGCTTAAAAAAAACTTAATTAATTTTAATGTATAATTTATTTAATATCTATGTAATGTACGTATATATCTGTTATACGAAAGTATTTTCTAGTTTCTAAAATTTACATAACGTAACAAACTCTTTAGCGTTATATAATTAGTAAAGTCTCAGTACCTACTTACTAATGAACAGTGAATTACTAATAATATACAGGACACGATACGAATTTTATATATTAATGTCTATCTATTTGCATCTTATGTAATAATTAATGAATCCTTAAAGCTAAGAATATTATAATTAATATAAGCAAATTAAGTCCATTACTCAGTACATTTTTTTAATTGCTTTATGAAACAACTATTAGGGGAGAGTTGGATATTACCGAGCCTCTAAGAACTTGGACCTATAATTCGGAGAATGTTCGATATATATATTCCAAAAATGCAGTAAATAGAGAATTTATTTAGGATATAATAAATTATAGGCATATAGGCATAGGCATATATTATAGGCATAAATAACGGCAAAATATTTCAAAAAATAAAAAAATATTTATTGCAAAATAATAATAAAAAAGGAAAGCGTGGTATTATCAGACTGGTCTGATAATATCGTGCCAAGGTTTGGTAAAACCGTGCCCATAACAATTTCGTGAATTTCTATCAGTAAACTTAGAATTAAAAAAAAATGCAACGTTGAATAAACTCGTTCGTAGAAAAAGAAGCATAGACTCCCTTCCTCCCTCCATCGACTCCGATTCAAAGAAGCCTCCATCCAACAACTTCCGGCGACTCTCTTCAAGTCGTCTGTTCATCTCGTGGATGGCCGTCCGACACTGTGCTTGCCGGTACGTGGTCTTAACTTGAGAACCTTTCTGCTCCATCGGCCGTCAGTTCTACGAGCTATGTGCCCTGCCCATTGTCACTTCAGCTTCCAAATCCATTGGGCTATGTCGACAACCTTCGTTCGTCTGCGGATCTCATCATTCCTTATTCGACCTCGCAGAGAAATACCAAGCATAGTCCTCTCTATTACACGCTGAGCTTCAAGAGTTGAATTTCCAACCGATATAGGAGTGGGCACGAAATGGACATTCGACATGATTTTTGTCTTGTTCATATTCATTATAAGCCCCACCCGTCAGGAAACTTCATTGAGGTTACTGAGCATAATACCGAGGTCCTCCAGGGATTGTGCCATAAGCACGATATCGTCGTCAAATCGAAGGTGAGTGATGTACTCGCCGTTTATGTTGATGCCGTATCCTTATTCCATTCCATAAGCTTGAAAGCGTCTTCCAATGCTTTGGTAAACAGTTTCGGAGAGATGACATCTCCTTGTATCACACCTCGCTGCATTGGAATCGCTTTCGTGCTGTGTTCCTGTACTCGAATCGACATATTAGAGTTACTGTACAAGCACTGCAATAGTCAATATGGCACCGCTGGAGAGACTGCACCGCCCAAGTTTCGACCGAATCGAAGGCTTTCTCATAGTCCACAAACGCGAAGCATAATGGCCGATTATACTCCTCGGCCTTTTGTATAATTTGCGTCTCTCCGACTGATAAATGCGACCAACTCATCCTCTTCTTCTTTTGTAAATGTGTCATTTCTGCCCATTGGTGGATTATAATCTTTACCCAATTTTAATCGATCTCTAATTGTAGTTTCGGGGACATTAAAGTTTTTAGCAGCTGTCTTTATTTTACTTCCGTTTCGTATGGCCTCTAATGCAATCCTCATATTTTCCGGATTCCATGACTTCTTTTTCTGCACAGATTTATCCATCTAGAACATAAGTACAATTAAGTATCATTTTCATAGTTTACAATTTCGCGCCCCGTTCGATAATACCACGCCCTGGGCGCAGAATTGACAAACTCTGTTATTTCATTTTATAAACTCAAAATAATACAGTCAAGTTAATTGTGTATTCAATTCGATTTAGTCATTAATTCTATAATATGTTAGGATTAAAATAAAAGGAATCAATGTGTTACAATACAAATAGGTATAGAACAGCTTACCTCTTGTCAAAAATACCCGCGAAATTATATGGAACGAGAGTAAAAACTTGTAAGACACAATGTGTCTCAATCGCCGCTCCGAGTAAATTAGCGTCGTGCACGGGGAGGGGTAGACGACTCAGGCTGTGATTTTTAAGAATTGGATAGCACAATTAGCGTTTAGTTTTTGAAATATGCTAGGGCGTGGTATTATCAAACGCGTTGTATTATTCAACTCTCCCCTAAATATTTAGATTTTAACATATCATAGTGTTTACCTGTAAGTACATACTGTGCTGTATGGTCCTGCCTGCAGTACTTGATTAAGTTTATGTAAATTACTCTTTTGAAGTGAAACTTCTTTAGAGTCGTGATTTAAAACTCGATGTAACGAAAATGCGTCACGAAAAGAAACAAACGCATAAATGTATAGGGTTAAGTCGGCGAGATAATGAGATAGTAAATATAGTACGCACGCGAGCTCCGAGGAATCGGTACTTGAGGCCTTCCTCGGGTGTGCGTCGCGTCCCACCGTCGCTTCATACCCCGTACTCTCCCACTACTAGTGACGACCTTAACGTGAGAGTACGCTTATCGAGTCTTTTTTTTAATTAAGAAATATTAATTCATTTATTTATTTTTGACTTTATTCCTAAAGGCCTGTAAGTATAAATTTACTAGATTATATCATTTTAATATATTCTTTTAGTCTCTGACATCTGTTAACTATTAATAAATTTTAAATTGAGTTTGCCAAAGAAGTTTCACTTCTGACATGTGTACTTCGTACACACGCGATGTTTTTTATGATTTAAGTTTTGTTGTTACTCAGTTAAATATTAATTACTTAGTTAAAGAGCATTTTATTGATTTTATTTGTCTTATGAGTCTATAATTAGATATACTCCAATATCTATGTGTAATTTTTTTTTAAATCAAGTCGTCTTCAAAATATTTTTCAGTCTTCAGCTAAAGCTATCACCGATTCGCAATGTAGATTCTGCTGAGAAGAACCGCCAAGAAACTATACGGATATTCTTTAAAAAATACCGTCGATACATAACTCAAATCCTTGTCATTTTTATAACTGTGTTACTTTATAACTATTACATTAATAAGTCCTATGTAGGTAAAATGTAACGCTTACCAATTCTATTGTACAAGTTTGAAAAGATTGCGATCATTTTTAATTTGAGTTTATTTATTTTTTTATTTTAAGTCAAACAGGTAGTAATAGTTAAGTTCTAACATCATCTGGTACTTTTCTGTGATAGCTTTACGGTATTTTTTATAAGATTAATAGCGCGGAATGGTAGCAGACTTTGCCTTCAATTAAGGGTTGTTTCTGTCATCTGCGTTTTAGTTGGGGGTGAAAGTTAATTACCTCGTAGCTCAAACCCTTAGGAAGTCTAGTTACCAAGATCACCAAAAATTTCATAACATATAAATATATATTTAAATTTATATTTGTACGGGTGCTTACCGCGTTTATAATTTTGTTTAGTTCCCTATATTTAGTTCACGTTCAGCACCCGTACAAATATAAATTTAAATATGAATAGTGATCGCGTTAGTTTAAAACAATATATATAAATATATGTCCACCAAAACTTAATATGTACCAAATTCCTATGGTAAAAGCATGGGACATTATATCTCATTATAATAATCTTTATAATTTTTTGTTAACTGTGCTAAGCTGTGTAATAAATATACATTTAAAATATAAATTGTTTTATTTTAACGTCTATAAAAACTTAAGGAATATCTACTAAGTAGGGTAAGGTGGGGTACAGTGTTACACGGGGTACACTGTTACAGTGTACATATCTCCGTCTCTGTCTTTCACTTTTATGGTGTTGGTATTCGCTATGTGTGCGACTGCAGCGCCAGATAAAATATGAACTACAGGAGGCTGTCATAAAATGTTTTTATACGTATGGCAATAGCAAGGAAAATAAAAATAAATAAATATTATAAATAATAGTAAAAAGAAAAAGTTATAAAAAATATGTGAGATTTTTGTAGTGATTGCCGTTTTGTTTTTTAATTAAACGAATCAACAACAAGTAAGTATAATGATAAAAAATAATAAAGAATGCAGTAAACATTCAGGTTAAGTTATTTGATATTTATATCAAAGTCAAAAAGTGATACTAAGAAAAAAATTAAACTGAAGAAAAAATAATTAAATAGTTATATCAATGGAATATATTAATATTTATTTAATTAATGTAATTTTTTTTTAGTAACAAAAAAGCTATGGATATTATTATAAATACCGGATTTCAGTGTGTAAAAAAAAATTTAAATAAATTTTCTAAAAAAATTTTTTTTTAATTTCACTTTGAATTTATCAAGTTTTTTACAAATTAATTTTTTTTAATTATTTCGTAATTTTTTTTTCGATAAAAATAATTATTAAAATTTTTGGATGTCGGCTAACTTAATTTTCATTTAAATTTTCCGAATTATTGTTATTGATAAAGTTAAGGTTATGGTAGTACTTACTTCAGCCTTTTAACTGCAGCTATCCACTGATTCCGTTGATTTCTTTTCCATTGAGCAGTCGGAAATTTATAAAACTTGCACTCACTTTTTCTGCTGGTATTCTTACAATTTACAACACAACTACTTTGGTGTCTCATTTTTCTTTAATTTATTTAAATTAAAACAAAATAAATACTCTCACGTGTACTTGCTTACAATTTTAGGAATAATAGCCCCCCGTAGTACCGAAAGTGACCACTGCGAACGCTTCAGTCGATTTAATTTCCCCTACCATGGCTTCACTCACAGCGAATACACGTTTGTCAAGCTCACAAGTAGCCATCCTTAAGCAGTTGTCATTGCCGCAATTTGTACCGCGTGTAGAAAATAACAAACAAAAAAAGGTTTTGTGTGATCAAACGAGAAAAAAATCATTTCAAAGTTTTTTACTTTTTTCCGGACGTATTATATTTAGGTAAGTTATGATAGTTTTCCTCTATTTACTGTATATTAAGTTACGAATTAACGTTAAGTAGTTTTTTGTAAGCATAACCTAAAAGATAAACTTGATTTTTTTTATCGTTTTGCCTCTCCGGGGCACTGTGTTACGGGGCACTGTGTGACACACACTACTGTGTTTTACTATTTCTAGGTATTAAAAGAAAATGGTTCGAAATCGTAAGACGAGGACAAATTACGATCTTCATAGTGAAAGAGATATGGCAGAAGCAATTCTGATGGTAGAAAGTGGTGTAAGTCTTCGAAAAGATATTAAAGTTGTGCTTTATCTTGTAAATGTTGGTAGCAAGAAAGACCAAACGTCAGGCAGATGTATATACGTTTCAAAATAATATTATAATAAAAACAATACTTGTTAGAAAAGTTAACTTTTTTCTTATTGTTATTTTGTACATTATTTTTATGATGTAACATTGTGCCCCTTACCCTGTAACAAAGTACCCCAGATACGGGGCTCAGTGTTACAATCGACTGATTTAATTAAAGTGAAATTTAAATTAATTAATTGCTAATAATGTTCATGTTTGAATAATTTTAATTAAAGAGAGATTGTTATAGTTTATATCCAAGCCGAAAACAAACTGATTAAAACAATATTTTTGTCGCTACATTCTAGTTTGTTTTTTTTGTAACACTGTACCCCACCTTACCCTACTCTACAACGACACAGGAAATCTATTTAACTAGTACAATTACAAACACACACACACCACACATATAAGTACACACATTCACACATGCACATACAAATATGTAATCTCAAAATATCTTTTAACAAACAAAAAAAGGGAATAAGAAAAAAGCATCCACTCTATTTGTATTTATTACTGTCTGTTTGTTATTATTTTACTGTTTTAATTGAGCGGGCAAAATAAAAATGAAATAAAAATGAAACATATTTTTCTAGATTAAAGATCAGGGGATTCATCTTTTAAATGTACATCCAATGCATATTAAATATAACTACAGTATGAAAGTTTGTATTTGGCCACTCCCTTTTTGTAAATAATATGTTTACCTATAATTATTTACTACACATGCCAGAATTATATATATATATATACCTATGAATGGATAATGGATATATATAAGGTGTTCGAATTCTATATGCGTTCCTTCAAATGGGGGGTTCTGTAGGTGTTATAGATCACGTTCCGCATGAAAATAAAATTCCTAGCCCTTTTTTAAATTTCAGTCTGTCTTAATACACGAGCTACTCGGCTGGCGTTATACCGCTTGAACCGTCCAATGGCGGCGCGATTATGTGTAATGAGTACATAAACACAGCTTTAAATTACAATACATAACATTGTACGAGGACTGAGGAGAAAAATAAGTCATTCCAATATTTCTTTAGTTGTATTCGAGTCAGTATTACGTTCCTATTTCACTCTTCTATCGTAGCAGTGTTTAATGAACGCCTCATCGTTTTACTAATTATCAATATCTTTAAGCTAGCTCATTCGGAAAATTAAATAAATAAAAATAAAAAAAACCTCGCGCGCAACTTAAACAAAAGATCAGCTGAAACACCACAAGCCAGTGACGTCACGACGAACGACGTACCGTTAAACCGTAGGTCGATGACTCCGCGAACAGCGGACTTTCGACAATAATTCGGTAACTCAAGTACATAATATGATTCTAATTTTCCGTCACACTTGACCAGGCTGCGGACTGGCAAATTTATTGTAACAATATTTTGTTTATTAAATAATTTAATAAAAAATTCATTGCCAGAGCTATTACAGCGTCTTGAAATTATATCAATCACATAAAACTGAATATTTTAAAGTGCTACAACAATTTGGCGTGTTTAAAAATTAGAACCATAACTTAGTATTTGCAATAACACAAACATTTAACAATTATCCCACATTTAAACATACTTCGCTTAGAGAGAACATTCAAGATTACAAGAATCGTAGTATTAAGCATTTTATTAAATGATTATAGTCAACGACTACAAAATTTTAATATCCAACCGACACGTTTAAAAATAAGAATCCTAAATATTTAATGCTTTTCATTCCCAGAAGAAGCTTGTCTCGATATGTGGTATATTTGCAGGTTTTCATTATAACTAGGGTAAAACACCCGGTAGTCAGCCCCGCTCCAGTACTCAGCCTTTAGAGACTTTATTTTCATATAAATAGTGTTGAAATATGTTTACATCTTTAAATTTTTTTTTAATCGAATCTCTGACTCCTTATTGACTAATACGCACTCCTACCAAATAATAGCACGTCAGGTTGACGAGCTACACTCGTTCATTTGTATTGCCGCCAAAGACATGACTAGATACGTCGCTGTTACAATTTTTTTCTTAAGGAAACGTGTTCGAGTTTTTGGTAAGTTTTTGTGTGTATTTGCTGTACTTTGTGGTGGATTGTTATATTTTGTTACAATAAAATGTTTATTTTGTGATAAAATTAATTATTATATGCATTTTATTTGTTTTATATGTTGTAAATTGGGTGGCCGACTATTGGGTTTCGAATTTTTAAGGTAGATCCAGTACTCGGCCATAAGCGGCTGACTACTAGTTTTTTCGTGATTTTCTTATATCGAGTTGAAACTAACGGAGTGAATAGTCCCAATTTTGCTCGTTACTTTGAGCTTATCTCTTATAAGACGAAAAGTGTATTTTACCAGTAGTCAGCCGCATATAAATGTAATTCCACGTCAGGGCCGACCAATGGGTCTACAAATCCCAGTAGTCAGCCGTTAGTCCTGTTAAACAAAATAGCACCTTAAAGCTTTTTAAATCAGGGTTAAATTTATGCAAGGTTATTAGAGCATAAAAAACATTTGTTTTAGAATTCCATCGTGTCAAAAAGACCAATCCATCAATACAAAGAAGAGCAATTAACACAAGCTTTGGCGACGATTAGAAATGGGATGAAGATTAGAGAAGCCAGTTGAGTTTTTAGCGTTCCACGAAGGACACTACAAGATTGGCTACATTTAAGGGCTCTAGATAATAATAAGAGATAAGGTATAATGGGACCAGACTCAGTGCTGACCAAAAAAGAAGAAACTGTCTTGAAAGACTGGTGCCTACCGTTAGCGAAATGTGGCTTCCCTTTAAAATGTGATAATCTCCTTAATACCACCTATAATATTATTTTTGAAGAAAATAGGCCGAATTTATGTGTAAATAATAGGCCGGGAAAAAATTGTATCAATCATTTCTAAGACGAAATCCTGAGTTAAGTTAATGGACACCCGAAAATATATTTAAGGGTCAAGCGTACAGAACGATGAAACGGACGATGACGGAGGAAAGAAGAAAGACAAAAAAAAAAAGAAAGAAGAATCACAAAAGAGGAAAGCGGAAAAGCTCTTAAATTCCAAAAATAGTAAAAAGGGAAGAAAAATACGACATCTACAATAAACAGAATAAGATGTAAAAACTGTAAAGAGGAGTTGACTAGCGATACAGGAATAAATAACCTAGAGAATATTGGATGTGACAATTGTCATGCATGGTATCATTTAAAATGTACAGAATTCGCTGGGGATATAATATATGAAAATGCCCGAGAGGTGGTCTCTGACTATGGGCCCTTTAAACAAGCTCAAAGTCACACAGCGTTCAATAGAAAGGGTGAGGTTCAATGTTAGGTATGCTTGGTATTTCTCTGCGCGATCGAATCATAAATGATGATACCGCAGACGAACGAAGGTGACCGACATAGCCTAATAGATTTGCAAGCTGGAGTGGCAGTGGGCAGGGCACATAGCTCGTAGAACTGACGGCCGATGGAGCAGAAAGGTTCTTGAGTGGAGACCACGTACCGGTAAGCGCAGCGTCGGAAGGCCGTCTACGAAATGGACAAATGAGTTGAGGAGAGTCGCCGCAAGCCTTTGGATTGAGGCTGCTTTGAACCGGTCGCTCTGGAGGTCGATTGGGGTGGCCTACCTTTAACAGTAGACATCCAATGGCTGATATGATGATGATGATGATGATCATATATGAAAATATATATAATAAGCATTTTCTGTGCAAAATATGCAACAATAAGTCAGAGGCTGACTACAGGGTAAGACATGGCTGACTTGTGGAGAAATGAGGCTGACTACTGGTGAAAAGTGCCATAATTTGTTTAATGTTAATTTTGTCTATAATTCTATTAGAAATATAATGTTTTGTTAATTTCTTTAGTAACTTTAATAAACAAACTTTCGGAGAATAATAGTTGTTTTTATTGATAGTGTTTAATATTTAAAATACAGTTGAATAAAATTTGAATCCTCACTAAAAGGCTGACTACTGGGTGCTTTACCCTAGTACACTATTCAGCTAATAAACAAATAAATTAGCTCAATTACTAATTAAATAAGCCTGAGTATGATATTTTATGTCGTATCAAACTCATTTGAAAATTCACTCGTAAAATAAAATCGTCGTGTTATTCGTGTTATTTAAAGCCAAAACAATTTTTAGATCAAAGTTTTTACTTACTTGGAAACATTAAAATCCTTTTCAATTTCCTTTAAAAAAACTAATTATTGTATTATTTAAATAACTACTTGCAAATCACTTCTTTAAAATTAACGAAAACAATAAAATTAATCATTTTAGATGTAATATTTATGTCTTCGATCAATAGTGTAATTATTGATTGAAGATTTATGTCGAATTATTAAATTTTTGTGTCAACCACTCAACTTTGCTTCTATAGTTGACAAATCATTTAATTTTATTAATCCCAACAATATTTAATTAGAATATTACTCAAAAAACATGTATTTTAATTCCGAACAAAATGTGAGAATAAATTATTCCAATAATCAAAAAATTATCACTATTATCCATAACACTATTTTTTCAACTTACACTTATGTTTACACGTAATATTACTTATAATACGGATAAATTTTGTTTCATTTTATTCTCATTTTATGTATGTATCAACACTAATTAATACGAAATCATTGCAAAACTAGAAATAAAAATTTTAATAAAACAATCTCTGAATGCGTTGCGATACGAAACTATAATAGTGTTAGTTCGGCTCAGTGTGACCGTTTTCAAAAACCGCTAAACTACTAGATGTAACTTACTTTTCTACTGAAATCTACTAACGTTTTGGAAAAATCTACTGAAATTGTACTGACGTAGTTTGTGATTTAAATTCACTTAAATTAATAATTTTTGATGAGACAGAAATGAAACACAAGTTAATATTATCAGGTTTTATTAATAAATTATTAGATACACACGTATGTAGGTACTAAATTAATTAGTCATCATTGTCATGTTTCGACTTTTTAATTAATTTAACCATTCATATTTAAATTTATATTTGTACGAGTGCTTACCGCGTTCATAGTTTTGTTTAGTTCCCTATATTTCGGCAATGTTTCAATCGCCATGATCACGGGGAGACTAGTCTCCCCGTGATCACCCGTACAAATATAAATTTAAATATGAATAGTGATCGCGTTAGTTTAAAACAATATAATTTAACCATATTATTTTCTGGTTGGAAATTCGTACAATTACGACCGTTATCAATTAAATCTTGTTTTACATGTAAAAGCGATGATACATGTGTGTTAAAAACGGAAATAAACTTGTAAATTGTTCAAATGCTGCAATTTGAGGATCGAAAAACTTTAAATGTTGAAACATTGGTTGTTCAAAAGGAAATCTTTTATTAAGTTGCAGACACAATTCGATTAAAAATGATCTACACCTTTTAATACAGTCAAACAAAAAATATAACCTAGTTACATTATCATCAAAATTCGTTTGCAAAAATTCGGCATTTAGGTTACGATCTAATAGATATTGATGATGAAAATATAATTTTAATGCGTCCCAATGTTCAATAATACGGTTAACACAAGCATGTAAAGAAAGCCATCTTATCTCGAAATGGCGAAATACATATATTATGAAATTCAATAAACTCTCGTCGTTTACTGCTGTGACTAAATTATTATTAAAATAATTGTAGGTACCTAAACATATTATTATATGTTATGAGAAAAATATTTGCTAAAGTTTAAAATATTGCCAGGATATTCTACTGAAATCCGCTACTTTTTCAAAAAATACTGAAATTCTACTGCACTGCCAATTTCACAACGAAAATCTACTGTTGCAGTAGTCAATCTACTGTAAGCGGTCACACTGGTTCGGCTCGGCCGAACCGGCGCGAATCGGTTTCCATCGGTTTTTGTTTTTTGTTTCGCCCGAGTCGTATAGCAAGAGCGAGATGGTAAAATAAACATGAAATACATCGTCGTCGATAACTAGGCGAGTAAACAAATTGAGTGAATGCAAAAAATATTTGAATTTGTTGTTAACATTGTGAAGATTGGAATAGATGCCTACTATTATAATTTCGATCGATTATACTGAATACGATCCTTTACCCTACTATTTCATTTCTAAAGTATTTTTGTAGGAATATCTACTTCTTTTTAAATTTTATTATAAGCAAGCATTATTTAATTATTAACCGAATCTCATTTCTTTTTTTTTTTTACTGTTATTTTGGTAGCATCTTTTTCTTATTTTTAAATTTAATGCATTAATTGTTTTGACGTGATAACTATTAATTAATTTAAAAAAATATCGTAGAAAGAGCTATTATTACGTCTTAAAATTTATATCTATACTAATATTATAAATCTGAAGAGTTTGTTTGTTTGTTTATTTGTTTGAACGCGCTAATCTCAGTAACTACTGGTTCGAATTGAAATATTCTTTTTGTGTTGGATAGCCCATTTACCGAGGAAGGCTATAGGCTATATAACATCACGCTACGACCTAAAGGAGCTGAGCAATAATAAGAAATGTTACAAAAAAATGGGAAAAAATAAACCTTTTTGATAGCTTCCGTTGCGTCCTTTATTATTTATCTTCTCGAGACATTTTTTAACTATAGTTCCCCTTTTAAAGTAAATATAACATAATTCTTTTACTAAGAATTTTTGAAAAATAAAAAAAAACTCAATAATACGTTGAACGACCCAGGAATCAAATCTGAGACCCCTTGCTCAGCAGTAACGCTTGCGAACACTCGATCAACGAGGCGGGCACCTACTCTTAGAGTAATTGTTTAAAAATATTTAAGTACGTTTTTCCCTCAAATTAACGCGGGTGAAACCGCGGGGCACAGCTAGTCAATCATATTTGACTGAATATTTATTGTGTTACAAGTGGACGTGTTTAGGGGCCATTTATTGATTACGTACATCGATGTAATTATTCATCAATGATTACGTAAGACTATTTACGGGGGGAGGGGGGTCGACCATATCATATTTTTCTTACAATGGGGTGGGAGGGAGTCTCGATAGTTCTTACGTAAGCGCAAAGTTAAAATTATACTTTGAAAAGGCGCGGGCAACCACGCGAGTGCCGAGGTTCGCTCGGATGCGTATAGGTAAACGATTTAGATTTCCATGGCAACGGATCCGCGCCACCCACACTGGGCCTCTCAGGAATTCCCCACTTGTGGACTCACTTGTTTGCGTAAACAACTCTCAATATTGCGTTGATGACTTTAATATTGTAGTTAAATAGTAATTGAATTTTAATTAAAACGTTTATAATTAAAAAGTTTATTACGACCAAAAATAAAAATTATTAGTACCTTGTAAGTACAAATAAATATTTCTAAAATATCTTACTTTGGAAAATAAACTTTAAAAAAAACCAAACGTGTATTCATTTATTCCTTTAGATTCTTTCGTAATCGTAATAAATATTAAACAGGAGGGAGGGGGTCGGCCTATTCTTATTTTTTCTTATAAAAGGGGATAGGGTGTCGAAAAGTAGCAAAATTTGTCTTACGTAATAAATGAATGGTCCTTTAAAGAACCATAACAGTATTTACAACAATAATCCTATATTTTAAAGATCATTCTAGTTTATAAGAACCGTATTATTAGAATATTTATTTTATTACATAAATGACAATGTAGTATGTATCCAGTGTAAACAAATAATTATAAAAAAAAAAAAATTCACTCTGGATTATCAAGTACCGCTAATTTGCAAGTACTGTTACTTAGCGCTATGTCAACAGTTCGAATTTCACCCATGTGTGGCCCCTCGTTTCTTCAACCAGCTCCCGGAGGCCCGGACTCGACCGGAGATGAGACGAGCGGACCGTAGATGCGTTTTAAACAACCAATAGAATTTCGTTACTAACACATCTCGTCTCCGCTCAGCTTCAGTGGATACCACTGAGCGGAAGTGTATTATGTTTGTAATTTGTTAGGCGCTATGGCAGCGGAGATGTGCGCTTTGTCTTGCTTAGATTGAGCTGGGCGGCGCAGCGCGGCTGAACAATGTATTATCCTACTCTTTGGGCTGAACTAAGCGGAGATGTGAGCGGTCAGCGGCGTGCAGTGAGCAGCGCCGCTAGTTCTCCCCGCGCCCCAAGTCGTACATGTCACAGATGCAGTGTCATTAATATGTGAGTTTCCGTCTTCGATCAATATTGATCGAAGGTTTCCGTTATAAAAAAATTAAAATCATATTTAATGTCTTAAAACATAAATAATAATAAAATACAAAATATTTAAGAATTATGCATAAGGAACATTTATCAATAAATAAATAAAAATAAATATCAATGCGATGTTTCCTTTTTGTTTGTAAAAAATTAAATGCCAAATTTACCTACTGAGTTGTTTGTCAAAATCAAACTTTAATAAAGTAAAATATAGAAAATTCTATTATATTTCATCATCACTTCACTACATAGTATAAAACAAAGTCGCTTTCCACTCTGTCCTTATGTTTGCTTAGATCTTTAAAATTTCGCAACGGATTTGGATACGGTTTTTTTTAATAGATGGAGTGGTTCAAGAGGAAGGTTTATATGTATATAACATCCATAATGTAGTAGAAAAACACTGATAATTTCAGAGGTTTCTAATGTGATGTCGTAAATAAACACAATTTTTTGCACTTACGTTGCAAACGCAGGCTAAACCCTACGAGGTAGATCAAAATAATGTACTACAGTATTGTACACCTTAAAAATCGACAAAAAATCATCATCTAATGTTAGTGAATAAAGTTTTGAATTTTCATGTAAAAAAAAATTTCGTATGCGATTCATTTATAATCGCTTGTTAAAAAGTCCAAAATAAAAGTTTTTTACTTTTTCTATACCTTTTGCATATAAATAATTAAAATAAATTATTAACTTCTTTGCATAATTGGAAAATAAATAATAGATATAAAATAAAAAAAGGGGAAATTAAGTCTGCACGCGGGGAATCGAACCCACGACCATCGACTTATTCTATCAGAGTTTTTACCTCTACGTCAAACGCTACTTAGCTGTTATGTTAAAAAATTGCTTATATGGCGCGCTTTTTCTTATTTCTATATCTTGTCATTTTTTCTAAACGCTTGACCATGTTGAGTTCCTACTTCAGGTAGATTCATTTCTAGTTAAGCCCTGCATGCATGTTCTATAAATTTGAGCGAAATCGGTGAAGACGAGTAGGGAATGGCTCCTTGTAAGATGGTGTTTCATTTCTGTTAAAAAATTATATCTTGGTACATATTTTTTAACTGGCCTGTTTGCGCAATTACTAGTTCTATTATTATGTATATCAGTGTCAATACCTATTTAAATGGTGATGAAAACATCTAACAAAACATCGATATATCGTTCATAAACTTCGATGCGCACATCTCCGCCCGAGCCAGTATACCTACATCTCCGCACAGTACGCATCTCCGCACAGTTTCGGTGGATACACCCTAGCTGAAAAACATCTACGCTCGTCGCCGCTTCAGACATCTCCGCACATCTCCGCTTTGATGGAGTCCGGGCCCTAACCGCCTATACCCGCGTCGGAAAATAATTCTTAATTAATAACAAATCAAAAACAAAAATTAACTTAAAAAAAAACACTATTTTAGGTTATTAGTATTAAAATTATCAAAATAGTGAATAAACTATTTTTACTCTAAAAACATTTTATGTGTAAAATACACGAAATAACTAGATGATTCAAAAGTTCCGTCACGTTATCAGGCTGCGGACTGTCAAATTAATGTAAACTTTGTTACTGAACTGAAACAGTCACCTCACGGCTGGGCAAAGCCTCCGTTTCGTACAAAAGAAGGGAGCTATGCTCCACTGGGGGATAACATAAAATTTAACTCAGACCAGAAACAAATGTTTGTATAAATACAATCATCTGCTCCGAGCGGAAATCCTAACCAGTAACCGTGATCGTCGATGTTAATGGAACATTCACAACGGTTGTCCGTTTTTCTAAAGTATTACCTAAATATTTTTGTCAAATTTTGATAGTAGTAGCAGCGCTGAGTTTGCTACATATTTCGGAAGAAATTCTAAAATTGTATGTTCGGAGTAGTGTGGTTGATTATGGTCCAATCCTTTACCTTTTAAGGTATAAGTAGTCTGTTACAAAGCATTACAAGTTACAACAGTAATTTGGCGTGTTTAAAAATTTGAATCATTTCTATTTAATAATAGTTAATAAATTAACAAACTAATAAATCAACAACAGAATAAATAAATAAATTATTAATAAAAACAATATTTACGTCAGTAGGGTATTGGACCACCTCGACCAATCCAATGGCTGTCGTATGCACTATTTAAATATCTTCGTACGCTGCGAGCAAAGTGTGAAGGGCACCCGTCGTGCTGATAATAGAAGTTTCTCCAAAGACTTAGTGGGACGTTATCCAAAGCACTTTCGATCTCATTAGGGGCCATTCATTTATTACGTAAGACGAATTTTGCTAGTTTTCGACCCCTTCCCCCCTGTTTAATATTTATTACGTAAGAATCTAAAGGAAAAAATTATCATCATCGATGTTTACCCTTGCAGCCTATCCGAATTCCTAAAAAAAAAATGTCATCCGAGATCTATCATCGATAACTTTGCGCATTTTTGTGATCTTACGTAAGAACTATCAAGACTCCTCCCACCCCCTTGTAAGAAAAAATAAGACACCATTATTACCTATGATCGACAAATAAAGTATTTTTTTTTATAACAATAGACAGAGAGACAGAGAAACTTAGGAAGGTAATTAAGTTACTTGCCAACAAATACATATCCAGGTGTTTCTGTTCACCTAATTGAAAATTAACGCTGTAGTATAATTCCTTGCAAGTAACGAGGTGAACACATTCAATAAACCGATTGTACTATTAATCACCGTCTAATATAAATGGCCCGCAAAATCAGTATTCAATTGTAAGTTTCAAAGCGAATAATAAATAAAATATATTTATTTTAATATCCGTTTGCGTTGTCAACACTCGCTTTATAAAATCTATTGATGATTAGACGTTCGCCGTAGTTTACTTCTAACTCACTAGATGGCGGTGCATAAATAAATACTAAGCGAGTTCGAGGGATTCGGTCGAAACACGCGAGGTCATTCGGATAGGGGACGCCCTTAAAGTGGATTTTTATTTTTATTCTACGAGTAAAAAAATATAACCAGTGTTCAAAAGTTGTAAAAATGTATTATTATTATAAGTGATAAATTTGATTGTAGTAATTATGAATTAAAGTATAAAATACGTAGCTTATATCCAGACATTTCAATAGGAAATCACGAGTTGTTACAGTGTGAAAAAAAGTTATTTGCCAGCCAAAAACAAAGAATAAAAATATTTAATTATATCAACACAAGATTAATTTTAGTTATAAATTTTAGTGTTTCCGTTAATTTGTGTAGTTAGTGCTCTGTAAGTTTTGTAATTATGAAAAGAACTAACAGTGATTAACTATTTAAAAAAATTAAATATTATTTTGATGTTTTCAGGTAAGATATAACGTTCATACAATAATTGTTTCGAAGTTAAATAGAATAATTAGGCTTATTTAATTAGTAATTGAGCTAATTTATTTGTTTATTAGCTGAATAGTGTACTAGTTATAATGAAAACCTGCAAATATACCACATATCGAGACAAGCTTCTTCTGGGAATGAAAAGCATTAAATATTTAGGATTCTTATTTTTAAACGTGTCGGTTGGATATTAAAATTTTGTAGTCATTGACTATAATCATTTAATAAAATGCTTAATACTACGATTCTTGTAATCTTGAATGTTCTCTCTAAGCGAAGTATGTTTAAATGTGGGATAATTGTTAAATGTTTGTGTTATTGCAAATACTAAGTTATGGTTCTAATTTTTAAACACGCCAAATTGTTGTAGCACTTTAAAATATTCAGTTTTATGTGATTGATATAATTTCAAGACGCTGTAATAGCTCTGGCAATGAATTTTTTATTAAATTATTTAATAAACAAAATATTGTTACAATAAATTTGCCAGTCCGCAGCCTGGTCAAGTGTGACGGAAAATTAGAATCATATTATGTACTTGAGTTACCGAATTATTGTCGAAAGTCCGCTGTTCGCGGAGTCATCGACCTACGGTTTAACGGTACGTCGTTCGTCGTGACGTCACTGGCTTGTGGTGTTTCAGCTGATCTTTTGTTTAAGTTGCGCGCGAGGTTTTTATTATTTTTATTTATTTAATTTTCCGAATGAGCTAGCTTAAAGATATTGATAATTAGTAAAACGATGAGGCGTTCATTAAACACTGCTACGATAGAAGAGTGAAATAGGAACGTAATACTGACTCGAATACAACTAAAGAAATATTGGAATGACTTATTTTTCTCCTCAGTCCTCGTACAATGTTATGTATTGTAATTTAAAGCTGTGTTTATGTACTCATTACACATAATCGCGCCGCCATTGGACGGTTCAAGCGGTATAACGCCAGCCGAGTAGCTCGTGTATTAAGACAGACTGAAATTTAAAAAAGGGCTAGGAATTTTATTTTCATGCGGAACGTGATCTATAACACCTACAGAACCCCCCATTTGAAGGAACGCATATAGAATTCGAACACCTTATATATATATATTTAAACCATGACCTCCTCGAAAAAGGAGACCACAGCCGACTAGCATCTCTCGCTACCGAGCATGCAGCGGACAGGGCCGGATTTAGGGGAGGGCAAGCGGGGCAACCGCCCCAGGCCCTCACATAAGAGGGGCCCACATAAGAAAAAAAACAATTCAACTTCAGATCAGGGGGCCTCCACTCCTCCATAGCCCCGGGCCTCCACAACTCTTAAATCCGGTATCTCCGCCTATTACGGCCACCAGGGCATGGCGCTGGGGCCCCCAAACGGCGCACCCGTGGACCTTTCCCAAATACCTAACCTGTATACAAATTACATACAGAGGTACATAATTACATTTAAGGGTGATGCTGAACAAAGTAAAAATAAACTTTATATTTAAGTTCAAATGCTTATTGTTAATTTGTTTCTTGTAAATTGGTTAAGTGCAAGTTGGACTTCCAAATGAAGAACACCGACTGTTGTTGACAAATACATATTTATTAAGAACAAGCAATATATCAAGAACACAATTATTGTATTTGACCTCCTTTAATTTTTAACCTTTTAACACATTCGCTGCCGGCCACTGATCTGGGGCTAGGGCTAGGTGCATTAGCTAGGTGCCGTCCACTCAGATCAGAGTATCTTGCACGTTCATTTTTATTTTCTCTTTTCTCTTTTCAAAATCTCAAATCAAAGTTCTTATTTCTCTGACACTCAATGTGCACATTGAATTGAGAATTTTTTTATTCACAGACGCCAATTTTTAACTGGCCTAAGGAAAATGAACGTGCGAGATACTCGGATCCGAGTAGACGGCACCTAGCGCCCTACTCGGGTCCGAGTGTGTTAACTTAATTTTATTTTATTTTTATTATAACAATTCGTGATATCATATAAATATATTTTGTGAAAATTTTCTAGTATGTACTTATTAGTTACAAAGAATAAGAGCTGCGACAGAAGGATAGACGGACATGAGAGTCTTAGTAACAGGATTCCGTTGGCACCATAACGAAAAAAAAAAAAAAAAACGAGAGTTGGAATAAGACACATTTATTTTATAATATCAATGTTAGTTACATAAAGGCAATAAACACATAAATAATAATACTTTTTGATCATCACGATAAAATTACATTTAATGTTTGAAAATTAAATAAAACAACAATTTAGACATAAGCATTTACTAACTAAAGTGAACTAAATATTCAACATTGTAAGCTTTGACGTTAACTGTCAGTAAGTAATTTTCAAACAACATTTCCCTAAAATTATACGAAAAATAAGTTTTAGAGTAAAAATTTCAGAGACCGCATATTATTGTTTCAGAAGAAGAAATCACACTTGATTTTGAGTCGATTATATTCTTAATTATTCTTTAAGTGATTACTTTTTTATTGAAAGTTATCTAAAATAATGTGTATTAATGTTCCGAGTAACCTTGTAACACTTGAAATGGGAAGAAATATAAAATTTACAACAGCAAAAGTAAAAAAAGTCTCTAAAATTTTTGTCTGCCATTTTCATGAGACAATTTCAATAACCTTTCCTGGGACAATCTGCTATTACAATCGTATCAGAATGGTGAAACAGTAGTCGACTGATATCTTTCTAAAGGTTGTTTTGACAGGTTTTGCATACTACTAATTCAATTTTGTTATTAACTAAATTCCTACTATTTCCTATATTTGTATCAATTGACGAAGTTTTATAACCTCGACCACATCAATCAATCTCCCTCGTGCTTTTTCTATTCTACGCGACATTGACGAAATCATCTGTGCTCTTTTGGCATCATTGAAAGCCATTAAGCCAAACAAATATAGAGCGTAGAGATAAGGAAAACCATCTTGTATGGGGATTAGTTGAAAAAGTGTCCACTTTTTTTAGCAAATTATTGTTCGAACACTCATCGAAATAGCGCTAGTGTAGCAAATGGAAATGATGTGAAGTTAGCAGTTATAAACAGAGTGAAGTGTGCTGGGTTGAAAAAATTAGTATTTCTACTCGACTTCTGTAGTTAAGAAATAGTCGATTAAATCAATACTGGTGATTTCTTTTTTAATTTTTGATATTTAATTTATTATCGATAATGTTTATATTACATTATGTCTTTTATTGTTGTTAATTTATATTGTTTATTACATGTTCAGTCCGTGTTGACTGCTTTATTATTTGAAGCTTCCTTTAAGATTTACCCTCATGCTAACGTGGCGCCACCCGAATTTGATGCATATCGACGGACACTTTTCGTAACACAAGATTGTACTCCTTTAACTCTATACTACATGCAAATTTTTTTCATATGTTTCATGTGTTCGATTTTGTCATAATGTTATCATAGAGATTTCCCGTTAGTGAAATAAATGACAAAAACCTTGCATAAAAAATGGATGATGAACCGTTAGAACACGTTTCATATAGCAGACTCCAATGGACCACTATAATTATAGTTATATTAATACAATTATGTTATTAACAACAAAGAAATTAACATACGCTAATTCCGATCTATAAATACGTTTTAATAATTGTTTACATATATTAAAAGATCAATACCGTTAATAAAGAAGTATAATTAAATAGTTTTTATTTTATATACAGAATGAATAATACTTTGAAAATGCATTTTTTTGTATTCGTTTTTGTGTAACAATTTGGAATGTGTTGTAGTTATATTTAAAATATTTGAAAAAATTATTAAACATAAATTTTGATGTGAATGCAATATAATATATTATTTGTGCTGAAATTACTTTATACATTTCTGCTAGCATATATATAATTATCAGAACGTCGCCATTTTGTTACCTATTTTTTTATTATTATTTTACAATAATATATGAAGAAGGTTACTTCTTCATATATTATTGTTATAGTTTATAAAGTTAAATGTATTTATATAGCAACATGATAAGGTAAACATGAATATATGATATAGATAAGTTAGAATTATATTGCGTAACAATTAGAATTAGTAGTTACGATATAATATAATCATTTATATAAAAGGTTATAACAAATATAAACATTGTTGGCGCTAATTCTGATGTCAAAAATTTAACGAAAATTCGTTTACGTTTAAATCCATATATTATAATAAAAAATTTAGTAGTATTAATTACCAATACTGACTCAAGAAATATTACAAATAAAAAATATATTTAAATTATTAAGAATTTATAAAAAAAAATCTGTTTAAAGAATAATGTTCAAATCTGTCCTGACATATACAGAAAATTTATATTTTAAACTAGATACATACATAAAGGATTTATTAACGGGAACTAGATTTTTAATAAAAGTCTGGAAGTGATCAAAGCTGCGTTTTATAATAAAAAAAAAGACAATATTTTCTTTGATTATGATGTCATACATGTTTTTTTTAAATTTTATTTTACATGTTGTACAAGCGGTAGGTACATCAAAATTAATACAATGTCTAAACATTAAATTAAACTAAAACTAGTTTTAATCATGATTTATAACAGATAAGTTTACATAATATTAGGTAACATTTCGAATTATATTCATTTTATTAGTATATATATATGATAATTTATTTTAATATATATTCTGATTAAATATTTCGATAGTTATTATTTATTATACATTGAATCTAGTTTCTGATCCGTCAGCTAGCATTAGAGTGACGGTTCTAGAATTAGTCCAGACGAGTCTGGCTAGTCTAGCCGGATTTAGTCTAGCTACGTCTGCCATTGGTGCTGTGCTGTAACATTTAACGCAGCGAGTTTGAGCCGCGCCGAGACCAAACATACCTGTAAATAAGACATATTTTTGCTTGTTATGCTCAGAAACATAAGTACTTGACGCTGAACAAGTTTAGTTCCAACTACTTAATAGTAAACAGGTTTCTAAAGCATATTAAAAAAAAAACAAACCAGAAATAGATCCAGAGATTTAAGCAAATAAGCCCGTGACTAGCCCGTTGGCGCAGTTGGCAGTGAACCTGCTTTCTGCTCTGGGGTTTTGGGTTCGATTCGATTAGGAACAGACGACCGTGTGTGTGTGTGTGTGTGTGTGTGTGTGTGTGTCACGTATAGAACGAACGAGCAGCAAGTGTGTGTCGCGCACTGACCGGCGGTGCTCTGCCAGAAGGAGAGGCGGTTGTCGGCGGTGGCGTAGGACACGAGGTAGCGGCCGTCGGGGCTGAAGGCGCAGGCCGTGACGGCGCCCGCGTGTGTGTGTGTGTCACGTATAGAACGAACGAGCAGCAAGTGTGTGTCGCGCACTGACCGGCGGTGCTCTGCCAGAAGGAGAGGCGGTTGTCGGCGGTGGCGTAGGACACGAGGTAGCGGCCGTCGGGGCTGAAGGCGCAGGCCGTGACGGCGCCCGCGTGTGTGTGTGTGTCACGTATAGAACGAACGAGCAGCAAGTGTGTGTCGCGCACTGACCGGCGGTGCTCTGCCAGAAGGAGAGGCGGTTGTCGGCGGTGGCGTAGGACACGAGGTAGCGGCCGTCGGGGCTGAAGGCGCAGGCCGTGACGGCGCCCGCGTGTGTGTGTGTGTCACGTATAGAACGAACGAGCAGCAAGTGTGTGTCGCGCACTGACCGGCGGTGCTCTGCCAGAAGGAGAGGCGGTTGTCGGCGGTGGCGTAGGACACGAGGTAGCGGCCGTCGGGGCTGAAGGCGCAGGCCGTGACGGCGCCCGCGTGTGTGTGTGTGTCACGTATAGAACGAACGAGCAGCAAGTGTGTGTCGCGCACTGACCGGCGGTGCTCTGCCAGAAGGAGAGGCGGTTGTCGGCGGTGGCGTAGGACACGAGGTAGCGGCCGTCGGGGCTGAAGGCGCAGGCCGTGACGGCGCCCGCGTGTGTGTGTGTGTCACGTATAGAACGAACGAGCAGCAAGTGTGTGTCGCGCACTGACCGGCGGTGCTCTGCCAGAAGGAGAGGCGGTTGTCGGCGGTGGCGTAGGACACGAGGTAGCGGCCGTCGGGGCTGAAGGCGCAGGCCGTGACGGCGCCCGCGTGTGTGTGTGTGTCACGTATAGAACGAACGAGCAGCAAGTGTGTGTCGCGCACTGACCGGCGGTGCTCTGCCAGAAGGAGAGGCGGTTGTCGGCGGTGGCGTAGGACACGAGGTAGCGGCCGTCGGGGCTGAAGGCGCAGGCCGTGACGGCGCCCGCGTGTGTGTGTGTGTCACGTATAGAACGAACGAGCAGCAAGTGTGTGTCGCGCACTGACCGGCGGTGCTCTGCCAGAAGGAGAGGCGGTTGTCGGCGGTGGCGTAGGACACGAGGTAGCGGCCGTCGGGGCTGAAGGCGCAGGCCGTGACGGCGCCCGCGTGTGTGTGTGTGTCACGTATAGAACGAACGAGCAGCAAGTGTGTGTCGCGCACTGACCGGCGGTGCTCTGCCAGAAGGAGAGGCGGTTGTCGGCGGTGGCGTAGGACACGAGGTAGCGGCCGTCGGGGCTGAAGGCGCAGGCCGTGACGGCGCCCGCGTGTGTGTGTGTGTCACGTATAGAACGAACGAGCAGCAAGTGTGTGTCGCGCACTGACCGGCGGTGCTCTGCCAGAAGGAGAGGCGGTTGTCGGCGGTGGCGTAGGACACGAGGTAGCGGCCGTCGGGGCTGAAGGCGCAGGCCGTGACGGCGCCCGCGTGTGTGTGTGTGTCACGTATAGAACGAACGAGCAGCAAGTGTGTGTCGCGCACTGACCGGCGGTGCTCTGCCAGAAGGAGAGGCGGTTGTCGGCGGTGGCGTAGGACACGAGGTAGCGGCCGTCGGGGCTGAAGGCGCAGGCCGTGACGGCGCCCGCGTGTGTGTGTGTGTCACGTATAGAACGAACGAGCAGCAAGTGTGTGTCGCGCACTGACCGGCGGTGCTCTGCCAGAAGGAGAGGCGGTTGTCGGCGGTGGCGTAGGACACGAGGTAGCGGCCGTCGGGGCTGAAGGCGCAGGCCGTGACGGCGCCCGCGTGTGTGTGTGTGTCACGTATAGAACGAACGAGCAGCAAGTGTGTGTCGCGCACTGACCGGCGGTGCTCTGCCAGAAGGAGAGGCGGTTGTCGGCGGTGGCGTAGGACACGAGGTAGCGGCCGTCGGGGCTGAAGGCGCAGGCCGTGACGGCGCCCGCGTGTGTGTGTGTGTCACGTATAGAACGAACGAGCAGCAAGTGTGTGTCGCGCACTGACCGGCGGTGCTCTGCCAGAAGGAGAGGCGGTTGTCGGCGGTGGCGTAGGACACGAGGTAGCGGCCGTCGGGGCTGAAGGCGCAGGCCGTGACGGCGCCCGCGTGTGTGTGTGTGTCACGTATAGAACGAACGAGCAGCAAGTGTGTGTCGCGCACTGACCGGCGGTGCTCTGCCAGAAGGAGAGGCGGTTGTCGGCGGTGGCGTAGGACACGAGGTAGCGGCCGTCGGGGCTGAAGGCGCAGGCCGTGACGGCGCCCGCGTGTGTGTGTGTGTCACGTATAGAACGAACGAGCAGCAAGTGTGTGTCGCGCACTGACCGGCGGTGCTCTGCCAGAAGGAGAGGCGGTTGTCGGCGGTGGCGTAGGACACGAGGTAGCGGCCGTCGGGGCTGAAGGCGCAGGCCGTGACGGCGCCCGCGTGTGTGTGTGTGTGTGTGTGTGTGTGTGTCACGTATAGAACGAACGAGCAGCAAGTGTGTGTCGCGCACTGACCGGCGGTGCTCTGCCAGAAGGAGAGGCGGTTGTCGGCGGTGGCGTAGGACACGAGGTAGCGGCCGTCGGGGCTGAAGGCGCAGGCCGTGACGGCGCCCGCGTGTGTGTGTGTGTGTGTGTGTGTGTGTCACGTATAGAACGAACGAGCAGCAAGTGTGTGTCGCGCACTGACCGGCGGTGCTCTGCCAGAAGGAGAGGCGGTTGTCGGCGGTGGCGTAGAACACGAGGTAGCGGCCGTCGGGGCTGAAGGCGCAGGCCGTGACGGCGCCCGCGTGTGTGTGTGTGTGTGTGTGTGTGTGTCACGTATAGAACGAACGAGCAGCAAGTGTGTGTCGCGCACTGACCGGCGGTGCTCTGCCAGAAGGAGAGGCGGTTGTCGGCGGTGGCGTAGGACACGAGGTAGCGGCCGTCGGGGCTGAAGGCGCAGGCCGTGACGGCGCCCGCGTGTGTGTGTGTGTCACGTATAGAACGAACGAGCAGCAAGTGTGTGTCGCGCACTGACCGGCGGTGCTCTGCCAGAAGGAGAGGCGGTTGTCGGCGGTGGCGTAGGACACGAGGTAGCGGCCGTCGGGGCTGAAGGCGCAGGCCGTGACGGCGCCCGCGTGTGTGTGTGTGTCACGTATAGAACGAACGAGCAGCAAGTGTGTGTCGCGCACTGACCGGCGGTGCTCTGCCAGAAGGAGAGGCGGTTGTCGGCGGTGGCGTAGGACACGAGGTAGCGGCCGTCGGGGCTGAAGGCGCAGGCCGTGACGGCGCCCGCGTGTGTGTGTGTGTCACGTATAGAACGAACGAGCAGCAAGTGTGTGTCGCGCACTGACCGGCGGTGCTCTGCCAGAAGGAGAGGCGGTTGTCGGCGGTGGCGTAGGACACGAGGTAGCGGCCGTCGGGGCTGAAGGCGCAGGCCGTGACGGCGCCCGCGTGTGTGTGTGTGTCACGTATAGAACGAACGAGCAGCAAGTGTGTGTCGCGCACTGACCGGCGGTGCTCTGCCAGAAGGAGAGGCGGTTGTCGGCGGTGGCGTAGGACACGAGGTAGCGGCCGTCGGGGCTGAAGGCGCAGGCCGTGACGGCGCCCGCGTGTGTGTGTGTGTCACGTATAGAACGAACGAGCAGCAAGTGTGTGTCGCGCACTGACCGGCGGTGCTCTGCCAGAAGGAGAGGCGGTTGTCGGCGGTGGCGTAGGACACGAGGTAGCGGCCGTCGGGGCTGAAGGCGCAGGCCGTGACGGCGCCCGCGTGTGTGTGTGTGTCACGTATAGAACGAACGAGCAGCAAGTGTGTGTCGCGCACTGACCGGCGGTGCTCTGCCAGAAGGAGAGGCGGTTGTCGGCGGTGGCGTAGGACACGAGGTAGCGGCCGTCGGGGCTGAAGGCGCAGGCCGTGACGGCGCCCGCGTGCGCCGCCAGCGACTGGCAGCGCCCCGCGCGCAGCTCGTAGATGGCGAGCTGGCCCGTGTGGCTGCCCACTGCGCGCGTAGGGGTATCATCATATGTTTAATATATCAAATGAAACTAGTAACGCCATCTATTAAGAGGAAAGGGTACCTGAGAGACTTTTGCAAAATAGGTATTTGAATAAAATGTTCCTATCTCGCTCCCGCAGACCTATCCATAAACAGCAAGAAAGGGACAACCGCAGCTCAGACCATTTTAGGTAGATAATTATTGGCTAAAACAGCATCTCGTAGTCGACAATTTCCTCCCCAAAACATGCCAATTTATTTTTTATTTTATTGTGTAACTAAAAAAAAAAACTTTAGCTATGTCTCTATGGTCTCGTTTTTTTTTTTTTGTATATATATTTTTCTGATTGAGCGTCTGAAAATGTATAAAAAAATTAGGCAATATTTCTAGTTTTTGAAGATTCCTACTCCCTATGATAATAAGAATATGAAAAAAATCAAGACATAGGGGCATGGTCATGGCAGTTAAAGGTTATATTTTACAAAAATATTTGATCTAGTGTTATTATCCAGGGAGGAAACAGTCGACTACGTTTGTATGGAGAAAGAGCCGGTATCCTTTCCTCTTAAGAATATTGTACGAGTACTGTATACTGTATACTGTAAACAACCTATAATTATGATCAGTTTTATTATATTGCATTGTGGTGATTTGTCTGTAAATATAATATTAGTAGGAATCATAATTAAAATTAATTTAGAAGTTGAAAATTATTATTTAGAAAGACTACAGTAAAATCGAAATTTACACTACTATGGTAGTGTTAATTCTACTAATTATACTTTACCCGCAATTCTTCTCGTCGCGGGACAGTGAGACACTTGGTTGTAGCGACAGATAGCGGGGAACACTTCGTTCAGGCCTTTACTCTTGAGATGCGATTGGTCCACGCAGTGCAGGATAATGTCCATAACCTGTTACAATTTTGTTAAATTACTAGGCGGTTGAGTCGAGAATTATGTATAAATTAAAAAAAAACTTTAAATACATTTTTTTTTAACAATTTGATATCAAAAATTGTAAAAATTTCAGATTAAATGTCGAAAGAAGAGTGAATAGGTAAGTTCACTTTGTCGATAGGTGGTGCTACTAATGATTTATGTCACCTCGACGAGCAGCTCGGCGACCTCGGCGTGCATGCGCTCGATGAGCAGCTCGATGCCGCGCAGCACCTCGGCGCGGCCGCGCTGCAGCGCCAGCGCGGCGGGCGGCGGCGGCGCGCCGGCGGCCGCGCCCGCGCAGCGCGCCACCTCGCGCGCCATCGTCGTTATGAACGCCGCCGGCCTGCGGGCGGGGACAGGCGTGACGTTCCTTTTCTTTCGTGATAACTTGGTGTGGGAGGGTATAACACTTCGTTACGTAACGCGTTACGGCGCCAGTCTGTCTGGCTTCCCTTTCTCTCACGCATACGGCAGCGATAGGCAGGCTCCTCCTCTCTCACTCTAACCCACAGCGCTAGCCGTATTTCGGACAGACGCTTACCCTTCTCTCTACTCATTGTTTAAGTTGAGATAGACATATACTGTTGACAGTGAGCATCAAAAAAAAAAATACTATTACCGTTTTTGAAAGTGATTAATTGATATAAATAATAATGATCAATTTTAATATTAAATAGTTTAACTTAGACTAGTTTATCATTTATGTCGGGCGTCCCGAGACGCATACCTTTTTGTTTTTGTTTTGACGGGAAACAATGTACCTAACCGCATAACCCCTCAACCGGCGAGACAACGGGGTAGTGTGAGGCCCTCACTCCTTAAAATAGCCCGCCGTGCGTCCTCACCCGCCCTTACAAGGCGCGCCGCGGGTACCGCGTACATTGCTCCGTGGCCCGCAAGCGGTAGCCCTATTAAGCACTCTCTCCTGTGCGACGCCCCGCGCAGTTGCGCGGGGCGTCGCACAAGAGAGAGTGCTCATTGGCATCATTTGGTAGGTGGGCATTGCACCTTCGCGGTAGGCTATTTGCGGTGGACGGTGGGCAATCGTGTAAGGTTCCTCCCGAGCGATATCCCGGAGACGAAAAGCCGACTTCGCTAGCCGTGGGACTATTACGTAACTTGCGCGATCGCGAGAAATAACTGTGGTGTCGAATTTCAATAGTAATGGAAGATCAGCTAGTAGGTATTGATATAATTATTGCCGGGGCGTTCGGGTTCAATTCTTGCTTGGGACAGATATCCCTTTCCATATGTTTTACATTAGTCCTCTGACCAAAGGTTGCCTGGAAAATCCTGCTGTGTTAGCGATAAGGCCGCCTGTTGCAACTGATGCAACTTAGATATTATGTATTCTATTTTTGTTTAGTATTAGTATTTTGTATTAGTGTGCAGAAAGTGTAAATAAATAAATAAATATTTGTATTTCGTCATAGTCGTAGAATAGTGACGGATCTTACAAATTTAAAACTTTACAGAGCAGACACTTCAAACAACTATGTTGTTGTTGTTGTATGTTTTGTTGGTGTTTCGTCATAGTCGTAGAATAGCGACGGATCCCACAAATTCAAAACCACACAGGGCAGACATTTCAAATATACAACAACAACAACATAGCTATTTGAAACGTCTGCCCTTCAAAGTTTCAAATCTGCAAGATCCGTCACTATTCTACGACTATGACGATTTGTACAAATATTTGTTTCCGGTCTGGGTGTATGTCCTTGTGGGTCACCGTGCCTTGGAGAGTACATAAAAACGTCGGTGTCGGTTGTTATCATAGACACCTGATAAAGATCGTTACCTATGGTAGGAAAAATATCCGCAAACCCGCAATGGAACAGCGTGGTGGATTAAGCGCTACTCCTTCTTCTATATGGATAAGAGGGATTTGCTCAGCATTGAGTGGTTTACAGGCCAATACAGTACGGTAATATTAATATTCGACACCACAGCGATTTCTCGCGATCGTGCAAGTTACGTAATATGGCATTGTTTCGATGGTGAGTGGTGAGCACCACTAGCCCGATATCGCCGACGATTGGTACGTGCCAGAACTGATTTGGCTCAGTAAATTAACCACGTAAATCGATAGCAGACGGTCGCGTCTTCGCTGATTTAATTTAAAAAATTGTTTCTCAAAATTCGTCTTAAGCTTGGCTCATAAAACATAGTACGGAAATTACAGGCTTCGAAATAAATTTTTAGACCATAATTATATAATAGCCAATCCGCAGCGGAGAAATGCGGTAAAATAAGCTGCAACCTATTCCGTGATTAGAAAAGAGAACTTTAGCATGCACTACAGCATGAGACTTTTACAGTTTACAGTACAAGATATTATATAATTACTATTCTGACAAGACTTTGGTGGGAACCTCAATACGGAAATTAATGACTAAAATTCATTCCATAACTAGAGTCTGATTATTACGACTTTTAACTTTGATTATAAGTCATCTGACTTGTTGCCACATACATATGAACTCACCTGGCCGTAGCGATAAGTGTGAGCGCGTGTCTGGCAGTACGACAGGAGTCCGCCTGAGGAGTCAGTGGCAGACCATACGTCATGGACGGGACCAGTTTGTCTGCATCCGAGCACATTTCAAGTAAACCTGAAAGTAACGAACGAATATTAGTGGAGGACTGGCTGGTCTAAAAGTTTCAGGAGTTTAAGAGTTATTTACCTGTTAAAAAAAAAAAAAAACTTTTTGTCAGCTTCTGTACCGGATGACAATTTTTTTTTAATTGAAAAAAAGTAAATAATATGTCACGTAAAAATAATGTTTTTTTCATATTATTGTTAACTATGAACAAAATTGTCGCGATGCGATGTTGCGACCATTGTCGTAACTAGCGTTTTTTTAAGAAGACCATCACTCTGGCTGCAGGTAGTAAAGTCCAAGAACACTCATCGTCCCAATGCCAGCAGGAGGCGCGTTACACCTGCAGGCTGACGTGCCTGCAGGTGTAACACTCGCAGGCGCGTCACACCCTACGGGGGCGAGTCTCACCGAGCAGCACGTGGCTGACGTCCAGGTAGGGCTCCCAGACGGCGAACCCGCGGCCCAGCAGGTCGACGGCGGCGCGGCGCAGCGGCGTGTGCGCCGGCAGCCGCGCGCTGCTCGGCGCCAGCAGCAGGTGCGTCAGCGCCAGCGCCGTCAGCCGCCCGAGGTTGTTGGTCGCGCTCAGCGTGAACCCTGCGGACGCGGGCTCTGTAGCCGGCCCGGCCTGGGCGGCGGGGCCACGGAGTATAGATACCAGGAGTGCGAACGGTATAGGATTTTTTCACGTTATTTATGTACACAATAATGAACCCAGATCATAGTTCTCTTTTTGCCACTGGCTGCGCGAGTGTTCGAGAGGTACCGATACTATTATTATTATTACACGTAAATACGGACTGGCTAACCTGGATCGTGAATGTAAAATTAAATTAAATGAAATATAATATATATATATTTTTAAATTATGTTTGTCTTAGTGGCCGATAGGCAATTGAGAATTGACTTAAGAAAGGAAAAGTGGCTTTATTGACTTTCGAGTAATTAATTAAACGAGTACTTGTTGGAACGTAGCGCGCCCTACGGGCAAAATATCTGTCCCTTAAATCGAAGCCGTTCTTTCAACATTATGTTTGCATTCCTGGTATCTATACCTACTTCATGGGTGGAACTATTACGTAACTATGTAATATATAAATAATTTATGTGTGTATGTATGTATGTATATATGTTTTTTATATGTATGTATCTGTTTATGTATAAATATTATATTGCTCGTCTATTTAATATAATAATTGTAACGAATTTTATTATCTTTTATCTGCCTTTCAAACAAAATAAATTTATTCAATTTTCATTTTTTGCACACCTACAAACGTCCGCTCTTGTACGTCCTAAGGTTGGCTGGTAGAGAATGCTTTTACCATTAAGCCCATCTTTTGTACAATTCAATATTGTGTTGTGAAATAAAGCATTAATTATAATTAATAAATAACTTGAGCGATGGCGACAAATCGGTGTATTGTCGAATTTCAATATTAAATGAGGCTCAGCTAGTATAGAAATTCGACGCCATAGCGATTTCTCGCGATCGCGCAAGTTACGTAATTGCCGAACGAGACGGTACCGTTTTAGATTTTTACAAGGTAAGATGAAAAAAAATACTTTTTTTTTAATTTAAATTCAAAATATAATTTCGTCTTACATAAAAACATTTTTTGTTAGTTCGATGTATGATGTGATGTAGATGTATCTGAATCAAAATCACTTACCTTCGACGATAGAACTCTTCCTACTGTCGCCATCCTTGCGTCTCTTATTCCCAGCTGCACCTAATTTTTTTTTTTTAATTATTAAAAACTAAGCAACAGTATCAATAGTTTTATCACACAATTTCAATGACATTATCGTGTCATCGTACATCAAAAACGTTACGTTAACACCTTAACTGCCATGTCGGTCCCCTGTGCCTGACAGATGTAGTACCTAGTACCCAGGAATTTATATCATAACTGGAACGCTCACTTAATAAAATTGTATATTCAAATATGCACCTTGAAATATTCGACATAAGGTTGACATTGGCTTATAACATGTAAAGTGAAAAATCGTTCCGAGCATTTCGTTGACTACTGGTATTTTGTCTCTTTCTTACGAGAGTTGCCTTGAATCCATGGTAGAAAGAGATCCAATCCCGGCCGTAGGAACGTTTTTTGAGTGCACGTGAGCGTTCCAGTTTGTCTGTCTAATACCTAGTCACCAATGACTGACATGGCCTAAACAAGCAGGACACAGCGCTATCGCTATATTTAATTCCACACAGGCCACTTTAGTCATAAATGCCTGACATTATTTTATTTTAAGCTATTTTAGAGGAATAAATACGTAAATTATTACTAAATCAATATTTAATGCCATTTAAGTCATTTCCACCCGAAAATTAGATTTGAAAATTTGTCGTCATAAAAATTTTGGTCTGGTGGTTAACGTGTTAAGCTTATTTTTATCTTAATCTACTAAGTACTAATGCTACTCCTTCGAAAAAACTTAACTTACCTACACAATTACTAAAAAGATCTTATGTAGATCTTAGAATCCTCAATATTACCTTCGCTTGCTATATCTTGTCCGAATTCAGCTCCAATAACACCCAATAGTACAACAGCTGTAGTCTGTTTACGTTTCAATTCCGCTAAAGAGGATGGTTTACGAACTATTTCTTCTTCTTCCTCTTCAAATTCTTCTTCTTGCTGAAAAAGATAGAAATAAAATTTTATATAAGTATCTTAAAAAAAAAAAATAATACCAAAATAGTAGATAGAGGCAGATCTAGTTTAGGAAAATTTAGTTTATCTAATATTTGGGAGCGGAATATTTAATGGTTTTGTTATTAAAGTTTGGTTATAATTCAAGTTAGGGCCTGTTTCACCGGTTGCTGATAAAACTATCTGATATATAACGGTATCAATCAGATAAAAGTTTATGATATGTTGTTCTTTTTCTTCATCAAATTCTATTTTATCTGTCTGATATTTCTATTCAGAACCTGTGGGTTCAAAAGTTGTAGTAGCGTTTGTAGCGACATCTATCTCGCCATACATGAACTGACGCATCCTAAATCGCGCTATCGAAGTTTTCAAAGCGATTAAGTATATATACAAGAACTCGACAATAAACGCTAAGTGGCGTGTAGCCCACCAGACACAACACCGTCTGGTCGAAGGATCCTTCCTTTTCAAAGGCCACCTCTCTCCGCTAAACTGGTGACCCCGAGCATGAACGTCAGCGCAGCCTTCGCAAATCTACGTCATCATGACGTCATCACTTCCTCAAGCTTTCGAGCAGCGAGTCATACAGCCAGCCAGCATCCACGGCTATTACGGGTATCCTGACCACAAGTATGCAGCGAACGCGCATTCCTGGTCATCACCTACAGCCTTCTCAGCGACCTTGGCACAGCACACTGCACTTCGGCCGGTCAGCAAGCAGAGACGCACTTCTCTCCTGGTCGACGCAGCAGCCAGCCACTACGCCGCACTGCACCACCCCGACTCACTGGGGCATCACCGTAGACAGTTCCGACTCACCGTGAACTATGCGGCATCTCGTTCCGACTCACTGGAACATTCCACTGGCCCGGCAAGCATCACATGAAGATGTATGGACGACTCAACCTGCTATCGACCTCCGGTCTCGGAGGGGGAGTGATGTAGCGACATCTATCTCGCCATATATGAACTGACGCATCCTACATCGCGCTATCAAAGTTTTCAAAGCGATTGCGTATATATACAAGAACCTGACAACAAACGTTAAGTGGCGCGTAGCCCACCAGACGCAACACCGTCTGGTCGAAGGATCCTTCCTTTTCAACGCAGCTTCTCAACCTCTAAACGTTAGTTGAGGTAAAAAAGACCCCAAGTGTCTGTTTTACCTTTTTGTGCCAGATAAACTTTAACAGTAACCGGTGAAACAGGCCCCCAAAGTTTTAATTTTTTGTAACACGTTAAAAAACACCGAAACAAATTTCAATACTTTCGATTAATACTTCAAAGATACGACAAAGTATTTAATCATATAAGAATTAAAGTTAGTTAATCATAGGTACTATAATACTATATTAAAACCGGAAATGTAAGTTTGTTTGTAACGCTATCACGCGAAAATTACTTAACCGATCATCACGAAACTTTATACGCATATTCTTGGAGGTATTAGAAGTAGCATATGAATTTTTTTTTTGGTCGCGATAATCGACATCTATTAAATATAAGAAGCTATTAAATATAATTCCAAATTGTCTACTATGTCTCACATCTCTAGCGACCTTCTCGACGGGTTCTTTCTGCGCCGCGTGAGGGTTGATGCTCTCCGTGTGAGTGTACAGCGGGAGGTACTGCGCCCAGTTGTCTACTAACGCCTTGCGACCCTTTGGTCCTAGCCTGGAAATATATGGTATGTATTTATTTAATTCTTAGTGTCAGTTTCTGCGTCGTGCAATGGCCGTGCGGTGACCGGCAGAGAAGAATAGTACCGACCTCTTTCTTGCCGAGGTGTCGTAAAAGGCGACTCAGGCCATAGCAGTGCGAAGAACTGTGCACCGACCGGGGTGGTGATGGGCAGCAGCGTCACTATGCTTGACATATCACACTGCGCTCGCCAACACGCCTGCCAAGCGTGGCGAGTATTGGCCCCCCATATGACAAGCAAAAAAGAGCCCAGGTCCCTAGTTCCCAGCTACGGGAGCGGCACGTTGCATGATGGGGGAGGCCTACGTTTAACAGTGTACATCCAATAACTGATATGACATCACCGCATTTAAAACCCAACTGAAACGGCTTAATTATCTTAAATTAAAGTGATGTAATGTGTTTCGAAATTATTCGGCGTTGAAAAATATTGTGAGGAAAATATGAGTACCATCACGAATTAGTTTCCTATTATTCTCTTTATTAAGAAAACAAGTTGCTGCCCAGCAGTGAAGCATTTTTAGGCAAAATACAAAAGCGTCATTTTATATCTAATAGTACGAGGCTCTTACATATTATTGTCAAACATTCCTAAAATCACATAACTCTTTAAATGTGTTTACATTAGTATGATGGTTTCTGAATACATTTCTATATCAAGAGATTTTATTAATGAAATATATGTATACATTAAATAGTCGTTTCAGCTTTAGTAATCAATAATTTAAAACCATCAAATTGTTAAATAATTAAAAAAAAACAGGAATTACAAAGCAAAAGCTAAGGTAATGACAACAAAACTTATGATGGAAACATTGGAAAAATAGTGGAAATAGAGGACGCGTTTGTTAAAGAAATCATACTTATGATCCCCGATGTACAGTGGAGCTGTGTAGAAAATGGCGTTTAAATCCTTTTCTTTCATAGGAGTGGAGATCTTTGCCGAGCAGTGGGAGATTTACGGGACGCTACACTGCAGTGTAACAAGAGTTAAAGTTTTGCCACTGACCTGCCAAGTTCAGCCAGTAGCAGCGCTTGCGCCGCTTCGCGCACTTCGAGACAGTGGTGTTGCCATCTGCGCGCGAGCATCTCCACTTGTGGCCGCTTGAAGTTCTTTGCACCTGTTATTGAAGTTTTTTTTAAATATTTTTATGTAAGAAGGGGTAAACGGACAGTCGGTTCATCTGGTAGTATGACATGACATGACATCCATAGACATCCGCTGCATCAGAGTTTTAGTAGGTGCATTGCCAGCCTTTGAAATGGGTGTATGATCTTTTCTTGAAGGTCCCTAAGTCGTGTCGTATCGGTTCGGAAATACCGTAGTGTAAGTGAAACTTCTTTAGAATCGTTGTGATTTGAAACTCGATGTAACGAAAATGCGTCACGATAAAGAATGATATATACATTTATGTGTTTCTTTATCGTGACGCATTTTCGTTACTCTTTACTCTCTGACATCTATTAACTAAAAAAAGGAAAAAAATACTTAAATATTTTTAAACAATTACTCTAATAGTAGGTACACGCCTCGTTGGTCGAGTGGTCACAAGCGTTACTGCCGAGCAGGGGGTCTCAGGTTTGATTCCTGGGTCGTTCAACGTATTATAGTTTTTTTTTTTTTTGAAAATTCTCAGTAAAAGAGTGATGTTATATTTACTTTTGTTTGTGGAACTATAGTTAAAAATGTCTCGAGAATAGAAATAATAAAGGACGCAACGGAAGCTCTAAAAAAAGATTATTTTTTCCCGTTTTTGTGACATTTCTTATTACTGCTCAGCCCCTTTTAGTCGTAGCGTGATGTTATATAAAAGATTTTTCAATTCGAACCAGTAGTTCCTGAGATTAGCGCGTTCAAACAAACAAACTCTTCAGCTTTATAATATTAGTATAGATTAATGAATA
Source organism: Euphydryas editha (assembly GCA_036937285.1). Taxonomy (NCBI): domain Eukaryota; kingdom Metazoa; phylum Arthropoda; class Insecta; order Lepidoptera; family Nymphalidae; genus Euphydryas; species Euphydryas editha. Next base: position 3,639,647 of record JAUPFZ010000031.1, on the reverse strand, counting down.
TAAATTGAATTTGCTAAACAAGTTTCACTCCTGACATGTGTACCCCGTACCTACAGACGAGATTTTTTAAAATATTTTTTTAATTTAAAATATTCCCATTTTTTATTCATTCTTAAGTTATGTGTATGCGAAAAGAGTATTTAAGGACAATATTTTAAAAATATCCTATCTACTTTGTATAGACACATATTTGGTTGTATCGTATGTACCTATTATTCGTGCTTTAAACAGAATTTACATTGAAATTCTTTAATGATTTTATTACAACACAATAAGTTTTCTTTTCACCAATTATATAATTATATTTGTAGCGACATCTATCTCGCCACATACGAAACGACATGACGACCTACATCGCGCTATCAAGTCAGTGTCCCGGTGAATCACGTACGTCAGAAATTACGTGATTCACCGGGACACCAGGACGCCCACCGTGGAGGAGTGTGTGCGCCACCTCGCGCGCACCATGTTCGCCCGCGCGGACAGAGGTGCGTGCACACACCTCCACGGGATCGCTCCGTCCTCTACTGCGCGAGCTTCTACTGTCACCGCAGCTGAGGCCCAACATCGGCAACAGTGGCGACGAAGAAGACGACGCAGGGGAGGCCTAGACACCCACTGGACATGACAACCACTAGTAGATGAGACGTACCGGACATGACAACTTATAAGTAAATGACAACTCTCAGGCCGTCGCCTCGTAGCAGGCACGACCCTGGTCCATTGGATCAAAAATAGATTACCCGGTAGTGAACTACCGGTGAGGAATAGCCCGAGTAGATAGGCGAAAAGCCTAGGTGCCCGTACCCAGCCAGGCCTAGCCTGACAGGAAGAGCCACCCCCTCGCGCTATCAAAGTTATCAAAGTGGTTGAAACAAGAACCCGACAACAACCGTCGGGGAGCAGTAGCCCACCAGACACAACACCCGTCTGGTCGGAGGATCCTCCCTTTTCAATGGTGGATGAGGAACTTTAGACCCTGTTCTCCGCTTCCCCCAAAACTGGTGACCCCGACGTGATACTAGTCGTAAAACTAGATTTGATTGTAAATACATGAAGTGGTTAAAATATAATAGACACAGTTTTCTTAATATCTTAACTTTTAATCATACTAATATTATAAATGCAAAAATTTGTTCGTTACGCTTTCAAAAACTACTTAACCGATCATCATGAAACTTTGTAGGTACACATATACTTGGAGGTATTAGAAGTAACATAGGATAATTTTTTTTTTGTTGCGATAACCGACATCCACGGGCGAAGCCGCGGGCAGAAGCCAGTATTTTATAAATGTGAAACTTGTGAGGATGATGAATGGACGCGAGTGGATCTCTTTTCTTCAAAACCTTTGTACTGTTTACGATAAAACTCAGCACGCTCAGCGTTCTCATATTTTACTTTCTATTCGGAAATTCCTTTGGACTGACGTGATTAAAACCGCAGTGTAGCTAGTTAATAATAATAAAAAACATATATCCACCTGACGACCGTTCTGGTGTAGTGGTGCGAGTAGTCGCCTTTTGAGGCGACTACTAGCGCGTTTTGACGCGCGCCGGCTGATATTTGTATTTGTACAAATACTTGTTTCCGGTCTGGGTGTATATCCTTGTGGGTCTCCCCACCGTGCCTCGGAGAGCACGTAAAGCCGTCGGTCCCGGTTGTTATCATAGACACCTGATAGCGATCGTTACTCATGCTAGGGAAATTATCCGTCAACCCGAAGTGGAGCAGCGTGGTGGATTAAGCTCCAATCCTTCTTCTACATGGAGAAGAGGCCTTCGCTTAGCAGTGGATGGTTTACAGGCTGATACTGTACAGTACAGTATATACTCACCAGCAGCGACCACCTTATCGGGTAACAAAACACAGTGCAACGTAGCCAGTAGCGACCAGCCTTGCTTTATATGCGCCTGCTGCGCCGCCAGCTGTTCCTCGCGCTCTTCATCACCAGCCCACGATGATGTACGGGTTGTCGGTCTGTTTGAAACATTTATAAATAAATAAATAAATATGTTTAACACACACACAGCAACTAAATGCCTGTGTTTTAGGTAACAGACGACTGATATACATATTTTTTTAAAAATAAATATACATATAAATAAAAACATATTACACCCAGACTCGGGGGCGGGAATCGAATCCACAACCCTAGAGCAGAAAACAATGCCACTGCCAACTGCGCCACGGGCCAGTCGAAACATTTGTTAATTTAATAGCTAAACGTCCGTAAACTATTAACGAGCTTTAATATATATCTGATTATATGTATTTGAAAAATTAATAATCACTACATATTATATTATAAAATAAGGTCCTCCGCCGCGTCTGTAGGTCTATCTGTCTGTTCGCGATAAACTCACAAAGTACTGCACGGATTTTCATGCGGTTTTCACTAATAGATTATGTGATTCATAAGGAAGGTTTAGGTACATATACATACCCCGGGCGCAGCCGGGGCGGGCCACTTGTATATACTATATTGTAAATCAGTGTTTGTCGAATTTTCAAAACGTAATAATATACTGTTTGTCATATTAATAATAACCTAAAATTGGCCCCTATAAAACACTTTTATTTTTATTTTTACGTTTTGGTCACAGTTGAAACATTAATAATAACTATTGCAAAGAATAAGAATAATCTAAATTTTAACTACTTTATTTTTTTTCTTACCTATGTAATCTTCTAATGACTTCTTGCTCTGGCACGAAACTGGCGTTGCTCATCGACATGAGAGTGTTGGCAAGGGCGACGATGGAGAGAAGGTGGTTCGTTGTGAGTGTGGTACTGAGTTCCCAGTGCAACTTGGACGTGAATAATCTGCGAATAATTTAGATAATACAAGTCCTGGAAATGATAATTTTTCTGCCTAGTCCAGCCATACTCAACCTTTTTTTTATTGGGGCCACAAACACGTTTCAGTCACGGTGTCGCGGGCCGCAAGCAAAAAATATTTTGGTTTTAATTAAAACGTAATTCCAAGTTAATAATGTAGTTACTTTATTAATGCAAAAATAAGTTTTGACAAAGATATATAGGTATATGTATTTTAATGCGATTTTTGTATTTGTGAAATCTTTTTAAAAATGTTTGCGAGATCTGGCTTGGCGCTACCTGCTATCCTTATTACATCTTCCAGGTGAGAATCTGTAAGTTTGTTTTTATATACGTTCTTTGTGTATTTCACTTTTGAAAAAGACAATTCGCACATACATGTAGACCCAAAAAATGTTAGTAGGATTTGGGCACATTTTTGGACGTTTTTATACTTTGTGACTTTAGGCGGGCCAACAACAAAAGCCCGGCGGGCCGCAGTTTGAGTATAGCGGGTCTAGTCTATCTTTGTATATCTATGGTTTATATTAAAGAGTTCCGATGCCACAGTAATTATAAAAATAGCACTGTTTAAATTACAATTATTTCAAGTGAATCAATTTTGAAATAAATGAAGTATAAATTATATTGATGAATTAATCTCTTGGTTCCGGGAAAAATCGAAAAGTGGCGGATCATCTGAAAAGAGGCTTATCTAGCAGTAAATTGTACAGTACAGAACAATATTAGAATTTTTAAGTGTAATAAACAGTAAACGACTATGTAGATACATAATAAAGATTGTTGATGTTATTAAATTCATTCAAATTTCTCTAAAATGTAATAATTTTAAGAATTCATTTTTATAATTATACACTAAAAACCAAGGTTTTCTCTTTGTTTAAGGGACGATGATTAAGAATATGAAGTATGTGCTTTTAATAACGCAGATACAGTGTTTATCGACGCACCATTACCATAATCTAAACATATTAAGAAAATATAATTACCTAGTTAACTTCTCCTGTCGCAATAATTCGACTGGAAGGTCAGAAGTCAAAAGTAATGGATCATCAGGTGCTGATGCACAATCGTTCATCCAACTCCCCAGCCTGGTTGGAAGCTGAACAGCCATGTGACCGTGACGAGAGACCACGCCGAAACATACTGGAACCTAGAAATAATGTTTTTATATTTAGTCATTTTAATTAATTTATTATTTTTTAAAATAATTTAGTATTTGTTCAAAATTTTTAGATCTAATAGTAGTAGAGTTAATAAGCTTTCATTTGATACTGATATTACTAAAATAAAAATAGAAACCATTTCATACTATTTCCTCCTATATCAGTCTGCGATGCTACATCTTACAGTATTTTATTCCCTATGTCGCTCCCTATGACGAATCTAACGACACATATTTATTTTTATTTTATTTTATTTCATAGGAAGCCAACACATGTATAACTTTACAATATTTAACATAAAAGAAATTAATAGTATGATACGTTTTGTTATATTATAAAGATAATGAAAATCATAAAACTGTTCAGCCTACAAAGCATACCAAGACGAATTCAAATATATACGCCGGAATAACAAGGCTAAGCCTGTGACAGTCTGTCTGTTGTCTCTTTTTTTTTTTTTTTTTGTCGCAGGGGAATCCATTTACGGATGATATCCAGGATGCCCGGGTCGGCAGTCCTAGACCTATGTCGGACTCGGCACTTTGGGAGTGCAATACCGTACTAAACCCCTGCGGGAGCCTTCAGCCGCTTTAATTGGAGGGTCCCGGATCTGCAGGCAACAGGATCCCTCCAGCGACAGGCTGGCCTCGGCGAAAAGGCCAGACTTCTCCTCCATGGGGACTGTCCGGCTCACCTCTGAACAGTCCCGACGACGCCGTATCTAGCAGGACCGGGTTCCCATCCCGGCCCGACACGGGCACAGGGGCGTTACTGGAGGCGCATTAAGTAGCGCCTCCTACGCACCCCCATTCGTCGCCCGCGGATGGAGGCCACGTCGGCGGCCTCCTCTCTCACCCGCTCGTCGGCTTCCTTCTGGGACATTACTGTCTCGCAGAAGGAGACCATCGCCTTCCAGGACTCGTCGTCGCCGAGCATCGCGATGATAATGCTCGGAAGCGACAAGTCCCCTCCGAGGACCGACGTCAGACTTTGACGCAGCGCCGCCCCTGTCTGTTGTCTCTAGATCTGTGACAGTCAAACTTAAAATATGTTTGAATGGGGTAAAAACGTAGCGCACGTGTATAAGCTTATAGAAATTGCATGATGTATAAAAGGGCACGGGTAACTAAGAGCCCGTGGATATTGTATTAATATTATTAAAAAAAGGACGGATTATTCCTAAAACTGCCTAAACATATTGACGATCAGAACGTTTTTTACATAGTCTGTGTTATTATGATACCTGATTTTATGTATTCCCTCTCACATGTAAATTCAAAAGCATAATAAAAATCCTTATTTTTGTCTCTATTCATTGACAAAATTGAACGCATTTTTTTCGCAAATTTGATTTTCGAATTTTAAAGAGATATTGCCAAAGATGCTCTGTTCGGGATTTTAAGTATTTCCTTCTGAATGTTTTTGCACCACTTTGATCGTCCTTTTTCTCGGGAGGTTAAATAGGCAATAAAAGTTTTGTATGCAGTTTAGCTGTAATGAAAAATGTCATAGGTCAACGATAGATACCATTGGTCGAAGCAATCCAAGTTTAGACTCGCAGACCCTATCAAGATCCGGGTCCAAGCCCCAGGCGTGGAGCAGCGATATGAGAATCTGAGCGATCTCCATCGTATGCGGAGGTTCGGCCAGCGACATGTCGCGCGGCCGTTGACGTTTTGTCGGCGTATCATCTGCAACAAGGAAATTAATTTTATATGCGAGTGAAATAATCACGCTTAGGAATTATTGTTATTGAAATTAAATTATTAATATTGTCAACATCTTTTAGGATATCAAAAAGAAATTTATAATTATTAAATTTAGTATTATCAATTTTAAAAAGATTTACTGTTGAGTTTCTAGCTTTCTGCTGCCGATTTCTCTCAGCTGAGTCTACATTTCGGACCCGGTGTTAGCTTTATATTAACAATAATGTTTTTTTAAATAACAATTCAAAAGTAATTTTAAGGCTAGCTTAAATAAAGCATTTTTTTTTATTTGATTAAATTTAATTTTGATTGATTTAATTTAATTGATGTAATAGTAAGCAAAGTTGACATCATTTTGCATTAATGCCAAATAAATAATTTCTGCATCAAATTTGGAAAACAATAATATTGGGATTTATTTAGTTTAATTAAAAGTCTAAAAAACGGATTTTATCGCGTTGATTTTTTAGACTTTTAATTAAATGAATAAAATTCGCGTTAATTTATTTAGTTACTTTCCGTTCACATGCCCCGCTCCTAAAATCAATAAACAGCTAACTTAATATAACGATTTTCTTCAAATAGGGACGCATAAAGAAGTTAATATTCCTTAGCTTCAAAATTATTATTAGATAATAAAATTGAACTAATTTTGTCAACACCGACCCCCCCCCCCCCACAATGAGAAGCAATACAGAGCCCAGGCCGTCGCTCTGGAGGTCGATGGGGGAGGACTACGTTCAGCAATGGACATACAATGGCTAATATGATGATGATGATGATATTTATAAAATAGTTATTCAAGTAACGTTGAACAATTTATTTTCAAAAGAAACTGTTAATAAAATGAAATAGGACATATAGTTCCCAAGTATGGTTGTTAACTATAGGCCCACTGATTAATCTCTTTCGTGTCTTGCCCAATCTACGTGACATTGGCGAAATCATCTGTGCTATTTTGGTACTATTGAAAGCCATTAATTCAAATCATGAATAGATCCCCCAAAAGAAAGCTCAAGGTCACTCAGCGAACGATAGAGACAGACTCGATCGAATTATATATACGTTGAAAATATAAGCCTAAATCCTGTAGTGGATGACCTGTGTAAATTATAGGGTTAAATGGTTTTCCATATGATTGTTAGTCATGTAAAATTTAACATTTTTACGTGCGTGCAATATGCTAAACGATGGGAACCAATTTTTCTCTTTGAGTATTCATATAATATAAACAAATAAATAAATAAATATATTTAACACACACACACACACACACGGTCGTCTGTTCCTAAGGTAGGCAACTTAATGCCTGTGTTTTAGGTAACAGCCGACTGATAAACATTTTTTTTAAATAAATGTACATATAAATATACATATAAATAATACATATAAATAAACATATATTACACCCAGACTCGGGGCGGGAATCGAACCCACAACCCTTGGAGCAGAAAACAGGGTCACTGCAAACTGCGCCAACGGGTCAGTCGAATACGGGTAATATATATTCTTACTATAAAATCAATCAGTTTAATAAAACTTCCGCAATAGCAATCGAGATAAACTTCTCATGATTATTAATTCAGATATATCTATGACCAATGCGGCTGTGAGTTCACGGTAATCGCATATAACGCCGCTCACCTCGCGTAACTCATGATTTGTTTTGACCCCTATTAATTGTAGCGTTGCTTATTTTTCTGTCCTAGATAAACAGATAGACAATTGTTAATCTTATATATGTGATATATGTTTTTATTAGCCTATTACTAAGCTGAATTGAATTGATTCAGCCTGTAAGGGCCAAAACACATAACGGCGTTGCGGCGCCGCAACGCTAAAATCGGCGGTGGCGTCACCGCCAATTTTAGCGGCGCGGCACCGCCAATTTCGGCGTTGGGACGTCATACTTGTTGACCATGATTTATTGACATTTTGTGTCTATTTTTATATTTTATTTTTTTGTGTCTTTATTAGACATGGGTATCTCAATGAATTTGTATGAACCGCAGATCAGCTCATGAGCCATATGCTTGAACCGGAGCTGTGAACCGGCTCACAGTTCAGCTCAATTGTTGTTATGTTGTTACTTTTAACTATTAGATTTACAACTAATTTAAGACTCGGTTCAAACAAGTGACATGTATGATGTACCTAAATTATAAATATGTAAATTAATTTTATGCTAATTTCATCCATATGATAAATGCTAAAGTGAGTTTTTTTGTTTGTTACGCTTTTACGCCTTAACTATTAACCTGAATCCCGATCATCATGAAATTCTGCATACCAGTTTTCTGGGGTACAGAAAAGTACATAGAGTACCTACTTTATGTACCGACTACCGTTGGTGCCTGTACCATGCGAGCGGAGCCGCGGACAAAACCTATTTATTTATATTTAATCTATAAAACTAATATAGTAAGATATTAATTTATGTATCACTTTGTTTCAATTTTGTTTAGGCTTTATGAGACAAAAGTTGTTTAAAATTCTACCAGCATACAAACTTGATTCACAAAATTATTTCCGGTACAAAGGATTACTTTTTATGCATTCTACTAAATAACAACTTCACAAACAATAATTAACAAATTTCACGTGAACTATAATATTTAAAATAATTAAATTAATATACACAATAAAAAATCACGAAGAACTGGTTACCCTACAACAACGCTCTTTTTCGCGGCGCCGCAACGCCGCAACGCAAACCGCCGATTTTAGCGTTGCGTCGCCGCAACGCCGTTATGTGTTTTGGCTCTAAACTCCGCACTGCTGGGAAAAGGTCTCTTCTCCATATAGGAACGGTTGGCAGATGATTTTTCCTATTAGCCACATATTATTCTTATCTTTATTGACCGCACTGATTCTTCTTCTTCGTGTATTATCCATTTTATATTGACTGACCCGTTGGCGCAGTTTGCAGTGACCCTGTTTTCTGCTCCAAGGGTTGTGGGTTCGATTCCCGCCCCGTGTCTGGGTGTAATATATGTTTATTTATATGTATTATTTATATGTATATTTATATGTACATTTATTTAAAAAAAATGTATATCAGTCGGCTGTTACCTAAAACACAGGCATTAAGTTGCTTACCTTAGGAACAGACGACAGTGTGTGTGTGTGTGTTAAATATATTTATATTTATATTTATATGATACTGACGAAATCATCTGTGCTATTTTAGGATTATCGAAAGCTATTCATTGAGATGTATAATTAAACAAAATTTTATCTAAATATTTATTATATGCTAAGTGCAGTAATATATCGCTCATTTGGAGCGACAGTGACACATTTGCAAAAATACGCGAAAATGACTTATTAATGCCAAAATACTATGCATAAACATATGCGTTGGTAGTGAAAATGCCACAATATCCAGCTATAATAAAACAATTTTAAAATAATAATTAGCCGTAATAATGCTTCAGAATCTTCTTTTGAACTATGAAACAACCTTTATTCTGATCTGGTGTAAAGTTAACTAATTTGCATTTGTGTCACTGTCGCTCCAAATGATCGATATATATTAATTTGTGTGTGCGGTTTTCAACTCAACGTTTCAAGTCTATGACTCATTTATTGACAATTTTCATATTATGTTAATTACGAATTGACATTCGCTCCATTTTAGACATGGAGTATAAAGGTAAAGGAGCACTATCTCATGTGGCTGTTTGACAATTATTAATTAAATAAAGGAGGCGCTGATGTAGTGGAGAATATGATCTAAGCTTAACTGTTTTAGATGACTTAAAGTTTGCTGAGTGGAAGTAAGTGTAATTTCAAGTATTCTCATAGACTAGAGTAGTTAGTAAATGTGTTTTAATTGAAAGTTAAACGACTAGCGAGTCAAATTATCTAACCTAAAAACGGTCCTCTGGTACAGCAATGCCATCTTTCTTTAAGGTTATTTCGGGGAGAATTTTCGTAATAAAAGATAGTGCTCCTTTACCTCTATATTCCATGATTTTGGATTAATCAATACAAAATGGCATGTATGCACAGATAAAATAGTTCATAAAAGATCAAACTATGTTGATTGACGGTAAAATATATTAATTTGTAGTATCTAATTTGTTTTTTTTTGTATGTTTATATCTGATTGGTTAACAAACGGCCATGTTATTTACGTTCAAACGTCAAGGTTTTTTAAGCTATATGCTTAATTTTATTAGTCTATTTTGAAACAAAAAAAAAACAACTAATTAGTTCCTTATTAGTTATTACATTATGAAATTAAAATAACAATATAGTACGCAGTTTTTTTGTTATTGTTTTTTATAACTCCTACGGTTGAAAAAAAAAACAAAAAAAAAGGAAACAAGTATGCTTAATTAAAAAAATCAAAAAACCCGACTGCGTAAAATACTCTTATCATAAACTAGAAAGAATAAAACAATTTACTAGCTTTCATTTGATACCCATATTGCTACAGTAAGAAAAAAAATTCAACTCCCCCCCCCTCATTCCGACATTTGCGGGCGCCATTTTGAAAATTTATATAGCCTATGTCACTACTACAATTTAGACAAATCCAACGACACCTCATATGTCAAAAACCGTCCAGCCGTTTGGGCTGTAGGGCGTGCCAAAGAAATGGACATACATACATACATACATACATACATATATACATACATACATACATACATACATACATACATACATACATACACTCGAAAAACATAACCCTCCTTCTGTCGCAGTCGGGTAAAAACAAACATACTACTGTACTGTATCAGCCTGTAAACAACCCACTTCTGAGCGAATGCTTCTTCTCCATATAGAAGAAGCGTATATAATATAAATAATAATATGTAAATATACAATAAAAAAAAAAAAAAAGATAACATAATACATACCTTCTTCATTTGAGCGATTTAAAATAATAATGCATCATTTACAGAAACTATAAATTGGTATGCATTAATAATTGCATACAATTGTATACAATAACTGAAATTACAATCTATACATATAATAAATCTGTTAACGAGTCCGTTTTATAATACACTATATATGATTAAGAATAAATTTTACAAGCGCGATTTATTTTCAATCAGCGCCATCTCTTATAGCGTTTTTTTTTGTGCGCGTATCACGTAAAAAGTACAAAACCAATGTAAATAACTTTAATACATAAAAATTATACATAACTCATAGTAACATTTAGTTTTTGTTTCATTGTAATTAAATTTAAGAATAAATATTTAAGAAAATAGAAATAGGTACCTAATGCAACGCCATCTATTAACAGCTGGTCTAACGAATCGTAACAATATAAATGGCGCAGTATACGTAATATAATTTTTTGAATCGCGCTATCCAAAACTTCGGCCGAAAGAATGACCCTCGCCCATATATAAAGAAACGCTTTTTTTTTTGCATTTAAACCTTAGTGTAATAAGGTCTTGGTTGTTTGTTTGTTGTTAAAATATTTAGTCGGTATTTGTTTGTTGATTGTACATAGTTGGATGGTTATAGCTATTTAAGTTGTAATCTTAATATATAAAAGCGAAAGGAAAAGGAATTTTAAGACCTAGAGACTTGAAATTTGGTAGAAATATTCCTTTTGCCGAGTAGAGATCAGATAAGAACGAATTTTACGAAATTCTACCCCTAAGAGGGTGAAAAAGGGGGGCAAAGTTTGTATGGGACAACGTGATTCCTTGGTCCAATCTACTTCAAATTTTGCATAAATATTCTTTAACAGAATTCATTGAAGACGTGTTTCGTATTTTATCAAAATTCATCCCCTAACGGTGTTAAAAGGGGGTTGAAAGTTATTTCCTTCGAAGTTGATATCAATACTCAGTGCTTTTTGCAGTTTGAGATTTCAATCAATCTATTATAAAATATTTTCCAGTATCGACGCACGGGTAGGTGATAAAAAATATAAATTTATAATTTTTGAAATTTTAGTTAAATAGCCGTGCGAAGCCAGGGCGGGCCGCTAGTATTTAATAAAAATGCTTTTTTTATTCCAACTTTATTTTGTTATTAAATACTTGGTACATGGTAGCTGCTAATCGACAACGTGATTACTAATATATACAAAATATTCAGTATCTAATACTCGCTTTTCGAATTTAATAAATGGATCTGTACCTATATGGGATCCCTTCAGTCACACCTCGGAACGAAACGGACAGAGGCTGAGATATCCATTCGGGATATTTTGGTCCTTAGTATGAAGTTCCTACGTAGGAATTTTTGATTTTTTCTAACATAACTGTGTAATTCAAGTTTTTTTTATTTATTTATTTTACAAATGTTGGTACAGTTATCATGTATTATTAATGTCATTATAATAATCGTTTATACCATAGTTATACATGACCTAACAAAGATTCATACTTTTGATATTCTCCAATACTTCATACAAAAATATTGTTCGTTTCTTTAATATAGGATTCGTCACTAAATCTCAATATTTACACAATGAATGGCACATTTAACCAATACGTGATATTATTGTGCTACGTTTACTTGTATGTAACATAATATTGTGGTTTGCTTTGAAACCATTTCGATATTATTGGACGAATATACTTAGGTTTAGCTTTAAAGATAATTATTCTCATAAAGACATTGCATCAGTTACATGAGAACATAATTACAAAAAGGAAATAAATAAGTAACACACATTCGTTGCCGTACTAATATTTTTACCCGACTACGCCAGAAGGGTTATGTTTTTCGAGAGTATGTACGCATGTATGTATAATTATTTGGCACGCTCTGCGGCCTGAACGGCTCGATGGATTTTAGCTTAGAAGGTGTCATTAGATTCGTATTTACTGTGAGAGTGACACTGGGTATATCAAAATAAAAATAAAAACAAAATGGCGGATTTTTGATTTTTAACCGTAGTCTGGGCGTTTATTACCCGACTGCGACAGAAGGGGGGTTATGTTTTTCGAGTGTATGTATATACGTATGTCCATTTCTTTGGCACGCCCTACAGCCCAAACGGCTGGACGGTTTTTGACATATGAGGTATCGTTGGATTTGTCTAAATTGTAGTAGTGACATAGGCTATATAAATATTCAAAATGGCGCCCGCAAATGGCGGAATGAGGGAGGGGAGTTGAATTTTTTTTTCTTACTGTAGCAATATGAGTTTCAAATGAAAGCTAGTAAATTATTTTATTCTTTTTAGTTTATAATAAGAGTATTTTACGCAGTCGGGTTTTTGATTTTTTAAATTAAGCATACTTGTTTTGTTTTTTAATTTTTTTTTTTTTTGTATAGCGTGTATTTCCGAATCCCTGACACAGGATATCATCCTACTGAGCAGAGAGTTGAGTTTAAGGCGTTTAATAAATATTTTAGCTCGGTTTTTAAGAAATGTTTTGTTAAACATTACGGTGGTATGAACCACTCGTATGGTAATTCGAGTTACACTTAACATGTTATTTATTTTTATTTATTTCAAAATTACAATTTAAATTTTAAAGCCTATATTTCAATACAATGAAGTATAAGAAGGCATTCGGGCTTTCTGTGCCGAGTGAACGCCCGGGTGTGGCCCGGGACCTTGAGATCTGGTTGCAGGTACTGACCATTATGGCGCTACCATCTGTTTTTGCTACGTATAATAGTTTAACTGGCGCAAAAAAAAATTACATCCGTGCTGATTCAATTAAAATATAAACTGTACATTACTCTCGTTTTTCAAATAAAGGGTAACAAATAATTTAATATTCTAATACTTATTATGAATATGAAATCTATACATATAATAAATCTGTTAACGAGTCCGTTTTATAATCTTAATCTTAATATATAAAAGCGAAAGGTCACTCATCACGATATCTCTGGAACTATAAGACCTAAAGACTTGAAATTTGGTAGGAATATTCCTTTTGCCGAGGAGAAGTCAGCTAAGAACGGATTTTATGAAATTCTACCCTTAAGGGGGCAAAACAGGGGGGCAAAGTTTGTATGGGACAACGTAGTTCCTTGGTCTAATCTACTTCAAATTTTGCATAAAATATTCTTTAACAGAATTGATTGAAGACGTGTTTCGTATTTTATCAAAATTCATCTCCTAACGGGGTTTAAAGGGGGTTGCTTTGCTTCGAAGTTGATTTGACAACTCAATCTGTCTATTATAAAATATTTTCCAGTATCGACGCAGGTGTAGGTGATAAAAAATATAAATTTATAATTTTTAAAATTTTAGTTAAATACCCGTGCGAACCCGGGGCGGGCCGCTATTATGTAATAAAGAAAGAAATATTTCAAACAAGCCATACCCGATTACACACACACACACACACACACACACACACACACACACACACACACACACACACACATATATATATATATATATATATAATGGCTTTAATAAATATTTACTCTTTTGCAAAGAAAACGGGCACTTAAGCAAAGAACTATTTTATAGTTACTATTAGTTTGTTTGACAATTTTAGGTATTGTTATCCTCAGAATTTTATAAATTAATTAGGAAGGAATAGTTTTCATCAGTTTTATCATAACATTTTAATTAAATTATTAAGAAATAATGTTTAAGCTCAAAACACTATGATTGTACCTGCTCGCTAAATAAAAATGAAACGCGTTAATTTCTTTGTTTTTCTTGAATACATTAAAAGCAGATAAAAGTTTAGTATTGAGTGTGACCCCCTCTTGCTGAAATCACAGCTTGCATTCGTCTGGGCATGCTAGTGAGTATATCTTTTATGGTTTCTTGGGGAATACGTTCCCACTCCGCGGTAATCACATTCTTTAGCTCTCTGATGGTCTGCGGAGCCGGCTGCACTGATCTCACTCGTCGCTTCAGAACGTCCCAGACATGCTCTATGGGATTGAGGTCCGGACTTCTAGCTGGCCAGTCCAAACGACGAATTCCGACTTCTAGCAAATACGCATCCACACCGCCAGACCGGTGGGCGCGAGCGTTGTCGTCCATAAAAATTGAGTTTTCGCCAAGAGCGGTTAAAGCGGGTTGTGCATAAGGAATTAGAACTTCCGTTATGTATCGATGTCCAGTCAGTGTACCGTTTTCGATGAAGACTAACTCCGTACGATCCATAGAATTTATTCCTGCTCAAAACATAACAGACCCCCTCCATAAGGTGTGATTTCTTCAAAACATGCCTCTGCAAAGCGTTCTCCTCGTCTACGTAGCACTCGCCGACGTCGGTCTTCACCATGCAGAGATATCCTGGCTTCATTGGAGAACAACACCCTATCCCAGTCTTCATGAGTCCATGACACACAATTTCGAGTGAAGCTAAGCCTGGCAACTCGATGTCCACGGAGTAATTTAGGGCCGCGTGCCGGGCGGTGACTGTGTATATTAGCAGCGAGAAGCCTCCTCCTGACCGTCCATAGACTTATTTGCACATTTCTTACTTCTTCGAGGGTGTTCTTGAGGTCCACATAAGAAGATTTGCGATTTCTCAACACTTGACTAACTAGAAAACGATCATCCCGTGGTTCGGTACATGTCTTTCTGCCAGAACCAGGCCTTCTCTTGACGGAACCGGTCTCTTGATAGCGCTGCCAGGTCCTTTGAACTGTCGACCTACTCACATTTAGCCTCTGAGCCACGAAGCATTGACTGCAACCTTCTTCAAGCAGCGCAATAATTTTGCTCGCTTTTATCACTTTATCTACCATTTTCGAGATTGCTAAACAGCAATAATAATACTTTTAAATGTCAAGGACACCAGATAATTTAATAAAAATTGACAAAAAGTTAATTAGAGTCGATATTAACTATAGGGAATTCGCGCCACAAAATGTAGTTAAAAGTTATTTTCTTTGAAAACCAGGCTCAGTCAAAAATTTGAATTTGGAATGTACTCTTATAAACATTATAGCACTTTTATAACTGGCCAGTAACATGTTCAAATGATTAAAACCTTTTTGGTATTTTATTTTTTTCAGCCAGGAAGAAAATCGAAACCGCCCGTTTTTTTTGCAAATGAGTGTATAATGGCTTTAATAAACATTTTCAAAATATCTTCCATGTACAGAATTGGGACTTGACCACATAAGAAATGTAATAGAACTGACGAATTAAGAAATTTTAAATCATTTACAAGTAGGTATATATTCAACAACCAAGAGTGAAACAGCGTAGTTGATAAAGTTCGAACTCGATGACGGTCTTCCTCTCTTCCCTCTATTACCCCTTTTTTGGACATAATAATTTCTTATTTAAAACGGTTTGAGATTTAGATATTTCTACTGATATTTTAAGGTAAACGAAATTTAGTATTTGTCCTCATTTATCCTAGTAAACAACATCGCAGTTGTATTTAACTCTTAGTTAATATTTCGGTTAGAGTAAAGCCTGTCTATCGAGATAATATTTTGCAATAACTTTAAAATCAAAGTTAAACGTATAATTAATATAAAGCGGTTATTAAGTTAATAACACATTGTGTTCAACAAACATTTATCGAACTTGCACTGTTGCAAGAGTCTTTGTAATACTACTCTTGCTTCTGATAGCTACCAACTTAGCCTCGTGATATTTACTTATTAATTCTAATATTGTCATAACTTAAAATTTACCTCACATAAGAAAGGTTGTGTTCTTAATTCGATCGTACTTTTTTGTGTTTGATAAGACTCATCTTTGTCAATTAATTCCTACAAAAAAATTTTTTTTTTTTTTTGGTGAATTGTAATAAATAAATTTTGTGACAAAATTGCTCTCTTAAAGAAAAAAAAAGGTTCTTATCCCAAAAGAAATTTTGAATTATTACGTTTTTTTATCTAATTTGCAACTTATATAGTTGTCAAGTAGAGAAACTTATGATTTTGATTTTTGATTTGTAACAGTTTATGGATGAGCAAAGTCGCTAAAACATTTTGTGTCAGTTATTACATTTTAAAAAACATTGGGACATTTTAAATATTTTAAATTAACATGGTTATTTTTATAACTACAATTATTTAAATTGGGATATTTACCGTTTTTTAATTTCATTTGTTGGAGCTCGATATTTCGACATTATCTACGAATGTCTTGTTAACCAAATGAAAATGAAAAACATGGTAAATATCCCGATTAAAATAATTGAAGTTATTAGGACATTTTATCTTTATAATGAGACACGTCATATCAATCATATCAAGTGTTCTCTTTTGACAATAAATAATGACATAGCCTCGTTTGTAATTGCCGTATTTAATAAAAACCAGATCGAAATGTTATGTTTATAGGTCAAAGTCGATTTCTCGGGTAACGGCCATTCCGTAAATATTTTTTTATTTATGGCCGTAGTTAATAACGTCAATGTTTTTTCCTTATTTACTTTTTTTAATTTTTGATATTTGTCTTTGTGACGTCACATATTGTAAAATCTATTCTAGTTTTTTTAGAAAATTATAGTCACGGCGACAGATATTATGTTCATGTGAATAGGTGATAAATGAAATGAACTGAAATCGCCCATCTCTTTTTAAATTTTTTTTTTACCCCTTTTAACGAAAATTACGCGGACGGAGAATATGATAGCGCATAACATGGTTAGCGGCATATGCAGCAGTCATTGGACATGATCTGGCATTAAAAAAATTCGATAGTAAATTCGTTGCAAGACCTGTATTTAAAACCGTGTTGACAACAAACTGACAATGTGTGTGTATCGTAGTGAGTGTAGTGTTTTTTTTTTTTAATTAATTTAATGGATTTTTTGAGCATAATTATAAAAAATATTAGCATTCTGCACTTCTTCTCCATATAAATTTTAACTGTGCCAAATTTCACACTTCTCCGTACGCGTATTTTTGTAAAAAGGGGTAGAAAGTTTTTGCTTCACGTATTGATATATAGACAATAAATAAATAAACAAATAAAGTTATAAGGCCACACCGCTTTACTTTCCAAAAGTAATCATTGTAATTAACTGTTCTAAGGAGATTGTAGTTATTAATACAGTTGCCTATAAATCAATCAAAATTTATTAAAAAGTCTCGAATATCCAAAGCATATTGTTCGGTACAAGATTATTAAAATGACATATATGTGTAGGGGTTAGTAACGACGGCTTTCAGGACATATGACTAAATATATAACTCTCAATGCCCTGCGGTGACAGGCAGAGAAGTATAGTCCCGACCTCTTCATTGTCGAAGTGTCGTAAAAGGCGACTAAGGACATAGTGGTGCAAGCAATAGTACACAAACCAGGATGGTGGAGCTTAATCCGCCACGCTGCTCCACTGCTGGTTGGCGGATAATTTACGTACCATGAGTAACGATCGTTATCAGATGTCTATGATAACAACCGGGATCGACGGCTCTACGTGCTCTCTGAAGCAGGGTAGGGAGGAACATACACCCAAACGGGAAACAAATATTTGAACAAATACAAATATCTGTACCGAGTGGGAATCGAACCCGCGACCGTCGGCGCGCGGCGTTGAGGCGACTACTCGCACCACTACACCAGAACGGTCGTCAACAAACGAACAAACAATAATATTAACATAGTTTTTTTTTTCCTTCTAAACGCAATCTTATAAAAAGCTGATATTGGACTGGTGAATAATTAAGTAATTAGTAAGTTATAAGTCACACAGCCTTGTGCGGGTAAATTGATACTGGTTGAAGTGATTGGACCGTTTGTGTTAAATAACGGTTATGTCAGTCAGTATACTGCATACGAATTATTTACAGGATATGTTTGACAAGGAAGTTTATAATGGAAAGTTTTTTATTTTAATATTACCAGCTGATGAATAATGAGGAAAAATTTGTGTTCCTACTCGTGAGAGTGAATATTGTTTATTCAATTATTTTCTCGTTCATTTGGATTAATGGCTTAAAATAGTGGCAAAATAGCAAGATGATTTATCAATGAAGAGAAAAGACTGAGAATGCACAAGACACGAAAGAGATTAATCAGTGGGCCTATAGTTAGCAACCATACTTGAGAACTATATATCCCATTTCCAGGGCCGGCCTAAGGCGAAAATTTCAAGTGTGCAACATCTTATGCCACTATGAAAACATTATCGAGTTTTATTATCCATAATTATCCTGTGTCGGAAGTGTACACAAAAACAAAAGCCGCCAGGCTATTAGTAGTCCTAAAAAAAAGGTCATCCGAGACCTACCATCGATGTTTACCCTTGCAGCCTAAGCGTTCGGCTCACGATCGGTCCAAGCGTTCGACTTATAACGTATCTCTCTTACACTCCATCGGACCGCGTTCGAGTAGAAGAGACAGTGGCGCCACGCAATCTACACGTCAATTGTTTGGTAGAGAGTACTATATATTATTATCCGAAATCCGCTTATCCGAATTCCTAAAAAAAAGTCGTCCGAGATCAACCATTGACTGTAACCTATCCCAATAACTAAAAAATATGCCCTCCCAAAAAGATCGAGTGTGCGGCTGCAAACTTCGCACACCCCTTTGGCGAACCCTGCCTATTTCATTTTACTAACATTTTCTATCGAAAAAAAAAAAAAAAAAATAACGTAGAATGGTGAAGACACGAACGAGATTGGTCGCTGCAGTCGATATTACAATCTTAATAGGATTTTGAAGACCGTAGAAATAGTTGGTGTTTTATGGTTAAATCTAAACCTAGAACAAGATAAACAATTAAATATGATAAACATACCCAGATATTTTTAGTGTATAACAATCACAAGAAACATTTACAATGTCATTTTATTTCATTTAATATGTTTTTACGTAAGAAGGATTACGTAAAAAGGATTAAACACACAATGTTTTTTTTTTTATACAGTCAAAACCGTTTACGATGACATCGTTTAGAACAACACACCGGTTATATTGTCCAAAATCAAAGGTCCTGGCTGAATTCTAATAGATCGTCTTATAAAAACACTGCTTTTTACGACATACTTATTACAAAATATAATTTTAACCAACTACACTTAACTGATATTTTCGGAGAATTATATCTGTTAGAACGACCAGCTGTATTGTGAATATTTGAATAGGTAACAGTATCCACATCTGGTACACTAAATAGTCATTAAGAACGCAAATGTAAATAAAAACGTGTCGAGTTTAGGGTATATTAATAATAATATATTCTTTTATAGGTATAGATTTTTCGGGGTCGGGGGGCGTTTGTGCATTCCCGGGAAAAAATGTATATGTCTGCTAGTATGAGCAGGCCTGAAATTAGACAACATCAGATGTGATCAGGTCTGTTCATGCATGATCCTATCTGAAGAGTAAAAATACATTCAGACCTGATCATACATGGTCATGCCTACTCATGCCTGACGTCAGACATGATCATGCCTGTTCATGTATGAGCAAGCCTGAAATTAGACATGATCATGCCTGTTCATGTCTGATCAGACCTGTTCATTTTTTCCCGGGTTGTTTGTTTCCGGACTCAATGCTTTTTATTTAACATTAAAGTAAAAAAATATTAATACATACATACAAATATACCTAGTTGAATAAAAATATAATTATTAATACACTCATTTGCAAAAAAAAAACGGGCGGTTTCGATTTTCTTCCTGGCTGAAAAAAATAAAATACCAAAAAGGTTTTAATCATTTGAACATGTTACTGGCCAGTTATAAAAGTGCCATAATGTTTATAAGAGTACATTCCAAATTCAAATTTTTGACTGAGCCTGGTTTTCAAAGAAAATAACTTTTAACTACATTTTGTGGCGCGAATTCCCTATAGTTAATATCGACTCTAATTAACTTTTTGTCAATTTTTATTAAATTATCTGGTGTCCTTGACATTTAAAAGTATTGTTATTGCTGTTTAGCAATCTCGAAAATGGTAGATAAAGTGATAAAAGCGAGCAAAATTATTGCGCTGCTTGAAGAAGGTTGCAGTCAATGCTTCGTGGCTCAGAGGCTAAATGTGAGTCGGTCGACAGTTCAAAGGACCTGGCAGCGCTATCAAGAGACCGGTTCCGTCAAGAGAAGGCCTGGTTCTGGCAGAAAGACATGTACCGAACCACGGGATGATCGTTTTCTAGTTAGTCAAGCGTTGAGAAATCGCAAATCTTCTTATGTGGACCTCAAGAACACCCTCGAAGAAGTGTGCAAATTAGTCTATGGACGGTCAGGAGGAGGCTTCTCGCTGCTAATATACACAGTCATCGCCCGGCACGCGGCCCTAAATTACTCCGTGGACATCGAGTTGCCAGGCTTAGCTTCGCTCGAAATTGTGTGTCATGGACTCATGAAGACTGGGATAGGGTATTGTTCTCCGATGAAGCCAGGATATCTCTGCATGGCGAAGACCGACGTCGGCGAGTGCTACGTAGACGAGGAGAACGCTTTGCAGAGGCATGTTTTGAAGAAATCACACCTTATGGAGGGGGCTCTGTTATGTTTTGGGCAGGAATAAATTCTATGGATCGTACGGAGTTAGTCTTCATCGAAAACGGTACACTGACTGGACACCGATACATAACGGAAGTTCTAATTCCTTATGCACAACCCGCTTTAACCGCTCTTGGCGAAAACTCAATTTTTATGGACGACAACGCTCGCGCCCACCGGTCTGGCGGTGTGGATGCGTATATGCTAGAAGTCGGAATTCGTCGTTTGGACTGGCCAGCTAGAAGTCCGGACCTCAATCCCATAGAGCATGTCTGGGACGTTCTGAAGCGACGAGTGAGATCAGTGCAGCCGGCTCCGCAGACCATCAGAGAGCTAAAGAATGTGATTACCGCGGAGTGGGAACGTATTCCCCAAGAAACCATAAAAGATATACTCACTAGCATGCCCAGACGAATGCAGGCTGTGATTTCAGCAAGAGGGGGTCACACTCAATACTAAACTTTTATCTGCTTTTAATGTATTCAAGAAAAACAAAGAAATTAACGCGTTTCATTTTTATTTAGCGAGCAGGTACAATCATAGTGTTTTGAGCTTAAACATTATTTCTTAATAATTTAATTAAAATGTTATGATAAAACTGATGAAAACTATTCCTTCCTAATTAATTTATAAAATTCTGAGGATAACAATACGTAAAATTGTCAAACAAACTAATAGTAACTATAAAATAGTTCTTTGCTTAAGTGCCCGTTTTTTTTGCAAAAGAGTTTATTTAATTATAATATGCTACGAAGAAAAAAACTTTCAACCGATCCATATAAGTGAAACAATGTATCTTTTTAATCTGTTAAAAAAGTTACCTTTGTTCTCGTGCCAATCTTAAATGTCAGAATAGAACCTTATCTGACGTCACATCTTTATAACATTATCTGTGGCTGAGATTTTGTATCTGTCGAAATATTTGAAAGTGACCTATTTCGATAAAATCGAATGTATTTTAAATATACTAAAAAGCTCTTATTAAAAAGGTCACATTTTTTTGTTATTTTTTCTTTTTGGTCAATAAGCCACTTAGTATTAGTCTTGAAATCGTACCTACATTATATTGTATGCGTTCGGAAATGTGTTATTACTTAATTTAATTTAGTAATTATTGTCCAAAAAAAAAAACCATTAAAAATAAAATAAAATCAACCAGTTTTGTAGATAATTATAAATTAAATTTTTGCTTCTAGACATAAATCTTTATTAAAAAAAAATATTTTTAGCAGGTTCAATTATGTCAATTGAAGATATTTTGAAATTTCTTTTTGGATGTCTATTTATAGTAAATACTGGAGCCAAAACTATATTTCTTTTTTCATTTCGTCTGTCTTTCTGTCAGTATTTTGGCCGCGCATCACGCTGCTACTAATGAACGAATTTGAATGAAACTAACGATTTGAGTTAGAACCACGAACTAGGACATTATATACTTTTTATCACGAAATTAAGTACCTTTAGGTTTCCTTGGGAGATGGGTGTGATGTATAATAGCGAACGAAGTAGTCGGAACGGCTAGTATATAATACAATGGTATCAAGGCCTATACTTTAAATATTTTTCTTCGCAACAATAATTGATACATGCCGTTCTCATTCTACTGAGGCCAAAAAGTACTGAATCGATTTTGATATATAAATTTAAAGGTATATATAGCTGAAATGAATAAGTCTGCAAACGTCCCAATGCTGGACAAAGGCCTCTACTTGATATAGAAGAAGGGTTGAACTCCACCACGCTGCTTCACTGCTAGTTGACGGATAATGTCTCTACCAAAAGTAGCGATCGCTATTAGGTAGATGTTTATAAGATACTCAGGACCGATGGCTTTAGCTTTCCGATGTACGACGGGAAAACCCACAAGGACTATTTGTACAATACAAATATCTGCCCGAATCGATCCTACGACCGCTGGCATTAAGTCGACTACTTGCGCCCCTACATTAATAGAGTGGTCCAGAACGGTATATACAGAATGACTCGTGAATTACTATCAATATTTAAGGAGAATACTTGGTACATGATTCTCATTCGAATTATGTAAAAATATAACATAAATATTAATAAACTACTAAGTGAAGTTAACCAACAGTTATCTATCTATTACGCGTCGTCTGGGTGTCTACCTTAGCTGCGCTGTCGACACAACACAAAACATGTAAGTAGGTAGGTACATTTAGTTATCGCGCGGTAGTTTACATACGTCCAGATGCAGCCACGTGTTAACAGGGTAGCAGGCTACCCTTGATTTATTTAAGCCATAAACTTACGTCCAACATTACAGGTAAACCCAATGCGTTAGACGTTGATTACAAACATTATTATGTGTACATATAAACATTATTATGTATAATAACCTCACTGTATTTTTGGACCTAAAAAATATAACAATAATTCCAGTCCATTTTAGCAAATATAGTAACAATCATTTAAATAATTCACTATAGTCAAATAAACAAAAATAATAATAATAGTAATAAAATAATAATAACAATTCAATTAAATGTCAAATTAATAAAATAATCAAAAATTTAAAAAAAAATTGATAAACAAGTATGATGCAATCCCCCTTCATACATATTTTAATCCTGGCTTAGGACAGGCAAAAAAATACCAAGATACTTCACTCGTTTAAGCAACAAATTTGTTGACTAGGTAAATTATGTGAACTTTGGCAATTTTATGATGTGAAAGCGGCACAGTACAACACCTCTACACGCGCTGCAAGCATGACTGGAAAAATGTCCACGCTTTATTTATTTGAATTGAAATTTATGGAAATTAGGTCAAAAATTAAGTACATTTTTTTTTTCTATTTACATTCCGAATCACTCACATGACTCAAATGTACTTATAAAGCTTATTTGAAAATATTAAATGTTGCTGTAATTATTGATTAATAGATTACGAATATAAAAAAAATGTCAACTACAACACAATAATATATAAAACAAGTGCAAATAATATATTTAAATATTTTTATACCAAAAATTATCAACAAATGTTATAATACATTAAGACCCAGTTTCACCACTTGCTATTAAGTTCTGGCTAACCTAACTGGCACTTTTTTGACAGGTAATTGTATGGATTATCTGTCAAAATTAGTGCCAGTTAGTTTATCCGGAACTTAATAGCAAGTGGAGAAACTGGCCCTTAATAGTTATAATTTATTATGAATTTATCATATTAAATGCTAGAATGTCATAATTTTATAATAATATGCGAAGTGTCACAAACGACTTTAACACGTCCTCCATGTGACAGCTAGAAACCATAAAATGCAAACCATGATTTTTGTGACGTCATAGTTCATGATATTTGAAATAACTCTACGCTGGGCAAGTAGGTTTGATAATCTCTGCTCTAGACAAAGATGACGTAAACAAAATGCAAGCATTACCCTCCAATGCAACGCGTTTAAGCGAAGCTATCTATAAGACTTTTACAAAACAATTTCGCCATATTAATATTATATACGTTTCATTTCACACACATAATTACCTTTTAAGATTATATCTATCTTTTTGAGGTCCATAAAAACCACGATAAGGCACTTTAGGTATAAAGTTGAAATTTAAAAAAAAATTATTACGGTAGTTTTCTTCGTAATTATTTTTTAGGAGACTTAAGTCAACTAACTATATAAATATATTTTTTTTGTATGATGGGATGAGAAGTATATCTGTGCCATATATTATCTAGATTCAGTAAACAAACATCCATACAAACTTTCGCAGTTATATATATTAGTGGTAATATTACGAAGTAGTTTCTATTGAAATTGGGTTGACTGTAGATTATATATGTATGATGTAGATATTTTGAAGTGTAAATGTGTTTGCGCTATCCCCGAGGCAATGCGATATCGACGATTAGTGTTGGCATATTATGTGTTTAACGTGTATTGTATGTGGAGAAGGGGAAATTACAAAATATTGAAAACAATAGCAACAAAAATAGATTTTACGAAACACGATTTATTTTAAAAGGAGTTTTTATTTAATTACAGATAAGTCATTATTGTATAATATGCGCGAAAGGGGATCCATCAAATTTTATACAAAACAAAAAAAAAATAAGGCTTTGTATATTTCAGAGTAATAGTAGTAGGAAGATTGTACACACATCATTACTCTCAAAATCAGTGACGAAGACACACTTTTTAGATGAAGAAGTTTTATATACGCTTATATAAATCGTTACCGTTAGGCAATTAGGGGAAGGCGAACGATCAGGGGAGAACTTCATACTTTAAGTAATTAAAATTATGAAATAAAAACCAGCGACGAGTTGGTTGGTGTAGAAATGATTTCTTCGTCACATTAAGAGTACAAAGACTTTAGAAAAGGATATAATTATAAAATAAGGGAGACTAGAATAGTTTTTATTTTATTTGCTTGTTTAAGTAAGCTAACTACGAGTCTGATCTTAGAAAAACGTTTCGCTCTTAAAAGATTATTTACTGACAAAGGTTGTCGTTGCCTGAGAAAGGTTGTTCATATATGATGTCATAATATTCAAATATATATATATATATATATATATATATATATATATATATATATATATACATGTATGACTATTTGAACTGTAATCGTACTGAAACGGTGTGTCTGTTGAATAAAAATTATATTACGTAAATGTAGAGCGAGCACGAATTGAAACTCTCCGATGAGAGAGATACTTTACCCAACTGTTACTTAACAGCTGTATGAGATGTGAATTTTTTAAACTATCTGTTGCATCTAGACAACGCGCGGGCGCAATGTTCAACACAGGAAATGGCCGTTGCAGTTACTGTCGCATGTTCGATGCCCGCTCATGATTAATATTTGTACAGGTCATAAAGATATTGGTCATGGTCTGGAATTTTGTGCATGTATTATATTTGTTTCCGACTCCTAAACACACACAACTCTCGTTTTCTATTACATTAATGCTGTCTGAAAGAGATCGCTCTAATAGCGAAAAAACATATGTATGTACATTTCATGTGTATTTTTTTGTTATTTTAGTCAGTGGTAAATTATTTTATTAGTGAAATACCGAATATGTTAAACTAATGTAATCAATAATCCTTGTTACACAATTAAAAAAGTAAAATAGAATCCTGGTTTGCAAAATTAAATTTTATTCGAATATTATATTGAACATTTTAAATATATTATTTGAGATCAATGACCTATCATTTTACCTTTATTTCGAGTAAAGTACGATTTTCTCATTTGTTTCGTACAAAAAAAACACCGGAATCAAATTCTATCACGTTTATTCATTGCGGATTTAATTATACTAAATCAAATAAAGACCTTATTAAAACCCTATTTTTAATGACCTATTCCTTTGAAATAACTAATGAAATTGTTATTATTAACAAAGCATTTTTATTTATAAATAATCCATACATTGTCATAAATATTTTAAGACTTTATTCGAAGTAACTAAGAATCATTTTTTACTTTAGACAATTTTTAATAAAATAAAAAATTATAGATATTTAATTATTGATATATCAAAATATAAGACAACATTCTATATTTATTATTTATAATAAATAATAAAAGTTTATTTATATTGAGGCGCTAATTCTAAAAACCGTTGGTCAAAATTAAAAAAAAATCTTATTTTGGTAGATAAAGATATAGATAGGTAGAAATAATAGATTGAGGAAGATAAAGCTATAATTTATAGGACTTGATACTGAGCAACCATACACGTCAGTTAACCTGGCAAATATCAAAATTTACTGTATGCGAAATCACGAAACAATATATAGCAATAGACGGGCAATGAATTGTTAAGATATTGCATTAATTACTAACCTTTATTTTAATGTTCTAAGGTACATTTTAGTATGTAGTTTAAAAAATAATAATACGTTGGTCAAGATCCCGTCCCCGGTCAAGGCTGTATTATAACAACATTATAAACTTATATCATTATATTGTCCGGTGGCCGTGGTTTGAGGAATGCAGGTGAAAGGTGGTCGTTTGTACGAGCGGAAGCGGAACTACGAACGGTTCGTTTTTCGTAATAAATAATAACGTAAATAATAAACTATTAGTATGAAAATAATTTAAAGGTACTAAAAATATTTTATATTAATTGTAATAATTTAAAGGCTACTAAAATAATTTTATTACCAATTATAAATTTAATCAATATGAAATGTTATCGAAAAACAACGTGGGCGATAGACAGCTCTCGGAGCATCTAGTTAAGTAAATATATGTATGTATTTTTTAATATATTTGGCAGTAAAGCTCATACGAAGAACATCTACCGACTATTTATATAAGTTATTTATGATAATATCTTAAAACATCGAAGGAATCATTAAACCTTAAATGCATATTTAGATTAATGCAAACGTAACCGTCTCTATCTGGGATTTTTTTACGCATAACACTGAGCTATTATGATAAAGTTTCAAATATAAAAATATTGGACCTTGGCGAAAAATAGTGTAGTGAAAGGTGGAAATTGAAAATGCTTTTAGAGAGCAAGAATAAAAAAATTACAAAAAAATATCACAAAAATAATCCGTATAGCATTTTGATCGCTAAAACCTATAAAATAAGGCGGTCGACACTTACATAAGTGAATGTTAACACTATGCGGCCAATGATATTCACGACAGGATACGCTACCAGATAATGAAATCGCTAATGACTAATATGTCTGACACCTTTCGATATAACCGACAAATTACACCAGCTGTTACAACGTACTGATTTGTATTTCTTTGTAACTAATCGCTATGACATAAATCTCATAACACGATAAAAATATGAATATGACGTTTCACATTCACATCTTAAGAACCGCTTGAATTCAGAAGGAAGGTGCTTCTAGCGGACTTGTTTCTTGCCAGTTATAACTTGAGTGATTTCACGAAAAGAATGACTATACATTTTTAAGACGCTAGTCAAACAGTTCATTAGATTAATTCTCAAAATCGTTTCTTATAATTATTACTGACAATTAAAAAATGAACATCTAATAATTACCCTGTATCTGTTATATTTGTAGGAGTATTTAAAATGTTTTTCAATTAGAAACCACACACTTAAAGGTTTCAATGTTTACATTCTAAAACCAGGCAGAAAAAAATGATTTCTATGTTCATAAAGTTAGTATGTATCTATAGTTGAAAATAAATGAATTAAGTTTGTTTTAACATTCGGATACACAGCACACTTTTATAAAAAACATACAGTTACCTCAAGATAAAAGATTTTATTTTATTTTATTCATTATTTACATCAACGCACAATCAAATATGGGTAAATAGAAAAAAAATATTTAAATATTTAAGTTAAATTGATAACCCTAGTTAAGTGACGACTTAAATAATTTTTAATCCGAGTAATGATTCAGATGTCCATTCGATAAGTTAAAGAAAATTGTTAATCAACAGGAAAAATTTCTATAATATAAATATAAGTTCCAACTCAATATCAATCACATGCGATAGCGATATAAAAGAGCAACGATAAATCGCTTCCGCGTGTGATTTGAGCAGTGACAAGTGAATGGCATAAGGCGTGACGCGGGTGATCAAAATCTAGTCCAGATATAGTAAACAATGGAATTACAATGCTCTGACTACACACACATAGTCATGGTTGAGTTTGAGTAGAATTCAACTTATTTTTTATGGTAATAATCCAACGAATGTCTAGATTTTAAAGGCAAACAATGTATAAGAATAATAAAAAAAGAAATTAAAGGTTTTAACCGTTAAGATACTGAGTATTAAAATAATTTTAAAATTTGAAGTTTATTTTAAATACATTATATTATAATAATATATATTTTCACATTATAAATTTCACATAACACAAACTTTGATACATTTGTTATAATATTTAGTTTACTCAATAATCTCTATAACTACGATTTTTTTTCTATTTCTTCATTACGATATTTTTCAAATTTAATAATATACTCTTAGATATATGAAAATAATTGTTTGTTAAAAAGGTTTTGGTTACAAAATTTGAATAACTCGTCTAATTTATTTTGTTCTTCCCAGTGTCCTGGTCCACTGTCCTATCATACTGCCCTTTGTCCTGCCTACTGTCCTGAGCTATTGTCCTATCTAATTTTTAAAATAAATACCAACGCAGATGACAAATTCCATTGCTTTACCTATTTCTTTATATATTTTCTACATACAGCAATAAGATCGCCTTATTGTGCAATAATATTTAAGCATATATCTCTGTAATTTTTGTTTCAAAAGTGGTGTACAATAAAGAATTATAAATAAATAAATAAACTAATTAATTAAAACAAACTATCCTTCAAATTTATAATATTAGTAAGGATGGTAGGTAGGAAATTTTCAAAGATGCGCGACTTTGTAATTTTTTGAGATATGTATTTGGATAATTCTTTCGATAATTTACGATTTAAATAAACAAACATTGTACCTGATTAACATAGGACTATAAAACATTAACAGTGAGTATAAATTTCAATGTGTAATTACAAAAAAAAAAATACGTATTACTTTAAAAGATTTGTTATTCTAAACTGACGGGTAAATATATGATATTGGTATTTTAACGTAAACATTAGTAGGAAATGAGATAAATTTTAATAATTTAGATTAGAGATAAACCTATAACGAGTTTTACCACAATTTGTTACTTTACCGGAAATATAGAACCTTTTAAAGCGGTTATTATAAAAGTAGTTGTTAATAATCATTATATAATACTACTGAAGTATGTCTGTTTATCAAAAACTAATATCGGAAATTATTGGTCATTATAGTTTTTTATTAAGCATAACAGCAGTCATAAACATTAATGAATCTAGCAGCTAACATTACAAAACGCAGGTGGAACCGCATGGAACGTATAGTTAAAATATTTTTATACTAATTAAACTATACTTGTAACAAGTCTGGGTCATTTGCTCGATTTATTTCAAAATTTAAAGGTTTGACACACTTAAGCGCTTAGCGAAGCGAAGATAATAGTCATTTAAACTTTTAAAATTGATAAGCAATCTGTAGTAAATTGTTACATGTTTTACATATTATATTTTTGTATTATAATAATGATACTACTAAAAATTTTGCAGCAAAAACTTTACCTTTTGAATGCAGACAAAATAAATATTTAGATAGGCGCGAATCGTCTATTAAGATATATTTGTATAAGTATTATTTGTTTAAATATGCTTTATTGTACACGACTTTTACACACACATAACCTAAATATACAGAGTTAAATGTACAAAGGCGGTCTTATCGCTGAGTAGCGATTTCTTCCAGACCAACCGGACTGTAGTCCGGTTGGTCTGGAAGAATCTCAGAAAAATCTCAGAAGAATCAAGAAAAATGGTCGGAATATGTATGAAAAAGGTAGGCGGTGTACCGTTGTTATTTTCATGGCAATCCATAAGATATATTTATATACTATATATTACAAGTATCTTCTAGGTGTAGGCATCTTTATAAGTACT
The DNA here is from genome assembly GCA_036937285.1 of Euphydryas editha. Classification (NCBI taxonomy): domain Eukaryota; kingdom Metazoa; phylum Arthropoda; class Insecta; order Lepidoptera; family Nymphalidae; genus Euphydryas; species Euphydryas editha. The sequence goes on along the minus strand of JAUPFZ010000031.1, from coordinate 3,609,103 downwards.
TATTATGCGTGCATGTGTGCCTGCCTGCGTGTGTATATACAGGTATGAACATAGTTAAAATGACACAACATCTTATTCGCAATATCTTCGCTTGTACATTCCAGTGTGTTCGACCCTAAGCAATAGACAATAGATTGCACTGAACGCCCAATAAAATAACAATATGTAATAAAATTACATTTTTTTTTCATCTAATTAAATCATCATTTATCTGATGGGAACGAGGATTAAGGGTGGTTGAGGTCATAAGTCGCTTATTTTACATGAATGAACTGAATTGAACTATATCAGCCTGTAATCGTCTCACTGCTGGGCAAAGGCTTCTTCTCTATATAGGACAAGGTTTGCTTAATCCACCATGCTGCTCCACTGTGGATTCGTAGATAATTTCGCTACCATGAGTAACAATCGCTACCGAGTGTTTATGATAAAAACCGAGAGCGACAACTTTGTGTGTTTTACGAAGCACGGTGGGGAGACCCATAAGGACCAGACCATACTCTTGAAGAGACTCTTGAGAATCTTTTTTTACCTATTATTTTGTACAAATACAACAGCCGTTGGATAGCCACTGTTGAACGCAGCATTGCTCGCCAGGCTGTCATTTCTGGGGAGTTTGCCAATAATTGCGCTATATAATTGTGGCTGGATATAGTGGCGCTGCTGCCCATTTCCATCCTGATTAGTGTACAGTTGTTCGTACCACTATAACCTTAGTCAGTCTTTTTACGACACCTCGGCTAGAAAGAGGTCGAACTACTCTTCTCTGCCGGTCATCGCAGGGCAACTATTCAGTACAAGTACTCACTACGTATAAATTAAAGCATCACTTACTTGAATTCTGAATATTTTATTTAAAAAAATCTGTTTTTTGCAAAAATAGTAATTATTTACTAATAAATAAGATAGTGAATATTAAAAATAAAACAATAAAAAAACACTCTTTCCTAATGTATGCTATCTTATCTATTCTTTAATGTAATAACCTGTTTCAATTTACGAGTTTCTACAGCAAAAAACAAAAACTATTTTAAAATTAACATATTATTACATAATTTATTTTAATAATAAACCCGTCACACTTAAAGGCCCCCAGTAGGACGAAACTCTGTGATGGAGGTCCGGAAACACATACAATACAAATAGACTATTATTCACATAATTTTCATTAATTGGGAAATTTGCTTGTAAGATAAGTTTTATTTTTATATCGTTATGTTTCGTTAACTGATTTATAATAAACACAAAAACTAAATAAATAAAATAAATCTATACATATAATAAAATGGTAGGAAAGTCAAAACTGTACATTGAATAATATTTTTAAAAGAATACTTGGGGTGTGATCTACAATCGATACCGAAGCCAACAATATAGTTTTTAGAATTTTTGTCTGTTTGTCTGTTTTTCTATTTGTCTGTATGTATGTCCGGGATAAACTCAAAAAGTACTGCATGGATTTACTTCAAATTTAGCACGAATATTATTAAGAAGTCGGGTCAACATATAGGCTACATATTATAACGCTATCACCTACGGGGAACGAGCAGTGAAACTTTATTTCTTTAACGCATTCTGTAGCAACGTGTAATCTAATAGCGTTCATGCAGACGACGTCGCGGGCAGCAGCTTGTACAAATTAAAATACTACCTTAGTCAATAAATTATTCCACGTTCAACTAATAACCGTTTAATATGCCTTGTTGTATATATTTATATGTATCTATTATATTTATTTTTATTATTTAATTATATGTATTTTATATATTATTTACAAGTATCTATTCGCTTATTTATTATTTATTATAACCTACTTGTCTCACTCAACCCATTAAGTACATACATACATATTATATTATTGTTATACCCTCTGCCCATCTGCAAATGCAATATTTCTGTCACTCTCAGGTTGTCTGGCAGAAATTAATTTTTGACAATAAGAATGTCTGATTGTACAGCTTAAAATGATGTTAGCTTGTGTCTTTAATTTTGATCTTTGTTTTGGTGAGCAATAAAGTATATTATTATTATCATACTATCATAATTAGAACGAATAAATAATAAATAACAAAAAAAATAGTATTTTTTTAAATAGCAATCAAGTGTACGATTCTTGAAAAGTACATCCGAATTGAGAATTCGTTTTTTTTAAAAGTCGATTAACAATTAGTTTAATTTTAAATTACTACAGAACCATTTACAATATATCGTCTTTGTCTTGTCTTTATAATTAAAATAAATTCTTTTAAAATAATATGTTACATCAAGGTTATAACTTAGTTAAGTATGTGAAGATTTGCAATTGTGGCCATTTTTTTAATTGTATGAATTTGCCTACATTATTTCATTTGAATAGATATCTAGGTCGACATTGCGTAAAATATTAAAATATATTTTAAATAAGCTAAGCCTAAGTCACAATCAATTTTTTTTAAATATGAATCGATTGTACTTATTGATTTTTTATCTGTATCTTATTGGTTTATTTGTTATAGGTAGACCAAATGATCTGCGCTGTTATAATCATGTTAAACTTAATGGATACTGCAATCTATAAATTATAGGCAGGTGTTATACAGCCTAACTTTTTTCAAAATGAAAAATCTTTCCAACGATTTTCTCAGCAACGACTTTTTTTTTGACTGAATTTGGTCCTATTGAAAACGTAATTATTATATTTTGAACCATAATATTTTTATTTATTGTTTTGGTTATTAGCGATGATTTCACTAATTAACGGGACTAAAATAAATTAAAATTGATGTTTGAAATTCATAAACTGAATCAGCCTGTAAACGTCCCACTGCTAAGTGCCACTGCTTCCTCCATATAGACAGTTGGAGCTTAATCCACCATGCTGCTACACTGCGAGTTAGCAGATAATTTTCGTACCACATAAGTAACGACCGTTATCAGATATCTATGATAACAACCGAGACCGTCGGTTGTACGTGCAGTCCGAGGTACGATGGGGAGACCCACAAGAACATACACCCAGACCGGTAAGAATTATTTATACAAATACAAATATCTACCCCGAGCGGGAATCGTACCCGCGACCGCCGGCGTTGAGGCGACTACTTACACCACTACACCAGAATGGTCGTCGTCGATCGTGCGAGAGGGAATGAAAGCAAAAAGGCTAGTTTTAAAATATTTACATAAATTATATTTTATTTAAATAAAAACCGCGGCGTGTCCACATTCCATTGTCATAACGAAGCGTTGTAAAAAACTATTCTCGTCTAACCTTTACTATTACGATTCAAAAAATAAATAACAAGAATACCTAAGAGTTAATCTAACATTACTAAGTCGCATAAAGCACATACTATAAATATAACAGTATAATGTTATTGCGGTATAAAGTTGTTAGGACACGGTACGATTGATAGCGATTAAACTAATAAGTGGAAGAGTATGAGTACCGGTGGGAGGGATACGCTGTGCCGCGCCCCCGGCTGCATGGGTACCACCATCTTGCTTGTTTCTCCCGTGAAACAGCTTGTGTTTCGGAGAGAAGGGCAAGACAGGCAGTGTAATTACTAGCACCGAGACTTTAATACCTTATGTCTCTGAATAGGCAACACATAAATGAGTTGCCTGGGCTAGTTTCAGGTAAACTAGTTTACGTTCATGGGCGATATTAACCACTTATCATCAGGTGGAATGTCTGCCAGTTTGCCTATACAACTAACAAAAAAAAGAGTAGAATAAACCTCAACTCTTCTTCTAATCTCTATGAAACAATTTAGTATATTATTTGCCTATTTTCAATCTACCATAATTGATACAAAATGGCAGAAGATTTCTATTTTTACTTTTATTATTATTAGATAAGTCATATGATTAAAGATAATTTCAAACACAGATATGAGGTAGAATCAATGACATCTCATATCTTTATATAAAATTTGTAATCTGTGGTAATTTTATAATCTTGACTACGGTCTAATATAGTAGACGGTGATCTTGACTTTTAAAGCACTATAAAACTGTCATGGCGTTCTTATAGGAGTTTGGAAGTTTCTAGATGTTAAACAAATAAATTTATTTAATATTATCAGTGGACAAATTTATCACTAATCTATCAAATATCAAATAAATTAAAGAAAACTCCATCATCTCAACAATGTATATGATCTCATTACGGCTTAAAATCATCATTGCATCAGGTTTGTCTTTTTCCCTATTACAAAACGCGGTCTATTAAGAATAATCGTAATTAGGTAAAATCGTTTTCACAAACGCTACCGCTTATAAAACCGCGGTTATTTTACCGTACACTACATTTCGTTACTCTGGGTAAAATAATACACTGGAAAGGTCACTTGGCCACGACTCGGAATTCGTATTGGTGACCATTTTACTTGGACCTGTTACTTTTGTAATTCGTATCTATGCTATATTAGACTTATTACTTTGACTGATTACAGAATTTTCTTAGAAAAAAAATATACTTTACTACAAGACTATTTGGTTTATTGATTATTCGGTAAAGTGGTTAGTCTGTAAAGTGCTTCGAGTTTAAATTTTGTTTGACGACACTTCAGCTTTTTATTTAATTTCCGTAAAGTTAGCCATACATAATAATGCTGTCGTTTACAAATTAAATAAGAACTTTTAGGTATTATGCACAAAAGTACATCTACTTACATTTGGTTATGTTTCCTAGTTAAAGAGTTCAACGCGTGCACAGCTATGGTACAAAATTAATAAAGATTTTTTTTTTTTTTCTATTATTAATTTTAGGGACTTTTGTCCTACATGGACACGCCAGTCCCATATAATAAAGATAATTATTTTAAAAACAACAAAAGTGTTTTGTATGTATATGAGAAAAAATTTGTTTCTCTATGATCTAATATAATGCGTCCAATTGAGAAACATCTTATTTTACCAATGAGTATGAATGTCTACTGGAATTGAGAAAAAAAACTGATTGTTTTAATTTTTCCTTTCGACTTATAAACTCATAAAACATTTTATACTAATATTAGAAATGTATTACTAACAATATACAAAAACCGGTACAAAAAAAGCTTTTTGATATTTTTTTTAATACACTAACCCATAATCTACAGATACGAATGTTTTTTTTTTCTTTTTTTTATTATTATTATCATAAAATATCACGCAATGACTCAGAAACTCTCTGAGACTAAGTTTCATGAACAGCTGAAGTAATTTAACTGTTATATGTCAAGTAATCTGACTAACGCCGAGTTGCACGAAAGAAATTTTAAAATTTAAGTGTTTATTAAACTAATTTAATCACAAGAATCGTGATTATCTGTTGGACGAAACCTACATCTGATTAAGTTAACAAAAAAATTTAGTTTAATTAAAGACTTATCTAACGGATGATTAATTCCAACAGCTTTAAATTAATCATAAGATCAACTAATTTTAAGATTAATTGCAACTTAACTAACGGAAAATTAGCGACGGTTTCGTGCAACTCGCCGTTAATAACTTAGTGTGAGCAAAAAAGCAAGGAATGCTCAGTTTTTATTAATATAAAACGTTCCCCGGCATCTATTAAGATAGGAATCGTACGTTAGAGGTCGCGAAACACACACAACACAAAAACTCACACTACGGTAATCATATATATAACCTATACAATAAAATTGTCGATAAAAGTATCGAATAAAAGTATCGAACCCGCAACTGATAGCGCAACAGTCCGTTGCTGTGACCTCTCTGCCAACGCGTTGTCTTTATGTCGAAAATTATCAAAATTAAACTCACACATACGTATCGTACACAACATATTTCGTTTACTCAAAACTCCCAACAATGCTACAAAAACCGTAGAACAAAAAGATTAAGAAAAATTACAAAAGTCAACAACGAATGTAAATGTTTATTTTTTCACACACGATTACACCATTACATTTCAGACGTATACATTATTTTAAACATGTTGTTAATAATCCATCGTAATCAATCTTCATGGTTTAATGGTTTAAAAACGAGAGGTCAAGAGTCTAGATGCTTGTTAAATATTGGAGGTGAGGTCGCCATTTTGAAATATTCTAAATTGTTAAATGTAAAGGGCATTATCGATTGAATCTTCTGGATATACTCATACAGATAAGAGACGAATTCGTTTGTTATGTTAAACTAAATAATCAAAGATGAATACCTAGTTGGGTTCTTATATAGATTAGACTTATGATAAAATGCAAAAAAAAAAAGAAAAACTTGACAAACGGTAGTCAAACGGCAATATTAAACCACAGTTTTACAGTTGAAAACTGTCACTACTGGTTTTAAAAAATCCGTCATTTTTCATTTATCAATCGTCTAATGTTAGTTATGTTAAAATTTATTCTTTAATCTATTGGTAAAAGAGTTATATTTGTGATACAAAGCCTAAATATTGTCAGTAAAATTTTATTAATATAATAATTTTGGTCAAACTATTAATATCAATATCATTTGACAATTAATGATAACAAAAATATAAACAGAGCTAAAAATAGAACTCAGTGGCATACCTTCTCTTGGAGAAGCCTGCTGTATAGCAGTCGACGATCAGTGGACGTGGAGATCAGAGGATGATGATGCTAATGATAGCAAGAGTTTAGTCTTGGATAGCGATAGATTTATTTCGCGGTTTTTGATTAATACAATCGCAGTATAAAAATTGCATACGTTCGGATATATGTATACTTTATTATTTATATTATTTATATATTATTATATTATTATTATATTATTTATATATTATTATATTATTCGGACACCCACCACCTCAGTCCCCCGAGACCATGGACGCTGTAAAGTGTCCGAAACGTCGGGAAATAATTTAAAATAAAATATTGTTAAACTGTAGTTTTAAATAAACGCGATAAAATCCGTTCTTGACTCTTAATTAAATGAGTAAAATTCGCGTAAATATAAGAGAAAAGTAACTTATATTTAACTTCATAATCATAATTAATGATTTTCAATTAATCAATCAATGATTCAGGACTAAGTATAAGATCATATTACTACATTAATATTCAATTCTTGCATTCATTTTCTTCTTAAAAACAGATTTTTTGTTCAGTTGACACATTAAGACAAATTCTCTCATTAGGTAGAAAAATTTCAGATATAAAACGTACAAAGCGTCAAAGCAAATTTCACAATAGTCGTGATATACAAACAAACACACATACAATCGACATACGAAACGGATCACGTTTATTTGGTCATAGCTTGACCTAAACTATAACAGGGGATATTAAGTAGAACTCGCACGTACTATAAATGCAATAAGTTCGACAATCCTTTGTGTTTATTGAAGAGTAAAATAGAGCATTTATTATATTGTACGAATTTCGCACTTATCGTTATAAATATAAGGTTGTATATCGTTTGCACGTTTATAAATTGTCCTAATGCATGAGCCATTGTTTGTAGTTACGCAATATTAGGCCAAAGTGCTATCAAATTAGAGTCGATTATCCCATGTGTTGAAATGATTGCGTTAGCTATAAAGTTACTCGAATAGAACGACGAGTGTGATGAAAATGGCATTGAGTATGTTTCATTGATACGACACCGAGGCACGATGTTTGATTTGTACTTTATTTGAAAATAAAGATGCAGTAGTATAGTTATTTGACTGACCCGTTGGCGCAGTTTGCAGTGGCCCTGTTTTCTGTTTCAAGGGTTGTGGGTTCGATTCCCGCCCCGAGTCTGGGTGTAATATAAATATTTATTTATACATATATGTATTATTTATATGTATATTTATTTTAAAAAAATGTATATCAGTTGGCTGTTACCTAAAACACAGGCATTAAGTTGCCTACCTTAGGAACAGACGACCTTGTGTGTGTGTGTGTTAAGACATATTTATTTATTTATAAGTATATAATATTGTATATATTAAATCAGGTTTCATGCAATCAGAAATAAAAATTTATGAGAGATCACATATTTCGAATTTAAGAAATAAATATAAACTTCATATTGATAGTGTAAGAACTAATTATGGTAAAAAAACAATTCTGTTTAAAGGAGTACAACTGTTTAACAAACTACCAGATGAAATAAAACTATGTGATAGTATGAAAATATTTAAAACCAAACTAAAAAATCATATTATATCCTCATTAAAGTGACTAATAAAGCCTTCTATATCCAACGGCCCATATGTTAAAACTATCTTTGTAAATGTATAAAAAAAATGTCATTGTATCTCATTTTAAGTGAATGTTAAATTCTTATGAGAAATAAAGTTCTTTAAACCTATACCTATATCATGTACAATTACAAGACTGAACTGAACTGAACGGCATCAGCCTGTAAAAGTCCCACTGCTAGGCAAAGGCCTTTTGTCCTATAGGAGAAGGTTTGGAGCTTAATCCACCACGCCGCTCCACTGCAGGTAGGCGGATAATTTCCCTACCATGAGTAACGATCGTTATCAGGTTTCTATGATAACAATCAGGACCGACGGCTTTACGTACTCTCCGAGGCACAGTGGGAAAACCCACGGACATACCACCAGACCGGAATAAAATAATTGTACAAATACCCTTCTTCTATATGGAGAAGAGCCCTTCGCTCAGCAGTGGGTTGTTCACAGGATGATACTGTACAGTAAATATTACGCTTTCCTTTTATCATAATATATATCCATATTTGCCCAGCATTAATATTTGTTATATTATTTACCCAAACCGTTTGCCTGGTAGAGATCGCTCTGTTAGCGATAAGGCCGCTTTCTGTATACTGTTTCATTTTTTTATGTTTGTTGAATTTTTTAGTTTTTACTTATCTTTGTTATACAATAAAGTATATACATTTATTCATTTATATATATAAATATTAGATGAATCGTTTTCGACTTCCGTTTCGTTGTGTGTTAACCCCGTCATTTAAATAACGTCGATATCACTTCCGCGAAACCTTATCTTAGTCGTAAACTTATTACGCAGATATTTGATACTAGTTCATACTTCTAAGTATCCTATAGGCTGGTTCTATTTAGTAATTGTTGCAACTAGGTTTCCGGGGAACTTATAATGTTTATAATATATTTAGTTACGCCCAATCTAAAACTTGATTCAGGTACAGAATTAGAATGCTAAGTTCTTGACCTGGATGATAGAAAAAAATATAGACATTTTATAACTATATTACTTAAAATATTAAAAACAAAATAAAGTTGAATGTTATAATTAGCAAAGATTGAAGTTTAATTTTCATACTATAATTGTTAAATTAAAGTAACTTATAATATGCTAAAACCGTATTACAAAATAAAAATATTATTTCGTTATCATGCAGTTATTTCACAAAAAGTATTCAAAGAATGCACGAAAACTCATTATATTTGTTATTATTTATAAATACAATTTTATTTTGACTTATTGCCTAATTAAGGAAAGTTCTAGATGTTGAAAGAATCCTTGATATATTATTACAATAGTTAATGATTAAAAGTTTTTTACGTATATGTAATATGTCCTGATCATTTTTCCCACGATTCTAAAAACAGTAACCGATAAAAAAGATAGAACAAACGGTCAAAAGGAATACAACCTTGTACGAAAGTATCCGAAATTTAAATGCGATTAAAAATACTACATATAGGCAATTACTTTTTGGCTAAACAGATGACTACCGAGAATGATTATTATTTGGAACGTCCCACTAAAATTTATCAATAGCTTTCATTGAGGGAATTTGACTAAATTTATAATTCGTATAATATTATGCGACGAACCGATTATACTCCTAGCTTCTTATTTTTTTATAATCATACATTATTTAAATTAAAAACGCTTTTAAACTCTTCTACTTAGTTACAAAATTATAAATAGTGCCTATTGCTTCATGACATAAAATAAACAACGAAAGGAATTTTTATGTATTTTTTATTTTTATTTGAAATCAGGTTTAATTCAAAAATCGTTTGTTAGATATTATTATTAAAATTAATGGCATAATACATTCAATTTATAGATAACCGTTTAACGACATACGTTACACATACATCACATGACATTTTTATAACGACAACCGTCCTGGTGTAGTGGTGTCATTAGTCGTCTTATCTTTAGCGGTAACGGATTTTATTCCCACTTATATACGTATCTATTTATTTGAATTTGTGTAAATATTTGTTTCCGGTATGGGTGTAGTCTTTGAGTCTCTCTACCGGAGTGCAAGTAAAGCCGTCGTTCCCGGTTGTTAACATATACATCTGATAGCGACCGCTACTCATGGTAGGGAAATTATCCGTCATCATAGCGTGGTGGAATAAGCTCTAACCCTTCTCGTATATGGAGTAGAGGCCTTTGCCCAGTAGTGGGTTGTTTACAGGCTGATTTAGTTTCAGTTCAATATAGACAACACATAAACCAACCCCTAGTAAAACGTTAAGACTACCCCTTGAAAATCAACCCTATAATATATCTTGAAATTATTTTATTTCTTAGATATCAATTGATTAAAAAGTAATATTAGTGTTTTAAATACACACGTTAAATATAACGGAAATCATTTTAATCGTAACTATAATCGTTAACCTTTAAAATACTATTTATGTGTATTCGGGTCAAAGGATACGACTCATATAATGTTGTCATTTCCCATCAAACGAGATTCAAACAAAATCACGCGGTAATAACATGTAAATACATTCTGAGAGCGAACAATTATACTTGCATGAACCGAACGTATCCATATTGATGTTCTCTCACGCGTTACACAGAAATAACGGTAATTTGATTAATGTTTTTCTAATTCCACCGGGATCAGTTACGTAATGTTTTGGATGTATACTATGTGGTACATTTACTTACGTACTTAATTAAAAACTTAACCGTACTGACAGCCCAGCCCGAGGCTTAATTCAAAATTTTGAACATGTATCTGTCAAAATTACCGCGCTTCCTGCACCCTTCCCGCCCTTGAGAGCGACCACTTACTTTTTTCAAGCGCGTTCCGTTTCACACCACGCGGCCGGCTAGTATAAAAACGGGCGGCAACGAAATGAGAGCATTCAGTAGCCTTCGAGCAGTCTACAACAGAAGTGCACGATGAGAGTTCTGGTTAGTTGAATCGGTCATTAGAAGCATTGTGTAACGTGATCCGTGCGTGCTTTGTCTAGTGTTGTGCCGAATCGGATTGTCGATAATGTGGATTTATTTTCGCAGATTGTTGCCGCCGCCGTCCTCGCCTGCGCCGCAGCCGCGCCCTCCGGCGCCCTGCTGGCCTATGGCTCACCCTACGCCAACGGCCTCCTCGGCCATGGCGCTTCCTTGGGCTACCACGGTGCCACCTTGGGTTTGGCCCACGCCGCTCCCATCGCGGTAGGCCACGCCCCCGCCTTGCCCACCATCCCCCCAGGTGACATCCAAGGTGCCGCTATCGACGCTCATGTAGAAGCCACCGACCACGCCCGCGCCGCCGTTGATGCCACCCGAGAATACCATGACCAGGCCGCCGAGCTCCACGGACAAGCCATCAACGCCGCTGAAGACCACGCATGGCAATCGGTCGACGCCGCTCAGACCGCCCAGGCTCAGATTGATGGCGCTGCCGCCGGAGTCGCTCCCGTAGTAGCCCGTCAACTAGCCGGTCACGTCGCCCCTGTTGTCGGCCACGCCGCATACGCCGCGCCCGCCCTCGTCGGTCACGCCGGTCACGGTATCGCCGCTTACGGTCACGGTGTCGCCGCTCCCCTGCTCGCCGGCCACGGTGTCGCCGCAATCGGTGGTAGCCATTCCGTCTCCACATCATCCCTCTCCCAGACGCACCCCGCCCCCGTGGTGCACGCGCCCGTCGCGTACGCCGCGCATGGTGTCTACGGTCATGGACTCGCGCACGGACACGGATGGTAAACTGTGATAGATATTTAGCCAAAAAATCTTAATACTCATGTTCAGAATGTAATTTAAATGTAAAAAAAAATGTACAGAGCATAATGAAGGCGAGGATGTGTGAATAAACGAATTAATTTATATTTTCCTTTGTTTCCTTTATTTGAATACGTATTTGACTAAGAATATAGGTACGAGAGAATATGAATAAAATAATATAATAACGTCGAATTACGACACGCAAATAATAATATAAGCAAGAAGTTCACACGACATTCCATTTCTCAGATCATTAAAGTGTCACAATGTAAAATGAATGTACTTAATTTGTAATGTCAACTTGACATTTTAAAATATACTAAAATACAAATATATAATTAATTACCTACGCGTACAAAAGCGGAACTATGAAAGACCTTGATATGTTTAATTTAATCGACCGTTCATAAAAAACCTTACTATAAAATTATTTTTACTCGGACACTAAGGAAGTGTCTTATGCTATTATAAGTAGGTTTTTTATCGGGTAAATGAGATATTTAATACCACAAGTCATGTAGTTAATATAGATAATAAATAACTATACCAAGGTCGGTCGAAGCTTTTCTCGGAAAGTTATGATTTTAAAAGCGCGCAAACATTTTATTGGAGAATTTGTTTCTAGAGTAAGAAAATTAATTTCAATTTAATATAAACTTTAAAGGACTTGTTATGGAATTGAACAATAAATTAGGAACTAAATTGCTTTATAAAGATGTGTTCTAATATAAATTTATAATTTTTATTAATTGTGACTATAAACCAATTTTATACGTATGTCATGACTTTGACGCGTTTACTGACATACAGTCTGTGCAAGTACATTGTTTAGTATTTAAGCAATATAATATTATTTAATATAAAAAGTAAAACGATTAAAATTTTTAATAATAATAACGAACTCATTATGAAAATACTAATTTAAATATATTTTATATATGTTAAAAATAAGTTAATAATCTGTCTCTAATTATCTTTTTATAAATCTATAGTGACAGATAAAACATACGCGATCGAACGTTTTCATTCTTAAGGCTTCATACCTACTTTTGTTTGGAAAATAGTTATTTATTTTAAATATGTTAAAAATAGATTGTTATTGTTTTTGATAGACATTATTTTACGTTCTTAATTAACCATAACCCTGACTATTTAGATAACCGATACGTAATACCATTTTCAACATATATATACGAGTATATTATATTATAATATAATTTGGAGGCGATATGGATAAGACCGATATCACATAAGTTACTTAACATTAAAAACCATAAAAAATATCAATTAATCTATACATATAAAATGCTTTGTCCTGACTGACTGACTGACGGATCAACGCACAGCTTAAACCGCTGATCGTAGAGACCTGATACTTGGAGGTGTGCTCTTTGTATGACATAGGCATCTGATAAGAAATGATTTTGCGAAATTCTACCCCTAAGGGGGTGAAAAGGGGGAGCGAAGTTTATATAGGACAACGCGATTCCTTGGTCCAATCTACTTCAACACATTTTCGGACCTTATACGGTATTGTACTGTATTTCGGGACTCCTTACTATATATGTAATGAAACGACGCAACCCCATCGATTTTCAGCTCGTTTGATTCGTCTTGACGAGTACTTTATTTTTAGATCGTTACCAGGATCTGATTATAAATGGCGTGCACCCATTAACTCGGTGCGTCAATTTTGTTTCGTAAACCTCACTTGACCAATTAATGTCAAATATATAATAAAAAGTTTCACTTCATACGTGTGTACATCAATACACACACAAAGACCTTTCTATTCAATTTACTATTGGCTAAAGTGAGCAGCAATCGTGAGCAGTGAGCAAAGTGAGCAGCTTTAGCGGCCGCATTGTCCGGAATTGCTGCCACGCTGTTGGAAGGAGGTAAAACTGCACACTCCGCGTGTAAACTTAGGTAAACTTAGGTTTCATTTGATGCAAACCGAAACCTTTCTGCAATTTACCCAAACATAGACTGGCCCGTGGCGCAGTTGGCAGTGGCCCTGTTTTCTGCTATAGGGTTGTGGGTTCGATTCCCGCCCCGAGTCTGGGTGTAATATGTATTTATTTATATGTATATTTATTTAAAAAAAAATGTATATCAGTCAACTGTTACTGTTGTGTTTTACACAGGCATTAAGTTGCCTACCTTAGGAACAGATGTCGGTGTGTGTATATTAAACATATTTATTTATTTATTTATAGTAATATGGCAATAGTATATTACGTCACTAGGGAGGGAAGTGTTATACTGCAACCAGCATCTTTGTTAATATTAATAAAATTTGGATTGCAATGTAACACTTCCCTTTTTTTTATTCGTAGGGGAATCCATTTACGGATAATATCCAGGACGCCCGGGTCGGCAGACCTAGACCTATGTCGGACTCGGCACTTTGGGAGTGCAATACCGTACTAAACCCCTGCGGGAGCCTTCAGCCGCTTTAATTCTCGGGTCCCGGATCTGCAGGCAACAGGATCCCTCCAGCAAACAAACAGGAAACATGCTGGCCTCGACGAAAAGGCCAGACTTCTCCTCCATGAGGACTGTCCGGCTCACCTCTGAACAGTCCCGACAACGCCGTGTCTAGTAGGAACGGGTTCCCATCCCGGCCCGACACGGGCACAGGAGCGTTACTGAAGGCGCATTAAGTAGCGCCTCCTACGTACCCCCATTAGTTGCCCGATTGGCCGGATGGATGCCACGTCGGCGGCCTCCTCTCTCACCCGCTCGTCGGCCTTCTTCTGGGACATTACTGTCTCGCAGAAGTAGACCATCTCCTTCCAGGACTCGTCGTCGCCGAGCATCGCGGTGATGATGCTCGGGAGCGAAAAGTCCTCTCCGAGGACCGACGTCAGACCTTGACGCAGCGCCGCCCATCTCGGGCACACCTCGAGGGTGTGCTGGGCAGAGTCCACCGCCGCGCCACAATGTAACACTTCCCTCCCGTAACGTATACAACGTATACATATTACGTATACAATTTTTTATAACGCTAGTATCGAAAGTTCGGTTGTACTTAATAGATAAACTAGTAATTATTAGGTTTTTCAATTAATTTACTTATACATTTGATATTCTCGATGATTTCACGTATCCTAGCAACGTGTTGTTATAACACCAGTAATAACAACAGCAGACGACCGGCTGGTCGAGTGGTCAGGCAACTGGACACTTTACGCAGCGGTCGCGGGTTCGAATCCCGCCAGGTGCAGATAATTTGTATGACGAATTTAGATGTCTGCACCGGGTCATGAATGTGTATTTATGTATATATGTATTTAAATAAATTTCTTAAATTTATTTCCGTTCCTAGTACCTGTAACACAAGTTCTTATGAACTTAGCACGGGGCTAGGTTAACGTGGTGTGATTGTTGGTTAATATTTATTTATTTTATTTTATTTATATGAATTATTTTCATTAATTAAAAATAATATGAAATAATAAAATGAAAAATCAGATGAAAATTAATAAGAGATTATACCTTGTCCAACCGTTTATTATCTTTTTGACAGCTTACGTCTATAAATTAACGTTTTTTTTCTTCTGAATAATGTACTACAGTAATGTCGTACTTTATAGACGGGTAGTGATTGCCCTGTGCATATCAAACAACCACAGACTATAAAACAATTCTTGAAATATATCGATTGATGAATCGATCATATGATAAAAATAATTTGACTTCATATAAGTATTTGCAAGGAATTAAGTTGAAATCTTGGAAGTTAAGTTCAAATCAAGAGTAAAGAACAATGAATCTGTTCATTTGTTTATTTATTTGAGAATTTTGACGACGCGTTGGCGCAGTGGTCACAGCAACTGGCTGATGCGCTAGCGGTCGCGGGTTCGATCTCCGCACATGACAAATATTTGTATAGGCCATACAGATGTTTGTCGTGGTCTGGGCGTTTGTGCTTGTGTATTGTGTGTGTTTCCGGACCCCCGACACAGGATTCACATCCTACTGGGGGCCGTCGAGTGTGAGACGTTTATTTATTTATTTATTTATTTATTTATTTATTTATTTATTTATTTATTTATTTATTTATTTATTAATTATTCGGTATCGCGCCACCACCGATTTTGAGGCTGATTTTTTTTGTAGACGTCCGTTATGACTTCAAAACATCATAACTAGTGTTGTTATGATGGCGCATGACCTATTTTTTCGTAAAAAAAAAAAATCTAAAAAAATTATCGTACGAATAATTTTTTTGTTATTCATACGATTATCGAAAGATTTTTTCTTTTTAATGTTATGTTTTTAGAGGTTTGGTTTTTATTGATAGGTTGTTAGGTCTTTTTTTTAAAGTTACAACCATGAAGGTATTTATACCTCTAGGGTTACAACACGTCGTCCCTAGTTAAAAAACTAGTTCTTGCTAAATGCCTTTGTTAAACTTTAAAAAAAAGACCTAACAACCTATCAATAAAAAAAACCTAACAACATAACATTAAAAACATATCTTTCGATAATCGTATAACAAAAAAAATATTCATTTAATAAATAATAAAATTAAAAAAAAAAAAATTAAGTCAATAAAGGTCATGCGCCATCATAAAAACACTAGTTGTGATGTATATTGTTTAAGTCATAAAGCACCTCTAAAAAAATCAGATCCATTATAATGGCTGGTGACGCGATACCGAATAAGTACGATAATTTAAAAAAAAAAAATGTTAGGTTAAAAAAGGTCATGCGCCGTCATAACAACACTAGTTATGTTTTGAAGTCGTAACGCATCTCTAAAAAAAAATAGCCTCAAAATCGGTGGTGGCCGAAATTTACCATTTATTTTTTGACGGCTGCTAAGTATGCACGCGTTAAAAAAAACTAAGAAACGAATAATTAATATTTAAACAAAAAAATAATTCATTAAATCGATTGTAAGTTCTTCTTAAATAAAATCGATTATTATTTTAAATCGAATCAGTAACGTGTGAGGGTGTAACTAATGTCTAACTGTCAAAAAGATAATAAACGGTTGGACAAGGATAGTGTTATTCTGTGTCACATACGAATTATTACATGGAAAATGTTAAAATAAACTATGCGATGTGTCATAACTTTGACATTTAAAAGTTTAAAACAATATATTTATATCGGGACGAAACTAGACGCATGCGCTTTAAAAATTACTCATCATTTGGCCGGGAGGAAATGTGGCACTTTTGTCCCTAAAATTACAATCGAAAGTCGACCTTTCGATCCAGGTTACAAAAAAGTACTTCCCAAACGAAATTAATTGTTTGGGATGAGAGTACCATGGCTCATAAACGGGGTATCGAAGCCCTAAATAAATCTTTTCAAGATGTTAGGAATAATAATTGTCAAATGAGAGGAGTGACTGTTTTGTTAGCATTTCCAGCAGACTTTACCAGTACCTAGTGTTCAGAGGAACGCGAGCGGACGAAGTTAAAGCCTGCGTCAAGCGGTCTCATTTGTGGCCTTCAGTGACAAAACTCAGCCTTACGAAAAATATGAGAGTCCATCTGAGGGGAGCTGTTACTGCCGGACAGTTCTCAGACCTGTTGTTTAATATAGGAAATGGTGATTTCCCAGAACTGGATAATAATATAATGTATGAGTGTATGTATATGAGTATGTATTTACATATTTATAAAATTTACTAATCGAAAACCTCGGAAAATAGACTTTATGCACCGTTTCTACTTGTTCAGTTTTCTTTTAATCCTATAGATGGATACCGGTTAGAGATCACTTTTAGTGATAAGGCTGCCCATGCACCATTTTCTTTTTGACGTGATAACGTCTTGTAAATCGATGAATGCCGGCTGCACGCACGAAAAAGTGTCACGTGTCGCGAGCGAGAGCGCGGAACAAGCGATAGAGAGGCACGATCGGCTTAAGCGTTCGGCTTGTGAATGATAAACAATAATGCAGATTGGAGGATCTCAAATATCACACATGTATATAAGTTGTAAATAAATTGTTAATAGCAAATTGTTACTTGTAATTAATCTGTATAATTTAAGTAATAAGATATTTAAATAAACGAGTGCAAATAAATGTAAATT
The DNA here is from genome assembly GCA_036937285.1 of Euphydryas editha. Lineage (NCBI taxonomy): Eukaryota > Metazoa > Arthropoda > Insecta > Lepidoptera > Nymphalidae > Euphydryas > Euphydryas editha. Next base: position 3,591,168 of record JAUPFZ010000031.1, on the reverse strand, counting down.
TATCGAAAAAAATTGTAATTAATTAAATTAACCCATTCTTTGTATTATACAAAATAATAATAACTCAGTGATAATAATTCAATTCAATTCATAAAAGTATGCAATTTTTTTTCAATGTTTTATGACGTTATCACGAAAAATTATCGTCCGTAAACCGACTTTTTTATGGCATGTATTTAATGTTACAACTTTAAATCTACGTTTTTCTATCCAAAGTATTCGAAATTGCTAACAAAAATACTGAATTGCACACTAAATTTGCGCATTAAATAAATCAAATATACTATACTCTTTGATCTTTAAAGCTCAACTATTTTACTGAATGACTAACTGTTAACTTATAGTAAATCTAATTATTATTTTAGTGCAACAATATATTTAATCTGTTTTTTTGGAATCCATCACCTATTAAATTTTAAAGAACATGACTTATACTAAATAAAACACCAGTTAATCAGTCATGTTTATTAAATTAACCTAACCTAACCTAACCTAAAATATGCATTAATTTTTATGCAATATTTAGATAATGATGTTAGTAATTCGGTTGTAATATTGGATAATTTAGTGTGCAAATCAGTATTTTTGTTATGCGGTGAGTAATTTTGTTTTAGAATGCTTATATCTGTGGTTTTAGCAAGATTTTCGTAGCAAAGTTAGATAAAAAAAGTCGCTAACTTTGATTTATTTTAAACATTTTCTAATAATACACGTTTAGTTATACAATTATTTAAATTAATATACAGTCATTTATTTGATATGCAGGTAGATTATTAGTCCAGAAATGTTGTTTGCTTAATTTTTAAATAGAGGTGCAATTAAAAATTCCCCCTTTTTTATTACTGTGTATTTCATTATTTTGTGCATACTTTTATGTGAGTGCAATAAAGTGCTTATCTATCGATCTATCTATTTATAACTCTCCCTACAGAGTTAGGTACAATTATTTTCACTGTATAGAAGAGCTTATAGCTAAAATTTACCCAAACATTAATAATATAAACGATAAACCTGCAGAAGGGTTATGCGAGCGTGCCATCTAGCACCAAAAAACGATCAAGTCTCAGTCATAAATTAAATACTTTTGATATTATTCAAACAGGTCGAATATCAGTATAAATCTATCGAGTCAGTGATAAACACTGATGATGCCATTCATTAGCCAGTCATTCATTAGCCATTTATTAGCCAGTTCCTGTATAGACTGAAGCCTCCCGGTCTCCCAACTGACATATTAAAATTGAGAGTTGGCGCGCTAATTATGTTGCTTCGCAACATAAATCCATCAAAATTATGCAATGGCAGATTGTAAGTAAAAACATTGCATCGCAATGTAATAGAGGCAACTATACTGACCGGTTGTTCTCGAGAAGAGTCTGTATTTATTCCTAGGTTTCCCTTAACACTATCAAATTACCCCTTCGAATTGAAGAGAGTGCAGTTTCCCATCAAAGTCGGCTTCGCAATGACCATAATCAAAGCTTAAGGTCGAACTTAAGCTAGCGAGAGTATACTTGAGGGAAAGCTACTTCTCCCACGGCCAGTTGCATGTGGCATGCTCCAGAGTAGCCTGGTGATTCTAGCACCCGAAGGAAAAACAAAAAAATATTGTTTACAAAGTTATACTGGAGTAGATGTACTATTTCAATTTTGTTGTAAAAAGATAATACCCCCGCGTAACTTTCACTAGATCAAAGGCCGAGCTTCGTGTTCATGAAATATAACAAAATTTTATAATATTTTAATGTTTATTTAACCTTCAAATCGCTACTCTATAATAAAGATTGTTACATTCTATAATTATTCAAACATTTTAAGATAATTTACATTTATTATAGCAAAATGATTAACGTAAAAAAACAATTAAAAATCTTATTAGAACCACTTCGTCTTATACGCGGACCAAGTTGCGGGCAAAAGCTGGTTAACGCTAAACAGAAACTGTTGAACGCAGACTCACCCCCACTTGCTAACATAATTCATTGTTTGTCTTTAAAAAGTATTGTATTATTACTATTTATAAAAAGTTTTCGTACAGAAATTGGAAAGTTGCATAACTCATAACAAGTACCTTTGGTAACTTCTAAAATTTCATGAAAAAATATATTATTATTATTAAAAAGATTTAATTAATATTTTGAATATTGAAACGTTATCTAGAAGTACTACGGTACTACAGTACCTACTTCTAGACAGGCTAAAAAAATCGCGCTACGACTAATATTAGCGGAACGGTGGCTACGAATACATAGAAAATACGAAAATAGTCAATACGAGAGAAACTAGGAGGAATGTCATGTTTATAAATGAAGTAGTTATGCTAAGAACCTTTGATTTGTTTTGTTGTTTCCTTTTTTTTTTTTTGTTAAATACCAATATGGCTTCGTACTTCCGGCAACAAGTAAAGCTTACAAATAATTTAGATTTGTTTATTCTATATCTGTAGTACAACTTGGGCACATAATAATTTTTTTATTTTTTTATTATGATTAATATATTATGAATAATAAATAAATAAATATGATCGACATACACAAACGATTCCCTAAAACATCCCCTAAAACAATTCATACGATTGGCAGTGAAGAATTTTCCCACGAAAAGAGTGCGTGCTTCTATTGATAACTGGACGCAACGTTTAAAGGACACTTTGATCTTAGCCAAAAGGCCGAGAAGCGATAGCCAATGGACATTACTTCGAATAAGCTTTATATATTTTTAATTTATTTATATAAGCTTTATTTATTTTTAATTAAGTAATTAATGTTATTATTATTATTTTTAATTTAATACTTTATTACATAATAACCTTATTGAATGAATATTATTGATATTATTGAACCTTATTGAACCTTATTGAATAATAACATTGAAAGAAAAAATTTTTACAGAAAATGTGCAATGGCGGCCTTATCACTGAGAGCGATTTCTTACAGGCAACCATGAGTAAAGGATATCTCTAGACAGAAAGCAGTTGACGCATAAAGTATTACTGTCATTTAAACTAAGTCACATATAAAAAATAGTAATTTAATATATATAAGCACACACATACATAAATATATATATTTAAATATACACATACATACACACATACATAATATATACACATATATATTATAATTTATACATACATACATACATATTATATACATATAAGTACGTACATACATACAGTCATCACGTACAATAGAAAAAATGTTTTTTTTTTGTTACAATATTTAGGGACTATGTATATATCTTTCTATTATTCGCTATATTTATATATATTGACAGATACATGTTCGAATTTCGAAGCCTGAGGCTGGGCTACCAGTAAAATTATATTTTTAATTAAGTAGGTAAAGGTATAGCATCAATCGTCTACATACAAAACGTTACGTAACTGTTCCCGATGGAATCTTTCCTGCACCCTTGAGACCGACCACTTACTTTTTTCAAGCGCGTTCCATTGCACACCCCGCGGCCGGCTAGTATAAAAACGGGCGGCAATGAAATAAGAGCATTCAGTAGCTTTCGAGCAGTCTACAACAGAAGTGCACGATGAGAGTTCTGGTTAGTTGAATCGGTCATTAGAAGCATTGTGTAACGTGACCAGTGCGTGCTTTGCCTAGTGTAGTGCCGAATCGGATTGTCGATAATGTGCATTTAATTTCGCAGATTGTTGCCGCCGCTGTCCTCGCCTGTGCCGCAGCCGCGCCCTCTGGCGCCCTGCTCGCCTATGGCTCACCCTATGCAAACGGCCTCCTCGGCCATGGCGCTCCCTTGGCTGTCATCCCTCCAGGCGACATCCAAGGTGCCGCTATCGATGCTCACGTAGAAGTCTCCGACCACGCCCGCGCCGCCGTTGATGCTACCCGCGAATACCACGACCAGGCCGCCGAGCTCCAGGGCCAAGCCATTAACGCCGCCGAAGACCACGCATGGCAAGCAGTCAACGCCGCTCAGACCGCCCAGGCTCAGCTTGATGGTGCCACCGCCGGAGTCGCTCCCGTTGTAGCCCACCAACTGGCCGGTCACGTCGCCCCTATCGTCGGCCACGCCGCATACGCCGCGCCCGCCCTCGTCGGTCACGGTATCGCCACCATCAGTGGTAGCCATTCCGTCTCCACATCATCCCTCTCCCAGACGCACCCCGCCCCCTTGGTGCACGCGCCCGCCGCTTACGCCGGTCACGGTGTCACCGCTCCCCTGCTCGCCGGCCACGGCGTCGCCGCCATCGGTGGTAGCCATTCCGTCTCCACATCATCCCTCTCCCAGACGCATCCCGCCCCCGTGGTACACGCGCCTGTCGCGTACGCCACGCATGGTGCCTACGGTCACGGACTCGCGCACGGACACGGATGGCAACTGTGATAGATATTTAGCGAAAAACTCTTAATAGGTACTCATGTTCGGAATGTAATTTAAATGTAAAAAAAAGAGCATAATGAAGGCGAGGATGTGTGAATAAACGAATTAACTAATACTTTCCTTTGTTTCCTTTATTTGACTACGAATGTACGAGAGAATATGAATAAAATAATATAATAACGTGAAATGACGACACTTGAATAATACTCGTGATATAAGCAAGAAGTTCACACGACATTCCATTTATCAGTTCACTAAAATGTCAAATACTTCCGGCAACAAGTAAACCTTACTAATAATTTAGATTTGTTTATTCGAGTTGATATTTAAAACTAGTAAATCGTTATTGTATATATCGTTATTGTAATCGTCTACTACTACTATACTGAATATATTTCTATTAATAGGCTGGAGCCTTCTTCTAAGAATAGTTAGTACCTATAGTAAATATATACAATAAGCAACTTTTGCTGATCTACATACGTAAATAAAATGACAGAGGTCTGTCGTTACGTCACAGAGAAACTACTGGATATATTTCAATTAGGTCTTCTAAGATTACTTTCTTAGATATCTGGCCCTTATCTAGAAAAAAAAAATTGCGATATCTTCATTTTGTACAAAGTTTTTAGTTTTGAGAAACAATGATTTTTATAAGCGTTACGTGTTTTTAAAAAGACGTTTTGTAAGCAAAATATATCTTTAAATTTTCGATTTCGATTTTTTTTTTTTTTTTACAAAATACTGTCACTATAATAGACGACGCACACGAGCTCGCGCTATCTACATAGACTGGCCATGAATACTGTTACAACTAAAAATAAACAAAATATTACATTTGAATTTGGAATCTGTCATTTTTATATTTGATTGTTCATTGTGTTTTCTCATTTTCGCGCCAATACATTGTAAAACATTTTGTGATATTAAAATAGAGTGGGGTGATAAAGAGAACCGACTCGCTGTCATTGCATAAAACAAAGTAGGTATGGAACCAAATACAATTTTTAAAACTCTCCATACGCTTGGTATTAGTCAAATGTTTGTGTACCGGCCTATTGATAAGTACAATGAACCCTGTTCTGTTTGTGATAGAAAAAGATCTGGCCGTCCACGTAGTGTTCGTACAAAAAGGGGATCAAAGCAGTAAGGGAAAGAATTCGAAGAAATCCTGTCCGAAAGCAAAAGGTTTTATCTCGGGAGATGAAGATAGCACCTAGAACCATATCGCGTATTTTAAAAGATGAGACTTAGGACTTGCAGCCTATAAGACACGCACTGGTCATTTCTTAATTGATAATTTAAAAAGAGGAATAGGGTGGTAAAATCAAAAATTCAAAACTACTACTTAATTAGTACGCAAAGGGAGGTCACAGAAAATTGTTGTTTACGGATGAGATTTTTTTTACAATTGAGCAATATTTTAACAAATAAAATGTATTTATGCTCAAAGCTCTAAGAAAGCTTCCCAATTCGTCAACAGAATACAACGTGGGCATTATCCGACTTCGGTGATAGTTTGGTAGGGTGTAAGTGATGAAGGAGTGACGGAGCCATATTTTTGTGAAAAAGGTATCAAAACATTGGCACAATTGTATCAAGATACAATTCTTGAGAAGGTAGTTAAGCCTTAACAACACCATATTCAATAACCAAGAATGATCTTTTCAGCAAGACTCTGCGGCGGGTCATAAAGCTCAATCCACCCAATCTTAGTTAGTAACCAACGTTCCGGGCTTCATCAGAGCTGAAGACTGGCCGTCATCTAGTCCCAATCTTAATCCGCTGGATTATGATTTTAATCAGTTTTAGAGAGTATGGCTTGCTCTAAATGCCATGATAATTTAGGGTCCCTAAAATAATACATACGATTGGCAATGAAGAATTTTCCCATGAAAATAGTGCGTACTTCTATTGATAACTGGCCTCAGCGTTTAAAGGATTGTATTGCAGCCAATGGAAACCACTTCAAATAAGCTTTATATATTTTTAATGGTTTTATATTAATGTAGTAATTTAACACACTGTAATAGTAATTAATGTTACGTGCAATAGAAAAAAATGTTTTTTTCTTTGTAACAATATTTAGGGCAAGACTATGTACATATCTTTCTATTATTCGCTATATTGAGAAATACATGTTGGAATTTCGAATTAGGCCTCGGGCTGGGCTACCAGTAAAAAATACATTTTTAATTACGTATGTAAAAAATGTAAAGCATAGGTTCAATCGTCTACATCCAAAACGTTACGTAACTGTTCCCGATGGAATCCTTCCTGCACCCTTGAGATCGACCACTTACTTTTTTCAAGCGCGTTCCATTGCATACTCCGCGGCCGGCTAGTATAAAAACGGGCGGCAACGAAATGAAAGCATTCAGTAGCCTTCGAGCAGTCTACAACAGAAGTGCACGATGAGAGTTCTGGTTAGTTGAACCGGTCATTAGAAGCATAGTGTAACGTGACCCGTGCGTGCTTTGTCTAGTGTAGTGCCGAATCGGATTGTCGATAATGTGGATTTAATTTCGCAGATTGTTGCCGCCGCTGTCCTCGCCTGTGCCGCAGCCGCGCCCTCCGGCGCCCTGCTGGCCTATGGCTCACCCTACGCCAACGGGCTCCTCGGCCATGGCGCTTCCTTGGCTATCATTCCTCCAGGTGACATCCAAGGTGCCGCTATCGACGCTCACGTAGAAGTCTCCGACCATGCCCGCGCCGCCGTTGATGCTACCCGCGAATACCACGACCAGGCCGCAGAGCTCCAAGGACAAGCCATTAACGCCGCCGAAGACCACGCATGGCAAGCAGTCAACGCCGCTCAGACCGTCCAGGCTCAGGTTGATGGTGCCGCCGCCAGAGTCGCTCCCGTGGTAGCCCACCAACTGGCCGGTCACGTCGCCCCTATCGTCGGCCACGCCGCATACGCCGCGCCCGCCCTCGTCGGTCACGGTGTCGCCGCCATCGGTGGTAGCCATTCCGTCTCCACATCATCCCTCTCCCAGACGCACCCCGCCCCCTTGGTGCACGCGCCCGCCGCTTACGCCGGTCACGGTGTCACCACTCCCCTGCTCGCCGGCCACGGTGTCGCCGCCATCGGTGGTAGCCATTCCGTCTCCACATCATCCCTCTCCCAGACGCATCCCGCCCCCGTAGTGCACGCGCCCGTCGCGTACGCCGCGCATGGTGCCTACGGTCACGGACTCGCGCACGGACACGGATGGTAACTGTGATAGATATTTAGCCAAAAAGTCTTAATACTCATGTTCGGAATGTAATTTAAATGTAAAAAAGAGCATAATGAAGGCGAGGATGTGTGAATAAACGAATTAACTAATACTTTCCTTTGTTTCCTTTATTTGACTACGAATGTACGAGAGAATATGAATAAAATAATATAATAACGTCGAATGACGACACGTGAATAATACTCGCGATATAAGCAAGAAGTTCACACGACATTCCATTTTTCAGATCACTAAAATGTCAAATACTTCCGGCAACAAGTAAACCTTACAAATAAACTACGGCAAACATTCACTTAAATATATTTTTCCTCCTTATTGAATTTACTCCCAAAAACGCTAAAAGATGAAATGAACGAAAAAAATTACAAACATAAACTCAAAAAGCACTTTTTAGAGGAATGTGTATAGATACCGGTTCTGCTTACAGCGTTGATGCGATGGACGGATCAATTCCATTTTAATATTTAGATTACATACTACTATAATTTTATATATTATTACTTACCTACGTATAGTTTAACTACAGTGCACAGTAAAACTAACTTTTGTATATAAGGCACTGAATGTATATAAATTTTAATGTATAAATAAATAAATAAAATAAATAAATAAATATAAAATAAATATTTGAAACTAGTAAATCGATATTCATATCGCTTTTATGAACTACTACTACTACTATACTGAATATATTTCTATTAATAGGCTAAAGCCTTCTTCTAAGAATAGTTAGTATATTAATAATACCTATAATAAGCAACTTTTGCAGATCTATGTAAATAAAATGACAGAGGTCTGTCGTTACATCACAGAGAAACTACTGGATATATTTCAATCAGGTCTTCTAAGATTTCTTTCTTAGATATCTGGCCCTTATCTACAAAAGAAAAGAAAAAAAAATGCGATATCTTTATTTAATATAAAGTTTTTAGTTTTAAGAAACGATTTTTATAAGCGCTACGTGTTTTTAAAAAGACGTTTTGTAAGCATAGTATATCTTTATATTTTTGCTTTCGATTACTTTTATGTATTTTTTTTTTCACAAAATACAATCACAATGATAGACGACGCACACGAGCTCACGCTTTCTACATAGACTGGCCATGAATACTGTTACAACTAAAAATAAACAAAATATTACATTTGAATTTGGAATCTGTCACTTTTATATTTGATTGTTCATTGTGTTTTCTCATTTTCACGCCAATACATTGTAAAATATTTTTTGAAATTAAAATGGAATGGGGTGATAAAGAGAACCGACTCGATGTCATTGCATAAAACAAAGTAGGTATGGAACCAAATACAATTTTTAAAACTCTCCATACGCTTGGTATTACTTAAATGTTTATGTACCGGCCTATTGATAAGTACAATGAAACCTCCTCTGTTTGTGACAGAAAAAGATCTGGCCGTCTACGTAGTGTTCGTACGAAAAAGGCGATCAAAGCAGTAAAAGAAAGAATTCGAAGAAATCCTGTCCAAAAGCAAAAGATTTTATCTCGGGAGATGAAGATAGCACCTAGAACCATATCGCGTATTTTAAAAGATGAGACTTAGGAATTGCAGCCTATAAGACACGCACTGGTTATTTCTTAACTGATAATTTAAAAAGAGGAATAGGGTGGTAAAACTTAGGAATTGCAGCCTATAAGACACGCACTGGTTATTTCTTAACTGATAATTTAAAAAGAGGAATAGGGTGGTAAAATCAAAAATTCAAAACTACTACTTAATCAGTACGCAAAGGGAGGTCACAGAAAATTGTTGTTTACGGATGAGATTTTTTTACAATTGAGCAATATTTTAACAAATAAAATGTATTTATGCTCAAAGCTCTAAGAAAGCTTCCCAATTCGTCAACAGAATACAACGTGGCCATTATCCGACTTCGGTGATAGTTTGGTAGGGTGTAAGTGATGAAGGAGTGACGGAGCCATATTTTTGTGAAAAAGGTATCAAAACATTGGCACAATTGTATCAAGATACCATTCTTGAGAAGGTAGTTAAGCCTTAACAACACCATATTCAATAACCAAGAATGATCTTTTCAGCAAGACTCTGCGCCGGGTCATAAAGCTCGATCCACCCAATCTTAGTTAGTAACCAACGTTCCGGACTTCATCAGAGCTGAAGACTGGCCGTCATCTAGTCCCGATCTTAATCCGCTGGATTATGATTTTAATCAGTTTTAGAGAGTATGGCTTAATCAAAATGCCATGATGATTTAGGGTCCCTAAGATAATCCATACGATTGGCAATGAAGAATTTTCCCATGAAAATAGTGCGTATTTCTATTGATAACTGGCCTCAGCGTTTAAAGGATTGTATTGCAGCCAATGGAAACCACTTCAAATAAGCTTTATATATTTTTTAATGGTTTTATATTAATGTAGTAAACTAACACACTGTAATAGTAATTAATATTGCGTGCAATAGAAAAAATGTTTTTTTCTTTGTAACAATATTTAGGGCAAGACTATGTACATATCTTTCTATTATTCGCTATATATATTGAGAAATACATGTTGGAATTTCGAATTAGGCCTCGGGCTGGGCTACCAGTAAAAAATACATTTTTAATTAAGTATGTAAAAAAGGTAAAGCATAGGTTCAATCGTCTACATCCAAAACGTTACGTAACTGTTCCCGATGGAATCCTTCCTGCACCCTTGAGATCGACCACTTACTTTTTTCAAGCGCGTTCCATTGCACACCCCGCGGCCGGCTAGTATAAAAACGGGCGGCAACGAAATGAAAGCATTCAGTAGCCTTCGAGCAGTCTACAACAGAAGTGCACGATGAGAGTTCTGGTTAGTTGAATCGGTCATTAGAAGCATAGTGTAACGTGACCCGTACGTGCTTTGTCTAGTGTAGTGCCGAATCGGATTGTCGATAATGTGGATTTAATTTCGCAGATTGTTGCCGCCGCTGTCCTCGCCTGTGCCGCAGCCGCGCCCTCCGGCGCCCTGCTGGCCTATGGCTCACCCTACGCCAACGGCCTCCTCGGCCATGGCGCTTCCTTGGCTGTCATCCCTCCAGGTGACATCCAAGGTGCCGCTATCGACGCTCACGTAGAAGTCTCCGACCACGCCCGCGCCGCCGTTGATGCTACCCGCGAATACCACGACCAGGCCGCCGAGCTCCAGGGACAAGCCATTAACGCCGCCGAAGACCACGCATGGCAAGCAGTCAACGCCGCTCAGACCGTCCAGGCTCAGGTTGATGGTGCCGCCGCCAGAGTCGCTCCCGTGGTAGCCCACCAACTGGCCGGTCACGTCGCCCCTATCGTCGGCCACGCCGCATACGCCGCGCCCGCTCTCGTCGGTCACGGTGTCGCCGCCATCGGTGGTAGCCATTCCGTCTCCACATCATCCCTCTCCCAGACGCACCCCGCCCCCTTGGTGCACGCGCCCGCCGCTTACGCCGGTCACGGTGTCACCGCTCCCCTGCTCACCGGCCACGGCGTCGCCGCCATCGGTGGTAGCCATTCCGTCTCCACATCATCCCTCTCCCAGACGCATCCCGCCCCCGTGGTACACGCGCCTGTCGCATACGCCACGCATGGTGCCTACGGTCATGGACTCGCGCACGGACACGGATGGCAACTGTGATAGATATTTAGCGAAAAACTCTTAATAGGTACTCATGTTCGGAATGTAATTTAAATGTAAAAAAAGATCATAATGAAGGCGAGGATGTGTGAATAAACGAATTAACTAATACTTTCCTTTGTTTCCTTTATTTGACTACGAATGTACGAGAGAATATGAATAAAATAATATAATAACGTGAAATGACGACACTTGAATAATACTCGTGATATAAGCAAGAAGTTCACACGACATTCCATTTATCAGTTCACTAAAATGTCAAATACTTCCGGCAACAAGTAAACCTTACTAATAATTTAGATTTGTTTATTCGAGTTGATATTTAAAACTAGTAAATCGATATTGTATATATCGTTTTTGTAATCTTCTACTACTACTACTATACTGAATATATTTCTATTAATAGGCCGGAGCCTTCTTCTAAGAATAGTTAGTACCTATAGTAAATATATTATATAATAAGCAACTTTTGCTGATCTACATACGTAAATAAAATGACAGAGGTCTGTCGTTACGTCACAGAGAAACTACTGGATATATTTCAATTAGGTCTTCTAAGATTACTTTCTTAGCTGGCCCTTATCTAGAAAAAAAAATTGCGATATCTTCATTTTGTACAAAGTTTTTAGTTTTAAGAAACAACGATTTTTATAAGCGCTGCGTGTTTTTAAAAAGACGTTTTTTAAGCAAAATATATCTTTAAATTTTCGTTTTCGATTTTTTTCTTTTATTTTTTTTTTGTTTTTTTTTTTTTTTTTACTTTACAAAATACAATTACTATAATAGACGAAGCACACGAGTTCGGACTATCTATATAGACTGGCCATGAATACTGTTGCAACTAAAAATAAACAAAATATTACATTTGAATTTGGAATCTGTCATTTTGATATTTGATTGTTAATTGTGTTTTCATTTTCGCGCCAATACATTGTAAAATATTTTGTGAAATTAAAATGGAGTGGGTTGATAAAGAGAACCGAATCGCTGTCATTGCATAAAACAAAGTAGGAATGGAACCAAATACAATTTTTAAATCTCTCCATACGCTTGGTATTAGTCAAATGTTTGTGTACCGGCCTATTGATAAGTACAATGAACCCTCCTGTGTTTGTGATAGAAAAAGATCTGGCCGTCCACGTAGTGTTCGTACGACAAAGGCGATCAAAGCAGTAAGGGAAAGAATTCGAAGAAATCCTGTCCGAAAGCAAAAGATTTTATCTCGGGAGATGAAGATAGCACCTAGAACCATATCGCGTATTTTAAAAGATGAGACTTAGGAATTGCAGCCTATAAGACACGCACTGGTTATTTCTTAACTGATAATTTTAAAAAAAGAATAGCGTGGTAAAATCAAAAATTCAAAACCACTACTTAATCAGTACGCAAAGGGAGGTCACAGAAAATTGTTGTTTACCGATGAGAATTTTTTTACAATTGAGCAATATTTTAACAAATGAAATGTATTTATGCTCAAAGCTCTAAGAAAGCTTCCAAATTAGTCAAAAAAATACAACGTGGGCATTATCCGACTTCAGTGATAGTTTGGTAGGGTGTAAGCGATGAAGGAGAGACGGAGCCATATTTTTGTGAAAAAGGTAGCAAAACATTGGCACAATTGTATCAAGATACCATTCTTGACAAGGTATTACACAACAAGGGTTTACCGGTGGGAGGGATGCGCTGTGCCGCGCTCCCGGCTGCATGGGTACCACCATCTTGCTTTTTTCTTCCGCGAAACAGCTTTGCTGTGTGTCGGAAAGAAGGGCAAGAAAGGCGGTGTAATTACTGGCACCGAGACTTAACATCATGTCTCAGGATAGGCAACACATAAATTAGTTGGCTGGGCTAGTTCCAGGTAAACTAGTTTATGTTCATGGGCGATGTCGGCCACTTACCATCACGTGGTACGTCTGCCAGTTTGCTTATCCAAGTAACATAAAAAAGTTAAGCTTTAACCACACCATATTCAATAACCAAGAATGATGCTTTCAGCAAGACTCTCCGGCGGGTCATAAAGCTCGATCCACCCAATCTTGGTTAGAAACCAACGTTCCGGACTTCGTCAGAGCTGAAGACTGGCCGTCATCTAGTTCCGATATTAATCCGCTGGATTATAATTGATAGTCAGTTTTAGAGAGTATGGCTTGCTCTAAATGCCATGATAATTTGAGGTCCCTAAGCCAATCCATACGATTGGCAGTGAAGAATTTTCCCATGAAAAGAGTGCATGCTTCTATTGATAACTGGCCTCAACGTTTAAAGGACTGTATTGCAATGGAGACCACTTCGAATAAGCTTTATATATTTTTAATGGTTTTATATTAATGTAGTAAACTAACATACTTTAATAAGTATGTTAGTTTATATGTAATTAGTATAAATGTTACGTGCAATATATATATATATATATTGGGGGTGTTTATTGAGGTTAGGGACGAACACTTGAGGTATCGTTAAAATATACCGCCGGATTCGTGTTCAGCAGCAAAAAATACATGAAAATAGTCGTTGCCTGGAATTTTTGTGAGCCCCTATGATTTCTGACAGCCTGATCATTTCGTAAAGTGGTATTTTTTCAAGGTTAGGGGACGCGCTGCTCTGTCTGTAGACGAAATTTCAAAAAAGGCCACGCTCTAATGGAAAGTACATAAAAAATCCTAAATTTTCCATATTTTTAAATATTTTTAGGTCAAAAGGAATTTTGGGTATAGAGGTGTTCCGGTTGACAAAGAACGTCCCATATAATACTCTTATTGAGAGATACCGGTTCGAATTTTGAAAAACGTTACGTAACTGATTCCGATGGGATCCTTTCCACCCTTCAAGAGCGACCACTTACTTTTTTCAAGCGCATTCCGTTTCATAACACGTCGCCGGCTAGTATAAAAACGGACGGCCTAGAAATGTGAGTATTCAGTAGCCTTCGAGCAGTCTACAACAGAAGTGCACGATGAGAGTTCTGGTTAGTTGAACCGGTCATTAGAAGCATTGTGTAACGTGACCCGTGCGTGCTTTGTCTAGTGTAGTGCCGAATCGGATTGTCGATAATGTGGATTTATTTTCGCAGTATGTTGCCGCCGCTGTCCTCGCCTGCGCCGCAGCCGCGCCCTCCGGCGCCCTGCTGGCCTATGGCTCACCCTACGCCAACGGCCTCCTCGGCCATGGCGCTCCCTTGGCTGCCATCTCCCCAGGTGACATACAAGGTGCCGCTATCGACGCTCACGTAGAAGTCTCGGACCACGCCCGCGCCGCCGTTGATGCTACCCGTGAATACCATGACCAAGCCGCCGAGCTCCAAGGACAAGCCATTAACGCCGCCGAAGACCACGCATGGCAAGCAGTCAACGCCGCTCAGACTGCCCAGGCTCAGGTTGATGGTGCCGCCGCCAGAGTCGCTCCCGTTGCGGCCCGCCAACTGGCCGGTCACGTCACCCCTGTCATCGGCCACGCCGCATACGCCGCGCCCGCCCTCGTCGGTCACGCCGGTTACGCCGGTCACGGTATCGCCGCTTACGGTCACGGTGTCGCCGCTCCCCTGCTCGCCGGCCACGGTGTCGCCGCCATCGGTGGTAGCCATTCCGTCTCCACATCATCCCTCTCCCAGACGCACCCTGCCCCCGTGGTGCACGCGCCCGTCGCGTACGCCGCGCATGGCGTCTACAGTCATGGACTCGCGCACGGACGCGGATGGTAAACTGTGATAGATATTTAGCCAAAAAATCTTAATACTCATGTTCAGAATGTAATTTAAATGTAAAATAAAATGTAAAGAGCATAATGAAGGCGAGAATGTGTGAATAAACGAATTAACTAATACTTTTCTTTGTTTCCTTTATTTGACTACGAATGTACGAGAGAATATGAATAAAATATAATAACGTCGAATGACGACACGTAAATAATAATATAAGCAAGAATTTCACACGACATTCCATTTCTCATGCTTATATGAACTACTATTATTACTACTACTATACTGAATATATTTCTATTAATAGGCCGGAGCCTTCTTCTAAGAATAGTTAGTACCTATAGTAAATATATATAATAAGCAACTTTTGCTGATCTACATACGTAAATAAAATGACAGAGGTCTGTCGTTACGTCACAGAGAAACTACTTGATATATTTCAATAAGGTAGGCTTAAAAAAAATTTGCGATATCTTCATTTAATATAACGCTGTTTGTTTTAAGAAACAACGATTTTAATAAGCGCTACGTGTTTTTAAAAAGACGTTTTGTAAGAAAAGTATATCTTCATATTTTCGCTTTCGATCTTTTTGATGGCTTTTTTTTTCACAAAATACAATCACTATAATAGACGACGCGATGCATACGAACTCGCGCTTTTTTTATATCTTTCTATTATTCGCTATATTTATATATATTGACAGATACATGTTCGAATTTTAAATTAGGCCTCAGACTGGGCTACCAGTAAAATTACATTTTTAATTAAGTAGGTAAAGGTATCGCATAGATTCAATCGTTTACATCCAAAACTTTACATAACTGATCCCGATAGAATCAGAATATATATATATATATATATTATAAAGATAATTACATATATAAAATAAAGTATTTTATTTATAGACGTAACGGTTATGTGGGTAATAAATAGGTAAAAAGGTAGGTAGGATAACGATCTAGAGGTCGTTTGTTGAAATCCGTAGTTGCAATTAAAAATTATCTGATAAAAGAAGTCATAATTATTTTACGGAAAAATAACATTAAAAATGCTTCTATTTTAGTTAGATATAATAATAACATTTTAATTTATGCTAATATTATAAAGTTAATAAGATTGTTTGTTTGTTCGAACAATAAATCGTTAGTTTTGGATATATTATACCACCAAAAACAGAACACTATAAATTTAATACAATAATACATAATATATAAAATTTATTGATATCAATGAACAAAAAGTATTAGTATATTATATAGTTAAGTATGGGATGTAAGATCATTAAATAAAGGATAAACTGGTCCAGATTCATTTATTAACTAATTTTTTAATTAATTATAAAAATAAATATATAAGTAGTATTTTATGCAAGATATTACTAATTTTGCAATAAAACACAGTTTATATATTATTTTCAAAAGAGTAACTGCGGAGTTTCTTGCCGAATCTTCTCTGCAGAATCTACACTCCGAATCGGTGGTAGCTTTATTTTTACAAAATAATAATCACTTTAAAGTTTCAACTTGTAAAATGACGATTCGTAAGTGCTCGTGGGGCCTATTTGAATAAAGTTGTTTTTGATTTTGATTTTGCTTTTATAATAATCATTTAACGATTTATTCTCAACGACAAAAAAAAAATTAACTAAAATCAAATATATCTAAAATCAACACGACTTCTAACGATGATACATACTAAAATCTCTGTCTGTTTATATTTCATCGAATAACTAATGAAAAGCACACGAACGTTACACAGGTCCGTGTTTACGGTAATTACGCCTAACGGACGATCAATCATGTTATTGCGTGTTATTATTTGTCTATTATGTGTATTGCGGCTTCGATGCCTGCTTGATGTGGGGTGTGCACTATTTAAATAAACGCGGGATAGTACAATTATACGTATTTGTGTTTTATAAGGTTTGCGATGGAACTTCGTTTCTTTGATTATATATTTACATGACTGCTGAAATATATTATAGAACACATTAAAATTGAGACGTAAAACTTCATGAGGAAGTGCTCACGGATTCGTGGATCACGCGTGTAAAACACCGGTAATCAGCTACTAATTTGGTAATTAACTCCTTAGCCTCGAAGCTCTTCGTGAAAATGAGATAAGATGATTTAACAAGGTGTAATTACCCGAGAATCTGACATCACGTTGGTTGTAGCAACTGACAAATGTTCAACGCTTATGACAAATGCCATATAGACGTTAATTTGTGTTTAAGTTGTGTGTATTTAGACATTTGAAACGAGATTTAATTCAACCGTTGAGTGTGAGGCATTTATTTAATTCAATGTCCATATTTTCATATATATATTTTAAATAAATTTATGTCCACGGGCTCATTTTGCCCATGCAAAATTATTTTTTTTTTAAATTATTTAATTATTCTTTTTTATTCCAATTTATTTTGTTAATTTATACTTAGTACAATGGTAGCTGCTTACATTAGTAATGACCTAATAACATATACAATACATTAGTAGTGACTTATACATCCATATTAGCCGTTGTATGTCCACTGCTTTGATTTGCCAATACTCGCCACGCTTAGCAGGCGGGTTGGCGAGTGCTTTGTATTTTTGCAGGATATGGTGACACTGCTGGCCATCACCATCCTGGTTGGTGTACAATTGTTCGCACCTCTACGGCCTTAGTCGCCTTTTACGACACCTCGGCAAGAAAGAGGCATTGTGCAATGTTCGTGATTCTTTATCTACCAGTTACGTTAGCACGCCTGTCTGTCGGTCAATGTTAATTATACATTTTAAAGGTTTCATAATATACTAACAATACTGCTGTTTCGCTGTTAGACAGGGGCCTATTCTCCTAATATAAAAAAGAAAAAAAAAATATGTTAGACAAACGAAGAAAAAGTTCTTTGTTTTGTCTTTAAGGTAAAGCAACTTAATACCTGTGTTTTAGGTATCAACCGAATAATATTCATATTTATTTTAATAAATAATACAAATAAAAAAAAATTAAGGCCAGGCTCGGGGCGGGAATGGAATGCACTATACTGAAGCAGAGTGCTAGGTCACTACCATTTGCACCAACGGGCGCCAGTTTTTTATTTTTATTTTTTATGTTAGTTGGATAGGCAAACTGGCAGACGTTCCACTTGATGGTAAGTGGTTGACGTCGCCCATGAATATAACCTAGTTTACCTGGAACTTGCCCAGGCAACTCATTTATGTGTTGCCTATCCAGAGACATAAGGTGTAAAAGTCTCGGTGCCAGTAATTACACTGCCTGTCTTGCCCTTCTCTCCAGTTAATCATAAGAGAAAAATGCGGATCAGCGGCTGTACATATCAGAAAATTCCTAATCACATCAGGTATTGGATGTCCACTGCTGAACGTAGGCCTCCCTTATCAACATCCAGAGTGAAGAAAAAATTCCTACCAAGAATATTAAGAAAGATATTTTTTCTGTATCTAACACCGAATAATAAAAATTAATTTTCTAATAAACTTGGCACTTGAAAATTCACAATGTCTTGCTTTTTTTATGTTCGTTGGATAGGCAAACTGGCAGACGTGCCACCTGATGGTAAGTGTATGACGTAGCCCACGAACATAAACAAGTTTACCTGGAACTAGCCCAGCCAACTCATTTATGTGTTGCCTATCCTGAGACATATGATGTTAAGTCTCGGTGCCAGTAATTACACTGCCTGCTTGTATTTAAACTTGCAAAAAGGTATTTCTGTTAACATCAACGTCTGTAACAATCTACTGTCATTACAGTAATTAAAATATATATATATATATGAACGTGTAATCAAAAGCATGGTTACACTACTACTCATGACATTCCTTGAAACATGGCTACATCGAACTCATTGATACACTATATATTCCATCTATTTAATGGAAGTGGTGGGGTTGATCACGTGGATTATTTACAGAATGTCATAGTACTGGATATCAAAAATACAATTCTTTCAGAATATGTCAATGTAATTCTTATTTTTTGAAATTTAATTTCTAATTACATATTACTCTTCTTTGATTAAGAATTGCCTATTAAACTATTTATAACCACAAGTATTCGATTTTAGTTACAATTAAACAAATAATATTGACAAGTTTAATGAAGTGAATTCGGCGATAGAATAGGAAAAATTAAAATTTATACCTCTCATTAAAATATTTCAAAATGTTCAAATTATATATTTGCTATAGAGAAAAATATCTTTTAATATTCATTAAATATTATATTTCTAAAAATAAGATAAATAATATATACAAAATTAATTGAATGCACGATTTACCAGTTTGACTTGATTTTTTCTATTATTTTTGTTGTTGCCTCGTTCTGTTTACTGTGGAATATCGTAAGTTACAAAACAACGCACTACGACTCAGGAGCTGGGTAGAAACCAAACCTTTTAATTACATAAAATATCAAATTACAATATAAATAGAATCGCAAGATAAATTTATTTATGTAAAAATATAAATAAGAAGATAAGACACTTAATTAATTGTAAATAATGAATTGTGTCCTTGTGATTATGGGAGGGCTGCTTTGACCGGGTCGCTCTGGAGATCGATGGGGAAGGTCATATGTTCAACAGTGGACATCCAATGGCTGATATGATGATGATGATGAATAAATTGTTATTAGCAAAACGTTAAAAATTGCGTTGCTATAATATTATATCAGGCTTAAGTACAGATAAAAATAGCTTAAGCAATCTGTACGAATAATATTTAAGCCCAGGTTATTTTTTACATTATATTATTAAAAATTTTTATAACACGTAAGTAAAAAATTATGACCTCAATTGAAATAGATGTTCATATTAATTGAAAAATTTTCATACTTAATTTAGAATTAATTTTTTTATATCTCATATAATACGTACATACTTTGCCACATCTGTTCAACCTCTTAGCAGTCAAAACTTGAAAAAATGGTTTCGTAGTGATCATGTATCGAAAGGAGAAATGTTTCATGAAAATCTGGTAGAATTTTCGTACGACGTTCAAACAAAACTGACATTTTTAAAATAGTATACAATTATTATGTTAGACTACAAGGCTTTGCTTCGCTTCTAGCGTGTTTTATGTTACATTAACTTGTAGACTACATACCTACAATATTCAAAAATCAAGCATTGTACATCATAAACAAAAAGAACTCATTTTTGAAATCGAACTAGTGATATTACATTGATAATTTTAAACTAACAAACTTCATCTTGATAATATTAATATAGTTTAAGAAACATAACTACCTATATTATAAATGTGAAATGTAAGTTTGTTTGTTACCCTTTCACGCGAAAACTACTACTACTAAAGTATAATCATGAAACATACATATTCTTGGAGGTATTAGAAGTAACATAGGATACTTTTTTTTTGTCGCGATAACCGACATCCACGCGGGCGAAGCCGCGGGCAGAAGCTAGTTGTATATAAATTAATATTAATCTTTCCAAAACAGATGTTCGAGCTACGTATGTGACGTAACGGAGTGCGGCGCATCGGTCGATGACCGCTAGAGGTCAAGATCTCGTAAAAGTGAATCCGTTTTACTTCCGAGATGCGCGCCATATTTAATGCGTACGTGTTTATATTTATGTTAGTGATTAAAGGTAAATAGTTTTTTTTTTTTTTTTAAGTTAAAAATAGTTTTTATATGTTTCAACCAGTTTAACAGAAAAGGAGGTGTAGGTAGCAATACCTATATATGTTTATATTAATCTATACATATAATCTTCGATCAATAATTATTGATCGAAAATTATAATTTTGACGACGCGTTGGCGCAGTCGTCACAGCTACTGACTGGTCGCGGGTTCGATCCCCGCACATGAAAAATATTTGTATAAGCCATACAGATGTTTGTCGTGGTCTGGGTGTTTGTGCTTGTGTATTGTGTGTATTTCCGGACCCCCGACACAGGATTCAAATCGTACTGGGGGCCGTTGAGTGTGAGACGTTTATTTATTTATTTTATTTATAATAAAGCAACAGGTTCAAATCTGTACATCGACAATCTATAATACTAAACTAATCGATACTGAAGCCAAAAATTTATTTCAATCGAAAAAAAAAGAATAGAAAAAAAATTCCGCCCACTCTAGAATTGGTATAATTCTTTTCAGGATAAAACAAAGTTTTGAGAAATAGAAAAAGAAAAACGTCCAACGTTGAAAAAAATACGGTTTTTTCTAAAAATCAAATAAGTTTCATATAATTTTACTTCGAAAAATTTCTTCATTTTGTTTTCTGAAAAGTACAATTAAAAACAAATATTTTGAAAAAAAAAAGTTCTAATCGGTCGATTTTTGAAAAATTCATTTGAAATAAAAAGCCGTTTTTTTTGAAAAACCAATAGCACTATTTGAGTTGGGTAAAAAAATTATGAAAAATGTTTTTGATAGGGAAGAACGAAATTACAAAATTTCAGCCAAATCAAAAACGGTCAGGTTTAAAAGTAGTCGATTTGACATGGAATGACCCATATGTATGTATATATTTTTTTAATCTGTATCATGACCGCACATCACGCTAAAACTACTGAATAAATTTGAATGAAACTGTTCACGGTTTGAATTCACACAACGAGCTAGGACAGTGGGTATTTTTAATCACGAAATTCGACACGATTCCCTTGGGAGAAGGGATGGGTAGTCAAAATGTCTACTTAGTTATATTTCAGTAACTGGTCCAATATTATTTAATCTTTCTTTGTTAGAGATACTTTAAATATGGTCTTATAAATGTTTCAAGGTAATTGGTTTGTTACTTCAAATAGTATGGACATTGTAGTCCTCTACTAAGAATGTACAGTATGTGCGGCTCATATTAAGTTGGTATATGTACATTATCTTAGTCTTAATAAACGGAATAGCAATAGTGAACGAAGTCTGTAGTACTGAATTCAACTGACACAGCCTGTAAACATCCCATTGCTGGACAAAGGCCTCTTCTCCATGTAGGAGAAGGGTTGGAGCTTAATCCACCACGCTGTTTCGCTTTATTTCCCTAGCAAGAGTAACGATCGTTACCAGGTGTCTATAATAACGTACGGGACCCAAGGCTTTAAGCGTTCGCCAAGACACGGTGAGGAGACCCACAGAGACATATACCTAGACCGGAAACAGATATTTGCACAAGTACAAATATCGTCAAAAATCGCGTCCGCCGGCGTTGAGGCGACTATTCGCACTACTACATTAGTACGGTCAGTACCGTCGTCAGTAGTACAGCTAGTTTAAATTAATAATGATTTGTTTCAAAATAATTTATAATACGGATAAAGTTTAAAAAAAAAAAAAAACAGTCTCAGCAATTATACAGTCTTATCTAAACTATTCATACGAGTAATTAAGTTATAGCGAGGCCAATACTGTATTAATGTACATTTAATATATTTTCAGAATGATAATTGATATGTCTCTTTATATGAGCGTTACTATAAAAAAAATTGTGTGTGTCAGCTCCGACGCACGACTGGAGTTTACTCCTGAAGTACGATTGTCTAAACATACGCAAAAAGAGTTTATCCAACTGAAAATAAGATTAATACCATATGAAAGGGTAAATTAACAAATTAATGAAAATAATATACATATATAATATATATTTATTCATTTTATATACATTTATTATAACTAATCGGCGAAATATTTTACATTAAACTTTTCACAATAGTCAATTTCAGATGTGCACAAATATTTCATTAGGAATGTTGATAAATTATGTAATTATTATTATCTGACAATTATCATTTATTTTTTAAATATTATTTTTCAATATTAATTAGAGCAACATTACTTTCGCACCGCACCATAGGTGCGCGTGCACCGAAAAAGTAACGAGGTCATTCATAAGTACATTTTACCTCTCATATTTTTCTCATACCGGGCGCCTTATATATGAAAATCGATTCTTAAGGAGTAAACTCCAAAAAATGATTCTGATGAAACCAGTACTAGCCATACTAGTGTTTACATAGTCGAGCAATTATTTTAATGAGCACCTTATATACGTAATTACGTATGTATGTATATATAATTAGTATTTATATCGTTCGTAAATGTAATTTAGATATAAATATAGTTTCAATTAATAATGAGACAAAAAAATTGGTTTTATAAATGTTGGTATTTTCTTCCGGTAATTATTTTTATTTATCCGCCAACCCGCAGTGGAGCAGCGTGGTGGATTAAGCTCTAACTGTTCTTCTATACGGCCTTCGCTCAGCAGTGGGTGGTTTACAGCCTGATACAATACAAAAACGTTGACCATTCTGGTGTAGTGGTGCGAGTAGTTGCCTTGAAGCCCCGCGCCGGCGGTCGTGGGTTCGATTCCCGCTCCGGTCAGATATTTGTATTTGTACAAATATTTGTTTCTGGTCTGGGTGTATGTTCTTGTGGGTCTCCGTGCCTCGGTGACCACGTAAAGCCGTCGGTCCCGGTTGTTATCATAGACACCTGATAACAATCGTTAGTCATGGTAGGGAAATTATCAGTTAACCCTCAGTGGAGAAGCGTGGTGGATTAAGCTCCAACCCTTCTTCTATATGGAGAAAAGGCATTCGCTGAGCAGTGGGTGGTTTATAGGCTGATAAAGTACAGGACAATACAATACAAAAAAAAAAAATACATTTTTTATTGAATATTTATTTAGATAATCTAGATAGTATGACTGTACTTCTCTATATGTTATAATTACCGATATTATAAATCTGAAAGTAAATAAAACTATCCGATCCTCGATGGACGAGAAACTCGTGTCGGGGTCCGGAAAACACAGACAACACAACAGAAGCACAAACACCCTGAGCACGACAAAACATCTATATGACCAATATAAACATTTGTCATGAACTGGTATCGAACTCGTGACCGGTAGCACAACTGCCTACTGACTGTGACTGCGCGAACCCGTTGTCAATGAATGACACGGAATTCTACATTTTTTTAATGTATGTTTAACATACATACACACACGGTCGTCTGTTCATAAGGTGTTTTAGGTAACAGCCGACTGATATACATGCACAACTATGGAGCGGAAAGCATGGTCAACAGCCAACTGGGAAACTTTTTTCTTACTTCTTTTTGTATTGTCACAGCTTTAAAAAAGTTCCACAGCTGTTCAAGCTTCCCCTCACTCTCCTTTTTCTTGGATGGAGAATTTACTAAAATATTTCACCATGCTTCTTTGAAAAGCCGCATAGGTATATATATTTTGGATTTTTTCCAGAAAACACGCAGGTGACACTCAAAACATGTTACAATTGCTTGACAATGATAAACCAGATAAAAAAAAGATAGAAATAACAGAAGAATGAAAAGAAAAGAAGAATAAATATTATGTATCATCAATTATAAATATTGGGTGCTCGCAGTCAAGCGCAAGCCAGTACAATAAAAAAAAAACTGCGCGTCAAATTTCCTCAAAACGTTTTCCTTTATCGCCCAAGAAGAATTATAATAATTGAGAATTTTGAGAAGCCATAAAAACGTTTGTCTTGTTATTTCCTGTCAAATAATTATACAGTACAATCATAAACCGTCTAGGAATATAAAAAAAAAACTCTGTGAGCTCATTCTCTCTTTGTCTCTGACACAAAACCAAAAATGTCCATACATAAAAATAAAAAAAAATAACAATTCTAAGTATTACATACCTCAATCGTCGCAGTCGATAGTCGAGCGTAACATTCAACTGAGGCTTTGTGATATCCTAATAACGTTGCGATAAAGAGACGACACACTAAACACGTCTAAAGGCTATGCACATCTCTCGGTACTAAAACCTTCAACGAGGACATACCCGTACGTAAAGATCGATACGAATCTTACTCTCGCCGAGGCGTATTTTTTATTATGCAAAAAAAAAGTCCTGCCGGTTTGACATTTTCAACCGTCTGTTATATTATCGTTTCCTCGTCCTATAACTATTAAATGTCTTTTACTTTTACTGTTTAGTCGTTTTATGTAAATATATTAATCGTAATTAAATAATTTGTACATAAATTATTGATGCGATAGTTTTAGAGCCATATTATTAACAATTTATAATGGCGAATGGATATCAAAAAGTGTTAATTGTGAAATAGCTTATTATAATAGAAAAATAATTATTTTTAACACTCTTAGTTCTTGAATATGTGTTTGGATAAAACCGATTCTTAATTTTAATATCAAAATATGATGTTGCTTGAAATAATATAAAGTCTTAGAAAACATATGACTGCCTAAAAATGTTGACTTCAAAAATTTCGTTTTTCCATAGAATTTAATTAAGGCTATGAAGGCCACGTTGTCAATCGCTAATCTCTTCTCCATCTCACGCGATTTTGGAAAAATCTATCGAAATCTATTGGCAAAACTGGAAACCATTTTCTTTTGAAATCCATTTTGTTGCTGTTGGCCCTAGCGACCTTTACAGCGTCACCGGGTGGATGGCCGGGTACTGAGACCCAGCCGTGAAAAGCCCTAGTGAGTCTCAGAGCGAACGTTTGTCCTAAGGTTGTCTCTCCCAGTAAGATCGCACTCGGCTTAGGATAACGTCGGAATAGAGGAGATAATAGAGATATAAATTTTATAAAGTACACGAGCTTTTAAGGCGCTGTTTATTTGAAATTAGCTAGAAATTTCTATAATTATATTTATAAAATGTTTGACGAATATTACATTCGTTTATAGATCATCAGTTATGAGTATGAGTCAGCATGAGTTGTGATGATATGAGATATAAGTTAAATAATAACTTCGGTACGTGAATTGACAATTTAAAAGTGTTCTTGAATTAAAAATAATATAAAGATTTATAGGGAAAAATTTCTCGCTACGACTCATATGAGCAATGTATCGACCATGGCCATAAAAAATTCTGATTAATATAATTAACAATGACAAAATAACGCGCGTAAAACCGCAGAGAAATAATTGTGTATGTAATGCTTTTAAAACTATAAATTCTTATAATTTACTTCACACAAAAACAATTTATTTACGTACTTTATTATTGCCATAAATTTACACTAATTTAAATAAATAGTATTAAAAAACTGTTTTTAAGAAAGACAAAATCATTTTTTTTTACTAAAGTATAACTTGGTATTAAAATTCCACGCGGTCATGGTTTATACCAAAACTGTTTGTAAATAATTTGTATGTACGAATAAGGTTCAATTTTATTACGAAGTTTTGATGGGTTGAATAGGTGATGCGTGTCCAGCTTATAGGTTTATTTCCGACTAATTTGACGTATTTAGTGATTGATAGATGACAGACATGATAGTGACATATTAACATAGACAAATTAGTTTAAGTTTTACATTATAAATATGTATAATATTGTAAAATTTTAAAATTCCTTTTTCAAATTCAATAAATAATAATTAACAAAACTTAATCCTTTCGAATATAGATACATTCCCGTTTTTGGTAATCTGTTAAAAAGTAAAAATACGCAGGATTATCACAGGTATGCGAGGAATCTTGTTGACATTCTTAAAGTCTATAACGCTTATTAAAAAAAAACTTTATACCCTGACATTTAAACACCGCTTACACGTATAGTGATAAATGAATTCTTGTTCGTCCATTTGTAACAGAATGTACACTTTATTATAATAATATCTTTAAAACGAATACGTAAATTCATACATTCATAAATATTATAAATGCGAAAGTTTGTTTGGATATTTGTTAATCTTTCACGCAAAAACTACTGAACGAATTTAGATGAGACTTTACAGTAATATAGCTTATACATCAGCACATAGGCTAAAATTTATCAGATTTTGTGTAATTTTGCCATAATATAACGTACTTTAAGAAATATACGAAAACGCTTTAGTGACGTCTATTTCATGACGCTTATGACCTTCTTTTTTGCGAGAATTTACTAAAGTGTCGACTGGGCAATATTACTGTGTACTCTGAGAGCATGGAGGAACGTTTTTCGTATGAGAGTCTTTATTACCGAGCTGTTGTAAGAATTTGATACGGATAGTCTGTAGCCTGGGGAAGGACATAGGCTACTTTTTGTCAATACAACCACGCGGGCGAAGCCACGGGCGGAAGCTGGTATATAATAATAAAGATAGACAGTTTGTTTCTTTGTCTGTATTGCTCGTTTATTGAGGAAATTTCCTAGGCTATTACACGTTATGTTACGATTCATAAGGACAGATAGGTGAACGTAAGAGAAAATGGAAGCTAGTATCCTAACGTCAGTCTTATCTTACAGTAAATATAAGATAACACAGAACATACCCAGTATATGTATCAAAACTGGACAAAGCCTGGCCTCTTTTCAAATTATAATATCTTGGTATCTTCTAATCTCAGAATATACTAGCGAAAAATAAAATCGAATCAAAAATTTGACAGCGAGAAACATAATGTGTCAATAATTTTGACATTTTTTTTGAATACCCGTCAAATAGTTGGGGATGATTTGTGACAGTTTTGTTATATACACGTACACATAGAAAGAAAATCGAAAGCAATTTGTAAATCAAATCTCAGGTTTCTTATAGTTTTTTTCTAGTTTTTAGAGTAATATGAGTGGACCACATAAATTTGAAATAATATTTCTATGGAGTGTACTGATGCTCTTAAATTAAAACTCGTTATTTTGTTAAACAAACTTAGTGGTTTTCAAATTACAAAAAATTAAGGTTTAATCATTAGAATGAAATCGATATAAATTATAAACATCACAGATAATAAATATTTCATTTAAAACAAAATCTAACAATATTATTTATATCTTTAAGTATTTATATATTTAAATATGTACTTAAATAGTTTATATATATATATATAAGGTCAAGTAATTCATACATTATGACTCATTTCAAAAATATAAATAAAATTTTCTTTTTCATAGAAGTACATGAAAATAAATAAGAAAAATAAATTCTCAACACGAGACGTTTTTAAGTTCAGATATATAAATTACAATATTTATAATTCCTTTTTTAATTTAAGTTTCATGAATGACTCGTTAATAAAGATAAAAAAATGATAAGTTATATTAATTTATATTATGTAAGTACGTACTTTATAAATAAAATTTTAAACTCACAAACACACAAATATCACAAGTAAAAAAATTGATGTGAGTAATTTGTATACTAAAAAGTTTTAATAGTAACAATAAACGCACAATTTAATTAAAAGTCTAAAAACGGATTTTATTGCGTTTATTTCATTTTATTTTAAATTATTTCCCGTTTCGGACCCTTTACAGCGTGAAAGCGTTAAAGTGAAATTTGTAATAAACGCGATAAAATCCGTTTTTAGACTTTTAATTAAATGAGTAAAATTTGCGTAAATATAATAGAACAATAAACGCACAAATCAGAGTTAAATTCTATGTATGCAGTTTGGCGCCACACGTACACCACAATCAAATATGGCTTCCATCAGCTGTCAAAAAGCGCACTTCCTGCAACCATCCCACCCTCTGGCTGTTGACGTCTTGTTTATGTTTTTTTTTATTACCTTACAATGTATACCAGTATTCAGCTTGTTCTATATTCCATCGTATAGGCGGAATATAAAAACGCCTCGTGTCGAGATGAGAGCAATCAGTAGCCTTCGAGACATCAAGATGAGAGTTCTGGTTAGTTATTTTTTACATACAGTTTATTTGTGTGATTACCTGTGGAAAGTTCGAGAAGTTTCTCTTGGTTGTGGCTAAGGGTTGTGGATTGGTTGGGTCACTTACATTGTTTTTTATTTAATATTTATTTAATGCAATTTTACTATCATTTATTACAGCGTTTCTATATTGAACATTATAATATTTTAAATATCTATTATTTTTTATTAATCTTTTGTTACCGTTTAATAAATTTTACACATACTCGTATATGCAAATTATCTATCAAAATTATATTTATACCAAATCCTTTTTTTTAATAATCTAAAATTATTGGTAAAATTGGTTTTGGTATTATTTCCAAAAAAAAAAATTATTAAAAATTTAATTATGAAATATTATAATAAAAATAATCTTGATTTTAAAGACAAATAGGAAAAATATAATCCGCCATTTTCCGTTTCATTGTACTAACTGGGATGCTAGTTTACCATTAATTAGCTTTTTTTTAAAGAAACTTTGTGCAGAAGTAACATAAAATATAAATTCAAAAATTATCTATTAAATATACTTTATTTACCTAACATAAATATTAAAGCAAAAATTATTTTATAAATATTTGAAAACATTTTCGAGAGATGACTACGTAACTACATAAATAATTATAACATTTTGTGTTGCGTTTAAGACAAAAAAAAAAAATTATTGATTGATTAATTCATTCATTTTTATAAAAAATTTAAGCTAGAAAGAAAAAAGTCTTAACTACAAAACCTAGGGCCGGCCTAAGGATGTTTGAGGTATGCAGCCGCACACTCGATCTTTTTAAAGGGGCATACAATTGGGGCATAAAAATGGGCATAATTTTATCATTAGGTCATTTTTTTTCGTGTGCACTTCCGACGCCGGATAATTATAGATAATAAAATCGATAATGATTTCCATGTACATCCCTAATATAAGTCTTGCACACTCGCTATTTTCGCCTTAGGCCGACCCTGACAAAACCTTAATAATAATTTTATGAAATTAAATATCAAAACAGGAAAAAATGTAGTTTGATATAAGATATAATAGTCATATAAATCAAAAAATTATCCAAACATCCATTGGTTCAAGGAGCAAACGATAAGGAACAAAAATTATATTTTTAATATTGTGTAATCTTCTAATATATATAAATCTCGTGTCACAATGTTTGTCCTCAATGGACTCCTAAACCACTTAACCGATTATAATAAAATTCGCACACCATGTGCAGTTCGATCCAACTTGAGAGATAGGATAGTTTAAATCTCAAATTATAGTCGCAATTTTAATTTATTGCTAATTATTTGTCTGTTATTATTTGACAGTCACAATTATCTGTTAACTCCAAATGATTCTAACAGATGTCGACCTTTCGACTGGGTTGAGTAAGTAATCAATAGATGGCGCTGCTATGGTAAATCTACGAACGTGTCATATAAGCTACATTTTAACAGCATAATTACCACGTGTTGTTGAGGCTAAAGTATAAATTAAATTTATTTTTATAATTTTTAAAATTTTAGTTAAATACCCGTGCGAAGTCGGGGCGGGCCGCTAGTTATATTATATATTCATAGATATTTTACAATTACTTATTTTTGTCTACAACCATCTATATTATTATCGTATATATTTATTATCTCTATACATATAATAATAACGCGTGTACCGTTTTTAACGTTTAATGTTCAATAATTTGTAACTTTCCGCGCGCTTATTATTTCAACCAATGCAATGTCAATAAGGGCGAGATCCCACCAGAGCGGAGATGTGCGGAGATGTGTTTTAACAACCAATAAAATTTGGTTCAGTGGTATCCACTGAAGCGGAGGGGAGACGAGGTGTGTGAATAACGAAATTCTATTGGTCGTTTAAACACCTCTTCGCACATCTCCGCTCTGGTTGAGTCTCGCCCTAACGTCGTCTTAAATGGTGCATCCTTGTGTATTTGATTTATGTTTGTTTTTAAACTAATCTTTTGTACAAAGTCGATTTCTCTGCTTTTAAAACATCACGCTACGACTTTTAAGATGTGAAACCGCGCGAAATATCTACTTTATACAAAGTTTTTTTTATAGTTTAAAGACATTGTAATATAATGATTTGTCTCTGATTATACATGCAATTGTACTACCTGTTGCCTGCGATTACGTTCAAATATAAATTATGATGTTTAGGAATCGATAATTAATTAATTTGTCCAGAATAACAATAAAACTTACCACTATGCAAACAATCATATCCATCACCTGCTCTGTGAAAACAATAACAAATCTATCCCACGAGATACGAACACTTTACCGGGTTAAAAATTAGTCTTGTGTTATTCCAAACTATAACCTATCTCTCTGCTGTTCTGTCGTGATTGATTTTCGCTTTATAATAGTAAGATTTGTTAATAAATAAGTTCCGTTCATATTCAATTTAAAAATGTACATAAAAATATCGAATGAAAACCCAAAAAAATAAATAAAATCAATTTAAAAATAAATAAACTAACGCAAAAAAAGAAACCGATACACTATATCTATTAGCTATCTTATTTTTTCATAGTGTACTGATAGGTGTTATTGCATTAATGGCGTATAAATGAATATATTATAAGATGCATTAATCATTTCCTACATCGATAATTCTTTATTATCGTATATGCTAAGGTTTACGCATAAAATAACACTAAGTGGCTATCCATAAATTACGTCATAAGAATTTCATAATTTTAACCCCCCCCCCCTCCCTGTCACAGGCGGTCACATTTGTGAGACTCCCCTACCTAGTGTGACGTCACATATTTTGCAATTTTACACCTAGAAATTACTTCTTTTTGCCTCTTATGTGCTTCTTTGTTTAGATTAGAGGCTTTGTGTGATGCAAAATATAGTCACGATAACTAATAACTAATAACTAATAACTCACGATTGCTTAAATAAGCATACCTCGAGGAATGCTCTATTAGGTAAGGACGTCTTGTCGATTCGCGCCCATCGAATAATAATACATACTACGTAATGTCGCAGCTTTTTTAATATTACGAAAACTTTGGAAATAGTTTGAAGTTAATCTATTTTAAAACTGCTATTGATTATAATCTTGAAATCATATATTTCTTAGCATTATCCTTCAAGTTGAAAACATTGGCCGAGATTAAAAGATTCCTCAATAGAAATGCTAACTAACGCGAAAAATGTAATTAAAATTTATTTTCCTAAACTCATTTTTAACGTATCGTCTGCGATATATTTTCTATTTGTAATAAAACTTAAACATTTTGGACTGTATTAGGCCTTTTCCAACTGTTGGGTCAAAGTCTGTAAGCCTATTAAGAAATTTTTTAACTTAACTACATTGTTCTACTGTAGATATGTAGATGTAATAGATTTAATAGCCGATACCATTTTTTTGTTTTTGTTTTAAATAAACCGAATTTTATATATTTTTTTAAAATAAATATGTTTGTAATATAGCCTACATGTGTTTGTAACATATGTATATATTTTGGAATTTTACCTATATGATATTATACTTATGTACAGGAAGAAAATGTAACAGCGCATATCATCGTAGTTTTTGCTAATTATTACGATAACTGGACTCGTACCGACGACCTTCGTTACCGCATACCACATTATAATTGTTAATCACTGAACCAATCGCCCACAGAACTTGTAATATGCCCACTTGTTCTTATTATCTCTTGAATAATGACAACATTCCAATATATAATTCATATTGTCTTTATGTATGTGTCACGTTAATAGCTTTTAAAGCTTTTAAGCAAACAGGTTCAGGTTATATCAACAATGAAATAACTACGTTCATATTAATATCAAAAACTAAATAATTATGAATTGCCAATTTTAAGTTCCAAAATTAAAATTTTTATTTGTACAGAGTTATATAAAAAAAAAGGAAACGTGTATCAACAGCTTTAGAAGTTGTATTTTAACTAAATTTTTTTTTAAATTAATTTTCAACAAGTACACTTTGTATTATAGCTAAATACAAAGAACTTTTTACAACAAGAAGCTATTATCTGTTGTCCGTGGTTTGCATAACTTACCTTAATTTAAGAACAAAATTTTTATAAACATTGATAAACGACTATAAATAAAGTTTCATTCTTCTAACTTCAAAAATAATGGAGCTTTTATCACATCACAAGTCATAACGTAATACTTTAAGGGCTTTATGCTTTATTTAATAATCATAAACACGTATATAATTTTTCTAATCGGATTAGTAAATTCTAGTAAAATAGAAAAAAAAATTAAGGTAATTATGTATATTGTCAGTAGGAATCGCAGTAAAGTTGCGGGAGGAAACTACACTATAACGCGAAGTTATTAATAAAACTGGTTTTTAACTAGATCACTTATTTCGTTTATTTCCTTAACCTTAAGGGTAAAATTACCATAAAAATAACTATGGTAATTTTACCTTTTCTAACATAAATTATATATCAACTATACAATTCACGCAGCATTGCCTACGTTCACAACTCATAATATATCGCATGTTCTTCAATAAACTGTATGACTTAAAAACACGCACAAAGTAATATAAAAAAGCAGTCAAATAATATATATTTGTTTAAATTTCCGTTTTTATTCTAATCCCGTTGATGATTCCAGGTTCTATCAGCCCTTTTCGCTTGCGCTGCAGCAGCGCCTTCATTCTTGGCGCCGGTACCACTGGCGGCAGTGGCGATACCAACCATCGCCGTGGCTCCTACCATACCACCTGGTGACATTCAGGCTGCGGCTATCAATGCTCAGGTAAATCCTACTATAGATCATCAGTGATAATGCATGTAAGGTCAATTCTGTTATTAGTTATCACAATGGTAAGAGAGATGAGAAACTATTAGAAATGACACTAGATTCCTTAGTACCTACATCATCAATTGAAAAAGTCGTTAGGAAAATTGCATTTTCAAAAATAATTTTTCGTTTATTTTATTAGACGGAAAGGAAGGATTGATGATTAGATATGCTACTAATGAAACTCATTTTTCAATAGGTACAAGCTGTAGACCAGGCGCGTTCTATCGCCGACGAAGCGGAAGAACGAGCCTTGCAAGCTGTTGAAAACAGAAACGAGGGAGTTGTAGAAGCCAATGACTTGGTCAAAGAGAAATCCGAAGAAGCCTTCTGGGCTGCTGAGGAGAAGAAATGGCAAGCCATGAACGAAGCTCAAGTCGCTGCAGCTAAGATTGATGGTGCAGTTGCTAGCAACGCTGACGTTATCGCTAAAAACTATGCTCTCACTGGTATAGTTCCCGTCATACCTGGTATTCCAGCTGCCGGAGTGATAGCTCCTGGAGTCGTTATTGATTCTGCTTCTAGCGATGACAAAGCTACAGCTGTCAAAAGCGAAACCGTATCCGAAGTAAAGATTGAAAGTCAGCCAGATGTCAAATCAGCTGAAATCGAGAAGCAAGCTGAAGCTGAGAAACCTATGGAAGGTGAGAAAAAATTAGAAGCAGCCGTCGAAGTTAAATCAGCCGCATCTGAAGCGTTGAAAGCTGAAAGCGCTGCTTTGCAACAGCTGAAATCAGTCTTCCCAGTCCCTGTAGCTATTGCTCCCGGATTCAACTACCAGCCTTATGTAGCACCTATTACCTATCAATCAGCTCTCAGAGCTTTTCCCATCAACGCCGCCTACCCTTACTCGGCCCCAATATACTCCATTAAAAGTGTGTGGTAATTGATAGGGAAGTTAAAATAAAATTAATAAAAATATTTAAAAAACCAATTGGCTTTTTAGTAACAATTTTATTGATTATTTTCTCTATGAATAGTTAGTTATTTTGAAATAACCCAATCGATAAGCTGTGAAACAGATTAAAATAATAGTAGTCGGTAATAAACCACTGCCAATAAGGCCAAGTACGAGTCGAGCTCCTATTTGAAGGGTCATGTACCTCCATAATCTTAAACAATAAAAATTTGATAAGATCGACCTAAAAATAAATCGTTCCTAATATTGAAAACTTTTTTAATTTCTTTAATAATTGTTATTTTCTCACTTTATTGACTATTTTCATTACCAAGTAATTTATAACAAGCGCCCATCGAATCATCTGTGAAACAGATTAGGATAGTTACTATAGTATTGCATATAAAACTAATGCTAACTTGAGGAGCTCCGAACTACTAAATTCTTTAGCTTTACATGTTTCTTAAGATCGAGTTTAAAATCGTCAGTTTCTTACATGGACACCTTTTAATTCTAAATTTTTATTGTTTTGAAACTTCTTTATCGGGGTTGGAAAAAATTTACGCGTTACGCGTCACATTTTTTCGTTACGCGCCATCTTGTAAAACTGTATTTACTCGACTGCGACAGAAGAAGGGTTATGTTTTTCGAGTGTATGTATGTGTGTATGTGCGTATGTGCGTATGTGCGTATGGGCGTATAATTACGATCGTATAAAAAGTAAACTGTTTTTATTATAAGTTTCACTTCTTACGAGTGTACGCTAGTACACGCACAATTTTTTAAATGTTATTATAAAGGCCATGATCACACCTATTCTATTTGTTATTATTGAAATTTTTCAAGACTACCAATAGTCTAAAAATAACAGTTTCAAAAATATGCTACACGGACATATATATACAGTACATATATAGCAGACAGCTAAGTCTACGTAACAGTACCGTTGACGTACTACTAGCCTCTGGGTAAGGAACTGAAATAAAAACTATAAAAATCCAAAAACTTTTAGTCCCACCCAATTTACCACATTAAGATACACGACTTATTGACGTGAAATAATCTTTAAATGGAATAACATTCGAAATGTCACAGACCGTTCTTGACGGTCTCTTGGCTCGAGATGTCATAAAAAAATATCAGCAAATCACATACACAAGGTCTCGAAACTTAATTCAAACATTACAATGTTAATTGACAAGTACGCATTCCTCAAGTTTTTTTTTTCTAATTTTATATTTTGCAGAAGTCTACAAAAACATTTCGGTATTTATGAGATAAAGATATATCATATGACACGTTATAATACATCAAATGTTGTTTTTCCAGCGATATTATCTGCGTTTCTTATACAGAGTGGATTTTTGAGACGGGTCAGTAAGGGCAGGTACTTTAACCCTTATAGTTACAGGAAAACGTTCCTAGGAGACCATCCATAACTTTTTAAGATATTCTGAACTGCATTCACAGATTTTTGAGAAAATGTACAGTCAGCGAAAAAAGTGCTAAAATCCAAAAAAATATATTTCTATGCCTATCGATCCTACTTCAAATTGGGATCAAAAGACTCTATGGGACCATTTAAGGTATGAGTACTAGAAATGTCAGAAATCGCCAAAAACATTTTCCATACATTTTGTACTGAAAAACGATAAATCAACTCGTAATATTCTTTATCGCCAAACAACCTTATTTGTTCCCAATAAAAAAGTAAAAAAATTATAAAAAAGAAGTTCGAAGACTTACCTTTTGGAGATGGCTTAGAGGAAAAATAAGTACAGATCATGATTTTTAAAGTACATATTATGGTCTGATGAAACTATTTTTTTCAATAACAGTATGTACAACCGAAAAAATTATCATTATTGATCTAGAGAAAATCCTGTCAGAGTAAGGGAAAGCCACAATCAGGTTCGATTTTCTTTTACAAAAAAGAAATCAACTTTTAAATCAACTCGTAATATTCTTTATTGCCAAACAATACTATTTCTTACTGCGATTAAAAGATTATTTTAGGCCTACTGAAATTTAAATACAAAAACTACAGTAAGACACAACATGCCACACAAACTTAAAAATAGGTGATCTACGAAATAAATTGCTCAAAATAGCCGCCGTTTTCACGAATACATAAGTTCACTCGTTTTTGTACTGAGCAAGTAGCAGCGGCTAATTTTGCTGGATGGATATTATTTAAAATCCTCGTTCATGCCTTTTTCAGCTCCTGAACACTATCGTACTTCCTTTTGTAGACTTCATTTTTTAGGTGGCCCCACAAAAAAATAATCGAGAGGCGTTAGATCGGGACTGCGAGGTGACCACTTAATTGGACCATGTGTTCCTATCCACTGTGTCCCGAATTGTCTGTTCAAATTAGCACGCGTAAGAAGGCTGTTATGTGGCGGTGCGCCATCTTGTTGAAAATAAACTTTTCGCAATTCTGTCAGCGGCCATTCATCCAACTGGTTTTAAAGATTCTCTAAAATGACCTCGTTATACACAACAGAATTAAGAGTACCTTCATAGTATTCGATCATTACAGTACGGTTCGACATTAGAGCACACCAACAATCAAAAGAAAATCGAACCAGATTGTGGCTTTCCCTTACTCTGACAGGATTTTCTCTAGATCAATAATGATAATTTTTTCGGTTGTACATACCGTTATTGAAAAAATTAGTTTCATCAGACCATAGTACCTATGTACTTTAAAAATCATGATCTGTACTTATTTTTCCTCTAAGCCATCTCCAAAAGGTAAGTCCTCGTTCTTTTTTATAATTTTTTTACTTTTTTATTGGGAACAAATAAGGTTGTTTGGCGATAAAGAATATTACGAGTTGATTTATCGTTTTTCAGTACAAAATGTATGGAAAATGTTTTTGGCGATTTCTGACATTTCTAGTACTCATACCTTAAATGGTCCCATAGAGTCTTTTGATCCCCATTTGAAGTAGGATCGATAGGCATAGAAATATATTTTTTTGGATTTTAGCACTTTTTTCGCTGACTGTACATTTTCTCAAAAATCTGTGAAGGCAGTTCAGAATATCTTAAAAAGTTATGGATGGTCTCCTAGGAACGTTTTCTTGTAACGATAACGGTTAAGGTACCTGCCCTTACTGACCCGTCTCAAAATTCGTCCCTGTATAGCAATTACAATTGTTTATTGAGTAATAACTTCAATTCCAGACAGTGTGTCAAGATGAAACCTTGGCCAGATTTTTCTTTTGATTGATCTTTGAGATCGATTAAAAAATACTTTGGAGTTAGATGACCTGTTTATTGAAAGTGCGAGCGATGTTGCGAATACAGCCAGTATTCAGAATATAATAACTTTCAATTATCAAATTATTGAATCAGTCTCTCCTCATTCCCAAGTTTTCTTAACAATTTTCGGACTTAATCGCCAGTTTCTGTTTACTCTAGTCCGGTCAAGTTCTTTACTTTTTCATGAGTCTAGATCTACAGGACAAGATTATTCACAATAATGTTAAAGTTATTTTTATAGAGACAACACGTGAAAGGTACGAAAATGAGACAGGCGATATTTGAAATATGTAGACAATGAGTCGTTATCGTAAAATGTTAGACATGGATATAGGGTTGTCACGAGTCTGTGTGTACTAGAAATTAATCCTAGTTATAAACATCCAAAGGTACAATGGTAGTTTTTAAAAATTGTTTTTCTTTTTATTAGCAATAACCCTATGAAGTGAAAGATGCTCAATAAATTAAAATAAATCAAGGTTACAAAATTAATTCGTTTAATATATTTTATAAATATCGAGCCACACTTTTATCCGCTTTAATGCTCCGTTTATATGAGTCATAACGTGATGTTTTATAGCCTATAATATGACCTATTAATTTCATCAAAACAATAATTTTTAAGATTTCAATAGTTGTTCATAAATACAGACAAAAATTCTAAAAACTGTTGCTTTTGCTACTGTAGTAATTATTGTTTTAAAATAGTATTCAATGTACATAATTGGCCTTGTTACGATTTTATGATATTTTCTTCAAAAGTTTGTCAAGTTTCAGCAATTTAGGTGACGGCAGCCCTGAATGAAGGCAACTTGGCGGGTGCGCATGCGCCGCCGCGTTCACAATTTTCGCGCCGCGGCGTGCCTATAAAATCTATTTACGGAGATAATTTGTGTAATTTACATTTGATTAATATTTGTCGTATTATTTTATCTATTATAAATATCGTTTACTCAGTCGACATATATGTTTGTTGAATAAAAATATTTTATTTTTCAATCTCCTTGGAAGATAGATAATTCCCAGACAATAATACAGAAATGACGTCTTATTCCTTCTTAACTTATGAGTTTATATTAATCAAATTACTTGTATATTTAAGCATTTACGTAGAGCCCTTCTTTATGGACTAAGAACAGTCGACGTAGGGGCCTATATGCTTCCTCTACGCCTGAGCATATTTTCATAGGGGGTCATGCCCTGCGATTATATTTATTAAGACTACAGGCGTAAGGGATATCAAGTACTTGGCACTGCAATCTGCTGATCTGTTATATATATATATATATATATATATATATATATATATATATTAAAGTTCTAGTTCACTAGTATTAACATAAATTATGTATTATAAAATAAATAGATTCACTCTGTCTGTGCCGTGTTAAAACTATACATCAATTCATGATCTAGGTACAGATACACTAATCGTTTCTCACGACTTCGCCCATGTCTAGTTTCAATATTTGTCAGATTGATTCAACAAATAAATAAATAAAATAAAGGATGGGACTAATGACCATTAACGCCTATCATACTATTTATTTTAAGCACTAGCGTGATGTTATACAGACTAAACTCTCTACAGTATTAAAAGGCTATTTAACGTCATTTAATTTAGAATTGGACAAAATTATGTTTTAAATTGTCGTTCAAACAAACAACTTTAGTATAATATAGATTTAAAATGCAATTTAAGTGTATTTAAGTTGTAAAATTAACGATATAATATAATTATACGGTGATTATTATTTTCTAAGGTTTTTATAATAACCGCATTTACAACTTGGTGCGCACCTACTAAATTAACGAGTGGACACGGCCTTGGGGAAAACAACTTCAAATATTTTACGAGGCAATGCTATTATACCTCAGACTATATTACATTTTATAATCTGAGTTTATCTATATTTAATACCAATTAATTCACTAATTAATTCATTCATTTCTTCGATTATTTATTTATAAATTAGAAATAATATATTTATGAAGCTAACGCCGAGTTGCACGAAACAAATTTTGAATTTAAGTGTTTATTAAACTAATTTAATCACAACAATCGTGATTATCTGTTGCACGAAACCTACATCTGATTAAGTTAACAAAAAAATTTAGTTTAATTAAAGACCTATCTAACGGATGATTAATTCCAACAGCTTTAAATTAATCATAAGATCAACTAATTTTAAGATTAATTGCAACTTAAACTAACGGAAAGTTAGCGACGGTTTCGTGCAACTCGCCGTAAGACGGAACGGATGATGTCAACAATGTCACGTAAAACGGAGGGGACTTGAACGAAATTGATCGATTCGTAGTGCTTAAGGCCAGTATATTCGAGCGTTGTAGGTATTTAGCGCTACCTCCCTCCCCGCGCGACTAGTTACGCGAAGTCTCCGATCAAATGAACTCTCGATGACCCCGCGCGCGGCGACGGCGCACGGAAATAATTAAATATATAATTTTACAGTAACTTACTAGGTTTTTTTTTTACTTTAGGTTATTTCATAATTCAGTTTTGTTTTCGATCCTGAAGGCACAGTATAAAATGCAATATAAACATTTAATACCTAAGAGAAGTAGATAAAAACCATTATTTAATTTTTTATGGGTTTATAGCTAAAAAAAAAATTTACTATTAATATTTTAATTTATATTAATTATCAGTAAATTTTTTTTTTTTTTGTTAATTAATACACTTTACAACATTTAATACCTAAGAGAAGTAGATTTAAACTTTATTTCTTCTCTTAGCTATTAAATGTTTATGTTCCACCTATTACTGCCACCAGGGCCCTGCGCTGGGGCTCCCAAGCGGCGCATTCCTCC
The DNA here is from genome assembly GCA_036937285.1 of Euphydryas editha. NCBI lineage: Eukaryota > Metazoa > Arthropoda > Insecta > Lepidoptera > Nymphalidae > Euphydryas > Euphydryas editha. Next base: position 3,550,810 of record JAUPFZ010000031.1, on the reverse strand, counting down.
AGGGTGTGACGCGCCGAGTCGATTAGCGCGCTACACTCGTGGCAAAATCAGGGGTGGCTTCTCGCCTAGCGATTTGGTGCAGGTACTTACCGAAGCAACCGTGCCCGGTAAGCACCGGCGACAGCCGAAACGTAAGGACCCTATGCCGCCTGTTGACCCAGCCTGCATTGCATTTTGACATTGCCTGTCTCAATTCGTTGTCGGCACCTCGCAGGTTAGTCCCATTGTCGGACCAGATTTAAGCAGGTTGTCCTCGTCGAGCTTTCATTCTTCTTAAATTCATTATCACTGAGTCTGTGCTCAGTGACGTCGCTATCTCTAGGTGGATCGTTCTTACAGTGAGGCACGTGAATACTGCCACGTAACGTTTCTGTTGGCTGCGTCCCACGGTGACTGTTAATGGTCTGAAGTAGTCCACCCCTGTGTATGTGAAGGGTCGCTGATGGTGAGCTAGGCGACACGCAGGTAGGTCTCCTGTTCTCGGGTGTGGCGGGATCGCTGCCCTAATCCGGCAGTGTAGACACTGTGGAAAGAGCGTTCTTGTGACGGGCCGCAGGCGTAGTATCCAGTAGTGCTGTCGACATTCGTTCACAGTCGCCTCGACTCCCGTGTGATGCCTCGTTCTATGCATCGCTATGATCCACAACTTCACTGTGTGATGATTTCTATCTAGTATCATCGGGTTTTTAGATGGCGTTGATAGTTGCTCCGCGGCGTTAATACGACTACGGACTCGGAGGGCTCTCTCTGCACACTCGATGCTCAGCTGCTTGAGGCGACTGTTTCGGGTAAACGACTTCCCGTCTTTAATGCTTTCTACTTCATTTGGGAAAGATTCTTCTTGGACTGTTCTCATGAATAGGTCTTCAGCTTTCCTGATAAGTTCCGCGGAGACCGGACGAACCTCCAAAGTTTCTTCGAGCTCTACTCTTATTTTCTGGCGTGTTTTCAGCTTCTTGTTCGTCCTTTTCCAGTCTGGGTCTTTTAACGCGCTTTTCTTAGTCCTTTTATAGTTGACTCGTTGTGTATTGGCTCGACAGAGTTCTATAAACTGTAGCACTCGAGCCGTCGTGTAGCGGAGTCTGTTCCAGCTGGAGTACCGTGTGCAGTCTGGTAACCCTTCTTTGAGTCGCGGCTGTTTACGATCGGTGACGTGATGAGTTTTTTCTTCGCCTGTAGGTTCGGTTGACGACGACAAGGCGGACGTTTCCGTGGGCCAGGTGGACTCCGGATGATAAGGAAATTCAGGACCTGTGTACTATCTGTGACCACTGCTGAATCCCGCTGGTACTTCCCGCGCCGCGTCGTCGGCTACGTTTAGCCTGGTTGGGACCCATCGCCATTCGGTGACCGTCGAAGAATCTTCAATTGCCGCTAGCTGCTAGCTAGCCGCTGTTAGGTGAAAATACTAATATAACTTATTGAAATTTTGGATATGCTAATATATCGGTCTAAGATATCGATGACAATCATTATATTCTAGCTAAAAATAGATTGAGTGTTCATTAAACTTACGAGTACTTATCTGATCGCTTTTCTAAGCTTACGTAGTTCACGTCTAGATATTTTCTTTTTATTTCTAGTTTTATTCCCCATTTTATATCTACACTACACTGCTATACAGTAAAAACACTTCCAACGTTGTTAGAGTACTAACTAAACTAATCTAATAAAATAATCAATAATAATCTATACTAATAGATAAAACTGAAAAGTTTGTTTGTTTGAACGCGCTAATCTCATGAACCACTGGTTCAAATTTAAAAATTCTTTTTGCGTTGGATAGTCCATTTACTGAGGAAGAATTTAAGCTATATAACATCACGCTACGACTAATAGGGGCTGAGTAATAATAAGAAATGTTACAAAAACGGGAAAAAATAATCTTTTTTGAGAGCTTCCGTTGCGTCCTTTATTATTTCTCTTCTCAAGACATTTTTTAATTATAGTTCCACTTTTAAAGTAAATATAACATCACTCTTTTACTGTAAATTTTCGAAAAAAAAACTCAGTAATATGTTGAACGACCCAAGAATCAAACCTGAGACCCCTTGCTCGGCAGTAACGCTTGGTACCACTGGACTAACGAGGCGAAAATATTTAAGTACGTTTTTCCCTCAAATTAACGCGGGTGAAACCGCGGGGCACAGTTAGTACTAAATAAAATTATCCAATCTATTTCTCAAACCACACTATCCATTCTCTGAGGATAGAGAGGTTCACTGGCGCTCGAATTCCTAAGAGACAAGACCGGACCCTATACATCGGTTTTCACACAAGAGGAAAAGAAGACGTTGATAGACAAGGGATACGGCACCGGACAGGGATCGAGCGTCATGACTATCCACGAGGCACAGGGACAGACACGCGAGGCAGTCATCATCGTCCAGACAAAGACTAGGAGGCTGCGGATTCATGACAGTGTTCCGCATGCTGTGGTCGCGGTGACCAGGCACACAAAGACCTGTGTCTACTACACCGACGACGGTGGTGATGCAATCGGTCGTTTTGTCGGCCTCGGTGGAGGCCACAACAAAGGAAATACTCGAGCACACCCTCAAGATGGCTATACATAAAAGAGACACCGCCGTCATTGAGGATGTGCTCGAACAGCTTCCCTCGGGGGATGGCTGCGGCAGAGTCTCCAATAAATAATACAAAAATAAAGAGCCCAAATGTAAATGTAGACAAGCCGTAAAAATGTGGTGGCTGGTATGTATGTACTAACAAGCAATGAAATATTAGATTATATTAGATCAAGGAATAAACGCATGTACATAGAAAATAAGAAACATGATGTAAATAGATGTAAGAAAAAAAAAGACAAAATAAAATTATATATATATATATATATTATATAATATACCGCCATAGTATATGTGTGTGTGTGTGTGTATATGTATATATATGTATGTGTGTATATTTGTATATGTAAATTATATTTGTAAATAAAGATTATGTTTATTAAAAATGATTATATGTATGTAAATATGATTATATGTATTAAAAAAAATTATAATAATAATAAATAAATAATGGTCAGTATACGGACTCGCGTCATAGAGATCCTGACAATAAGTCTAGCTAATGTAAGTCTAAAATAGTACGCATGAAACTATATTAACAATCTTATACATTTAATTAAAAAAAGGCACGGGCAAATATAAGCCCGTGGATATTTTTGTTATAAAAAAAAATCCAATCTTTAGAGGGGGGGGGGGGGACGCCGCCAGACAGCAGAGATACAGGTCCTACTTCGATGACGCCTCGCAGGCAACTAAAGCGAGGCGCGCGGGCCGTTTTCTTATATAATTTAAATATTTAATATTTAAAAAAAATAGAAACATTTATTTAAAAAAGTAACCGTTAAATGTTCTACTAAAAGTTATTACCTATTTTTACATGTGAATATTGTAACTTAAAATCTGATATTCTTCGAATAAAACTCGAAAAATAATCAAAAACATCCTTTCTTTATGTTTTTTTTTTATCGAGTCAAGTTACAATTATCGTGTTTTGAACCGTTGAATAATCAAGAACGTTTGTTAAACTATAACATAAATTTTTAACGGATCAAAAAAATGAATATTACTATGTTTAAAACTCTATCAAAACCAGGTGATTTGGGATATACTGGCCTTAATACGAAAATATATAAATTGTTTACGGGTTCGTTATCAAGTGTCAATTGACGTGTTTCGTTTTATAGATCTATAAATAGTCTGCGTGTTTTTTATTCACTCTACATCGTTTTTCACGCCAATTTTTTAAATATAGAATCGGGATTAAAGCCCGGTTCTAATATTCAGAAAACGAATCATTTTGTTTACGAACCGTTCAATTTGAAACGAATTGTGTCTAAAAATATTTCCTATAAAAAACTATTCGTTTGCTATTGTATCGACACTCGGTACTTACGTGTGGTATTAGTATACTTAAATTGGAAAAAAAGTTTAATTACATCCGGTTGACATTTAAAAATATTTATTGCAACTATATTGTCTGTTGCTGTCATACATTTCTACAGCATTATACATTCAAGCCCTCTATTCAGTCCTCCCAAAACGCATTCTCTCAGGAAACTAACACACATAATCTGGCACACATAATTATTTATCCACCATTTTACAATGTAGCAGATTACGCTCCAATACTTCTTCTTAATAGGTACAGGAGTATAAGAATTAAAACATAATTTACATATAAGGTCTCTAAGATCTTGACACTTTGTGAGTATCTGTCGATACGAATTGTATTTGTCTTAATAATATGACATACCTGTTTTAATATTGCCGGTTGTTTTAATCTTTTAAATTACCTGAAAAAAAAAACACAAATATTTAATTAATATCAACACACACAGCGGAAACTTCTTCACAAAATTAGGTAATTAATCAATAATGGCAACACTGAAGTCGCGAACGATGCGCGTACGCAGTTACGCAGCCGCCCCGGTCACCTAGTTCTGAGCGTCGTGATGGGAATGATATTAGTGAATCAGGGAAAGTTAAAATTTGAAATGGACATTATCCTTATATCACGAGTTGGTCACGTTTTATACCTATTTATTTACTAGGTGACTCGCTTAGTTTGAATAGTTGACAGATCTCTTGATATTTATGATTGTTTATTTATGTGTAATATCATATCATGTTTACTTTATCCATAACATATGACATTTCTCGGCATAAAGGCATATCTTGAGATTAGTAGTTAGCATCTTCAATTTGGTATGTTAAATCTATTAATAATATTATGTGTTAATATGGTTATGTGTTAAACTACATTAAAAGTAAGGCCGCGTCGGCGTGCCAGCCAACCGTTTCATTTTGAATATATATTTTTTATTGCGTATTATTTTGAAACTATGACATCTTCTGGTACATTCATTTGAATTATATAGAGTAAAAGACAATTCGTATTAAACTATACTTAATGTCCAAGGCCAAATACAAATTCCAAATCCAATTATTTGTGTCTGGTTCTGGGTATTTGTCCTTATGTGTCTCTCCACCGTATCTCAGAATGGACGTAAGGTAGGAAATCTATTTATCAAACCGAATTTACCGGTGGGAGGGATGCGCTGTGCTGCGCTCCCAGCTGCATGGGTACCACCATCTTGCTCGTTTCTCCCATGAAACAGCTTTGCTGTGTTTCGGAGAGAAGGGCAAGACAGGCAGAGTAATTACTGGCACCGAGACTTTAACACCTTATGTCTCTGGATAGGCAACATATAGATGAGTTGCCTGGGCTAGTTCCAGGTAAACTAGTTTATGTTCATGGGCGACGTCAACCACTTACCATCAGGTGGAATGTATGCCAGTTTGCCTATCCAACTAACATAAAAAATAAAAAAATAAAAATTGTAGCAGCGTGGCGTTTTGAGCTTCAACACTTCTCCTATATTATATTATCGCTATAAGACGTCTTTACACTACTTAGTTAAGGATTAATCGTAAGTGTAGCATACATACAGACGAAAAGAGTGAAATATCTGTTACGTAGCGATTTAACGACAATTTCTTAGTGAGTTGGTTATTTAGTTTATTTTTTTATTTTTAGCTTAATAGACCAACGAATTTATTAAATTATTTTTTTTATTCATAAAAAATAAAGAATAACTAATATATAAATTAATGTACATTAGTGAAATTGAAATTAAAGTTTGCGAGCAAGACGTACGCGGAGACGTAGACGTTTGATTTTTGTATGTTTTATATGTTTGACCGTTATCAATACATTGACAGTAATCTCACAAAGTTTGAATTGATTCCTTACTGTCTAAGTCACTGTATTTTGAAGGAATGTTTTTTTTATTTTTGATTGGTTAAAAAAGTCGTACGCATAAAAGGGGGTGTTGTCAATGTGACGACAGTAGAAGTGAGAAGCTTATACAAAAAGCATGCTTTAACCAAGGAATTTTATATACAAACTGGAATGCGCAAGTGCACTCAAAAAACGTTCCTAAGAGAGGAATTGTATCTCTTTCTACCATGGATTCAAGGTAACTCATAAGAAAGAAACAAAATACCAGCAGTCAACGAAATTCTCGAAATGATTTTTTCACTTTACATGTTGGAAACAAATGTCAATCTTATTTCAGTTATTTCAAGGTGCATATTTGAATATACAATTTTATTAAGTGAGCGTTCCAGTTATGATATAAATTCCTTGGTTTTAACAGAGTCAGATAGCCAAAAGTAGAATCAGCTTATGTTGGACTTATTTTATCTTATGCTCTTTACTGGGGTCATAAATAATTTTATGTAATATAATATATAATAATATATGTATGTACGTAATGGACCCTCCATTACGTCCAGGTACATATTGTCAGTTTGTTAGTCTCAGTATCGAACAATATCTAGTTTATTTATATTGTTTTTTTTTAATGAATATTTAATATTACTACTGCACTCTTAATGAAAGTAGACTGCCTCAAACCGAACCGGTATCAGACATTTCCTATCCGAGATCGAACGAACAGACGGACAATAATACTTTACCATTTACAACGAACTATTTAATTATCATAAATGTCTTACCTTAAGTAACATTATTGAATAAACATTGATAACCTTTTACAGTTAAAAAAAAATACTTTCTGTTATACGATATTGGTAATATTAGTTATTTATTATATGTATACAGTTCAAAGTTATTTTATATTGTTAACTAATGTAAAAGTGCGGTTTCGTCTGCTTCGGATTTATTTTAAATAATATTTACTTTCTTAAATAAATAAATATTAAATAGCGCTTCACAGTCAACGGTCTCCGGTAGTAAGTAAATGTACATATAGAAGTAATACATAAATAAATATATATTACACCCAGACCCCATGGGGATAGGATCTAGAAGTAGCGCCATGCTGCTTGCAGCTGAATGGGCCGGCGCGCCCGGGGAAGTACTTCGCTCTCACTTAACACCGACGTGAAATGACGGGACTGTCGTCGTTTTTCGTTCGGTTTGTGAGAGATCCGGTGGCCCATACCTTCCCTTACCTGGCCCATCCCTTCCCTTCCCTCCACAGATAAGGTGGAACATCCCTCCCCTCCCTAAAGGCCGGCAACGTACCCGCTATGTAGCGGGTGTCTATGGATGTCGTTTTTTCTTACCACCAGGTGAATCGAATGTCCGTTTGCCCCCTCTAGTATATAAAACCTGAAGCGCCAACGGGCTAGACAAACGGGGTTCGCGGGTACATCTTTTAAAATTTCGCCAGAGACGGACGTTGTTCTTTCTTAACCACCAAGTATGATCCATGATTCACTGATTCCGTATAAGTCAGTTTACATTTTCACCATCCATAATATCATCAAACGGTAATACGCGAAGATAGGCTGTCGCAGTGGTCACAGCATTGTCTGCTGCGCTAGCGGTTGACAATGCTGTGACCACTGACAATCATTTGCATAGGCCACATAGATATCTGTCGTGGTGTGGCCATTTGTATTTGAATTGTGTCTCCAGACTGCCGACGTAAAATTCTTGTTCTACGTCTGTATGGTTTATATAAACATTTATCATGTAATGGATCGAAGCAGACAGAATATAAGATTGATTGATTCAGCCTGCAAATGTTAAGGTTTTTCAAACTTTTGAGGGTAGAATGAAAAATCTACCACCACATCAGCCGTTGTGTGTCGACTGCCGAACGTAGGCCTCCCTTATCATCTCGGGGTGTGATTACCAATACTCGCCACGCTTGGCTGGCGAGTTGGGGAGCGCAGTGTGTTATGGCAGGATATAGTGACGCTGCTGCCCATCACCATCCTGGTTGGTGTAAAGTTGTTCGCACCATTATTGCCTTAGTCGTCTTTTACGATACCTGAGCAAGAAAGAGGTCGGGACTATTCTTCTCTACCGGTCAACGCACGACCAAGAATATAACAAGAATATAAGAAGTGCACCTTAATCCTCAATCAATTATATTCGTCATATGTTTGTCGTAGATTATGTGGAGTGTTTCTGGACCCCCTTACACAGTATTCTCATCCCACTGGGTGTTGAGTGCAAAACATTAAAAAAACAACATAGTGTGTGTAATCTTTACACGAGGTTGAAGTAAAACTTCTTTGACATTGTGACAGATGACGATTTAGTTAAACATAAATAAGTCATGTTAGAATTTAAAAAAAAGTATATATTGATATGTAACAACAGTAATATATACACTTATTTATATCGAGCATTATACATAATAAATTAATTAATTTAATTATCATTATACTTTAGATATTTAAAAATCGAATTCTTTATAAACGCATCATCGCCGTAACAAAAAATATTAAACGAACAAACACACAACTATTCTGTGCTCAACCTGTTCACCTACACTTGCGAGGGCATCGCGTTCGATTAAATAATCTATTAATTGCGTTTGCGGTCGGAATGTTTGCAATGTTACCATTTGTCTAGTCAAAACATATAAGGAGTCATATTTTGTTTGATGGCTATCAATAGTGCCAAGATGATTGATGATTTCACCAATGTCACGTAGTATGGAGAAGACACGAAGAAGGTTCCTTTTGATGTTTTTAATATTGAGCATGGTGTATAGAGTAAATGGAGCACTATCTTGTGTTACGAGAATTATCCACGAAATAATCTTAAATAAAGATTTCGTTGCTGTGCCAGAGGACCGTTTTTAGGTTAGATAATTTATTTAACTCGCTAGCCATTTAACTTTCAATTACAATACATTTACTAACTACTCTAGTCTGTGAGAATACTTGAAATTATGCTTACTTCCACTCAGCAAACTTCAAGTCATCTAAAACAGGTTCAGATCATATTTTCCATTACACCGGCGCCCCCTTTATTTAATGCTATTTTGTGGACACTTTTTGTGTCAAACAGCCATATGAGATAGTGCTCCTTTACCTCTATACTCCATGACCTTGAGACACGATGTAAAACGACCACAGATAAAATACGAAATTTGACACTTGTCAGTATAGATAACAAATACTCAAATGATCTGTATATTTTGATCTAAATAACCATCGGTTTAGCGCAGTGGTCACGGGGACTAGCTGTCACGCCGGCGGTCGCGTGTTCGCATCATACAAATGTTTCTCATGTTCAGGCCGTTTGTTTGTGTCGTGTTGTATGTCGTGGTTTTCGGTCCCTCGACACAGGATTTGATCCTACTGGGGGCCGATGAGTGTGAAGCGATTATTATTATTTTAACTATTTATTATTAAAAGATTAATCGTGAGATCGAAATTACACGGAGATAAAAGACTTAGTAATTAAAATAAATATAATATATGTTACATTAATTTATATTATCTCTATATCTGTCTCTTTGGACTATGCAAAACTATAGTCCAGATAGATGTTTTAACGTTATCTGGATGTTTACGTTCAAACCACGTATTTATCCGGACACACGATATATTATTTTATTCTGCCGTTAAGTGTGAGGTCTTATATTTTTTTATTCACGTACTTAATACATTAAGATTACTTAATAGATTAAGCCCAGACTAAATTTTTTTGTCGCTAGTGAGGCAGTGGATAATTACGTCATAACTAGACGAGATTCACGTATGTCGCACGACAGATGGCCGCTGAGCAGACATGGCATGGAGCAGAGACTACGTATCGGTAAACGCAGTCCTCCGGCCCGCTGGACCGACGACTCACATAAGGTCGCCGGCGGAGGCTTGATGGGGAATGCGGAAAACCGGGATATATGGCTCGAACTTGGAGAAGTCTAAGTCCAGTAGTGGACTGCGATAGGTTAAAGCGAAACGAAGGCGACAATCGCGGATTTACTCGCATTGATGTCGTCATAATTGCTATTATAAACGCCTAGCCTATAACATTTTTAATAAACGTTTTATATCAAGCAAAATATATTTTACAAGTCGGTTCCGCTCTAATATTAAAACATGCGAACTAATTATTCCGTTTTGTTTTATTAGTATGTGTAATATATTATATGATTTTTTTTAGATATAAATAGCGAATAAAAATTAAAATTATTTTAAATAAAAACTGTTTTTATTTAATTAATATATTACAGAGACATTTCAAGTTCACTTTTTTATTTATAAATAGTATAAAATTCATTGGTAATGCAAATGGGAACGACCGAGTTGTACAACTGAACAACTTAAGGCCGACTACATCGAAATTTTCTGATGAAATAATAACAACGCATTGCGAACAAGGTTTACACTTCAAAAGAAATCTAAATTAACATTTTCTTACTTTTTTTAATACACTTTTTACATAGCACTGAAAAAAAACCAACCAAAGGAATACGTACATAGAAAGGCGATCTTAAGCGACTCACACTGAACCTCAGAAGGATGTCAATTCTGTGTCGGGAGTCCAATCTACTCTGTACTACAATTCGTTTCACGCAGCCTTCCAAAAACGAGGACTCTCAGCAAACGATTTTTTTTTAATCGGAACATTTTGTTATAATTCTTACTACAAGCTGGGACACTGGATACTTTTTATCCTGAAATCCAGTACCTTCCTTCCCTTCCTTAAAACAATAATAAAATAATTATAATGACCGCAATTTATAAAAAGTGATATTTCTTTTTTACCCATTCGCATTTCAAACTAGTAAATTTTTTGCAATTGTTACAAATTTTTAACAAATAATAAAGTAATAAAAAAATAAATTTATTATTACACTAATAAATTGCTATTAGTAATAAAAAATAATAAATTGTGATAATAATTTATTTATTTCAATCGGTAGTTTTAAACGTAATATAGTATTAATCCACTTCCACTTCCAGTAAAATCCACTTCACTTTTGCAGATATTTGAGTTACATAAATATTTTTAGAGTCCAGATTGAACATCGTAGATGAGTTAGTAAAATTTGCATTGAGGATGGTCAGCAAACCTCCTCCATGAACAAATGTTTGTTTTATATATTTTGCGTTATAATAACTGAAGTTATGGTAAAATTAAGATAGTGAAAATAAAAATTTTAGGGATTTCTCAAATATCTCGTACAATAATATAATACATTCCAATGTACTGTTTTCTTATATTTACGCGAATTTTACTCATTTAATTAAAGGTCTATAACGGATTTTATCGCGTTTATTTAAAACTTTACAGTTTAACAATATTTTAAATTATTTCCCGACGTTTCGGATCCTTTACAGCGTCCATCGTCTCGGGGGACTAAGGTGGTGGGTTTCCGAATAAACGAAACGCGATAAAATTCGTTATAGACCTTTAATTAAACATTCCAACCTGTTTATCAATCTATACTTATATTTAAAGTTGAAAGTCTTTATATTCATTTGAACGATTTAACATTAAAATTATCTATCTGTAATACATAGCTATTTAAGTGGCCATATATTATAGAAAGAATCGTGCAGTAAGTTCAAGAAAAATGAAAACCTATCTAATCTAACAGAACGGTCATTTGACGGTTCTGGTAGTAATCACTGAAATTGTCAATTCGTGAATTTATTTTTACTAGTGGTCGCCCAGTGGTCGAAATTTGACCTAATCATGCATATGCAGCAGTCATTGGACCCGATCTGTGATAGTAAATTTCGATAAAAAATTCGTTGAAAGACCTGTATTTGAGACCCTTTTGACAACAACTTTGACAATAAACAAAATTTGAGTATATACTTATGTTATTGTACATATGTGTGTGTGCCGTAGTGGGTGTAGCGTAATTTTTTTAATGAATTTAATGTATGTTTTGATATAAACTTTAACTGTGGGCAAGATCACGTCAACTGGACCCCCCATTTCCCACTTGATCATAAAAATTAAGTTCATATATATTTTTTATAAGTACATACCATCACAAATTGATCCCCCAAAACGATTTTTAAAAATTTCGATTTTAACAACAATTTTTTTTACAATGAAAATTTTAGGTACTTTTAATTAAAAAATGGATTGTAAATCAACCGTTAAAGTTAAATTAATGGGGTTTGAAGGATTTATTTTTAAAATGTTTATATTTTAAGAAAATATTGATGACTAAAAATTATTTGTTTATTATTCTATTGTTAATTAACTTTTAAGTTAACAAATGCAAATTTCATTGACTTCTCGGTGGAAAAATGAAGTTTTATTTTATCGGTTACATGCTTTATTTATTAAAATTTAAGATTTCAAAAAAAAATTTCACTGCACGCGACTAGTTTAAGCAATATGAATTTATTTATCAAAGCGCGCCGAGCGCCAGGCGCTGTCAGAATACCGCGCTGTCGAGCGTCAGACGACGTCGCAGCTTCGATTCATTATAATTAAAAATATAAGTACCTGGATGACCGAGCTTTGCTCGGTTAAATAATATTTACTCGTAGATACATTACATACCGATGAAACATAAATATTTTCAATCTTACTGACATAATAGTCAAAATAATAGGAACTGGTAATTTAAATAAAAAAAGCTTTCTATAATAGTTTTTCTCACAAAAGAAAAAACCTTGAAAAAAAAAAGGATAAAAAAATTGGTCTGTAGACACTTGGTTTCGAACCCGAGTTTTCTTATTTCTAATTCGCCCGATTCCTATTCGAGCTATTATAAGATTGACAATGACAGCGAAATTTACCTTCGTATTCTAATGATATTTTTCAATTGCGTAAAAAAAGGGATAAAACGACATTTTCTAAAAATAAATCCTAGCTAGATCGATTTATCGCCCCCGAAACCCTCTGCATACTAAATTTCATGAAAATCGTTGGAGCCGTTTCCGAGATTCAGATTATATATATATATACAAGAATTGCTCGTTTAAAGATATAAGATTATCAAATAAATTTTATTATTATTACTATTATTATTATTATCATATTATTGTTATTATTAAACAAATTTTATTCTTGTAAATATCATAAACAATGCAATGAAATCATTTTTTATTTATTCATTAAACAGGGAAAATTAATAAATAATCAATTAAAAATGTTACAAAACCGTGTATTTTATATTTATTTTTGCCGTGTATTTTAGTAAGCTATCATTTTTAAATTTACGAGGAAGTACTCCACTTTTAGTTTAAAAAAAATTGGTTGTCTGTAAAGTAAAGTCGGTTTACGGACGATAATTTTTACGTGATAACGTCATAAGAAAACATGAATGGAATTGAATTGTTATCACTGAATTATCATTAATTTGTATAATATATATATAAGCTACAGGTAATTAATTGTATTTAATATAAAAGCGAAATAAAGTTAAATAATTTGATATGTAATACAAGAAATAATCAAGTTTAATAAAGAAGCTAAGTTTAATAACTTAAAGTTAGAAAAACAAATTAGATTATCATTAACCACTTATGAAAATTGTTAAAATAAATGGTTACCATAGTTTATTACAAGAACAATTGCAGCAAAAAAGGTAATTAATTCTTGCATTTTAAGAATCCGATTAGGGATATAATCTCATATATTTGTATAAATATAATAAGTAGCATCGGTGGGCGAGTGCAGTAATATTAGGTTATACATATTACAATTTTGACTAAAAAGTTATTATCATATACGATATATTACGATCGTATAAAAAGTAAACTGTTTTTATTTAGTATATTTTTACAATTTTCATAAGTGGTTAATGATAATCTAATTTGTTTTGCTAACTTTAAGTTATTAAACTTAGCTTCTTTATTAAACTTGATTATTTCTTGTATTACATATCAAATTATTTAACTTTATTTCGCTTTTATATTAAATACAATTAATTACCTGTAGCTTATATATATATTATACAAATTAATGATAATTCAGTGATAACAATTCAATTCCATTCATGTTTTCTTATGACGTTATCACGTAAAAATTATCGTCCGTAAACCGACTTTACTTTCTCATCTCTCTCATCTCTCATCTCATCAGCCTATAGCAGTCCACTGCTGGACGTAGGCCTCCCCAAGCTCGCGCCAGACATCCCGGCTTTCCGCAACTCTTTACTTTACAGACAACCAATTTTTTTTAAACTAAAAGTGGAGTACTTCCTCGTAAATTTAAAAATGATAGCTTACTAAAATACACGGCAAAAATAAATATAAAATACACGGTTTTGTAACATTTTTAATTGATTATTTATTAATTTTCCCTGTTTAATGAATAAATAAAAAATGATTTCATTGCATTGTTTATGATATTTACAAGAATAAAATTTGTTTAATAATAACAATAATATGATAATAATAATAATAGTAATAATAATAAAATTTATTTGATAATTATATTTTTAATTATAATGAATCGAAGCTGCGACGTCGTCTGACGCTCGACAGCGCGGTATTCTGACAGCGCCTGGCGCTCGGCGCGCTTTGATAAATAAATTCATATTGCTTAAACTAGTCGCGTGCAGTGAAATTTTTTTTTGAAATCTTAAATTTTAATAAATAAAGCATGTAACCGATAAAATAAAACTTCATTTTTCCACCGAGAAGTCAATGAAATTTGCATTTGTTAACTTAAAAGTTAATTAACAATATAATAATAAACAAATAATTTTTAGTCATCAATATTTTCTTAAAATATAAACATTTTAAAAATAAATCCTTCAAACCCCATTAATTTAACTTTAACGGTTGATTTACAATCCATTTTTTAATTAAAAGTACCTAAAATTTTCATTGTAAAAAAAATTGTTGTTAAAATCGAAATTTTTAAAAATCGTTTTGGGGGATCAATTTGTGACGGTATGTACTTATAAAAAATATATATGAACTTAATTTTTATGATCAAGTGGGAAATGGGGGGTCCAGTTGACGTGATCTTGCCCTGTGCCAAATTTTATACTTCTCCGTCTGCGTAATTTTCATAAAAAGGGTAAAAAGTTTTTACTTCACGTATAAATTGTATATAGATATAAATGTCCTGTTAATATCGAAAAGGTTTTACGGTAAAATATTAAGGAAGTGATTATAAACCCAAGATCAGATAAGCATCGAAACTAAACGTCAGTGGTGTGAGGTATAATTTCTTTTTTAACTGTTACACGCTTATCAAAAATAATTTCCTCCAATAAAATATTAAGGCAATCTAATCTAATCTAAGAATGAAAAAAAAAAGACGTTTGAACAAAAGACGAACTTAGGGTGCCTGTCCATTGATGCTGAACGAGGCGGCGGAGCGGAGAAACGGGGAAATATTAACCAATAAGATTGCAAATATCTCCCCTCCGCTCCAGTGGACAAGGGCTCTGCAATCCTTTTGGTTAATATTTCTCAGTTTCTCCGCTCCGCCACCTTGCTCCGCATCAATGTCCAGGCACCCTTAATGCCTAGTGGCATTCTCTCCCAGCCAACCTTTACGAA
Source organism: Euphydryas editha (assembly GCA_036937285.1). Taxonomy (NCBI): domain Eukaryota; kingdom Metazoa; phylum Arthropoda; class Insecta; order Lepidoptera; family Nymphalidae; genus Euphydryas; species Euphydryas editha. Next base: position 3,535,517 of record JAUPFZ010000031.1, on the reverse strand, counting down.
AATTAAGATTTATTATGTATTCGATATATGATATTTACATATGTATACGTATGGACAACAAACTGAAATTATTGAAAAACGAAAATACTGAAGGCCTTACAAACAACGGCCTGCAATAGGACCAGAATCTTAGGTCGGGGGTCAATTCAATCCTGTATGAGATGAAAGACTTGATTCATAAATCCTCTCAAATTAATTATTTTATAATTACTATCGTGTGGCCCGTTTTTATTGAAGACTTTTCAAACAGCCCGGGAAACACAAATAATGACAAATGATTAATTTGTCAATGAATGATTACACTTGGCCCATAGTTGTATAAGTTTAAAATTGCAAATACCATGCGAAGAGTGGCGATAGGCGAATTGAGATTTAAGACACGTTATAAGGCCTACAGGCTTATATCGTGTCATAACAGTAGTCGAACAGTCTTCAAAAATTAATGACTTGGTCCATAATTATATAAATTTAAAATTATATATAATATTATAAATAATTATATATAAAAAGTGTGGCGATAGCCAAATTGGAATGGGAGACATTATAAGCCTATAAGGCTTATATCATGTAATACAAGTATAGTTAATACAGTCTTCAAATATTATATTAAATAATCTATATCGTAAGTACGTCACAAATTTCGACGCTACCTTATATATGTACGTGCGAAAACTAGTACGAATTCCAATGTAATTACTTTTTGATGTATTTAAAATTATATTTATTGCGAAACCGCCTGTCAGACAGTATCTGCTTTTTTAAAGAAACTTTTCATAAAGAAAGAACATGTCAATTTTATTCGTGTGTCAATATTTATTAGGAATGAGTAAAATAAACTAAATAAAAAACAAAGTAAAAAAATTTCCTAATTGAATTTCGATTTTTTCATACTTTTTAGTAAAGCATAAAAATTGAGGAATGTCGCCGGAAGCCGTTGGATGGAGGCTGTTTTGAATCGGTCGCTCTGGAGGTCGATGGGGGAGGTCTACGTTCAACAGTGGACATCCGATGGCTGATATGATGATGATGATGATGAAAACATAATAATATTACTTATAACATTCAAAAAAATGTTAACAATAAAATAAGTAATAATATTAGTAACACAAAAGCTGTACAGTTTATACATTACACTTCACACTACATAACCAAACATGCGTACACACACACATGCAAACATACCGAGATCAACTTCACCTTGTAATGCGTATCGTATCGTAACGGCATATAATATAGAATTACTTACGTAAATTAGAGCATGAATTTATATATATATATATACATATCTCTACAAATGATTATGAGCAGCTATATTGTCTAACAGCCGATCTCAATATTCAATTTTACCCCTAAGATTTTTGACACAAAGCTTTTGGAGTTTATTTATTTAGGCAACCGTCCTGGTGTAGTCGTGCGAATAGTTGCCTTAACGCCAGCGGTCGTAGGTTAGATTCCCGCTCTGAGCAGATAGCTGAGATCTGGTCTGGGTGTATGTTCTTAGGGGTTTTTCCACCGTGCCTGTAGAGAGTGTGTGTCTGAGGGGAGCTGTAGAGATGTCAGTCCCATTTAACATAGATACTGATACAACTTTTTTTCTATATGGCTCCCTTTGCCCAATAGTGGGACGTTTACAGGTTGATTCAATTCAGTTCAGTTATGTCGAAATACTATCTCTAGTAACCAAAATCAGATATATATGGAGACCGGCCGTAAGTATAATATATTATGATATGATATGCTTCAAGAGCATATTATATAAACTTCGTGAAAAATATTATATATATTCTTAAAGGTGATAAAATTGTATAAGTATAATGGTGGGTATCATTATGGTTAACTTTTAATTTCAACTTTTTAATTTTTATTTTTGAAACAAATATTTACAGTATAAACTCTTTTAATTTAAAAAAAATCCAATTACATAATACATAATCCTTTTTAAGTATTTTTAAATCTTGACTAGATTCTAATCTAGTGCGATTTGATCTGCGTTTTACGCAATTGTTACTGACACAGACGTTTTGCAACTTCTACAACAAACAATTATATTTCAGACGTGTAAGGGAACGGCCATACCGCCATACGTGAATGGGACTAAAAACTTCGTAGGATAAGTAAACTTTTAAAACCTTATCAACAATAATAACGCGTTCAAATGATATTGAAAAAGCTAGTTGCATGCACATTACTTGTTAATGCAAGCCAAAGCATTTATAAGCAAGCAAGCAATTCATAATTTAAAAGTACTTACAACAAGCCAAAATAGTGCATAGAATATTTAGTTCGAAACCAACGCTCGAAATTTGAAACCTAAGTACCTACTAGAATTTGATTAAGATAGAATTGACAGAAAACATCGCGTAGTAATCAGAAATTCAGTCATGTACATCAGTCAATCCTCATCAAAAGCAGTGTGGAAAATAAAGTTCAAAATTAATACTTAAGAAAGAAGAGAAGACTGCCCGACAGTAGAATATTAATATACAAAGTACAGTACAATAAATTGCACTTAAATCGATGTTTTAAAACAACTATGCTAATCAAATAACTATTTTAATTAAATTCGCATATGAGTTATTATTTAATAATCATTTAATATAGGGCACCATGTAAATGTATTTTGACTAGCTAATGCATTTGTGTATGCTTGATGATAAAGCTATAATGATTCAAATAATATATGTATGTTGCTACTTTTGACTGATGTATTTTACATTTTATTAAATGTTTACAGATATATGTAATAGTATACTGCACTGAAACAGCCAGTATATATTCTCCAAAATTCAAAATTCAAAGACCTGTTCTCTACACAGAAAAATTAGTCATGTAAATATGGTGTATATATTAATGGTATTATCATTATCATCTTATCAGCCATTGTATGTCCACTGCTGAACGTAAGCGTCCCCGTCGACCTCCAGACCGTTCTGTAACAGCCTCCGTCCAATGGTTTTCGGCGATTCTCCTTAAGTCGTCTGTCCATCTCGATTACGGCCGTTCGACGCTGCGCTTACCGGTACGTGGTCTTCACTCGAGAACCGTTTGGCTCCATCGCCCATCAGTTCTATAAGCAATGTGCTCTGCCTAGTAATAAATTATCTGTGCTATGTCGGCAATCCACGAACAAGGTACCATCCTGGTATCACACCTTGTTCGAAGACTTTCGACTTAAGGCTCTAAGGTATTAATTATACACTGACATACTGGCATTATTGTACAAACACTGCGACACTTCGATATACCAGTAGTTGACTACCGTGTAGCACCGCCGGAGAGACACAACGCCGCACACCGCTAAAGATTCGATCAAATCGAAAGCATTCTCACAGTCTACTCGCACAAACGCCAAGCACAGTGGCCGATTATACTCATCGGTCTTTTTTATAAACTGCCGCAGCGTATGTATGTGGTCTATATAGCCTTTTCGTAAACCAGTTTGTTCGGGAATGGTATGTAATATATAAATTGTAAATTAAAAATAAAAACACTTCTAAAAATTCAATATTCTTTCCTTTGATAATTATCTATATACCAATTGATATTAACCTCGTTTATACAGGAGACATTAGCCTTATTTGTAACGTAAAAAAAAAAATTAATAATATGTCACCATATCACATATCATATTTAATTCATAAAGTCAAGTTTAAATTACTGTTCTAGGTAAAATCTATACTTAGCATTTCTTAGCAATGTTCGAGACAAAAAAGGTATTATTGTTAGCAATATATCCACTATTATTATATTCGTTTTGTCTCTTTTTAATATAGGTACGTAATGTTATATTAGATAGGGGTAAAAATAATGACAAAACATACTAAATTATTGTCAAGGAATTGAAACTTAAAATAATAATTTACACAAAATAATCAAGTTATACTACTTTAACTTAAAGATTTGAATAATAATTTAACTTTTAAAATTAATTTCAATTTAATCTAAAACAATATAAATAAATTTTCCAAAAGTATACGGATATTTTTTTCACATATTACGCTACAGTGTAAGAGGAGGACAAATCTCGACCGCGACGTCAGTACTCCTGTTGCCTTTAAATGTCACGTGGTGTGAGACAGTTTTTTATTTCGTTGACCGAAAGCTTCCTGCTCCGCCTAGCTGATTACTTATTATCATCGGCGGTAAAGACCCGACAATCGGTAGAAATGGCACTCAGTATTATTTCTACAGGTATAAATAAAAGTCATTTTAATATACGTACAACACAACTCGACAATCTTGACATACCTAATTATTTTTGGAGTTTTTAATTTACAAAAATTCAAGTTTTTTTTTACACCCTAAATATTATCGTTATTTGACAACGTATTACAGCAACAGATACATTCATTCATTCATTCATTTGGTTCAATGGCTTCCAATGTTTCAAACGCACACATATGATTTCGCCAATGTTACATAGGCCGGAAAATACGCTAATATATATATATATATATATATATATATATATATATATATATATATATATATATATATATATATATATTTAATATATTTAACATACACACACGGTCGTCTGTCCCTAAGGTAGGCAACTTAATGCCTGTGTTTTAGATAACAACGACTGATATACATTTTTTTTAAAAATAAATATACATATAAATAATACATATATAAATAAATACATAATACACCCAGACTCGGGGCGGGAATCGAACCCACAACCCTGGAGCAGAAAACAGAGCCACTGCCAACTGCGCCACGGGCCAGTCAAAAAGGACTAAGGAGATTAATCGTTAAATTTTAATAGGGAAAAAAAATGTAGTAATTTAGTTAATAAGCCTTTCATCTAGAAAACAATAGATTTATTTTCAATTACTACGTTACATCATCAAAATAATGTGTCAAATCGACACAACAAAAATGCATTAAACAAATAATGAACGAAGATAGAATTTATTATAAATATATTTGCATTAGCTGTCGTTTTTAACAATTTTTTTTTATAATCTACTGGTACGTACTAAACAAAGCTGAAGGCTAACTTTACGTAATGGTCGAATTCTTTAAAGTATTCAACGGAATTACTTATGTCTTTTATGACCATAAAATGAATAGTTAATTGTATTCGATACTAAATATTATAACTGTTAAATAACTAGAACAAACGTCAAATTTAAATACGAAAATAACTGGTTGTAAAGAAAACCTTAATATTTAAAAATCGACAATTTAACTGTAACGAGTAAAAGAGCTATAACGTTTTTGGGCAACACGCAGATGTGGATGTCTTTGTTGATCCTAAATCGACTCTACATTAATCTTTTTTATGAGATTTACTGCACTTTTTTTTTTAAATAGTTGTAATGGAATAGGTGTTTGTCTTCCATCTCACCTGATGGAAAGTGTAGATGAAGACGAAGGTGGTACACGCCCATCCAAAAGAAACCTTTTCACTCTACTCTTAAAGGCTCCAGAGTTAAACCTATCTGGAAAAATAGACCTGGGCAGGTCGTTCCAAATCTTGGCGACTCTCACCAAAAACGAGCTGCCAAACCGTTTAGTTCGACTTTTGGGTATGTCAACAACGTAATTTAAATAAAATACATTAAATAAACTCCTTGAGAGTTATTCCAATGTTAAATAAAACTCTCTCGCAAGTTAACTCATTCATTCACGGACTAATCAAAAACATCTCGAACAGTACGAGTAATGGGTCTTTGAAGTTGAAATTTAGCACGGAAGTAGATGAGTAGGTGACGTTAGCTAAGAAAGGATTTTAGAAAACTTCCTCTGTCCAAGGGTAGAGTGGAAGGTTTACGTTTATACGGAACTTTTTTCTTATTTTCTGGACTTGGATGTACGAAAATTGGTATTTGAGCTGTTGATAAAAATTAAAAAGGATTTGTTCTATCATTTTTGGAAAGTTTATATAGGAAAATTATCATTTTTAAAGACTAATTTATGGAATTAGGTTATGTTTGAGAGAGACTTAAGGCAAATTAAGTTAATTTTTGATGATTACTTTATTATAACTAAGTATGTACTGCCAAGGCACCGCGGGTGAAACGACGGGGCACTACTATTAAACTAATGTTAATTAATTTATGTGTGTAATGTTGTCTACGTATAAAAAAAAATAAGGCAAATAAATGTATATAAATGACAGAAATCTATTAAATGATTTGAAACTATTTCCATGTAATTACATCTCTTCATTCCTTAACTACTCAAAAGGCAAAAGGAATTACTAAGATGGTTAAGCCTCCAACTATGCAGGGACTAGACTAGACTAGAACTAGATTAGATGGAACAAACAAACTCGTTTACTATAGTATTTTTGTAATTAGGACAGTATGTAAAAATTAAGTAACTAGCACTACTGTTGTGAAGCACTAAAATCCCAAAAAAGTCGCTGATCTCCTACTGGGCGCGTCCCCCGATGGCGGATAGGGGAACGCCACTCGAATGCCTCGCGTGTGGTAGAGGTCTCCGGACCCACGCGGACCAAAACCAGAGTTGCATCTATCGTAAATGTCAAAATATATATTTTTTTAATTACTATGAGCAATATAGATAAAATTCATTCGGAAGTCTTTTCGAAATATTAATTTAAAAAAAAGCAAAATTATTTTTCGGTATATATTTCAAAATATGTTTAACACGTAACAAATTTTTAAATTAGAATTACTAATTAATATCCAATGTTAGGAACTATGTAATAAAATCTATTGCGTTTGTAGGTAATTCAACCTCAAATTAATTTTCCATATAGCTAATTTAAAAAAATCAAATCATTGAAAATAGTAACAGAAATAATTTAATAGTCAAATAAAATTTATTTTTCGATAATAATTATCTATGGAAAACATCGAATTAATTATATTTTGTTTTTCTTTGTGTTAAGTAAACAAATGCTTAAATACTTTATAGTATCTCCCGTTGCCATTAAAAAATATTTTTTTTTCGAGCGAAAAAAATGTCGACAATGACATTTCATCAACGCAACGACATGTCACCTCTGTATATTTTTAACACAACAAACAGGTACTTCATACTATCAATGATTACTCGGGAACTTTCAATAATAAGCGACGCGTATAAAAGACCAGGCCGGCAACAGTACAGCATTCAGTAGCTCTCGAGTAGTCTGACAAAGAAGTTCACGATGAGATTTCTGGTGAGCTACCATCTTATCAGTATCACATATCATAAAATAAACGATATACATAAAATAACTTTTTTAAAACATCGTTTATTTCATGATAAGGATTCGACTTTATAAAGAACCTTATTTTTAAGCTGTTACAGATGTTTAACAATTAGTGCAATTTGACAGGACATTTAATGTTTATGAATTTTACAAATGATAAATAATTGGTTCGTCATTAAAGTTGCACTTCATTGTAAAATATCAGTAACCGATAAGTGTTTTTATATGTATTTATATAACTAGTTTTTAATATTTTGTGTGTTCTATTCAATATGTAATAATTAATATTTTCTATGTATTAATAGTTAATATTCCGCTATACGTCACAGTGAATAGTTTTTATTAATATTATCAGTAATATTTACACTTAATATGCATTAATATGTATTTACATTCTTTGATCTCATTTTACATTTATTTTTTTTGTTTCGTGTTTTTCGCTAATTTAAAAGTTGTCTTTTCCTTAAAAGTAATTCGTCATATTTTTAAATAATTTCTTTAATTTCGTTTGAATAATATTATAATGTTTTTTATCAAATATTTTATAAATAATCCAAAGTCGTCTTAAATTAATTTATAATAATTAATTGATAATTACTTAACGATAAATCGAGTGTAATTCAAAATATGACACTTTAACAATCATTTTTAAGAGAGCTTTTTGTCCTTAATAAATCTAACAAAATTTTTAACAAGTAATATTCTCTATTACAATTGTATAAAATTTATATCGAGTTAACGAAATACCAGATAGATATCGTAAGAGGGTCGCGTACGCGCTCTGCATACAAGTTGGTGGTCAAGGGCATTGGCAAAGATTATTCAAGAGACATAGTTATCAAAATTATGCAATTGATTTTATTTTTAATTTTGTAATATTAAAAAAGAAAATAGTGTAAAACCGAACAGTAATTTTGTTTAATTTATATTTGTTTTTTATACCATTCTTTCATCTATTGATATAATTTCGATATTACGTAACAATTAAAAGAGTTTCCGCATAATATTCTTTAACATGCCAAAAACATCTGTAACGATTTTATTTCAATAATGCCATAATTGTTTAAAAATTTAAGAGAGATTCTTTTTTAGATTTTTTTTTTTTAAATCGAATCCCTGATCCGTTTAAAATATCTTCGATCTTTTCAAATATTACGTCCATATACTCGTTACTTTATTTATAGACAATTTGTTACATTTTAATTATCTATTGACAAATCTAATATTCGATTAATATGACAGACGCGTATTTGAAACGATATATGAAACCATATTAGAATTATTTCATAAGTACAGAAGCTGATATGGTTTTGCAAAATATGGGCAAGGTCGCAAGGTCGTTCGATGAATGACTTGAGGGTATTGTGGCAATATTTAGGACATGGCTATTATACTATGAAAATGTTGTCTGATTGAAAAAAAAACCTTGTTTTTAAACACTATTACATATTTGCTTGAATATGATTTGTTTATAATTGTATTTTTATCGTTTTTTTTTTCATATCAGTCATGTCTTCAGCTATTTCAAATATTTTGAATTCTCGTTTTTTCCTAATCAGTACTTAATTAATAATAAATAAATACCCAGTAAGGCATTAATAAAATTAAGAGAAAACATCTTACAGATGATGATAATAATGATTCAATACTACCGTTTTAAAGCTTAACGTGTTTATATTATCTTTCCAACAGATCGCTTTTGTTGCCATCCTGGGCTATGCTTCGGCTAGCGCCCTCCTCGCCCCCCTCGTGTACGGCGCCAACCCTGGCGACGTACAGGCCGCGGCTATTGACGCGACCGTCGCCGCTCGGGACGCCGTCCGTGCCATCGGGGAAGGCCAGGCCCGCGCCGCCGAAGCCGTGATCCAGCACAACACTGAGGCAGTCCGCCAAGTTGCTGAGACCAACCGTAACCTCCACGAGAACGCTTACTGGGGCAGTGTAGCCGCTTCCCAGAACCTCGTCGCCGCCGCTCAGTCCCAGGCCGCCGCTATTGACGGAGCCGCCGCTGCCACCCGCGCCGCTTACGCCGGAGCCGCTTATCCATACGCCGGACTCGCTTACCCATACGCCGCTAACTTGGCGTACGGCGCTGCCATCCCTTACGCTGGACTCGGCGCCTACGGCGCGTACGGCCTCCACGGACTCCGCGCTTGGTAAATCACTTAAAAAGTGATGAATCGTTCGGAAGTTGCCTCGACGATGTTTGAGGTGGCGTCCGAACGCGGCTGGCTGGCGATGGCAATGTTTGCGTTTGACACAGATATTGTCATCGCACTCCGTCTCCCGATAACCTCATGATATCAAAGGAACCTGGTTGCTCAATGGAAACACCACAAAGGTCTCAAAGTAACTCTCTTTGTACATAAGCGAATCTCAAGCCATCACTGCCAAAGTGTAAATAAACACAATACAACAAATGGATTCTTTTTTTATTTTTTATTACCCGCAATCATAGAACTAGTTTATTCGGAATTTTATAAATAAATTTATGCAAAAAATTTAACATTTCTATTAATTTTATTATTAATGGCATATAATATTAATATTAAATATTATAAAAATCTATATTATAAAAAAGCAAAAAGTTACAAAAACAGAAATGATAATAACGAAGTCCTTATTAGGATTACAATTTAACTTTTTTTCGACACCATAAACAATAATCGTACATCTCTATCTTACACAGCATATCTTAACTGCAATGTAAGGAAAAAGCTTTAAAACTGCTAAGCAAAGGTCCTTCTCAGATCCAGGAGAAGGGTTGAGGACATAATCGACAAATCCATTGCGGGTTGACGTTCTTCCGATATGTGCAAGTTGCCCGCACGAGATATTTTCCCAATAACAAGCTCGAGAGAAATTCAGAGGTGCAAGTTTCAAGAGTAATCTTGGCACACAGCGGTTGAAATAACAATATATTATTATGCAACGTGTCATCTGAATACGGTAATCAGAAATAACACTAGCTTGGTTTTAATTCTTTTCTTTTTTTTTTTATTAAGATTTATTTTTTCTTTTTTATAGAGGACAACAAGAAAATAACAAATTACGAATAGATAGGTATTACTAAATACAAATGTGACAAAAATCCGATCAAACTTTTAATCACTAATCAATAATTAGAATATGCTTTCGCGAAACAATAAAATCTTTTAATAAAATAAAGCTATATAAATGGAAGTCATTTCATATTCCTATATATAAAATTGAAGTGTATCTGGCTGGTTCTAATATCAATAAATATAGAACCACAAATCAAAAATTGAGAGAGCTTGGTTGGGAAGTGTTAATGCATCTACCATATACTCGTAGTCGTGACCTTCCACCCTCAGATTTTTACCTGTTTCGATTTCTTTAGGATTCTTAGTGTAGTCTTAGGTTCACATCAAGAAAGGACTGTCAAAACTACTTCTCGCATTTTTTTGAAAGATCCCAATATTTCTACAGGAACGAGATTACTACCTACGAGATGACAATTAAAAATGTGATTAAATATAATTAAACTTTGACGAAAAAATCTTCACAAGACACTTGTGTTGACATACTAAAAATAAGTTGACGTGGAGTCCAAAAAAAAATCTACGACGTGTTACGTCATGTAAACGCCATCACCACCCAGCGGTATTTCCGACACAAAATAAAATAATTATTTTAGAATAAAAATTTAGTTCTAAAAGATAAAAACTACATGTATAAGGTATTTTTCGTCCCGGAAAAATGCATTGTTCCTTAGTGATTTTTATAAAAAGCCACAGGCGCAACCGTTCATCGATCGACTTTTTTACGAATATTGTATAAATTTTAAGCGGTTTTTGAGTACTTAAAATAGTCGACCTGTGTTTGGTTTCACTAAACGGCGTTTTAAAACAGGTTTAAGTCTGGTATCAAACTGGGGCGTTAGACTGGGGGTGTCAGGCTGCGTGTAGCGTCGAGTCTGGATCCCTGCAGTTCATGCGGGGCTGCCAATGGTGCGTTCCGACGGCGGGGGTTGGATCGCTCAATGCTGGCACTCTTCTGCTTTGCAAAGGGTAGCCGCCGGCGAGTGGCCCAGCCTCAGGAGTTGGGCCGCTACCAGTACCCCTCTGCCTTGCGCAGAGGAGAACGGTCAAGCGTCTCCTCGGAGGGGCTGCAAGGGCAAGCGTCGGGCGTCATGGTTGTATACGAAATCGATCCCATAGCACCCCACTGCGTCGCCGACGGTATCTATGGGTTTTAGTGGGTATTTGGCCTGTCAGACTGACGTGCAGTCCTGGTGTCTGGTCGCGGGCCCCACATGCCTGCCGCCTCACGGCGGGATGCGTAAATGCATTTCCCATAGTTAAAAAAGGGGATCATCGTACTAATCTCATATTACACGGATACGAATATAGTATATATTATAGAATATAGATAGTATGCGTATAAACAGATAAACTGAATTTCGAATTAAAACTAGTTGCGCTAAGATAAAAATAATAATTTTCTACAATGGCAACAAACATTTAAAAGCTTATTTGAATGTTTCTGATTTAAAAAAAGGTTAATCCATTAAGAAAAAAGCTGACTCCAAATGCTGCTAATTTTAAAATGTTTAGTAAAAGTTACAATCATAAGGTTTTCATTAAAATAATATAAAGCTTATGAACAAAATATTTCAAGAGATTTTAATGAAAATGCAACCATCATCCAATGAGAGCAAAATCAGAGACCACATATTCAAATAACAATAACCACTAAACCCTACAGTTTAGATAAATCTTATAAAATTCTGTACATTTGATCTATAAATATACAATAACTAATATAGAATATATTTAAAAATATATTTAAAATTTTCTAGAATTTCTGACTGTGACGTTAGTGTAGCGCCGTGATAGTAATTTTTTTTTTCCTTTTTTTAAGTCACTACGGCCCTTTTATAATGACTGGTTATAAAAACTACGTAAATTAATCAGATTATTTTTTAAGATTTTTACTTCTATATTTAACCTTTTTTATTATATTAATTTAAAAAAAAAAAACAACAAAAAGATTATACTTCTTGAAGTAATAAAATTTGAGTATTTATCGTTAATATTTTAATTAGAATTTACGCAAAAGTTTTCACACTTCTTTTATTAATTTACGTTTGTATATGTGACAAAAAGTTACATGGGAGCATTTTATGATAAAGGCAGTAATTATAAGAGAGTGCACCTACAACATAACCCTTTTTTTTTGTCGCTGTGAAATGCGTTTACGCATCCCGCCACCCGGAGGCGACGGGTATGCGGGACTCGCTGACTGCGGAGTCAGAATACCCACTAAAACACAGCGGTGCCCTCGTCGTCGTACAAGGGCGCCACGGGATCGCGGTCACATGCCACCGTGACGCCCCGACGATAAAGCGACAAATGGGGATCGAACCCTAGTCGCCTGCTCGAACGCGGTAACCAAGCTTACTATCCATTCGGCCATGGCGCCGCTTACCCACAACAGAGCCCTGAGGTACACCGTTTTACATCGACAGTAAGAATTGGTCATACAGAATAAATACACAAAATTATAATTTTTGTACCAAATGTTTCGACAGAGTTGCACCCATCGTTAATGTTAAATTATTATATTTATTATTATTTTAATTACTTATAGAGAAATATAGATTAAATTCCTACGAAAGTCTTTTCGAAAAATTTATGAAAAAAAAAAAACTAATTTTTCGGTAAGCATTTCAAAATATGTTTAAAACACGTAACAAAATTTAAAATTATAATGCATAACGGAAGCCATAAACTATTGCGTTTGAAGGTTATTCAACCTCAAACAAATTTTATACATCGCTAATAATTATATATATATATATATATATATAAAAGAAAATAGTAACAGGAATAATATATTAATCATATAAAATCATCTTTCGATAATTATCTATGGATAACATCGAATTATATATTTTTTTTCTTTAAGTGTTAAGTAAAAAATACTTAAATACTTTATGGCATTACTCGTTTAGGAAAGAAAATGTGTGTGTGTATGTGTTGTAATGTACACACGTATAAAGTGAAACTTTTTATTATATATTTTACATTAAGTGGTCAAGTAAGGTTTGCGAAGACCCTGGTTGACATTGAAAGACAAACTACTCGTCAAGACGATTCAATTGAGCCCGAACTCGATGGTGCATCGTTTCATTACAGAGTTCTTATGACTACCTTCAAGCTCCATCATCAGACCCTGGTTACCATTGAAAGACAAACTACTCGTCAAGATGATTCAATCGAGCCCGAACTCGATGGGGTTGCGTCGTTTCATTACATAATTATATACTCATAGTACGGAGTCCCGAAATACAATACAATACCATATATGGTCCCAAAATGTGACGATCGTAGTGTGACGATTTTCGTTTTTAACATCTATAAGATTTCTCCTATACGTAGATATAAAAGTTTCAATTCAACATTTTTTTCGAGCGAAAAAAAGGTCGACAATGACATTTCATCAACGCAATGAAATGTCGCCTCCGTATATTTTTAACACACCAAACAAGTACTTCATACTATCAATGATTACTCGGGAACTTTCAATGATAAGCGACGCGTATAAAAGACCAGGCCGGCAACAGTACAGCATTCAGTAGCTCTCGAGTAGTCTGACAAAGAAGTTCACGATGAGATTTCTGGTGAGCTACCATCTTATCAGTATCACATATCATAAAATAAACGATACACATAAAATAACTTTTTTAAAACATCGTTTATTTCATGATAAGGATTCGACTTTATAAAGAACCTTATTTTTAAGCTGTTACAGATGTTTAACAATTAGTGCAATTTGACAGGACATTTAATGTTTATGAATTTTACAAATGATTAATAATTGGTTCGTCATTAAAGTTGCACTTCATTGTAAAATATCAGTAACAGATAAGTGTTTTTATATGTATTTATATAACTAGTTTTTAATATTTTGTGTGTGTTCTATTAAATATGTAATAATTAATATTTCCTATTCTCAGTAATACTTACGCCTAATATGTATTAATATTTATATAGTTTGATCGATTTTCGATAATGTTAAAGTTGTCTGTTCCTTAAAGTAATTCTTTACGTTTTTAAATAATTTCTTTCACTTCATTTAAAAAATATTATAATAATTTTCATCAACTATTTTATAAATAATCCAAAATTATTTTAACTCAAATTATAATAATTAATTAATAATCACTTAACGATAAATCGAATATACTTCATAATGTGGTATAATTTAAGAAACATTTTTAAGAGAGCTATCTACTCCGAATAAATTATCTTTGTAACTAATTTTTTAACGAAAAATATTCGTTATTACATTTGTACAAAATTTATAGAGTTAACGAAATACCAGTTAGATATTGTAAGAGAGTCGCGTACGCATTCTGCATTTGAAGAAAATTTTTGAGAAAGACCCTAGAATGTAATTTGGAACTAAACTGAAAGAAACAATAAAAAATAATAAATTACCTAAAGTATTTTTAAAAAATACAATTTTTTTTGTTGCGTTAAATAATATGATAGAATATATTGCGAATATTCTTTTCGCGCTTACTTTATATTATATTTATAGCATGCAATTTTTAATTATTACGAAACGTCACAAAAACAGTTACGTCAGTCTCAGTCTCAGTCTTAATTTAGAAAATTTGTTAAATTTTAATCATATTCTGACAAATCTAATATTCTATTAATATGACAGACGCGTGTTTAGTTAAAACACTATTACATATTTGCGTGATAATATCTGTATTTTTATCGTTTTTTTTTCATATCAGTCATGTCTTTAGCTATTTCAAATATTTCCAATACTCGTTTTTTCCTAATCAGTACTTAATTCTCAGTAAATCATTTATTAAATGAAGAGGAAACATTTATAAACAACTATAGTCGCTAGTAAATATCAATAATGTAACGATTCCATACTATCGTTTTAAAGCTTTAACGTGTTTATATTATTTTTCTAACAGATCGCTTTTGTTGCCATCCT